>CM057450.1:444420526-445020526 GCA_016271365.2 Neoceratodus forsteri
GGCTTTCACCCCAAATAGAACTCCCCTGTCCCCGCACAACTGCTTTAAGAAATCTACAGTGTGATTGCTGTAGTCGTAAGCCAGTTTCTTCTTCTCTCACTACTAATACTATACTGACTGGCACTTCAGAAAAAAAAATGGGCGGGGACTTAAATGTAAGTCAAGGGATATCGTTCTGTTTCCTTTTCAAATAAAACACTGCCTTTCTTGTTTTCCAAGTGAGCTGACCGGTTTCAAGCAACACACTGAACAATGAAGCTTATACCACCAAACTTTTTATGCCACCGCTGCCAACCAATCTGTCACAATCTTGCTCAGCCAGTCAGCCCTCTTCTCCCAAAGTGCCAACCTCTGAGCATATGATTTGTGTACAGTGAACAGACAAGGTAACCCTCTTGTCTGTTTTGTGGGTTCAAGTCACCTTAGTCTCAAGCTCTGAAGGGATTCAAACTGATAACCTCTTGTTAGCGTACCCAATTATCAGGCTCAGATAATTCTGTCTTTGGGGGGCCAGATATCTTTGCCTATGGGCACAGAACCAGGTCTTTCAAATGAACCCTTAGAACTCTATGCAAGACTTTTAGAGAACCCTCTCCATTTCCCACTTTGGTATACAATAAGCCCATACACAGTGTTACTATAACCTTTAAAAGCTCCACTTATAATAAAAAGAAATGTCAAGGCACTCCAGCAGTTTTGTCTGTAAAAAAATATCTTTACTTTAAAAATATCAAAACAGAACCATAATTACAGAACAAATATATATATATATCCTAACACATACAGCCTTAAAACAAACAGGTAAAAAAAAATTACAGTTCCTACAGTTCATACATTCAGACTGGTATAATCTAATGCTTACTTTCAAAGCTTTGAGGATCTCCCTTCTCTCAGTCAGAAATATTTTCTTGTGTGTGTCTGTCAGATTCTTTCAGCAATTAAGCACACTTCTGAGCCGGCCTTCTCATGAAGTCACTAACTCTGCCTTGGTGTATCAAACTCTATATTTTACAATACAGGGTCTCCAAATAAAATATTTAAAAAAACGTATGAGATGACCTCACTGACTTTCCTCTCCACAGGTTAACTGGTTAGAACTGGTTTGTGCTCTGCTACACATACATCTCAAAAGCTTCTTTGATCTAAGTCACTGTATTCAAAACAAAAGTGCATTGGCCTCTTTAATCCCATCTGGACCTTGGAATCTACACCTCAGGTCTTTCTGATGTAATTCATGGGTTCCTTGGGAAATGTATTTTGGACCTTCCAAATCCATCTGGGTCCTTCCTGGCTCAGACATCCAAACCTCTTCAATGTCCATTCTGGCCTCTCTCCGATGCCCCTCCCCACAAGTCCTTCCTGGTAATCACGCAAGTCAAAGGATCTCCCTGAGGGCATTATGAATGGCTAATATTATTTCCTGGGATGAAAGCAAATTGACAAGGTAATTGCACCCCAGATCTCTGCAGTTTAAAATACTTCCTGTCCTTTGAACTTATCCCTGGGGGGTCTTGATGTGTCAGTTCCAGCAAGACAGCCTTTTCCTTGAACTGACCTTCCCTTCACATATTTTATATGTAATAACAAAAATTAATACAGCACTCGAGCACTCAGAGCTGGCTGTCTATGTCACAGGCATTACTTCAACTCTTTCCCCCTTGAGGTACATAGCTCTGAGGGGTACCCACACCTAATAAAATTGCTACAGCAGGTGCTCCAAACTGATGGCCTAGCACATGCCATCTCTGTCATTTATAAGTTGCTGCTAAGTGTGACGTAGACAGCCAGTTCTGAGTGCTGTATCAATTTTTTTATTACATATAATATATGTGATGGGAAGGTCAGTTTGAGGAAACTCCAGTCTTGCTGAACTGACACATCAAAACCCCCCAGGGATAAGTTCAAAGGACAGGAAGTATTTTAAACTACAGAGATCTGAGGTTCAATTAGCATGTTACATTTGCTTTGAACCCAGGAAATGAAATTAGCCATTCATGGCATCCCCAAGGAAATCCTTTGATTTTGCTGTAGGTGTCATAATGGAAAGAGCATGCATGTGTTATGAATAATCTTCCAGGAACCAGCTCATTTCATCAACGAGGTTGATGTCTGGGCCAAACAGGACCCAGACAAATTTGGAAGGTCCAATATCCATTCCCGGGAAACCCTTGAATTACATCAGAGAGACCTCTGATGTGTAGATACCAAAGGCTAGACGGGATTAAAGAGTCAAATACACTTTTGCTTTGAATACAGCGACTTATATCAAAGAAACTTTTGATATGTATGTGTAGCAGAGCACAAACCGGTTTTGTCTGGTTAACCTGAGGAGAGGAAAGTCAGTAAGGTCACCTATTATGTCTTTTTAAATATTTTATTTAGACATCCTGTGTTATAATAAATATAGATTTTGTTACACCAAGGCGGAGTTTGGTGACCTCAGAGAAAGCCAGCTCAGAACTGTGTTTAATTGCTGAGACAACCTTGACAGTCAGACTTTCATATTATCTGACTGAGGAAGAAACATCACAGCACTGAAAGAAAGTAAGAATATATTAGATTAGACCAGTCAATGTATGTGTTGTAGAAACTTGCACTTTAAACCTGTTTGTTTTTAAGGCGGTATGTGTTGGGATATTTTGTTCTGTAATATTTTCTGTTTTCCTATTTTAAAGTAAAAATATATCTTTTAAAATGGAAACTGCTGGAGTGCCTTGTCATTTCTTTTTATTTAAGTGAAGCTTTTAAAGGTTACAGTTAACACTGTGTATGGGCTTATTGATATACCAAACTGGGAAATGGATAGAGTTCTCTAAAGTCTTGCATGGAGTTCTAAGGTTTCATTTGAAATACCTGATTAGGTGCCCGTAGGCAAAGATGTCTGACCTCCTGAAGACAGAATTATCTGAGCCCGATTATTGGGTACGCTAACAAGGGTTATCAGTTTGAATCCCTCCAGAACTTCAGACTAAGGTTACTTGAACCCACAAAACAGACAAGAGGGTTATCTTCTTCTGTTCACTGTCCACAAATCATATGCTCAGAGGTTGGCACTTCGGGAGTAGAGGGATGACCGGCTGAGAGAGTTTGTGACACTAAGTACATTAGGAGAAAACACATACCTCATAATGGAAAAGTGGAACTCAGAGTTGGTACCCCACGTGACCAAGGACACATGGGACGCCATCTGCAGTACTACCTCCAAATTGACTTTCTCCCATCCATGGTGACTTTTTTCCCAGCAACTCCTCATTAGGTACTTTCACACTCCCACCATTACTTCACACTTCGACAGAACCTCAACAGCTACCTGTTGGCATCTCTGCAGAGAGATAAACACACACCATTCACATGTGTTTTGGCTGTGCCCAAAACTGCAACCATTTATTGAGTCTTTGCATGGGGAGCTGGGGGAAATCTGGGGCCTGGGGATTCCCTGGACAGGAGAGTTATTCTTACTACATGTCTTCCCCCGAGAATTAAAAGGCCCTTATAACACACCATTGCTGGGAATATTACTACTCGCAGTAAAAAAAGCAATAACTAAATGCTGGCTTACCAACATAATTCCATCAATAAAATCCTGGAGAGATATAGTAAATGGCATCTACAAATCAGAAAAGATCACTTACTCCCTAAATGATAAAGCAGTATTATGCTCAATGAAGTGGAACAGATGGCTCAAGTATATTATGGCTAAAGACCCAGCATTTGTACCTTAGAGTGAAGAATTTTATCCCCGGAGTCACCTAGAGCACCCCCAGCTACCCTTATAGCCATCACAACTTCTAGAGCAGCACATACCATATTGGGTCATACTTGTATGGTGTGGGGAGTGGAGGAGTGGCGTGTGCCCTATGGGAAAGGGACAACGAGTAAACAAGATCAGAGGGCAAGGCCAAAAACAGAATAACAATGTTCCCTAGGAAATGAAATATTGTCTGATTTGGTGTTTTTCCTCTTTCACCTACATTTTTAACTGTCTACCAATAGAAACTTGCTACTTCCATTGATGAAATGCTATGTAATATATTACCCTGTCAACATGAGCAAAGCTTGTTAATCTATGATCAAAGGAACTGTGACTATGGAAAATTGAGAAAAAGTTCAATAAAAATTATATTTTCAAAAAAAGAAAATGGATCTCCACTGGGGTGTCCTGCCTAGCATTTCTGATTGACCTGACATGTTATTGGATTCTTCATTTTAAAGCTCTTGTGCATCCGACATACAGTTTTTTACAGTCACACCAAAGGGCCCTCCCTGTAGCCTTTGTACTCTGCTTAGACACCTTTAGGATGTCTGAAATGATAACCCCAGATCCTTTTCTTCCATGGTGACTGTCAGCAACTCCCCCCCCACCATGATGTAGCTCTCTCCATGGTTCCCTCATCCCAGTTGCATTATTTTGCGCTTTTTTGAATTCAGCCTCAGCTGCCACACCATGGACCACTCTCTTTAAGCTTCCCCAGGTCCCTCCTCATTGTCTTCACCCTATCTGGAGTATCAACCCTGCTGCAGATCTTGGTGTCATCTGCAAACAGGCAGACCTCTCCCTCCAGCCTTTCCACTATGTCACTGATGAAGACATTAAACAGGACTGGCCCAAGGACTGATCCCTGAGGCACTCCACTGGTCACCCCTTCTCCCCTGACTGGATTCCATTTACCATCATTTACCACCACCCTCTGCCTCCTATCCATTAACCAGTTTCTAACCCAGTTAACCACCTTGTGGCCCATGCTCAGACTACCCATCTTGTTAACCAGCCTTTTATGTGGGACGGTGTCGAAGGCCTTGTTGAAATTGAGGTAGGCAAGGTACACCACTCCCCCCTGATTTACCTCCTTCGTGACCCAGTCAAGAAAATCTATCATATTCATTTGACAAGACCTTCCTGTTCTGAATCCATGTTGTCTTGAATCTTGGGAACCACTGGATTCCAAGTGTCTCACTATTCTTTCTTTAAGCAGTACCGCCATGATCTTACCCACTACTGAGGTGTGGCTGACCAACCTGTAGTTCCCTGCCTCCTCCCCCCCGCTATTACTTTTCTGAAGAAGGACTACATGTGCCCTCCTCCAGTCCTCTGGAACCACTCCTGTGTTGAGTGACTTGGTAAACATGGCTGCCAGGGGTGCTTCTAGCTCCATCCGCAGCTCCCTTAATATCCTCCGGTGTATGCCATCTGGTCCCATTGCTTTGTGCACCTTCAGTTTTGTGAGTTCCTTCAGGACTTTCTCCACAGTAAATGGACTGGTGTTCACCTCCCCCCTCTTCATGTCTATCACCCAGCTGTGGTCCCTGACCCTGACCCTCTTCAGTGAATGCTGAACAGAAGTATTTATTCAGTATGTCTGCTTTTTCCAGGTCTCCTTCCTTATGCTCCCCTTCATCCACTCTGAGCCTTACAATCCACCCCCTGGCTTTCCTTCTTTCACTGATGTACCTATAGAATGTCTTGTCCCCTTTCTTCACCATCTGCACTAATCTTTCCTCAGTCCATGCCTTTGTGTTCCTAAGAGCCTTCCCCACTTCCCTCAGAAACTTTAGGTACACCTCCCTGTCTTCCTCCTTTTGAGTCTCCGTAGTTTCCTGAAACCTGCCCTTTTGCCCCTTACTTTGTCTGCCACATCTTTTGAGAACCATAGTGGTTTCCTCCTTCTCTTGCCTTTGTGTACCAACCTGATGCATTGGCTCATCACCTCTTCTATGACTCCTTTTAGGTGTTCCCACTGGGCCTCAACTCCCCTTCTCGCTCCCCCCTCACCAGGGCTTCTTTGATACATCTCCCCATCTTAGCAAAGTCCACCTTTCTGAAATCTAAGACCCTTGCCTTTGTGTGACTTGAATGTGTCCCTGTCCTCATGTTAGACTACACTGTGTGGTGGTCACTGGACTCCAGTTGACCTTCTACCAGGACTTCTGTGATTCTGTCACCATTGGTCAGTACTAGGTCTAGAATCACCCTGTCTCTGGTGGGATCAAGGACCAGCTGCCTGAGGCCTGCCCCCTGTAGGGAATCTAGACTGTCTTGACTCCTGGTTGAAGCAGATGCTAGGGTGGTCCAATCCACGTCTGGCATATTGAAATCTCCCAGCAGCAGAACTTTCCCTTTTGTTGTCATCTTGTCTATTTCATCCACTAGCTCCCTATCCACCTCCTTTCCCTGTGCTGGAGGCCTGTAGATCACCCCCTGTATGGACTGCTGTGCCATCACCAGGCTCAAGGGTGACCCACAGTGCTTAGGCATCCCCCTGTCTACCCTGTACTTCCGTTACCTTGATGTCTTTTCTGATGTACAGGGCCCCTGTTTTACTTCCCTTATCCCTCCTGAACAGAGCATAATCTGGTACATTAATGTCCCATCTATGATTAGTGGTGTACCAAGTCTCTGTCATTGCTGCTATGTCCAGGTCCGGCTCTATTAGCAAGGCTTCCAGGTCTGGGATTTTATTTCCCAGGCTGCAGGGATTTGTAACCATGGCCTTCCATGTTTTGCTGCCTATCCTCCTTCTCTTCCTGTTTTTGCTCACCTGCTTCTTCCCCCCTTCCCAGTTTTCTTTCTTGTGCTGCTTTGATTCCACTGCTTTTCCCTTTATATCTGGTTCAGGAGTCGCTGTCATCCACTCATCATCCTACTTCCCAGTTCTGGTCTCTCTGCCTTGTGGGGGTGGTCTGCTTGAGTTTTTCTACTCCAGTTGCCCCCCCACTTTGGCTAGTTTAAACACCCATCAAAAAAGCCTTTAAACCAGTCATTAAGGACTGCTTTCCCCTTCCTGGACGGATGCAGTCCATCACCCTTGTACAGGGCCACACCATTCCAGATGGGTCCCCAGTCCCCAATGAAGCAATGCCCCTTCTCACTACACCAGCCCTTCAACCATGTGTTGAAGCTTCTGATATGGAGATTCATACCCCCCCCACTACTGTGGATCGGCAGCACCTCTGAAAATGTCACAGAACTTGCTACATTCCTCAGGCGTCCTCCCAACAGTCCTCCTGCACCTGCTCCAAGCTTGCCCTGTCCTTGGATAGGTCATTTGTTCCCAAGTGGACTATGACCTCTAGCCGTGCTCTCCTTGCCACCACTTCAGTGGTCCTCTGGATCCGCTCCCTCCCTCTGAACTGTGACTCCTGGAAGGCACTTGACCTCTCTTTCCTCCCTGCTATCTGTGCCCAGATCCATTCCCTGGACAACTGAATCCCCCAACAAGAGTAACTTCTTCTTTCTTGGGGTCCTTTTTCTCCCAACAATGGGTCTCCCTCCTAGAGGATAGTCATCTCCCCTTGGTCATAGCCTCGGGTTCCCTTATGGGACCCTCCCACTCCTCCAGAACAGTATAGGAGTTCTTGAGCTGGACTGGATGGAAGATGTACTTCTGACCCTCCTCCATGACCCTCCCATAGCCCACCATAATCCATCCCGCCTTCTGCCTGGGCAGCTGCTGTTGCAGTGACGGGTGACATGGTGGCGCCTAGGTGGGGGTGAAGGTCCCCAGTACTCCTGCCAGCTTGGACTGGAGACTGGCCACCTCTGTCCTCAGCCCAGAGGTGTGAAATACCATATAACCCACGAGTGTGAAGGTACTTCTGGAAGAATTGGATGGTGACAATGAGATGTTTGTTTCTGGACACTGTGGAATGGATGTTTCTGGGGTTGGGCAGCAGCAGGTGGCACAACAGTATTACTAGGCTGATGCAGAGGCCTTGGCTTCCTGGCTGATAAACTTCCTTTCTTGCCTTTCTCTTTTTCATTGTCTTTTTTAATTGTGCCATCTCCTCCCATGGTGTCCTCCATTCCTCAATACAGTATCACACTCATCACCACAAGTCAGTGGTGTAACCGACATAACACTTTCAAACTCCTCACATTCTTCATCTTCCTCTCATGCATGTGCTTCCCCATGTCCCTCTTCCTCTTTGCTTATTCTCCCTTCTCTGCCTTCTCTTGCATTTCTTCCTTCGCTCCTTCTTATCCTCTCATACTTTTTCCTATATCTCCTCTTCTCTCTTTTCCCCCTGCCCCACCTTCACATCTCATGAATATGATTCCCATGCCCCTTCCCTGTCTCTTCTGCTTTCCACTCTTCTGCCTTCTCAGCCTCTTCTTATGTCCCCTGCCCTTCTGATAGCTACATGTCTTTATCCTCCTGTTCACTGGTACACTTCCTTAGAAGCTGCTTTGGTACTAATCACTGTATTTTTGTAACAATGTGGTATTAGTCTACCTCATGCACTCAATGCAGTCCATAAAAATACAGAACCCAGTCATATAATGCACCCCCATCGTAGAACAGCCTTGATGCCCTTCATAAAAATACAGAACACCAATTCGAGAACAGCTTGACTACATTGATATTTATACAGGATACAACATTAGGAAAACTTAAATGGAACTGTACCGTGTATGTAGTCTTGTGTCTCCACTGGTTCAGTCACACATCGAATGCGTCATCAGTACGTCTTTGTAGTTCAGTAGTTTCTTAGTCCATACACATAGTTTAAAATCATTTTTATTTATAATAACAAATACTAAAAAATCTTCAAATTGTTTTCCCATGCTGTGGTTGATGATGGAATGTTTCACAGGTTTTGGTTGTGGGCAATTCCACGTAAATAGTCAGTCACAGATCTAGCATTTCTGTCCTTCACTATGTTGCCAATTTTTCCCTCTCTTGCCACATATCGCTTTTTCTGAGGGGATTTAGGAAGGCCTATGTTAATCTTCTCAATAATGCTAATAATGACTAGTTGCTCCTTTTGGGTTCCATGTCATAACAGCGACCACCAAAAGGCTTCGGCGATGTGACTCCCCAGCACACAGCAAAAGGGTGCTAGGGACTTGCAAATTAAAATTTTATATGGGGGGCTTCACCTCCCACACCCCTCTACTTTAGGATTCTCAACTCCAGCGGGGTGCATGTCAGGAGGGTGCAAACCCTGAAAAAAACAAATTCAGGCCGGGCACAACAAAAACGTACCTGTGCCCTGACCTAAACCCAGTACCCTGTCCACCCAAGCCCTGAACCCACCCACCATGCCACGGGGCCAGCTCAGCAGCTCACCACAGCACCACCTCTCAAAAACCCTCCCTCCCTTCCCACCCTCGCTGAGCTTGCTCGCTCCTCCCCATGCGCGCGTACATGTAGCCACATCCTGTCGCTATATGCGTGAACTCACCCCCATCCGGTCGCCCTACCACCCCTGTAGCCTCCATGACATGCACTGCGATTGAGTCACTGTTTTTGTTTGCACTCAGTCGCCCATGTCACAGGCTACCTCCTTTTGTAATTCTACAATAAAGCAGTATATACCAACATGAGGTGATCCTATTAGTACAGCCAGACATCAGTGCCATGATTCAACATTATTTTGGATATGTGGGAACCCCATTGCCATCTGCTCATGTATAGACCAAAAGGATGGCTGAAATGAGGGGGGGGGTGAGTGAACTTTTGTATTATTTTGCATCCTCGGTCTAACACGGCCAAGAACATAATTGTCCTCAAACCATTCCACTAGCGCTGCACTTGATGCTGGCATGTCATTCTTTAGCTCTAAAAATGTTCCCTCTATTTCATCTGCAGGAAGGAAAGACAGTGCCACTAGTTGTCTCAGTTTAAGACTGAAGTCTGCATTAGTCCCATATTGTGCTGCAAGACCCAAGCTTTGTAACTTGCGCCATATAATCTGTCTGAAGTGGAATAGACATCCCTTATTTAAACTGTCAGGAAACTCCTACTTGGACTCGTTAATAGCTGCTTGCTCAAAGTCAGTAATAATTACTTTAGGTGATAGAGTGAGGCTGTATTCATCTGCTATATAGTGCATGTCTTGAAACAGACAAATGTAACAATCTTGAGGTTTAGAGGACATCAAAGCGAATAACAACGGCGCAATACAGGCAATTTCTTGTGTGCCAACTGCAGCATGTATGGAATACAGTTGTCTAAATAAAGTAGGAATCATTTTAAAAGTTCCGTCCATGGCCCAGAATTCTGCCACTGCAAGCTTTTCCATGCTCAGCTTAGTTGTAAAAATTATTATCTTGTCCTCCCCCAATGATGACTCTTTTGCAAGGAAACTCTGGCCATTCACACTACATAGATGGTCTGGGAAGACCAAATTGTCCAAGGTTCTTGGTTCTGGTGTGCTAACATTACATCTGGCACACTTCACTATCTGTTGTAATGCTTGTTGAGAAGGCATGCATTGCATGACCTCGGTTGAAACCTGTGACAGCTCATGCTATATCAATTGTGTTGGTGCGTCATGTGTGCCAACAGCCCTGTCTTTGAGAGAAGTAAGTGCAGCAGCTATGAAGAAATCTGAGGCATCAGGAACATGATTATGTTCTTTCTGCTTTCGTAGGTGATGTTGACCCCCAACCAAAATAGTTGATACCCTATCTAAATAGTTCTACCCCTTTTTTTTCTCTGGCAGCACCAGTAAAAAAGGTCACCACGGTTTCTCTCTTTGATGTACAGGTAGCCATTAATACAGAGCTTAATATTGCCTTGCCTTGAGGACACCGTCTGACATACACCCTCAGTCATCTCAGCCATTCTGACAAAAGAGACACAACGCAAGAAGGAAGTCTTAGGAGACACAGACTTTTACTGAACGTCACCTATAGCTGAAGCACAATTGCATACCATTCAATTATTCAATTACAGTGCTGAGTACATGTGCTATACCTTACAGTTACTAAAGGTGGTGCTGTGAAGCTGCAAACAGACGTTCAGACGTGAGCACTGTGAGTGTTTTAATTTTAGTTTGTTTGTCTGAAATAGAGCTCAACTTAAAATTCATATACAGACTACTTCAAGAATTTTCTGGATATTCATATACAGACGTTGCTGTCAGTGCTCACAAAATGTTTTTGTAGTTCGGCACCTCGTCACTGTCAACTTCAGATAAGAAATCCACCAAGATGTAGCAGGATAAAAGCCTTTTATTCCAAAAATAGGCAGGTCAGCCAGCAAACAAGATACACACTGCCCCTCCCCACAGAGCCGAACATTTTCGAGTCACAGTTACGCTTTTTCAAGGCTATGGTAGTAGGGGGTAATACACCTTACATATGTTACTTAAAGGTAAAGTTTAAAGGTAATGTGCTCTCCATCCTTTTAAATACAATACCAAACATCCCCTAAAATTAAATATCAAATAACACTATCATTAAAATGCAGGTATCACAATAACTAATTCTGATACAATACCTGTAAAAGCACACATATATATGCATATACCAATCTACATATTAATATATAAATGTACATAATTATTGAAAATTACTAATTGTGAGTGAAAACATTCGGCTCTGTGGGGAGGGTCAGTGTGTATCTTGTTTGCTGGCTGGCCTGCCTATTTCTGGAATAAAAGGCTTTTATCCTGCCCCATCTTGGTGGATTTCTTATCTGAAGTTGACAGTGATGAGGTGCTGACCTACAAAAACATTTTGTGAGTATTATTGAATTTTGTTTTGGGCCTGTTATTGGCGTTTGTAGCCGCCTGCTTTGTCTTGTGGTCTACTATTGCTGTCAGTGTGTTCTCAGCACTATTTTATGTTTTTTTTATAGTTTGTTTGTCCAAAATAGAGACTAACTCATGTCATGATGTCAGAAATAGAGCACTATCAAACTATCATGCAGCGTGGCGAATGCATTTAACGATGATGCGCAGGTACGTTGGGCATTTGTGTGTCAGTCTGTTTCTAAGTCAGTCCAGCGGTAATTGGGTTAAAAATAGTCGGGCAATTGGCTTGGTTGGGAAAAAGTTATGGGAATTTGTTTGTCGGATAAAAAGTGGTCGGGAAATAGTACAGATCCCCCCTCACACATACCAGATGACTGAACAGTGCTTGATTGTGTATTGCTGTGTTGTTCATTTGAAATACACTGGGTGTGCCTGGTTTTATATTTATGCATGGATTGGATAAGTTCTATCACATTCACATGTAGAGGATGTGGAACTGGAACAGGTGGCAATTGAAGGATGAAGAAGCTGAAACCAGAGTGCCTCTGGATTACTCAGGATGGTGCCATCAGATTTGATTTGTTTAATCTGACATGACCATGGGCTAAATAGCCCATTTGTGTGGTTGACCAGAAAAAATTAAATTAACAAAAAAAAAAAAAAAATTACATGACCATATGACATACAACAAAAATTGTCACAGACAATACAAAGTCTACCAAAGCACTAAAGCAGATATCCCCTTGTCTGTGTCCCCTCCCCTGCAACCTGTAGACAGGCAGGTAGGGTTCCACCTCTGGGGGTAGTGTTTAGCCCTGGCTCCCCAGCCAGGGAAGGAACCACTGGGGCTGCCTGTAGGGTGGTGGTGACATGATGGAGGTGGAGAGTGAAGGTTTAAAAGGAGCTGAAGGCAGCAGCTCTTCCTAACTTTGGTCATCCTCTTCAGATCTGCAGCACTCTGGAATTCCAGGATGCCAAAGGGACATCAACAGCCAGCAGTTCTCTCCCTGCTTTAACATTTCTTAGGTAATGGACTAGCCAATGTAGTATGCTGTCCTGCAGGCAGGCTATGTACACTTCCATGGGGTATATAGAAACATAACATAACATAGATTTTGGAGGTAGATAAGGACCACTTGGCCCACCCAGTCTGCACATTTTCCTACCTATTGGATAAGCTGCATGTTCTAGTTAACCAACTGCCTACTTCCTCCTACCCTCCACTATAATTGCCTTATGGCTGTCCCATGCATTCTTGAATTTCCCCACTGTTTTTGACCCCACAGCCTCCTCAGAAAGGTGGTTCCATGCATCCACCACTCTCTCCATGAAAAAATATTTCCTCATGTTGCCCCTGAGCCATCCCTCCTCTATATTTAAACTGTGCCCCCTTGTTTTTGTACATCTCTTTTTCTGAAAGATGCTCCCCTCTTGGACTTTGTTGATTCCCGTGAGGTACTTGAACATTTCTATCATGCCCCCCTTTCCTTAAGGAATATATATTAATCTTTTTTAGTCTTTCTTCGTATGGCTTCTGTTGCAGACCCTGCACCATTTTAGTTGCCCTCTCTGGACCACCTCCATCCTGTCTATGTTCTTGCAGTATTCTGCAGGTTCTGCTTAACTCTGTCAGTTCTTTACACAGAAGAGGGAGTTCAGAGCTTTTCTGGGGGTTTCCAGGCTGCTGTGTTCTTTGGCTATAGTCTGAGTTCAGGGAAATAGGGTAGGGGGGGGAGCTAAGGGCTTGGAGAGCTTGCCACAGCCCACCTTATCTCCACAGGATGTCCAAAGCTTCACCCTACCCTTTTTGCTTATTTGTGGCCCTAAGGAGAGAAGCTTGAGTGCCCCCCACTCAGCTACATAGTCAGATGCCATCAGATCACGTGGTGGCTGCTGCAGAGTTAAGCATTTCAGCTTGGCACAAATGGGTGGCCGTGTTGCAGTGTATCCTGAGTGCCAGCATCCATCTGGTCTGGCTAACTGAGAACAGGCTAAGTGTAGCACATTTCCCTGTGCAATCCATGTCCAGTTGGCCAGCCCACCAAAGGGAGTCCACACGCCAGCATCAGCATCCCAGAATGGGGATGGGGGACTTACCTGGAGCAGCAGGGAAGTCCATGCATGGTTGGGAGGCACCATGGGAAAGCCTTGAAACAAAACAGCTTTATTCTGGAGCAGGAGGATCATTGAGGCAGTATCCAAGGTCCCAGGTGGAGACTGACCATGCTGAACCATGTGACCTCTATGCCTCCCTTGAGAAGACTGCACAATGGTGGGGCTTTAGTGAGCTGATGACTGCAAGATACACATTGCAAAGCAAGATGTCATATGTCTGATGCATCAAACTATATCTCATAAGTGGTTCTGCACTTACAACATTCTTTTGGTTTGCCTTTTTCCATACAACCACCAGTGACTGCACCTACAGGCTGAACAGTGCGGGTTTAGCTAAATTCCCAGTGCAATACACATCTACTAGTGGCTTAATTCTGCTTGATAAATTCAGTACTGAGTGGGTCAAAAATCAGAAGTGGTCTCTGTGCTGGGTTGCTCTGGGCATTGCCACAGTGTGGCTGGTGCAGTGGATTGGCTTAGAGCCACTCTTTTGGGCAAGCTACTGGAGCTGCAGGGTTATGCAGGTAGCAAGCTCTGTAATTCAGTTTATTTCTGGCCAGCACCCCACATTCTTAGTGCCTTCATACTATTCAACTCACTACGCAGGCATTTCATCTGAATGCCGATCTAGGGCAAGCTCAGGTTTAATTTGTACTGTGGGGCTGGCAGGAGCACTACGCACTTGGCTAGTGGTCCATTGGCTCCAGAGCTCACCAGGTTGACCAAGCACACCATATGAGCCACATGGCAGATGGTCTGTAATTGCCCCCACTACACACACACACACACACACACACACACACACACACACACACACAGGAGGGGATCGCAGTGTCTGCAGAACTGCAAAGCATTCCTGTGGTTAGCACATACAGAGCAGATCCTTGCATGTTGTTTTTTTAAATTTTCCTTGTTTTCTGCTTAGTGCACTTTCAGCATTGTGGGTTGAGCTTAGTGTTGCTCAGATAGTGCTTTTGTGGATCCTACCACCATCTGTCAGATAGTGCTGGTATCCTGACTTGGATACTACTAGAAGTCCTACAAAAGGCAGAGGTAGGGTCCAAGTGTAACCCTCTTGCAAATGGGGGTTCCCAAAAGTCTTCCTTGGGCTTGCCTAAATGCCCACTGCCAGGTTGGTGTTCTATGTTCTGGTGATTTAAGTGTTTGCATGTGAATGCCCTGTTAGCCTCCATGCCTGTCTCTTTAAGAGCTGCCTATCCTGTGGTGTAAAATTAATCTGGGTAGGGACTGAGTAGTCTCAGGCTCAAGTCCCACCTGGGCTGCAGTATTATCTCTCCATTCTGCCATCGCTATTTGTGCAGAGAAAGACCTGCTAGGAACTGTGCCTGTTTACTGTTTATCTGTTTTAATAATAATAATATTGCAGTTTGTCTAACCTGCCTTCCTTTGCAGCACGGACAGTTCAGTATTGCCCCACCATCTTGGTTCTGGACTGCCTATTGGGACCAATCAGTACCTTTGGGGACTCTAAAATGGTGTCTGTCCCCAGGGGTCTTGTGGGAACAAATTTGTGTAGAAATTGTAGTTCTTGCACTTTGGCACCTAAATGGACCTGGAGGGGGAGCCCTTGCTTTGACAGACTGATGGATCAACCAACCAGAACCTTTTGGACTGAAGGGAAATTCCCAAGCTGCCTGCGCAGTGTGTCAGTCTTGAGTTCGAGTTTGAAGAGTAAACAGCTCGAGTGATTCGAGCAGCTGCTTCTGCATAGTTAGTGCCGAAGATTGGTGGAAAGGCTGAGTTTGGTCTGTCTGCCTGTTGTCCCTCGAGATGGAATCCTTTGAAAGGCTTATTAATCGGACTGTATCCAAATTGGAGTGAGACAAAACCACTGAAGAGTGCCCAGATTTAAACCTGAAGAAGACCGTAGATTTGCTGTATGCGATCGGCCTGCCAGGACATCCATTCACCACAGAACTTCCGGTTTTGCTCAGAGACACTAATATTGCGGCCGGACTGCTATCCACTTGGTGGCATGGTGATTGCTTACTATAAAGGTGCTGTAACCTGCTAGTGGGTAACTATTTAGTTTCTCATTGTTTAATTGTGCCTTGCTTGCTGGAAGCTGCATCCAGCACCTACCAGACTGAATCCACATTCATCTCCAACTGGTCTGGACCTCCACACTTTGGCCCAGCCAGCTACTCATGCTACAGAGAAGAGACCATTGACGGGAGGCCTGCCTGGGGATCAGCCCCTGCTCAACATCACAAACAGGAACTACACCATAGTGAATCGTGTGGGCTCTGCTTCTCCCGGCAAACCAGCAAGTCATCCTGCAGTCTCCATTTTGTCCATCCTCTGTTCTGTACTGGGTAGTGTGAGTAAACACCAGAGTAGCTCCCTGCAACAACAGCTTAATCAAAGTATGTCATCTGATTTAATTATTTTGTATAATCCTCATGAACTGAGCCTCCTGGCTCCGGATTACAAATTGTGTACAGTTGTGTATGCCTTTTCTTTTCATCACAGGGCCCCAGCCAGCTGCGATGCCGGCCTACCCCGGGCAATGTTCCAGGCTAACCCACTTTACTTCCAACTGGGTACCCAGAGCATGTGACTGTACAGGGACTAAAAGTGCATGCATAATTGCCTGACTAGATCAGTTTTAGAATCAATCAACCTGATTACGCCCCTCCCTTGTTCAATTCCCCTAAATAAATCAGATCTAACTCTTTTTGCAATTAATCTGACTGTGGTTACAGTTTGTATCCAAAGCACTGTGCTGTTGTTATTTGCTGTGCCTAACCTTGTTTTACAGGGGATCTCCAGGATTGAACTGGTGGAACTAGCCCAGGTGGTAAGTGCAAACAGTGCAGGGATTTGTATGCTGAATAGGGGCTACTGTGAAAGTGTTTGTTGCATATGGTCTAGGCTGCTAGAGGGGAAAGAGGGGGGGGTTACTGAGTCCCGGGTTAGCCTTGTTACTAACAACTCTGTCCTCTGGGTGGAGGCACCCATTTCAGTACCCAGGCCCCTTAACCTGTAACTAGCTACGCAAGCAGAGGTAGTAGCCCTTGGGATAGCACCACCTAGGGGTTACATCCTGGATGCACCACTGGGATTAGAGTCCCCCAGTGGCCAAAATCAAGAATTATTGTTAAAAGATTAATGGCTACCCCAGTAGAAATGGCTGTACACCAGTTGGTGGGGTGGTGTGCAGGGCAGGAGATTGACCCCCCCCATAATGCCTTGAATATACCTATGGGCACTAGTAAGGACACTGCTGAAGGGGCACTTTCCAGAGTTGAATATTTGAAAAAAGCTATAGTGGTGGGTCAACAGGCTGATTTAACTGCCCAAACTTTCATGACCTTGGTGGAGTGTAGTGACCCCCTGGACAGTTCAAAGGTGCCCCAGACTATCGACACAGAGGGATTCCCAGCCACCTGGAAGGTGATAACTAAAGGTAGCAAGGATCCCTTAGAGGATGAGCCCCCACCGTTCTCTGAGTCTTTTGAAGAGAAGTTTGCCAAGTTGTTGCTGGAGGAGGGTAAAACCGTGCAGAATTAAAAAAAAAAAATTATTCCTACCACCTGGGAGTGTCCCTTCCCAACTGTCAACACCAGCCCCAGCATCTGTTCTTTCACCAACTTCTGTTCCTGCCTCTGTGCCAGCAGGTAGTCACGACCCTTATCGTAAGCTCAAGCTGTTCTCTGGCATCCTCCTTACTCCTAATGGGGAAGTCAACCTGGAGGTCTGGATAGACTCTGCTACCCTTGCAGTACAAGACTGGCAAAGTTTAGAGGCCAAAAAAAGGGTCTGCCAGGGTGAAAGCCTCCAGCGGCCTGCCCTACGTGCTTTTTGCTCCCTGAGGTCCTCTGACCCTGACGCCAAAGCCCAAGAGCACTTAGTCGCCCTTGGAAATGTGTTTGGGGGCACCACTAGTGTTGAGGTATTGAAATAGAAACTTAAAGATGTTAAAACAACAGCTGGGGGAATTCTTATCTGCCTACATGGATTGATTTGAGGGAATTCGACAAACAATTTTTTTTGGAAAGGAGGCTGGGCCTCTAGTGAAGTGAACAAGGTAAGACTGGATCATATACTCCGCTCTGCCCAGCATTCCAGCTGGGTGTTGCTCAAATTGCAACTGCACCAAAGGAAATCTGGTCCCCTGCCCTTTCATATCTTGAAGAAGGAGGTATGGGAAGTTGAGGAGGAGGAAGGCTTTCAGGAACCCTGTGCGGTCATAGCTGCTGCAACCCCTGCTCCAGGCATGGGGTCAGTCGCTGATGGCCTGGAATTCCAGAAATCACATGACAGAATCCAAGAACTAAATGCTGGTGCCAGTCCCGGGGAGCCCAGCAAGAAAGGGACTGCTATGGATGCTCTGCCATGGGATGAACTGCTGAGGGAGTTCAGAGAAACAAAAAAATAGTCTCTTTATGAAGGCTGCTTCTGTGGGTACAGGCCCCAATCCCTATCTGACTGCATCTGCTACGGGGGTTGGGGTGCACACCCAGGCATCTCCTGCTGACAGCAGCTCAAAAATTGATGACTTGACTATGGAAGTGAGAGAACTGATGAGACGTCTCCAAATGCTCCCCACACTGCAGACAGAGGTAGAACCAAGGTTTTCTGTTGGTAGTACCCCCGCCTCAACTCCCAATGTGATGTCTTGGCCACACCAGACCCGGAAAGCATATTCTGTCATAACTGTGGTAAGGATGGGCATATGAAGAGAGAATGCCAGTCCCCAAAAGACCTAGATAAAGTTGTATACAGACCTCAAGGGGAGCTTCAGAAAGCAGGACCATGGCCAAGGAATTCCGGAAATTACCACAGTGCAGGATCAAGAAATCCTAACTCAAACTTCTTTGTGGCTAAATCGTCTGTCCAGGTCTCTGCCTCTACAGACTGGTCCAGAATAGTAGGCCCTTCGATGGAGACTTCTGTGACTGTCAGTGGTATCCATGATCAGGTGTGCTCAACAGTGGGTCACAAGTGACCACTGTATTGAAGGACTGGTATGACAAACACTTATGTGATGTGCCATTACAATTTCTGGAAGGTCTGCATGTGTAGGGCCTAAGCAGCAAGTCTTATCCCTACCTAGGATATGTCCGACTCTGGCTGTCTTTCCCTGTGACTGTAACTGGTGTAGATGGACAAGTAGAGACACTAGCCCTGGTGTGCCCTCCTACGGGATTGTATGATGGGATTCCCTTGCTCAGTGGAACCAATGCCCACGTGTTTGGAAGACTAGCGCAGTTGTGTCAAGAGAAACAAGGGAAATGGACTGGGTGGGCACTGAGAATTCCATCCCTGATAAAGAGAGCCTATGCTCTGCAAAAACGGACTACTGAAGCAGACAGAGATGTGCCGGTAGGGATAGTGTAGAAGTAAGATCCTGATTCTCTGGTACTACCTCCCAGTGCTCAGTACACCATTCATGGAGAGGTTCACATTAGAAAGGATGTGAAAAATAAAATAATGATGCTAGATGCCCCTGTTGAGGGTAAGTTGCCTAAGGGGTTATTGGTTAAACCCAGTATCCTACCTGCCTGGGCCCATGCCTATGCATGGCGAGTGATGGTCCAAGTCTAGAATGTGTCTGATCAAGAAATTCGAGTGAACAGGGGCTGTACACTAGCTACTGCACACTGTGCGGACACTGCAGTGCTGCCCAGCAACAAATATGCCAGTGAGAAGAGGGAGATGACCCCAGACCTATTCAACTTTGGTGACTCTCCATTGCCTGCTGAATGGAAGACTTGAGTCAGTAGGAAACTTGCCCAGAGAGACCAAGTGTTTTCCTTAAAGGAGTGGGATGTGGGTGTGCCCATGGTGCTGAGCACACTATCAGGCTTCACAACGAGAGACCTTTTAGAGAGCGGTCCCACTGCCTTGCCCCAGCTGATATAGATGATGTTGAGAGGCACCTACAGGAGATGCTAGCTGCTAGCATTATTCAAGAGTCAAGAAGTCCTTATGCTTCTCCCATCGTAGTCGTATGTAAGAAGAATGGGTCTGTGAGGATGTGTGTGGCTTATCGGACTTTAAATAGACAGAGTCTACCAGATCAGTATACCATGCCCTGCATACAGGATGCCCTGAACTGCCTGAATGTGACTTATTGGTTTTCAGTACTTGATCTATGCAGTGGGTACTACCAACTCCCGATGGCTCCTGAGGACCATGAGAAAACAGCCTTCATTTGTCCCTTGGGGTTCTACGAATTTCTGAGGATGCTTCAGGGGATCTCGGGTGCTCTTGCTACTTTCCAGAGGTTGATGGAGCGTGCAGTAGGGGACATGAATCTGCTAGAATGCCTAGTATACTTGGATGATGTCATCATCTTTGGACATACGCTCAAAGTGCATGAAACCAGATTATTCAAAGTCCTTGACCGTCTGGAAGAATTCGGCCTCAAGCTGTCTATAGACAAGTGTCAGTTTTTTCCAAACATCTGTAAAATATGTGGGACACATAGTGTCAGCCAAGGGCATACAGACAGACCCCAGCAAAGTAGAGTCCATGACCACCTGGCCTCAACCAACTAACTTAAAAGAACTGCAGTGTTTCTTCAGGTTCTGTGGCTATTATCGGAGGTTCATTAAAGACTATTCAAAAGTAATCTGGCCACTTCTTAATCTCACTCAAGGTTATCCTCCTACCAATCGCAGGTATAAGAAGGCATCCCTCAAGGAAGAAGAAAAGGTGTATTTCCAAACAGGTGAAAAATTGAAAAATTTGGAGCCTGTTGGACCCCTGAGTGTGAGGCGACGTTCTTCGAGATCATCTATCAGCTCACTCAGGCCCCAGTGCTTGCCTATGCTGACCCTACTAAGCCTTATGTCCTGAATACGGATGCCAGTCTGAAGAGACTCAGGGCTGTGTTGTATCAAGATCATGAAGATGGTCTGAGACCTGTGGCTTTCACCAGTAGACGTTTAATACCATGTGAACGAAACTATCCTGTTCACAAGTTGGAGTTTCTCGCTCTAAAGTGGGCCACAGTTGACCAATTTCATGAGTACCTGTATGGGGCCAAAGTATTGGTAAGAACTGATAACAACCCTCTAACATATGTACAGACCTCAGCAAAGTTGGATGCCACTGGCCACCGGTGGCTTTCTGCTCTGTCAGCTTATGATCACGCAGTTGAATACCGCCCTGAACTGAACCATATTGATGCTGACACTCTTACATGGTGGCCAAACCCCCAGACAACTGGGTGAGGCTGTCAGAACACTCTATTAAAGCACTGTGCCAAAAATTTGATAAAGATGAGCAGCCCTTCACAGGTACAGTGGACTGTTTTGGGCCCCCCCCGATACTTGCATACCTGCAGCCTATTGTCATTTTTCTGCATTGGACATCAGTGCCCTGCCTCAGTTTGACAATGACAGTATTCAGTGGGCTCAATCCCAAGATCCCATGATCCAGCCTGCACTTGATGCCCTACGTGCTGGGAAAGATGATTCTAAACTATGTTCTACTGACTTAAGGACTACATTATTACTCAAAGAAGGCCCCTGATTAAAGTTGCGGGACCAGTTACTATATCAAGAGACAGTAGATCGTCAAGGTCAGTTGGACAAGCAACAATTGGTGCTACCTACAGCCTTCATGCAGCTGGTGCTGAGGTCCCTGCACAACCACATGGGACACCTCAGTATTGACCAGACCCTCGACTTGGTGAGGTCTAGATTCTACTGGCCAAAAATAGGGGCCGGTGTTGAAAACCATGTCAAAACCTACAGTAGGTGCCTTCGGAGAAAAGCCTTGCCTCAGAAAGCCGCTCTTTTTGTTAACATTTCAACCAGTGCCCCCATGGAACTGGTTTATATAGACTTCTTGTGTCTGGAGCCTGATCAAAAGAACATTGGCAATGTATTGGTAGTAACCAATCACTTTACCCGATATGCCCAAGCTTTACCTACCAAGGATCAGAAGGCCTCTACGGTGGCCAAGGTGCTAGTAGAAAAGTTCTTTGTCCATTATGGTGCACCCCAACGTATCCATTCTGATCAAGGAAGGGATTTTGAGAGCAGATTGATTGATTAAGGAGATGCTCTCCCTATGGGGGGTGTGAAAATCTAGAACCACTCCTTACCACCCACAGGGGGACCCCAACCTAAATGCTTTAACAGGACTCTCCTGGATATGTTAGGCACTCTTCATCCCGAAGACAAGTCCAAATGGAGCCAACAGATTAGCACCTTGGTGCACGCTTATAATTGTACCAAAAGTGATGCTACTGGGTTCTCTCCCTATCGCCTCATGTTCGGGAGAGAAGCCTGGTTGCCCATAGATGTCTGTTTTGGAGTCTCCCCGAATGGGGTCAGAGCTGAGAATTACAGTATTTACAATATGTGCAGAAACTGAAAGCTTAATTGAACCATGCATACCAATTGCCTCAAACAATGGCTGCCAAATGAAACCTTGCTAACAGAGATATGATTGATGGGCGAAGACCCAAGAGTTGCTGCCCGGGGATCAAGTGCTATTACATAACTTGGGACTGCATGCCAAGCATAAAATCACTGACAGGTGGCATCATCTTCCATATGTAATAGTAAGTTGGATGATTTACCTGTGTACAAAGTGCACCCTGAGAATGACTCCAAAGCTGTCAAGACCATGCACAGAAACCACCTACTGCCTATTGGTTGAGTGATCATTGATGCTGAACCATCAGACATTGCCTCTCCTTGTTCAGTGACTCAAGCTGCTGCTAAAATGAAACAGCGTCAACCTGCCCCAGTTGTTACAGATTCAAGGCCTTTCCCCCGGCAGGCTCAGAATGATAGCTACTGCCAGTCCACCTCTGATGATAGTGAGAGTGATAGTGCTTATTACCCTTCTTAGGAACTGAGTCAACTGTTTCGAGGTAACCCTATGTATAATCATGGAGATGAAGCTGGGCCCTCAGGACCGCCTAACCCTCCAGCTTCTTTCCTGGAGCCAATGCTCCCAGAACGTGAAGTGCAGAGTGTTGCAACTGAAGTGGCAGAATCTTTGTGTCTGGTAGAACTCTTTGAATTGCCAGAGGAGGAATCTGATGTGGTAAATCTCCTTAGTGACATACCAGAACTTGAAGAACAATATGAAAGTGTTGACAACATCCCTTCAGTGCTACAAAGTCTAATTGTGCTAGAGTTTCCTTAGAATGAGCAACCTGGGCCGTCTTCAGAAGATAATAATGAGCAAAGTATTGTGGAGACAGAGTCTAAAAGCCAGGAGCTGATAGTGTTCCCAAACTGGACATTTCAACCAGTGCAGAGGCATCCTCATTACAGGAGAAGAAACCCATGCCAGTGTTGACCACCCACAGCCTGTGTCTGTTTCCAGAAAGTGTGGGAGAGCTGTTAAGCCAGTGATGTGCTTTAGTTATGACTCCCCTGGGAGGCCTGTGGATTTGCCTCTCAATGTTGTTCATAAGGGTGTTTACATTTCCAAGAGCTCACTGCCCAAACTGAGCCAGTCAGACACTTTTAAGTTAATTGTTCTACCTTCAGAACGTGGTGCCCCTGCCCCATCTAGGTTATTCAAAGTACAAAAAACTATTACATGAAGAGTGTAGTAATATTGCGTAGTTCATAGTAAAGTCGGTATTGAATGTATGAAAAATGCAAAGCTGTTGTCATTATGAATATAGTATATGAACAGAGAATGCTGAATAAGTGTAGTAATGTGTTAAGTTAATGCTACGATACCTCAGTGATTATTGTATTCTGTAGTAATGTCACGTATATAACATATCTGATATTGTCTTTTCCATGCTATTATGGTATAGACTTGATGTGGATGCCAAGTTCTTTCCATGTGGGGAAGGGTGTAACCCCCCCCCTGCAAATGGGGGTTCCCAAAAGTCTTCCTTGGGTTTGCCTAAATGCCCACTGTCAGGCTGGTGCTCTGTGTCCTAGTGATTGAAAAGTGTTTGCATGCGAGTGTCCTGTTAGACTCCGTGCCTGTTTCTTTAAGAGCTGCCTATCTTGTGGTGTAAAATTAATCTGGGTAAGGGCTGAGTAGTCTCAGACTCAAGTCCTGCCCAGGCTGCAGTGATATTGTAACATTCTGGCATTGTTATTTGCACAGAGGAAGCCGTGCTAGGAACTGTTCCTGTCTACTGTTTATCTGTTTTAATAATAATAATATTGCAGTTTGTCTAACCTGCCTTCCTTTGCAGCATGGACATTTCAGTATTGCCCCACCATCTTGGTTCTGGACTGCCTATTGGGACCAATCAGTACCTTTTGGGACTCTAAAATGGTGTCTGTCCCCAGGGGTCTTGTGGGAGCAAATTTCTGCAGGATTTGTAGTTTTGCACATTGGCACCTAAATGGACCTGGAGGGGAGCCTTGTTTGACAGACCGATGGATCAACCAACCAGAACCTTTTGGACTGAAGGAAATTCCCAAGCTGCCTGCTGCAGTGTGTCAGTCAGGAGTTAGAGTTAGAAGAGTAAACGCTCAAGTGATTCGAGCAGCTGCTTCATGTAGTTTGTGTGGAGATTGGTGGAAAGGCTGAGTTTGGCCGCCTGCCTGTTGTCCCTTAAGAGGGAATCCTTTAAAAGGCTTATCAAACAGACTGTATCTGAATTGGAGTGAGACAAAGCCACTGAAGAGTGACCAGATTTAAACCTGAGGAAGACCGTAGATTTGCTGTTCTCGATCAGCCTGTCAGGACATCCATTCACCATAGAACTCCCAGTTTTGCTCAGATACACTGATATTGTGACCAGACCACTATCTGCTTGGTGGTATGGTGATTGCTTACTATAAATGTGCTGTAACCTGCTAGTGGGTCGCAATCTGGTTCCTCATTGTTTAATTGTGCGTTGCTTACTGGAAGCTGCATCCAGCACCTACCAGACTGAATCTGCATTCATCTCCAATTGGTCTGGGCCTCCACACTTTGGCCCAGCCAGCTACTCACGCCACAGGGAAGACCATCAATGAGAGACCTGTCTGGGGATCAGCCCCCTGCTCAACATCTCGAACAGGAATGACACCATGGTGAATCATGTGGGCCCTGCTTCTCCTGGCAAACCAGCAAGTCATCCAGCAGTCTCCATTTTGTCCATCCTCTATTCTGTACTGGGTAGCGTGAGTAAACACCAGGGTAGCTCCCTGCAATAACAGTTTAATCAAAGCATGTCATCTGATTTAATTGTTTTGTATAATCCTCAAGAACTGAGCCTCCTGGCTCCGGATTACAAATTGTTTGTGGTTGTGCATGTCTTTTCTTTTCATCACAGGGCCCCAATCAGCTGCAATGCCAGCCTTACCCGGGCAATGTTCCAGAATAGCCCACCTTACTTCCAACTGGATACCCAAAGCGTGTGACTGTGCAGGGACTAAAAGTGCATGCATAATTGCCTGACTAGATCAGTTTTAGAATCGATCAACCTGATTATGCCCCTCCCTTGTTCAATTCCCCTAAATAAAGCAGATCTAACTCTTTTTGCATTTAATCCGACTGTGGTTCCAGTTTGTACCTAAAGCATTGTACTGTTGTTATTTGCTGTGCCTAACCTTGTTTTACAGGGGATCTCCAGAGTCAAACTGCTGGAACCAGCCCTGGTGGTAAGTGCAAACAGTGTGGGGATTTGTATGCTGAATAGGGACTACTGTGAAAGTGTTTGTTACATATTGTCTAGGCCAGTAGAGGGGAAAGAGGGGGGTTACAGAGTCCCGGAGGACTGTACCCAGGTTAGCCTTGTTACTAACAACCCTGTCCTCTGGGTGGAGGCACCGTTTCAGTACCCAGGCCCCTTGACCTGCAACTAACCATGCAGGCAGGGGTAGTAGCACTTGGGATAGCGCCACCTAGGGGTTACACAGGATCAGATAGTGATGGATCCTAGATAGGATCCAGGGATCCTAGATTAGATAGTTAGGATCCAGGGTCAAATAACGATCGATCCTAGTTAGGATCTAGGGATCCTAGGTCAGATTGTTAAGATCCGGGGTCAGATAGCGATGGATCCTTGGTCAGGCCAGGGATCCTAGGTCAGATAGTTAGGATCTGAGCTGGATCCAAGAGGGTAAGACCCATGGTCAGATAGTTGCTGTGGTAGGATAGTAGTGCTATCTGGCCAGATGGGAGGTATCTGTGGAAAACTGGCTGAGGGAAAGAACCCAGAGGGTGATTGTAGGAGAAGAGTTATCTGGCAACAGAGAGGTAACCAGTGGGGTCCCACATGGCTTGGTGCTGGGGCTGGTGTTGTTCAGTGTCTTCATCAATGACATTGGGATGGCATTAAGGGCAAAATGTGCTTATTTACAGATGACACCATACTTTGCGGGAGAGTGGACACAGCTGAAGGGATACAGGACCTACAGGATGATCTGGGAAAGCTGTGGAGGGGGCCCAGGATCTGGCAGCTTGGCTTCAATGAAAAGTTATGCATATTGGAGCCAAGAATCCTAGGACAGAGTATTGTGTGGAGTCTGAATATCTGCATCAGAGGAGGAGAAGGACCTGGTAGTAATAATCACTAGTGACCTGAAGCACTCTGCATATTGCAAAAAAGCAGCATCAAAGGCAAACAAGATGCTGGGATACGTATCTAGGGGGATCAGTAGCTGGAGAGAGGAGAGGTTATACTGCCCTTGTACAGGTCCCTGGTAAGGTCTCATCTAGAGTATGGGGTTCAGTACTGGTACCCACACCTCAAAAAGGGCATTAACATGCTGGAAAAGGTCCAGAGGAGGGCTACAAAGATGATAGCAGGTCAGCAGGGTAAGGCATATGAGGAGAGGTTGAGGGCACTGAACATGTACTCCCTGGAAGACAGGAGAGAGAGGGGTGACATGTTTGGGACCTTCAAGTGCTTGAAAGGGATAAATAAGGTGGATAAGGAGAGTCTCTTTAAGCTGAGTGGCAACCATAACCAAAGGGGGCACAGTCTTAAGTTGGAGGGTGGGAGGTTTTGGATAGAGATCAGGAAGCAATTCTTTAAAGAGAGTGTGGTGGACACCTGGAATGCGTTGCCGGAAGACGAATCTCATTGAAGACAGTGGGAAGTTTGAAGAGAGGCTGGGATAGGCACAGGGGAAGGTAAGGATCATGGGTAGGGAGGATGGGAGGTGTGGGGAAGGAGGGCAGGAAGAGTAGCTCAAGCTGTGTATCCTGCAATCCGAGCAGATTAGATAGATCAAATGGCCTTCTTCTGCTGGCTTCTTCGTATGTTAGCATGTATGTATCTGTTGGTATCCTAATTTCTAGGATACTGTCTGAGCAACACTAGTTGAGCTGCAGGTTAAGCAAAGAGTCTGATTTGTGAGAAGCAATGAATTGTGTTATGTCATTGGCATAGCAGGAGGCCAAGTATTCATTTTGCCTCAATTTTCAGATTGTTGTTGTCCTATTAGGCTACAATAAAGCATTCATTTTGGTAAGGGTGGTTGTTCCTGCTTCACAATGGGTATCTCCACATTTGTATTTATCATGCTGATAGGGTACTGCTGTCACCCAAAGCTTCATATTGAGAATAATTAACCCAAATCAGTTATGTGGGGCAGCTGCACTGGCTACTGAGATTGATTTACTTGGGCATTTTTCTCATAGAGGTCAGAGCACCCCAGCAGAGCAAGTGGCCTTTTCCTTCTCTTGATATATACATATATATTAAAAAAAAAAATAAAAGGCACAGATGAATGAACTTCAGGTCCCCACGCAACAGTTTAGGTCATCTGCCAGTGGTTTAATAGGGCTGGTTTTCCTTCTGCAGGGAGGGTAATTCAAAGTGTATGCTGGATGATTAGGCCTGATAGTACCCAGTTACTCAAGATATTCAAGGGTGCACTGGCCAGCAGCATTACAGCAGTGATGGCATGTGCACAGGTTCAACATGAGTAAGAAAACAGATCGGCGTTAAAGTTTTGCATCCACCCTTTGGCTTGTGTTTTAGGACATCCCAATGGGCAGCATTCTTCCATTTTGTCCATGGCACACAACCACCAATTCCCCACCCTCCCAGGGTAAGAGACATCTGATAAGGTATTCAACAGTGCATTTGTTAGTTGGGAGACAGGGCAATTAAAGGGATGCTTGTACCTATAAGAACAGATATGAAGGCTGGAGTGCTCCAAGGGACCCAAATAAGGGAGAAGTGTAACCTGCAGTGAAGCGGCTAACAGCACTGCCAGCAAAGGTGAAACCCCAAGAAGATAAGACCAAGATGGGGTTTCAAAGCTATCAGATAATGAATTTAAAACATGGAGATATGAGCTTTTGGCAGGACACCTTGTGGGGTGCCTCCACCAGCCAAGCCCACAAAAGCACCCAAGCAGATCCTTTGAGCTAAAGATTCAGATATCAAAGAGGTGGGGGCCCTTCCTCCATGCTCTAACTGGCTACAGTGGTCCCAGCCCCACTTGGCCCCTCACCTAAGCAGCCTGACTCTGCAAAACCATCCACCATGGATAAGATCATGGACATTATGACCAGATTTGCTGCTTCAGTCCAGACCAGCAGGGAGGAGCAGGCAAGTGACCACAAGCATAGCAAACAGCAGCACAGTGCCAAAGTCAGTGGCCATGAAGAGCATCCCCACTCACTATGTCAGCATGGTGAATCCAGAGGGTTCCTACTTGATAGATGAGATCTGGCAGCAGATCCAGAACAGTGTACGGATCTGTTTTCTTTGCTCAACTATGCAGACAAGCAGGAGGACAGCAGTGAGAAGGAGGATCAGGAAAAGAAAAGGGTGAAAGTTGAATGTACATTTGACAACTGACCTGAGGGGTTCATAATTTTCACCAGCACCATGCTCCAGATGGTCCCCAAAAAAGGCACAGATCTGTTAAACTATTTGAGTAGGATTCTCTTGGCACACAGGCATAGAAGGGGATGGCTTGGTTAGAATATAATGAGGAATTCAGGTGGAGAATGCAGTATGTTTCATCGCTTGATCTGGGAGTCTTGGACATGCCTCTCCTAGCCAAAGTTATGCACAGAGAGAAGTTATCACACAGACAGTTGATTGCCCATCAGGACCCTCATCAGCAGTGGTCTGGTACTGCCACCCCCCACCACCACAGATGGGCTTTATCTTCAATAAAGGAAGTTGTTCCAAAAGTCACTGCAAGTTTGGGCATGAATGTGCTGCTTGTGGTCAGCATCAACCCCACATGCAGTGCTCCTCCCCTAAGACCCAGAAGGGAGGCAATCACCCCTTTTTATAAAAAATTTAACAAGCCTTATGGAGGTAAGCCTACCCACCCCAGTAAGGGTGGACAGGCATAGATCTTGGCTGGGCCAATACCTGGACTGGGAGGTGACCCACCTGTTGGCAGAGGGTTTTAGTAGGCTTCAGAATCCCATACATCAGGCCATCACAAGGGGTTCCAGGCAGTGAACCTGAAATATGCCAGAGGACCAACTGCAAGTGGTGCAGGATAAGTTGAAAAGGAGAGGTGGCAGGGGAAGGTGAGCGGTCCTTACCCACCCCAACCCTGTCAAATCTCAAGGCATTTCTGATTTGCCTAGCTCCCAAGAAAGCCCTGGGCTCATTCTGCATAATCGTACTCTGAAGGAGACTCTGTCAGTGACCATATTAATCCATGCTTCATGGTGGTTCAGTATGCATGGTTCGACAGAGCGGCTGAGGTCATGCAAGTGGCAGGTTCACATGCCCTGATGGCCAAAGTGACATAGAATCAGCTTTCTGACTACTGTTGGTTCATCTGGCCAGCTGGGACTGAATGGTGATGAAATCTGAGGACAATACAATGTAGACAATTGTATTCCAGTGGGCTGTTCCATAGCCTGTGCAGTGTTTGAAAGTTTTAGTGCCTTCCTTCACTGGGTAACAGCCCAGGAATTGAAGAATCAGGGCATCGTTCACGACCAGAATGACATGGAGCAAGAGCATTCTCTGGCTTGTGGAGGAAATGATAGCCACTTTCATCAAATTGTCAGGTCTCTTTGGTAACCCTCACCCCAGGAAAGTCCAAAGCACTAAGCTCAGTGATGATATTCCTGGGCATTGAGATCAATGCTGTGAGGCAAGAGTGCCACTTGCCACGTGATAAGATCAGTGCCCTGAGGTTTTTAAACAAAGCCATGGTGACTAAAAATATAATTTATCCCTTCAGGAGTTGCAACAGATGGGGCACCTTAATTTCACTTGCTGGGTCATCCAATGGGAAGAACCTTCTTGTGGTAGATGATGAAGCTGGGGCAGGCACCGAGAAGCTTTATCACCAGATTGGGATGACAAAGGGTTTCCAAAAGGACTTGCAAATTTGGCAGACATTTATTGCCCATTTCAATGTCATAACCATGTGACCGGAGACGGTGGACAGCCAGGAGCTGAAACTGTATGCAACTGCAGGAAGGCAAGGTTTCGGGGCATACATTCAAAGCTAATGGAGTACCATGGAGTGGCCTTCCAAGTGGGCAGCCACCCGACTCCGCAGGCAGATAACATTGTTGGAGTTCTTCCCAATTGTAATGGCTCTGTGCATATGGGGATTCAGGCTGAGGGCCAAGAAGGCCATCTTTTGGTCTGACAATATGAGTGTGATACACACCATAAACGGGCAGCTGGGGGCTAAGGACATGCTGGGTGACCTAATGAGAATATTTATCCTGAAATGCATGTTGCTGAATGTCCATTTTAAAGCTGTACATATCCCTGGCATTCAGAATGGTGTTGCTGATGCTTTATCTCATTCAGAGTGGCCGAAATTAGATCCATGACAGTTCCTGTCATTTCTGTGGAAGGTGGTGACCTTGAGACCTCTGAGTGCATAGGTAATGCTATTGCTTCCCAGACCAGAACAGCCTACTGGTGCAGTATGGAGTGTTATGCAAACCGAGCAGAGGCAGGATGGCATCACAGCTGGCCCATTCTAGTTGACCAACTGTGCAGTTATAGAATGGAAGCCAAACATTGGGGCCTGATGCCAGGGTTGTCGATCCACACCTGGCAGGCCTATCATGGATTTCCCAGGTCTTGGGCTTTACAGAGTCCACTGCTCCTTCAAGGTTTGAAAGGTCCTCAAAGGGTGGGGTAAGGGCATACCAAGCAGTCAGGTGTCCTGCACCCTATCACCCCAGTGATTCTCAAATAGCAGTGAGCAGCCCTCCCAGCAGTTTGCTGGACAGTGTAGGAGGCCACTTTATTTAAGACTGCATTTTTTTCTGGTATTCTGTGGTGCGTTCCAGGTATCTGAATTAGTACAGATTACGCAAACTGGGGCCGTGGTGAGCCTGGCAGACTCAGATGTCACAGTGAACCCAGAGGGAGTCTTCTTCTGGCTGCATTTGAGCAAAACAGACCAGAAGAGTATTGGTTGCTGGTGCACAGTGAAGGCCCCGCCTTGGTCAGCATGGGACATACAATCCATGATGGTCATTCATTTGCCCTCCACCCTGTGGAGGGTGAGGTTGTTCTATGGCATATAGATAGCAAGTCCATGACAGCCTATCAGTTCAGACACATATTGCCTTTGGCATTCCAGTGGGCTGGCTAGAATGCTACAGAGTACAATACCCATTCCTTTAGGATTGGGGGCAGCAATGACTCCTAGGACCCAGGGGCTTTCGGATAGTGAGATCCCAGCCATGGGTCAGTGAAGGGCCCAAATGTTTTTACACTGTCTGTCTGCATTTGCTTTAACATTTTGTCTTGCTGTGTTTCAAGTTCCCTTGATGGCTCCAAGTGGATGCAGATCTGTAGACATTCCTTCATCTATGGGGCACCGGAGACAGCGGTACATTGGCCCGGGAGGAAGAACCTATTGATACATCATCAGAAGGGGCAGATTCACTGGATGGGCAAGACAGGTCTGTGCTGGGAGGAATTCCTCTCTTGGCTGGTGGCAGAGGCCTGGCAAGAGAGTTCACTGGACATCCTCATGATTCTTCTGGGCAGGAATGACCAGGGGCTCCTGAAAACCATGGGATTTGCTCCCAAGGATGAAGGAAGATCTGTAGTTCATTTAAGAATGATGACCAAGATCATTGGTCTCACCTCATTCAGCATCTTCACTGGTGGTATGCAGTTGGTCCTAAAGCTATGGACAAAGCATGCATACACATTAAAAGGACACTGTCAACCCCCTTAGGTCTCAAAGTGTCCCTAGTTTAAAAAAACACATTTTATGGTTGCCAACATTCTGTAAAGACTGCTGGTGTAGCTGGTAGTTTGATTCTGATTCTTTTTTTCCTTAAAAGAAGTGAAAACAGACTGCCTACCATACTGGTGTTACCACACAAAAACAGGTTTGTTTACATTCCTTGATTAGCTCCCATTGCATGTTACCAGGACTTGGGGAACTCCCACAACACAATCTAGCCACTCATGATGCAGTGGGAGTTTAGGAGGCTATTATATCATGAGTGACTGCACTGTTTGGCAGTGTTTCTAATGCTCAGGAGGTATGCAGTAAAAGATCCAGGACTGTAAACAAAACATGGTTGTTTATAAATATACATTAGCATGCATTTCAGTTCTACTTAACAAGGAGATGGACAAAACAAAACCGCAACATCAATGAATTTTAGAGAAGGTAAGCAATCATAAAATGTAGGTTTTAACTAGAAATATTATGATGAAAAACAGGTTGACAGTGTCCCTTTAATAGAGAAATGTGGCCTTTTATGGAGTCTATTGGGGAACAGTGGTTTGGCACAAGAACATTAACACCTCCAGCCATGGACTGTATGCCAAGGATGGTGTGCATTTGTGTGATGAAGGATGGGACTTGTTGTAGGACTTTCTATCAGGTCTTGGAGCAACAAATGGAGTGAGCTTTGGGGGAGGTTGGGCTGTGTCTGTCCTGTGGTGGCTTGGGAGTCTCACAGACTGTGGTACAGGGAAAAAGTGAGGATGAGTCAAATTCTTCCAAAGGGCTTGTCTTCTCCAATCGGCATGAGGTCTGTGGGACTGCAAGACCTGGACTCCGACGAGGGGGGCACCTGCAGCCTCACTGGACTTTCTCGGGTGTGGCAATGCCAGATGTGGACAGTTGTTTGCCACCCATCCACATCACCTCCCCACTCTTGGGGCTTGATTACCAACTCAGAAGGGGTGCTGGGGCCCAAGGTGTCTGCTGAGATCTGCCAGCTGTGCATGCCTTTCCAATAGTCTAATTACATTGAATAAACACGTGGCTACAGCCATTTCTCCAAGACCTGAGAGTGTGAGTGTGTGTGTGTGTGTGTGTGTGTGTGTGTGTGTCTGTGTCTGTGTGCATTTTTCAGGAAAAAGGGTATGGGGACTACTAAGACAAATACATTCAGCATGGGAGAGTAGATACATTTTATAAGCCTGTCTACAGTTACCACATGAAGAAACACCAGTGATATTTAAGGATAATGAGTTGGAGTACTAGGTTTACCTAAATAACAATGAATGCTGCCCTTCAATTGTTCGCTGCCATGGTACTGAAAACAAATTTTGAATAACTGATCTAGGTAAAGCAGTTTGCCCTTGTGAATGGAAAATCTTGTAGAATGAAATTGAAACCCATTCCATTGTCACCTTTTTGGCAGTGTGCCAATTTGAAATAAATATCTTAGAGCCAGAGAAACTCAATGACGGAAACTGTATAGTTTGCAATGACGAGTGTGCTGAAGAAGTTGGGATGCAAATCTGGGGATTGTACTGTAAAAGGTCCTTACCCTGGACTGTGCTCCCACACCAGCAGAGTAATGAAAGATGCAGGGGAATACTTAGGAAACCAGCTAGGTGTCTAAGTAGGACTTCTGTGGACGACTCAACTAATGTTTCTTCAGCCATACTATCACATGCCCAGCAGCTTGCGTTCTCACAGCCCCAAGATTCCCAATTCCACTGAGATCATCTTCACCAGCACTTACAGAAGGTGTACTTGGATATGGAACTGGCATGGTGAAAGCTTTATCAGTACCTTTCCCCCTGTATCTCTTTTCCCTCCTGTTCATTTCTTCATGTTTTCTATATGGCAGATGACACTTTGACACAGCAGGACATGATGCAAACTGTGATAACTTTTGCAGTAATGCATATGTTGAAGATTAAGCGATGACATAACTCAGGGTGAGAGGAAGACAAGATGCGAGAGTGAGACCACTAAATCCTACTGACAGACCTCACAAAGACACACTGAGTTGAGAGACCACATTCTCAAGTCTCACCCAGCAGCTTACTTAACTTTCACTCACTGTTTACTTCACTGGCACTGGGTCACAAACAGGGCAAAACAATTAAAAGATATATATATATATATATATATATATATATATATATATATATAGAGTACAGTACAGCACAGTGGTTTAAGGCTCTGAGCTGCAAATCTGGTGACATCCAGCAGACCAGACCTGGGTTTGAATCCCACAGCTTCCATCAGAGACTGTGTGACCCTGAGCGAGTCACTTAACTTCCCTGTGCTCCCAGGTCGCACTTGTAAAAAGCTTTCAGCTTAGTGTGCTAGTCCTGGTTAAACAACTAACAAAAAAAAGATGCATCCAGCACCACCAACAGTCAGTAAAATGAAAATTCACTGTCAAATAAGGTTTGCAAAACTTTCCTTACCCTGTCCTTGTCGACTGCTAGGTTGCCTCTGATTCCCTACCCTGCTGCAGGCTACAGCTGCAGCAAAAACACTTCACTGTACACCCTGTACAACATAAGACAAGTTACTGGCTTGCTAGGCACATAACTACAGTTAGCTGCTGTTAACTAGCTAACTGCAATAATAATAAATGATTGTCTCATGATTTTAATGGGTTTTGGGTGAAAAATCAGTCTTACTACTAAGCATTGAAGAGCTCTCAGTAACCCATACTTCTTGCCACGAGAGAGCTGGAATGGAACGGAGACATGCACAGCATGAGGATATCACAATCTTCAGTGTTGCGATTGGCTGCTACAAGTTATGAGGCTTGCATGAGCTCAGCTTGTGATCCTTGTAACAAATGCAGTATCATGTTGTTGAAGTGCAAAGAGGAGGCAGGAAACTTTGCCTCTCTCCTTACCAGAGCCAAAAGTGATTTTTTGGTGGGTCCACTCAACTGAACTTCCATATTGTCTCACTGAGTGGATAGCACAACTACAGGAGCTGGGGTAATTGCAGACAATAAGCTGAAGTCAGGCAAGCAGGTTGCTGCTACAGTTGATAGAGCAAACGTAATGTTGGTATGTACTGGATAGAGGGGTAAGAGCAGGTAAAAGGAGGTAAACCTCCCCCGTACAAGGCCTTAGTATATATACTGATACATAATACATCCCCAGAGCCACTCTTTGTGGGATAAGAGTGGTTTCATATGTTCCGCTTGGAGAGAACAGCGGTTGAGTTGAGCAGTTCTGGCTCGAGCAGAACGCCAGTGAAACCGCTCTTCAAGTTTCAAGTTTATTTATTTTATACTGCAAAGGTATGTGAGCAGAAAATGCCCGTTTTCACAAATGTCCAGTTTTCGAACAGTTAACTTACAATAAAACATCTATGTACAAATACAGAGGCTTACTAATATATTTTACAGGTAGGTATCACAGACACTTAATATGGACACTAGGTCAAAAATTCATCCTAGTACAGAACAATAAAATAAGATATGAGCATAGGGGTGCAGAGGGTTGATTAACCAAACAAGTAGAGAGACCTCATATTTAAACACAGCTAAACATCACTAAAACTAGATGCAGAATAACTAGGTCATACAGTTCATTCCTAATAGAGCTAACATAAGTATGAGGGAGTAGAAGGTGAGAGACCTAGCCGGAAGGGGAGAGAAAGAGTATGCTGCAATTTAACTCCTGACTTCTTACCTCTTACCCACAACGAGCGTAACGGGATGTATTAATATATTATAGATCAAGGAAGTGCTCATGTTAAAAAAAAAAGAAACAACTCTCCCAGATTATGTCTATTTCCAGGGCATCTGCATAAGAGACACTCTTGGTCAGACCATCACACCATAAGATTCAGTTTCGGCGCACCCTCAAGTAGGTCTACCCCGACGGAGATGGTCCAGTGTTGTCCTTTAAGGGGAGTTACCCCAGAATGCCTATCGGCAGTCCTGGTCCTATCGGGTTTATTGAGTGAAAGCTTGAGTCCAGATGGTCTTGTACTGGCTTATAATAAGGTGGTGGTGGATGCTCTGGACTCATCAGCTCCTGTTCATGTTCGCCCACTCACTTGTGCCCAAGGACCCCTTGGTTTGACGGGTCCTTGAAGGAGCTGAGAAGAGGGTCAAAGGCTAGAGAGAGACTTGGCAGAATCCGCCTTGATGCTGACAGGCTTAGATTGATGTAACATTATAAGTTCTATCAATCAGAAATCACCCATAAGAAGGCAGAATTCCTGTCTGGGGAGATTGCTGCTGCATGGAATCGACCAGCTCAGCTCTTTTGGACTGTGGACAGACTGTGCAATCCAGTCTGTCTTCAGTGTGGAAGAGGTTTTTCGCAAACAAAGTGTGATGAGCTTGCTCAATTTTTTGCAGATAAGGTTGCCAGCATCAGGTTGGGGATTGGCCCAGCTCTTTCTATGAGTGACTGTGGAGATCGGTGGGAGGCTGCGTGCACCATTCTGTCTGGTCTGACTTCAACCAGCTGGATTTCTTTGACATTGTAAGAATTGTTCAAACTTTGTGACCAACCAGCTGTAGTTTGGATCTGGGCCCTATGCCGTTATTGGTATGTTGCGTAGATGCCATCTGCCCGATCCTTGCTGAAATTATCTGGTGTTCCTGGAAAAGGGGTCTTTCTTGATTCCCTCAAGGAGGCAGTCATTCGACCACTCCTTAAAAATCTTCCTTGGATCCTGACTATCTAGCAACTACAGACCTATCTCTAATCTACCCTTTGCAGGTAAGATTATTGAAAAAGTGGTTGTGTTACAGCTGGATGATTATCTTACAACCTACAATGTCTTTGATGCTCTCAATCTGGGTTTAGGAAGAGACATAGTACAGAGACTGCCCTTGTTTGGGTGTTAAATGATTCTCCTAATTGCGAGAGATAGAAAGGCTAATACTAACTTAATCCTTCTTGATCTCTTGCGCATTTGACACTGTAGACCATGGTTTGCTTTTTGAGTGCCTATGGCATTTCTGTGGACTGTCTGTTACAGTCCTAAGTTGGTTTCGATCTTTCCTCATGGGCAGATCACAGAGGGTTTCTCTGGAATTTATTCCTCTGATGCCCTCCCTCTGCCCTATGGGGTGCCACAGGGCTCCACATTGGCACCCATGTTGTTTTCAGTGTATATGCTGCCACCTTAGGTGACATCATTAGGCAATACAGTTTGGGTTGTCACTGTTATGCAGCTGATACTCAACTGTATATGTCTTTTACGCCTGGACAGGATGGTGCGGTCTCTGTGCTTAACAACTGTCTTGCTGAGATCAAGAATTAGATGATTACTAGCTGGCTGAGGTTAAAACCAGACAAAACTGAGGTGTTGGTTGTGGACCTGGGTAGTCCGGAGGTGGGTCTTGGGGCTGGGCATCTTTTGGTCTATGGCAGTGATGTCCAGCTCATGACCTCAGAGCGGTGTATAACCTGGGTGTTATTTTCAACAGCAGTTTGACCTTAAGATCTCAGGTATCCATGGTTGTTAAGTCTTCCTTTTACCATCTAAGGAATATCACCCGGTGAAACACCTGGTTCCTCTGGTTAACCTTCCATACTGGTCCACGCCTTCATAACCACCCGCCTTGATTACTGCAATGCCTCTACCTAGGGCTTCCGGGGTTGGTATCAACCACTTGCAGCTAGTGCAGAACGCGCAGCAAGGCTTTTAACTGGTACGCTTAGGACTAGTCATATTATGCCTGTGCTGTGAACTGCACTGGCTGCCAGTACAGTGGTGGATCACCTTTAAGGTTGGTTTGCTGCCCTAGAAAGCCCTACATGAGCAGAGACCCTGATATCTGCAAGAGCTCCTTATTCCCTACTGCTCCCACCGACCACCCCAATCTGCCAATGAGGGATTGCTAGAGATTCCCAGGGTTTGCTTAAAAACATCTGGGTCATGAGTTTTTTTCTTACGCTGCACCCACCCTGTGGAATTGTCTACCTCATTGGTTAAGAGAATGTCCAACCATCACAAATTTTAAATCAGAATTTAAAACTTATTTGTTTTATTAAGCTTTTTCTGTATCTGTTTAAATGTTATTATTAATATTTTCGGCTATATTGTATTTTAATGTACAGCGCCTTGACAATTTGAAAAGTGCTTAACAAATACATTTTTACTTTACTTTTACTTTTTTTACTTCACAGAATAGGATTGTCTCATGTGCAGGGGAAAGAAGTGCTCTGATTGGTTGGGAGTGTTCCCTAACTATATCTGGAGTACTGCATCTAGTTTTGGTCACTGCAGCACAGAAAGCACATTGAAGAGATCAAGAGGGTTCAGCACAGATTAGTAGCATAAGAGACAAAAGCTATGAGGAGAGGAGACATACCCAAATTATTTAGCCTAGAAAACAGAAGGCAGAGACAGGGGCATGATCATGGTTTTCTGAATACTTAAAAGAATAGACTGGATGTAGTACACATTGATATTTGAAAAATGGGTGAGTACAGGCAGAACTACAGGACATACACGGAGGGAAGCAGGATAAGTAGAAACATTAGAAAGCATTATTTCACACAGGGTGGTTAACATGTGTGAAATAATGATAACCTGAAAGGTTGTGAAAGATAGCACTATTCAGGCTTTCATAGTATGATTTAAAAGATTCTTGAGGGGGAATTACTGTAAAACTTTATATTCACAGTTTGTTAATTTTGTGTTTCAGGAGCTCCCCCCACTCGGCCACGCAAGTTAATTTTTGCATGCTATCAGCTGATCGTCTGTCAAAAAATGCTCAGCCTAAATAGATGTGGTGTCAAGGTCACCACACATATCCAATACCTGATACAAGGTTACCTGAGTTCATTTGAGTTCCAGCACAGTGTGGTCAGCTTTTTGTCATGCCTCGACGTCAATGGCTAACCAGATCCAAGCCACAGAAACACAAGAGGGATTCAGATTTGACTGTCTGCAGTGTAACAGCAGAATATTTTAGCCAAGCCACTGATGTTGTTTCTGTTTCTGTAGCAGCCAGTGTTGTGCAAGAGCTCACTGAATTATAGCCTCCAGCCAAGAAATGGTATGCAAAGTATACACGCTACCCTGGATGTTCAATTTTCAGTGGGTAAACAAGACGCTGAGTTTGGAGTAACAAGTGTGGTGCGATTTTATATTGCAAACATCAAACAACAATCAATGAAAGCACTATCCAAAAATATAAAGGACTACCTTGACTGACTATGAGTTACTCCTGACTCTACATATTTGTCACCAGAGCTCCCCTTAAATCTCACGGATGCTGTACTCTGTTGATCGAGGTAGAAACAGAGTTAATAAAAATCGTCAGGCACCTCCATTGTGAGATGTAGTTGTCAATGCATGGGTGGTAATGGCCACAGTAACTGGTGTTGTAAAGACTGTGAACCAACAGTTGCCGGTATAAATCGGAGGGAACATAGAGTTCACATGCCAGTGGAACCAGCAATTCCTTAATAAAAAATTGGGTACAGTAAGAAGAAGGACACCAAAGCTGGAAGAAAACACCCAAGAATTTTGACAGATTGAAACACAATTTCCTTTGCAGGATAATGAAAGCTGTAAGTCAGAAATTGATCCAGAAAGAGCTTGTGGTAAATATCAACGAAACATGGCTTAAGTTGATGCCTTGTGTTTAACTGATGATAGCAGGGACTAAACAGGTGGAGGGTCACTGGGCTGGGTGACAAGCTCCAGGTTTCGCTAGTGATGGGGTGTACTCTGCTGGTTCTTTACTACCACTACAAGTAACCCAGGGTAAGACCCCAAATCACTACCAATCCTACATGTTCCCTGATGGCTGGTGTATTACCTATTCAGGTCTAATCGGCCAATCAGATTGTTAGAACCACTCAATACTCTATGACCTATTTTATAACTACGGATAATGCTACCCTGTTAGCACTAATGCTGTGACTTACTTCATCACATTGTCACTATCAGCACCACCATTCAGGGAAGCAAAACAACTTACACACTCCGCAGGTCAGGCCCTCTGCTCCCACAGTACCAACTTCAGAGCGCAATAGCTGAACAGGTAACAGACAGGGTAACCTTCCTGTCTGCTTTTGGGTCCAAATCACCTTTAGTCTCAAGTTCTGGGGGTTCAAATGTGAATAGCATACCCAATGAACAGGCTCAGATATGTAACCTCTTCAGGGATTATGTGTACAATCTTTCTCCAGGGCACCCAACCAGGCTTCCAAAATGAACCCTTTTACTCTATAAGAGGCCTTAGATAGATGTTTACCTTCTTCCAAGCTTAGTAACACCATCAAGCTGTTGAACAGTTTTGTCAGACTTAACCCCCTATATGTCACATGCAAAAGAACTGACAGACACCCAGGCAGTCTTTCTAAGAAAAGGTACTTTACTAAAAGATGATAAAAATAGAAAATTGTAAACACAGAACAGTATATCAAAGAGCTCACAATCACATAAAAGAACAAGGGAAAATTACAAGCAAAACTCCTACCACAATACATTTAGATCTTTGCTATCTAAGGTATTACCTCTGGAAGTGCGTTTTAAAGTTAGATCAGAGAGCTGTGTCTCTCTAGAGTCCCAAGATGATATGACATTCATTTCAGACACAAGTATCAGTTTAAACTCTGTGTCTCCACACCCCTTCTGTAAATCATCTAGCTCATCCTTTTAGAATATAAAATTACAAAAAATGATTTCCTACCAGGAGGTATGCTAATAATGTGACATCAGCAAAAACCCATTTCCCAAATTATGAGTCTTTGATCAACCAGTTCCTTTGAGGTTTTCAACTCTGTAGTCCATCACGGAGGTGTGAGATAGCCAACAGGAATCAGCTAAATGATGTCCTGTCCTGATGTAATAAATGTATACTTAGTTTCCAACTTCAAAAGCATAAGATCATAAGAAGGCCATAAAATGCAATTTCTCAAGGAAGTTAATTACATTACAGAGATCTTCTGGTCAGAGTAATACATCCTGTCATTTCAGTTGCTGACACCTTTAAAATGTAAAGGGCCAAATCTCACAGACTGACATTTCATAGCTGACCATTTATTTATACTACCAATATTATACAATAATCATAACCAGCTGGCCAAGCATCACAATCCTCCCACCTAGAATGAATTTGGGGGCTCTATCCCCTGCATGGGATGAGCTCCCTAAGTCAGTTCACTCCTCATATAGATGCAACAAGCCATCTGCATCCTGATTGGTTGATCCAGCCCTATGTAAGATCATCATGTCATACCCTTGAAAGGCAAGACTCCATCTTAATAGTCTACCATTAGTTTTTTCCATTTGTGTCACCCAAACCAGGGGGTTGTGGTCAGTTTGTACTTCAAAATGTTACCCGTATAAGTATGGCTCTAACTTTTTTAAGGCCCACACTATGTCAAGACACTCTTTTTCCACAGTGGAGTAAGTCTGCTCCCTGGGAAGTAACTTTTTACCCAGGTACACTACAGGGTAATATTTCCCTTGGTTGGATGTCTGACTCAGTACTGCCCCAATACCCACGTCTGAGGCATCAGTCTGGACTATAAAGGGTCTGCTATAGTCAGGACTTGTCAATACAGGAGCACTGCACAGTGCCTCCTTCAGTCTGGTGAAGGCTTTTTTCACAGGCTGGTTCCCAGGTAATTTTCTTAGGCATCTTTTTCTTTACCAGGTCAGTTAGGCGATCAGCCAGGGCACTTAATTGGGTACAAATTTACTATAGTACCCTGCTGTTCCTAGAAAACTCCTAACTTGCTTCTGTGTTTTGGGTCTGGGCCATGCCTTGATCACCTCTATTTTTACTTGGTTAGGATGGAGCTGTCCCCAGCCTACAACATGCCCAAGGTATGCCACTTCAGCCATGGCCACCTGGCACTTCTCAGTTTTGACAGTGAGCCCAGGCCTCTGTATCCTGCCCAGCACTTCCCTAAGGTGGGACAGGTGTTCCTCCCAGCTGGCACTAAAGATGGCAGTGTCATCCAGGTATGCCATGGCATACTCCTCCTCACCATATAACATCTGGTTCACCAACCTTTGGAAAGTGGCTCGGGTGTTCTTCATTCTGAAAGGCATTACTTTAAATTCAAATAAGCTTCATCGGAATGATGAAGGCTGACCTCTCCATAGCTCTGGCAGTTAACTCTACCTGCCAATACCCCTTTGTCAGATCAATAGTCGTAAGGTAGGTTGCCCCTCCAAATTTATCCAGGAGTTCGTCTGTCCGGGGCATCGGGTGGGCATCAGACTTTGTGACTGCATTCAATCCACATAGTCCACACAAAATTGAATAGAGCCATCTGGCTTGGGCACAAGGACTATGGGTGAGGCCCAGGGGCTGTGGGATCTCTGGATTACCACTAAATCCAGCATTTCCTCCACCCCTCTCCTAATGTCCTTTTGGATAGCCTCTGACACCCGATAGTATGGGCATCTGTGTTCCTGTCTCAACATTGTGTGTTGCTAAGGGGATTAGTCCAGGCTTGGCACTAAACAGTGGTGCAAAGTCTGCTAAAACCTCCCTTACTTCATGGATCTTGTCCGGGGTCAGTCAGGGTGACAGTTTAACTGCCTCCACAGAGGACTCCCACTTGCTTTCTTCCAGCAACTCCAGAAGGGGTCTCCTTTGTCCGTCCTCTCCCCAGGACTACACACTACAAACACCATGTCAGCCCTATTAGCATATGGCTTCATCATGTTGACATGGTACAATCTTTCTGTATGTCTTCTGTCAGGTAACTCTATGATATAGTTCATGTCATTTACCTTTCTAACTACTTTGAACAGTCCTGCCCACTCAGCCTGCAGCTTGTCCTTCCAGACTGGGATTAGGACTATGACTTCCTGACCCACCGTGTACAAACAAGCTCTATCTCTGTGGTCATACCACACTTTTTGTTTCTGTTGGGCAGCTGCCAGGTTGCTCTGTGCTGTCCCCATAAGCTCCTTCAGCCTTTCCCTAAACCTAAGGACATGATCCACTATGGGAGTTCCCTGGTTGGTGTGCTTGCCTTCCCAGTCCTCCCAGATCAAGTCTAGGGGTGCACGTACCCAGCATTGATATAAGAGCTTGAAGGGGGAAAATCCTGTTGACTCTTGGGGCACCTCCCTGTATGCAAACAACAGGTGGGGAAAGTATTTTTCCCAGTCCCTCCCATGCTGTTTAGCAAATGCCTGGAACATTGACTTCAGGGTACCGTTAAATCTTTCCATAAGCCCAATGGCTTGCAGATGATAAGGTGTCATGCACCTCTGCACCACCCTACACTTCTCCCACAAACATTTCATCAGGTCCGACATGAAGGAACCCCCTCGATCAGTGATAACCGCCTGCGAAAACCCATCATGGGAGAAAATCCCAAGTAAGGCATCTGCCACTTTGTCTGTCCTCAGAGAGGATAGGGCGACTGCCTCTGGATACCGGGTGGCATAATCCACCACAGTCTGGATGAACATCTTCCCGGAGGAGCTGGGATTATTTAAAGGCCCCACAATATCCATTCCCACCCTCTGGAATGGCTCCTCCACTGTGGCAATGGAATTAGGTAGCTTGGGTTTCTTACTTGCCTTCCCTATTTCTTGGCACTGGTGACAAGACCTGCAATACTCCTTCACTTGTTGGGTGAAGTTGGGACAATAGAAATTCTGGGCCAACCATTGCATAATGCGCGCGATTCCCAGATGACCAGACAATTGAATATCATGTGCAATCTTGAGCAACTGCTCACGGTACCCCTTGGGAATGACAAGCTGCCTGCCTATCACCTCCCCCTCTGTCTTCACAGCCTGAGTATACATCAGTCCATTTTCACAATAAACTTTATGTTTTCCATCACCTCCCTGTGCTCCGTCAGAGTCTGCTCAAGCTCTCAGCTTCTCTAGACTAGAGTCACTTTTCTAAGCAGCTGCAAACTCCTTACGCATTCCAAAGGCATGGGACAGGTCCCCTTCAGTCTCTAAACTAGGGTCCCTAGCACTAGCGTCAGGGCACCCAGGATCACTGTCACCCCAACCCTCTGAAAATGGGTCACCTCTCCTTCTTTGGAGTAACCCTTCATAGCTGTGTGGTTAACTGCTACTGGGGAAATTTCTACCCCCTTTTCATTAGTCTCCATATCAGGAGACACAGGCTGGGGAATGAGCCTCAAAGTGGTTTCCACAATGGCTCTATGGGGTCCACAGAACTACAATTTTCCCTTACCGCTTGGCTACAGGTAACTGCACACACCATCCCCTGTTGGAGATTGTTGCCAAGGATGACATCAACTGCTAAAGTTTTGGCTACAACCACCTGTCACACAGTTCCCCCTGTTTCACCCCAGTCTAGAAGAACACTAGTGAGTGGCAATGTTGTCTCCTCCCCTGTGAACCCTTGTACAGTTACAAATGTATTGGGTGTAAGCTGACCAGGCTCTACCAGATCCCCTTTTACCAACCTCAAGGATGCCCCTGTGTCTCTTAACCCTTGTGTCTGTACACAATTCACAGTGACTGGGTACATGTGTTCCCTCATGTTCACAGGCATCCTTCCAGGGTTACACAAACAACCCACCTCTGTCCTAGCCCCATTTTGCATATTGCTCATCCTTTTGGGACACTGGCAATATGCCAAATTTCTTTACAAACCCAACATTTGTTTCTTTTCTCAGAGAAATCTTTTCTTTGAAACATGGGGCTAACTGGTTTTGGTAGAGGCAGTGAGGGTTTTAGCTGCCTTGAAGGTGCACTTTTCCCTTTCTGTGCTGCCACACCAGCCCTATTCGCTCTCAGAGCAGGACTGCTCGTGGCATAGTGGTCCGAGAGTTCAGCAGCCTCTTGCACTGTTTTGGGATCTCAGTCCTCCAGCCAGGTTTTCAGCTCTGCTGGGCATGCCCCCAAAAAATGTTCTAACAATATAGCATTTTCAATTTTATCTACAGAGTTTGCTTCAATTCCTTCCCACCAATGTTTTAAACACTGACATTGTTTCGGCTAGCTCCTCGTAGCTCATGTCAGGGCTTTTCCAGAGCTTACGGAATTTAGCTCTGTATGCTTCTGCAGTTAAATCAAACTTTTTAAAAAATGCAGCTTTAAGTTTGCTGTAATCATTACAGTCCTCATTGTCCATTTGACCCAATGCATCCCGAGCTTTCCTGGTAAGTAGCGGGGATAGCTGGAAGCTCCAGGACCCTCTAGGAATCTTTGCCTGAATACAAACATTTTCAAAGGAATTTAAAAAGGCATCCATATCCTCTCCCTCTTTAAATTCAGCTATCAATTTGGAATTTAATTTGTAACCCAGTCCTGTAGTTCCAGTTAAACCCAAGCCACTTACCTGCTCTGGTGCTGGTGGTTGGAGTTGTAGCTTCCCAGTTCATGTCACCTCTGGCACTCACTCTTCACAGTCTGCCCTTGCTGTTCACGTTCAGCTTCTTGCTGTTCTTGCTCCTCTTCTCCTCTGCATCTTGCTTCTAATTCAACCTCTCTCTGGGAGGGGTCTCAAGCAAGTAGCTACTTCTGTCACTTTCTCGAAGTACTACCTGTGAGAGGCAAGGGAGACATGAGTGCATGCACCAGGAACTTTAACTCATGGTTGAAGAACTGGTGCTGTGAGGAAGGGGTTTGGATTCATTGGTGACTGGGGACCCACCTGGAGGGATGGAGGTTTGATCAAGCCTGATGGCCTGCATCCATCCTGGAGGGAATCAAGCACTCAATGATAAGTTTAAATGCTACATTGACAAGTATCTAAACTAGCAAAGGGGGTGACAGGCCAGCAAGGAGGGTACCTACTTGTTCACCCCCACAGCTAGCTGTGGAACCAGTGAACCAGAGGGTGGCTATCTCTGCAAAGCAGTGTGCAGAAGATGGAGATTAGTGCCCAAGAGGTGGATAAGCAGAAAGGGCAAAATTCAGCAGAAGGGCAGACAGCAAGGAGAACCAGGGATAAATGACAACCAAGGAAGGGCTGGGTAGAACAGTGAAACAGTCTAGGAGGTCAAATCATGGAAAGCCATGTGCAAATGCCAGGAGCCTTAGCAACAAGATGGAAGATCTGGAGGCTGTCATGGTACAGTCAGACCTGGACATTGTGGCCATCACTGAAACCTGTGTAATGATAACCACGACTGGAGATGACCATACCTGGCTACAAATATATCTAGAAGAGACAGAGCAGGCAGGAAGGGAGGGAGGAGGAGTGCACTGTATGTGAAAATGACATAAGGGCCACAGAGATCCAGGAGGAACAAATGGAGGAGAGATACTGTGGTTAAGCTGGAAAGGAAAATGGGGACAGCTATCCGACAGGTGTGGTCTATAGACCACCAGCCCAGGAGGAAGAAACAGATAGAGTTGATGCTAGCCATCCAAAGGATGGCAGACAAGGGTGAGGTAGTACTGGTTGGAGACTTCAATATTCCAGATGTGGACTGGAGCATCCCAGCAGCAGCATCAACTAGGAGCAGATTTATCCTGGACTCCTTCAGGTGCCTTCCTCAAGCAACTGGTCATGGAACCAACTCAGCAGAAGGCAATACTGGACCTTGTGCTGACAAACAGGGACAGTGTGATGGGGTAACAGTGGGGAGCACCTGGAAACAGTGACCACCAGTCATTGTGGTTTGAAATCACAGAAAGAGCAGAACCAAACCACACAAAAACACGTATCCTGGATTTTAGGGGGCAGACTTTGGGAAAATGGGGAGATACTTGAAAGAGGCATTAAGGGGAATGGGACAGGAATCAGGGTTGAGGAACAGTGGGCAGTATTTCAAATGGGGATTACAAGAACAACAGAATTATGCATTAAGCAGGTTAGCAAGAGGAAAAGGAAGAGGAGACCATTATGGTTTTCCAAAGAGGTAGCAAAGAAAGTGAAAGCCAAAAGATTGCATTCAGGCAATACAAAAAGACACAGGCAGAAGGGGATAGGGAGAAGTACCAGGAGAAGCAAAGGAAGGCAGGAGGTCAGTAAGGAAGCCAAAGCTCAGACAGAAGAACACATTGCAAAATCAGTGGGTGGAGGGACAAAACCTTTTACAGGTACATAAGTGAAAAAGAAAGACAAAGGAGGGATAGTGAGACTGAAGAGGAGGATGGGGGCACAGGGAGGATGACAACAGTAAAGCTGACATTTGAACAGGTATTTCTGCCAGTCTTTACTGAGGAAGAGGAGGGTAATGGGTCTGAAGGAGTACAAGGGTGAGAATGGTGCAGAATGGACACAAGTCCCTTACACGAGAAAGGGTCCTGAAGGAACTGGAAGTAATAAGAGTTGATAAAGCAATGGGGCCAGATGGGGTGCACCCAGGGTCCTTAAAGAACTAAGAGAGGTGGTGGCTGAACCTCTGGCTATCCTGTTTAGCCGATCACTGGAAACAGGGGAGGTACCCAAAGACTGGAGGACAGCAGATGTAGTCCCCTTATACAAAAGTGGGAACAAAGAGGAAGCAGGGAACTACAGACCAGTCAGCCTCACCATGGTAGTGGGGAAGATCATGGAAGCACTACTGAAGGAGAGATTGGTGGAACATCTGGTTGTCAATGGACTACAGGACCCAAGGCAGCATGGTTTCACCAGGGGGAGGTCATGTCAGACCAACCTCGTTGAATTTTTGACTGGGTGACTAGGGAGGTGGATCAGGGAGGGCAGTGGACATGGCCTATCTGGACTTCAGCAAGGCCTTTGACACTGTGCCACATAGAAGACTATTACACAAACTGAGGAATATGGGTGTGGGCAGGACAGTAGTTTGGTGGGTAGGTAACTGGCTGGGTGGCAGGACACAGAGGGTGATGGTAAATGGCTGTCACTCCACAGAGGGAAGAGTGACCAGTGGGTACCACAGGGATCAGTGCTGGGACCGGTCCTATTCAACATCTTCATCAGTGACATTAGAGGACCTAGAAGGCAGAATTTCACTGTTCGCTGATGACACAAAGCTCTGTAACAGAGTAGACACACCAGAGGGTGTAGACAGAATGAGAAGGGACCTGCAGAAACTTGAAGAATGGTCAGGGATTTGGCAGTTGAAATTCAATGCAAAGAAGTGCAAGATAATGCATATGGGGCACAAAACCCTGGCACAATATATCAGTTGGGGTGAGGATATATATATGCACCAAGCAGGAAAGGATATTGGGCTGTCATCTCTGATGACCTCAAGGTAGGGAAACAGTGTGACAAGGCAGCAGGTAAAGCAAATAGGATGCTGGGATGTATAGGCAGGGGCATCACCAGCAGGAAAAGGAGGTCATAATTCTGCTATACAAGACACTAGTGAGGCCCCACCTGGAGTACAGTGTACAGTTCTGAGACCATACCTACGTAAGGACATAGACAGGGTAGAGAAGGTTCAGAGGAGGGCAACAAAGATGGTGCATGGATTGCATCACAAGTCCTATGAAGACAGGTTGAAGGAACTGAACATGTACTCCCTGGAGGAGAGGAGGAGAGAGGGATATGATAGAGACATACAAGTATCTTACAGGGAGGAACAGGGTGCAGGAAAACACTATTTTTAAGCGAAAAGATGTTCCAGGACTAGAGGCATGGGATGAAGTTGGAGGGAGGACGATTCAGAGGAAACATGAGAAAGAATTTCTTCACAGAATGGGTGGTGGACAAGTGGAACACCCTGCCAGAGGAAGTGGTGGGGGCTGAAACAATCATGGGATTTAAGAATGCATGGAATAGACATAAAGGAATTCTGGAGGTCAGGGGTAAGGGGCAACAGACTTCTAGGAAAACAAACTGAACTTACAAGCTCAAATGGGCAGACTGGGTGGGCCATAGGCCCTTATCTGCCGACACTGTCTATGTATCTATGTATCTATGGTTTCGCTCCCTCTTCTCCTCTGCAGCTCATTGCTCTCGCTCCGCTTCTCGCTGTTCTCACTCAGCCTGTCTCTGGAACTCCTGCTCCATTCTGCACAACTCAACCTGCAGCCTGATTGCTTCTGGCTCCAGAATTCTGGTGACCTCCCCTGCTGCTGTGGCCCTGGGCTTGCAATGGCCCTGCTGTCCTCCTCACTGGACCTGGACACTGCACTGGCCCCTCCATGTCCATGGTTTATTACTTTACAGTCGCCGTCTGTGACTCGATGCTCTGGGCAGTGTCCATCAGAGTGTCCATGAGGTTCTGCTTGGTGGTTCTCACCTTGTGCAGGACTCCTCTCTCCTTGCACAACTGCTTCAGGTAGTCTGCAGAGTGCTCACTGTAGTTGGAAGCCATCTTCTTCGCTAACTACGGCTAGTCTTACTTACGCTTGGAAAAAAAATAAAACAGGTAGGAACTTTGACTGTAAGCAAAATGAGATAGTTCTGTTTCTTAAAAAAAAACTCACTGCCTTCTTTTGCAAGTGAGCTGTACAGTATTAAGCTGACACACTGACCTGTTACAGCTTGTGTTACCAAAATTTATTTTATTGTGCCGCTGCCAACCAAATCTGTCACAAACACACTCCGCAGGTCAGGCACTCTGATCCCACAGTGCCAACCTCAGAGCGCAATAGTGTGAACAGGTAAATACAGGGTAACACTCCTGTCTGCTTTTGGGTCTGAATCACCTTTAGTCTCAAGTTTTGGGGAAGATTTAGGAAGGAAATGATGAGAAATTATTTCACAGAAAGGGTGGTAGCAAAATGGAATGCCCTACCAGAATGGGTGGTATCATGTAAATCGGTTAACAGCTTCAAAAGGGCATGGAGGCGGAATGGGAGAGAGTGAGGTGTGGGAGGTAGGTGTCAGGGGATGACAAAGGGATGGGGTGGGACAGCTGCAAACTAGGGTGGACTGTTTCTGCTGGTGTATTAGTATGTTAGTATGATTCAAACTGTGAACCTTATGCTATAGCAATGAACAGGCTCGAATCACGTACCCTCTTGAGGATTACGGTACAATCTTTGCCAGGGCACCCAGCCAGGCTTCCAAATGAACCCTTTAACTCTATAAAGACCTTAGGTATATTCTTACCTTTTTCCTAACTTAGTAACACCATCAAGCTGTTGAACAATTTTTTGGACTTAACCCCTATCGTCACATGCAAAAGAACTGGCAGACACCCAGGCAGTCTTTTAAGAAAAGGTACTTTACTAAAAGATGATAAAAATATGAAAAATGTAAACACAGAACAATATATCAAAGTGTTCACAATCACATAAAAGAACAAGGGAAAATTACAAAGCAGAACTCCTACCACAGTACATTTAGATCTTTGCTATCTAAGGTATTACCTCTGGAAGTGCGTTTTACAGTTAGATCAGAGAGCTGTGTCTCTCTAGAGTCCCAAGATGATATGACATTCATTTCAGACACAAGTATTAGTTTAAACTCTGTGTCTCCACACCTCTTCTGTGAGTCATCTAGCCTCCTTTTAGAATATAAAATGACAAATGATTTCCTACCAGGAGGTATGTTAATAATGTGACAGCAAAACCCATTTCCCAAATTATGAGTCTTTGATCAACCAGTTCCTTTGAGGTTTACAACCCTGCAGTCCATCACCCAGGTTTGAGATAGCCAGCAGGAATCAGCTAAATGATGTCCTGTCCTGATGTAATAAATGTATATTTAGTTTCCAACTTTAAAAACATGAGGTCATAAAAAGGCCATAAAATGCAATTTCTCAAGGAAGTTAATTACATTACAGAGATCTCCTGGTCAGTGTAATACTGGGTATACCCACCTGACGGTGACAGTTCGACAGCGAGGTTCCCTCATGACTACAGTGCCATGCGGCTGTGGGAACCCACTGGAACCAGGCACTGTCTGTTGGGGACCTGCACCCCAAATCAGCTCCGACTCAGAGTTGATAATCCTAGAGTGAGGTTGCAGGGGTTGCAACCCTGGGTGGTGGGTTGGTGGGCAAAGCCCCCGAAGAAAACACTTTTAGCACTGGAAACCAGCAGCCAACTGCAAAATGCAGTCAACCAGCCAGTTTAGTTGTTGGGGCGTTCAAAAATTTGTCGAACACCCATCGTGGATCCCATCTTGTGATTTCAGTTACTGATACCTTGTAATTTAAAAGGGCCAAATCTCACAGACTGACATTTCATACACTGACCATTTATTTATACTACCAATATCATGCAATAATCATAACCAGCTGGCCAAGCATCACATTTTCATCACAAAACCTTTTTTTTTTTGGTTCTGTACTGTGCGTCTCTAGTGCACAGTACTAGTGGGAATACTGGGAGTTTTTTTTCATGGATAAATCATCTGATGTAGTGATTTTCTTTGCTAGGAGCTGCAGAGAAAAACTTGTATACCTTCATTTCCTGGGCCTCTGTGCTGTGCTCTGAAAGTGAAGGAGTAGTGTTTCTTCTTTTCTTAGTGCCTGCCTGCCTCATAGTGGTGTGAGGCTTTTGTGCTGCTTGCAATAATTTTTCTATGTGAAAATAAAGCAGTACTGCTGCCTGCAACCATTTTTTTTGTATTGAAATACAGCAGAACTTGTGTGGATTTACAAATAAAAAAAAGTGAATTGCAGTAGTTTTGCCATAGAAATCTCTGTATAAGAAATATTTGTGGTGTAATCTGAGCTTGGGCTGGGGTTTCACAAAAGTCAGTAGCTGCCAGCAGTCTCAGAGGGCAGTCAGCTGACTGCACTCCCACCCCCTCATGGTTTAGGGCTAGGTAGTGCTGCTTGCAGAGTGCGCACACCATCGCCTGCCCTGTGTGTGTGTGTGTTGCTTGCAATAATTTTTCTGAGTGACAATAAAGCAATACTGCTACTTGCAACCATTTTTTTTGTACTGAAATACAGCAGAACGTTTGTTTATTTACAAATAAAAAAAGTGAAATGCAATAGTTCTGCCCTAGAAATCTCTGTGTAAGAAATATTTGTGGTGTAATCTGAGGTTGGGCTGGGGTTTCACGAAAGTCAGTATCTGTTAGCAGTCTCAGAGGGCTTGCAATACTTTTTCTGCACTAAAATAAAGCAGCACTGCAGCAGGTGCTGCTTGCAATAATTTTTCAGTGCTAAAATAAAGTGGTACTGCAGCAGGTGCTGCTTGCAATAATTTTTCAGTGCTAAAATAAGCAGTACTGCAGCAGGTGCTGCTTGCAATAATTTTTCAGTGCTACAATAAAGCAGTACTGCAGTAAGTGCTGATTGCAATAATTTTTCTGTGCTACAATAAAGCGGTACTGCAGCAGGTGCTGCTTGCAATATTTTTTCTGTGTTAAAATAAAGCAGTACTGCAGCAGGTGCTGCTTGCAATAATTTTTTGGTGTTACAATAAAGCAGAACTTTTGTACATTTACAAAGTATTAAGTACTTGAGACTGTTTAGAACTTGTTGGCATAGACAAAGACAATGGCAGGTACAGAGAGGTGGTAAAAAACGTACTTGGTTCAGCCCAAGCAAATCTACAATGGAGGAACAGGTTGGTTATGTTGAACCTGAATGTGAGTGATGGTCAGCCTGTATTTAACGCCCCAAAATTATTCTTTACCCCTTCCAAGCCTATGTCTTCCAGCAAAGTACTATGACTGGCACAGGGCAAAGTGATACAAGAAGCACAAGCAGAAGAACACTGTTCTTGACTCCCACCACAACCACCAACGTGGCTCCATCTCTCACCAGTACTATCAGGACTCCCACCACAACCATCAGTGTGTCCCCATCAATCACCACTACCATCACATCTGTCATTACCACCACCACCACTATAGAGACCCTGTCTTCCTCTTCCACAACAGCGGGCAGCATGACTACTACAGCCAGTCCTGCAACTATAACTGTAACTCCAGCCACTACTGTATACCATGAACCCTTCCACTACTGTAACAGTATCACCACAGTCTGGTATCCCTGCCACAGTGCATATTGCCAGTATGACCACTACAGTTGATACAGTTATGCCTCCTACTTCTCAGCTTCTCAGTACTCCTGAAAGTATTGCAGAGGAAGACCAGTCATCTGGTTCTGAGTATTTCCCTCCACATGATGAATTGCCCAGTGACACATCATCTTCTTCGTCAGAGGCACATGTGAGTGACTTTGAAGATGAGGCAGAGTACTCTATGTACCTTGAGGGCAGAAAAAAAAGAGGTGGCTGGTAAAACAGCCTCTAGGTGTAGCGCTTTTAGCAGTAGTGCTGTTAGTGTTCATGTTCAGTACACCCTAAGCAGATGGACTCAAATCTTTGTCCTCACAAGCCAGCTAGACTTTAGCCAGTAGATATAATCTCAGCACAAACATCGTACTCATTTAAGTCAGCCAGTTAGAGCTGTACTTACTCCAGCAGCTTAGATATAATTTCAGCGTGAACATTGTACTCATTTCAGTTTAAGTCACCCGGATATAATCTCCAAGCGAATATTGCACTCATTTAGTCACGTCTCGAATCACGTTCACGGTCATCACGATTCACGAATCATACCTCTTCAACTTTTCTTGGTGCAACCCTGTTTTTTTTTTTTTAATCTACAGCTTCATCATGATCATGAATCACCACACACAGTTATCACATTTTAGTGACCTTACTATTATGTATTTAAGCAGTAAGGCATGACAAGGTGTGTGTTATCGTGTAATAACGTCACTCCTGGGGTTGGGTGAAGCTGAGTGCTTCCACCACCCCAGAAGTGACGTTATTACACGATAACAAACACCTTGGAGTGCCTTATTGCAATTATACAATGGCTCAATGTTATACAAAATAAAAATAAAAATGTTTTTAGTAGATTTTTAGTGAGGCAGTATATCTTTGTTTCTGAAAAAAAAATCCATCTCATCCAAAAAATCAACACAGTGCTGTTATTGTGTAATATCATCACTGTCTCAGGCACACACTGACCAATCAGAGTCCAGGAAATTTTCTTGCCATTGTATAATTTAGGTTACTAATTATCTATTGGAAAAGGACCACTTGGCCCACAAAGTCAGCCCAGATTGTCCATCTCTGCCTTATCGGTCTCATCTGCAGGCCCTAAAGCAACCCTGATGCCTCCCTACCTGTTTTCAAATACATTCCAGCTCTATGCCTATTTCATGCATGCTTGAAGCTCCACACTGTTTTCGGCACCATCACTTATGCCTGCAATCCCTGTCAGTCATCTACCATGCCTTCCATGAATATTTCTTCACATCTGTCTTGAACTCCTCCTTCAGCTTCATCACATGCCCCCATTGCCCCTGATATTTGTGCTGTTTCTCATTTGAAAGCGACTCCCCTTATGTGCCCTGTCTTCACCCCCGTGAGGTACTTGTATAGGTCTCTATCATGGCACATCTCACTCTCCTCTCTTTCAGGGTGGATATGCAATGCAGTTATGCCAGTGCCATTTTAGTTGCCCTAGACAAGACACAAGCATCACCTCAGCTGTGGCCTTTGCTCAATCTATGATGACTGTGTGTCACCTGACCACTGACCAGTGCAGAAGTTTGTTGCCTTTTTGGGTGCTTGAAAGGCTATTGGGGAGTGCTCATGGCAGAATTACCTAGTGCACTTCAAAAGGGAAGGAAGTGATAGAGTTTAATGTTACAACGTCTTTTTTTTTTAAAAAAAAAACACTTATCGGGGGAAGGGGGAGACGAATAATGAATATCTGGTGCCCCAAATACAAATATTCGTACTAATATTTGAACTAAGGTATTTGCACACCACTAATTGGTATAGTTATTTTGCTGTATCCTGATTGCCAGTATTTTCTACCTGTATGTTAACAAATCAGGTGCCAACCAATCAGAAGACAGGATTTTCCCTACCAGTTTTATAACAGTGTTAATGAATTTAGCAAATCTTGGTCACACACTCACTTATCCTTTTTTTTTTTTGCTCAACTCACTAGCTCTCCCTGTGAAGAATATCCCATTTTTGCTACTGTCTGGCTTATTGTCAGAGTTTTTATGTAACGGTTTTAAAATAAAGGGCAATATATTTCCATGCTCTTTACTTTTTTTGCATTTCATCACTTGTTCACCTTGGGGCCTGTCCCTGTATTCTCATTTACCTTGATTTGTCCATTCTTGGGGTACAAGCCCCTTATGCATCATGTATTGTCTTTTTGCAATTTTTGCATGTTCAGCAATTATATATTTATATATAAATATTAGTGTTGTCATAGAAACATAACATTTGATGGCAGATAAGGACCGCTTGGCCCACCCAATCTGCCCATTTTCTCCCAGATTAATCTTTTTCATGGTAGGATAGAGCTGTGGAGACGATAAATATAGACAACATACTGATGGTGTGGAGGGCTGACAGAATCAGCTAGATGCCTATTTCTCCTACCTGGAGAGACCGAACCCAAATTTAAGGTTCACAGTCCAGGCGAGTGGGCATGCAGTTAGCTTCCTCAATCTTGTGCTAGAAAAGAATTGGGATGGCACAGTGAGAACAGGTTTGCACTGGAAGCAGACAGACAGAAACACCATACTACTATCATCAGTCTGCTACCACAGACACACAGTAACAATGTCCCAAAGTCACAGTTTGGGAGGATATTCAGAAACTGTAGCCAGATGGAAGATTTTAAGTTATGCAGCAGTAAAATGAACCAGAGATGCTGTAAGAGGGATTACAGTGAGCAATGTGTTCATGATGCCCAGACTCACTCCATGGGTGTGGACTGAAACGACTTGCTGGTGATTAAACAAAAACTGCAACCAGATAACCAGCAACCTGTCCAGTTGGTCACCGCATACTGTAGCCAGTCCAAAACCATCAGAAGTGTAATTGAAAAAAGGGCAAGGCAAGGGCAAGGTAGAGCAATTTTATTTATAAAGCACCCTTTGCCAAGGGCTCAGAGCACTGTACATAATTTAAAATAATGAAACAAACAAACCCAATAAAAGATAAAAAAATAAGAAGAAATAATACTTCACAGTCATTAAAATACGTAGACTACTGTTCATCTAAAAACTCGCTAGCTAAGGAATGCATGCTCAAATACATAAGCTTTAAGTGCTCTTTTAAAGGCCTCTACCATGCCAACAGAGTGGATACTCCCCAGAAGGAAGTTCCACAACACTGGAGCTGCTACTCCAACAGCTCTATCCCCTAGTTGTCTCAACCAGGATGAGGGAACAGGAAGTAAGTCAGCATTGGTACAGCGCAAGTGTCTGGTTGAGTGGAATGAAACCAGCAGATCTTTCAAGTAGTCAGGTCCCAAATCATGCAGGGCCTGTTAACAAGCATATCTTGAAGGTTATGCACCACCACAAAGGCAACCAGCACAGTGCACACAGGACCAGCGTAATGTGGTCCCTCCGAGAAGTTCCCATCACCAGCAGAGCTGCAGTGTTCTGAACTAATTGCAGGTGCTACATTAAACTTCCCGATAGCTCTATGTATGGAGCGTAGTCCAACCTAGCAGTAATGAAAGCATGAACAATCTTCACCAGGTCAACAGGAACCAGATGTGATTTGATCCTGGCGACCGTTCAAAGATGATAAAAGCCAGATCGGACCACTGCCAACACCTGCTGGTCTTGTGGCAGCCTGCAATCCAAAATAACCCCAAGATTCTTAACAGCATCAACAGCAACAAGAGATCAGCCACCCAACAAAGGAAAAGGCTATCTCATCTCCTGTTGCTGCCTCACTCATCAACTTGGTTTGATCAGCATGACATCTATCTTCCATGGGATGAGACATAACCAGTTTAAGGCCATCCGCTCATTTATCTCAGCAAGACATCACCTCAGCACTGAAGCTGCATGATCGCTGCTGGGAGAATACGACAGGACAGTTAAGTATCATCTGTATACAGTGAAACTTAGCCTCGTACCATCTAATGATCTCCCCCAATAGGGCAATATGTACACAGAAAACAGCACAGGAGCAAGAATCAAACCTTGAGGAACCCCACAGGAGAGTGCAGAATCACCAGAGATGAAATTTCCTAGGGAACATGCTGCACTCTCCTGGTTATGTAGGATTTGAACCAGTGCAAAATGGTGCCAGTGAGACTCACGTAGGTCCTCAGGTGATCCAGCAGCACACCGTGGTCAACTGTGTCAAAAGCCAATGAGAGATCAAGAAGGAACAAGATGCGGCCAGTCCACCGTTCAGCGATTGGATTTCTGCTTGTGACACCAGTGCCCTGGGTTTGAGAATGGACTCAGGTCATCGGAGGGCCGGCCAGGGGGAGAAGGACTGAGCATCCCTTGGATCACTCTCCTTCTCCTGGGGGATGGGTGGTGTGCGCTCGGTACAATAGCGACACCTGGCAGAGGCCAGGTTTGTCGCATGGCACCGGTGTCAGTTTTACTTCTGGGGCAGGGTGGACACTGGTCGTCATTGCACGTCCCCGCCCCAGCCTATAGGGGGGGAAAAAGTGCTGCCTGTCTGTCTACATGAAGCCCTGCCCTGGGCTTCAATTAGCCTCCTGAGCTGGGCTCTCCCAACTAGTCCCAGTTCTGTGGCACTGGTTGGGGCACAGTGCCACAACCCCACCCTCTGGGGGGCAAGTTAGCGGTGACTGGGAGAGCCACCAGCAATCCAGGAGGTGGAAGACTAGGGACATCGTGACCAGGGCAGAAAATGCCGACAGCCAGTGCAGTGAATAAAGAACAGAAAAAAAAGAAGGAACAAGATGGAACAAAGTCCTTGATCCCTCACCAGGAGGAGATCATGAGTCACCCAGACAATTGCCATTTCAGTGCTATGGGGAGCCAAAAACCCCACTGGAGAGGTTCACAGATATTCTAATTCTCCAGGAGATCCACGCATTGGTCGATCACAACCTTCTTGATAACCTACCCCAGAAAGGGAAGGTTCGAGACAGGTCTGTAATTCGCCAGAACATCAAGGCCCAATCACTGCCTTTTTCAGGGTAGATGGAAAAACAACTTCCCTCAAGAAGCCACTGATGATCTCGGTGATCACTGGACCTAGGGATCTGCTGCAGCCCAAAAGCAGCCAAGTTGATCCCGGATCCAGTATACAGCAGATGGGACACAAACTAGAGTTCATTTGAAGCACCTCATCCTCCAAAATTAGCAAGACTCACTCCAGGTAGGCAGATCTATATTGCCAGAAGTTAGATCATAGCTGGCCTATGATAAGCCACTTGAAGAGATACCAGATCTAATGCAGGACACCTCGTCTGAGAAGAATTTACCAAACTCCTTGCACTTATCTGCTGAAAAGGCTCTAATAGATCGCAGACAGGGAGGGTTTAACAATCTGTCTATGGTGCAAAAGAGCTGAGCTGGCTGATTCTTACCTGCAGCAATTGACCTTGACAGGATCTCTGTCTTTTTCATTTCAATTTCCAGTTGATAATCACTGTAGTGAGTTTTCAATGTCAACCTGTCTCCCTCAGACCGTGACCTTCTCAAAGAATGCTCCAGCTTCTATGCTTTAGTTTTCAACTGATGCAGCTCATTAGTTGAACTACAACGGGACATCAAGGGAGGTGCCAGGGGATCTAAGGCAGTCACAGTAACTGTATTATAGTGCTCTATGGTGTTCTCAGCCCCTTAGGCACAAGCAAGAATCATACCCAAGATGTCTAGTACCTCCTGGAGCTTGCAAGGCTCCAGCTTATGTTTTGGATGGTACCAGACAATCTCCACAGAAGGAGTACTAAAATTAGGGGCTCCACAAAGGAACAACACCACATGATGATCTGACCAGTTGACAGGATCAACCTTGACCGCACTAATGGCAAGTCCCAATGAGAAGATCAGGTCCAGAGTGTGGCTATGTTGATATGTTCCTGAGGCAACTGCCTGTGCTAGTCCCAGAGAAGACATCAGTTGCAGAAACTGTTGTGCAAAAGTGAGGATTCATCATCGACCTAAGCATTGAAGGCCTCCAGCAATAAAAATCTGGAGGTATCCAAAACCTATTCGGCTATGAAGTCTGCCAACTCTCACAAGAAATCACTTCCATACACCAGGGACGGTATATGAGAATGATCTTACCACTAACACTTGGAGTGCATCCAACTGCCACATATTCAAAGGACCTGAAAGTTCCTATGGGAGTGCAGTGAGTCCAAAGTGGATTTAAAGCAATAGCCACCATGCCACCTCTGTGATGCCTCCTCAGGCAATGTATCACAGAGTAACCTGGTGGGACTGATGCCTTCAGAACAGCTCTGGAATCATCACTCAGTCAGGTCTCCATGTTGAAAACAAGATCAGCTGAGGAATCTGTGCTGAAATCCTCATCACCACTGTTTTATTCCTTAGTGACCTTGCATGACACAGAACGACCTGAGGTAGATGAGTAGAGCTGGCTGGACAGACTACTTCCTGCTTGATGACATATGGCAGGGTCCTGGGGAGGGGAACCAGACAGGGTGCATCACAATCCAGATTCCATATCCTCCCTGGGCATCTTCTAAATATCATCACCACAACCCCCCCCCCCCAAGTCATCATACCCGGGACCTACACTACAGGTATTGTCCCACCCTTGAAGGATCTCCAGTCTCCTGCAGAGGCTAAAACCTCTGCAGGAAGAACTAACAGGGTTCCTCAAAAAGGACTGGCATGTGTTAAGGTCAGATCCTGCACTATGTAATCACACTGAGCAGTCCCTAGAATTGTGTACAGTAGGGGCAAAACTTAGCAAATAGATTGGTACACCCAATCACAAAGCAGCCTAACAGCAATTGGTTATGTCTCTACCATGCCGGTTCGACATTCTTTATGTTGACTGACATTTTCACTGACAGAAATCATGTCAACCGCAAGTTGCAATCTACATGATTCTGTGTGTCTCCGGTCTTATATTTTTAATCGGGGACTTCCCAAACTCCCCATGAGGGCTCTGCCCCTGCCCCCATCTTTTAGATTCCTCAACTTCAGTCGGAGTTGATTTGGGGTGAGGTGCAGGACCAGGAGACTAACATGCCCCTGTCTCAGGCACTGCTGGCGACCTGTCGGCAAAATTTCGATTTTGCCGACAGGTGTGTATTTCGCTGTGTTGTTGTCACCATAAGGGGGGCATACCATTGGTTACTACCACTGCCCTGTGGCAATTTTGCTTGTGGCAGGTGCAGATTCCCACCTCCCCCCATGGTTGAGGCAAGCAACTTCACAAGTGTCAATGCCAGGAAATCATATGACATCTGTACGTTTATAAATTGTGATACCACTAACGTGGTATGCCTGGCCACTTGTTAATGCAGTTCTTTTTACGTGGGCAATACCAGCTGTACTATTAAGAATAGGAGAGTATCTGAGGGCTACGGCTAGACAAGACACCAAATAATGCCTTAGTGCAGCACATTGCAAAACTGCAAAATCCCACAGGCTATGTGTTTAAATTATGTGGCTTCGAGTGGGTGCAGATAGGAAGAAGAGATGGAGACCTATAGAATAAAATGGTGCAGCAGGAGGGTATGTGGACAGTACAACTGGGAGCATTACAACCCCTAGGTTTTAATGACCACTTTGAATATGCCCCATATGTTCATAGAAGATGATTTACTTTAATAACTTTATGCCATAGATTTTAATAAGTATCCTATTTTTGTATCTTGTTCAGCATTGTCAATACAGTAGATGGTTTGAACAGTGAAAATGCCTGAGAACAATAGGGAAAAATGGACAGGGAGTCTTAAATCCATATGCCAGCAAACAACTATGTGTGCAGTGGATTTTCAAATGGCATTTATGTATCTCTTTACCATAGAATGTTTTCCCATCCCACTGATGCATTAGCCTTACATTTAACATGGATTAAGGGTTTTACATGGCCTGCACTTTATATTGTCTGCACTTGAATTGCACTACTGTCACTTTAAGAACTGAAGCATAAAAAGGCCAGTGGCTCGTTAGATCTGGGACTCTTGATGATGATGCTGCGTCGGTGAAACCGGTAGAGTCAGTTCATTGTAATGTGTTAGCCACGAGGTATGGTAAGCACTTTAGTAACTGCACTTTAATAAAAAAGCATTTTTGTAGCTGGAGGTCTGATGCCACTTATTTTGCTTGTATGACCATTTTTTCCCCGCCTATTCTCTCATCACAGACCCTATTTGATCTCTGGCTGCTTCCCCTCTCTTGCTTTCCACTAAGATTCCCTTATGTCTATCCCATGCATTGTTGAATCCCACCACTGTTTTCGCTCCCACCACCTCCACTGGGAGACTGTTCCAGGCATCCACCACTCTTTCAATGAGGAAGTACTTTCTCACATCTCTCATGAATTTACCCTCTTCCAACTTCATCGCATGTCCCCTTGTTCTCATGCATCTTTTCCTCTAAAAAATAATCTCCTCCTGTAACTTATTTACCCCCATGAGGTATTTATTGGTCTGTATCATGTCCCCCTTTTCTCCTGTCTTCCAGAGTGTACATATTGAGGTCCTTCAGTCTTTCCTTGTAGGGCTTCTGATGCAGACCCTGCACCATTTTAGTTGCCCTCCTCTGGATAGCCTCCACTCTGTTTATGTTCCATCTGAGATGTGATCTCCAGAACTGAACACAGTACACCAGGTGGGGTCTCATCATTATCTATACAGTGGCAACACTACTTCCCTCCTTCTGCTGATGATACCCTCCTTATGCACTCCAGCATCCCACTGGCCCTATCAACTGCCTTTTCACACAGCCTTGCCACCTTGAGGTAATCAGATATGATTACTCCCAGGTTCCTCTCCTGTTTGGTGACCATCAATACCCCTTACACTTTATACTCTGCTTTATTTTGCACTTTTTCACATTGAAACCCAGCTGCCATGCCCTTGGCCACTCCTCCAGTTTTCTCAAGTTTCTGCATATTCTCTCCACCCCCTCTGGACTGTCCACCTTACTGCGAACTTTGCTATCATCCACAAAGAGGCAGACCTTCCCTTCCAGTTCATCTGCAATATCAGGATAGGATACGATAGGATCAGATAGGATAGGATAGGATAGGATAGGATAGGATGGGATGGGATAGGAACTTTTTTATATAGCACCTTTCCAGAGCTTAAAGTGCTTTACTGTACAAACGTAATTTAATTGCAAATAATGCATAACAGCAAGAAATAAATCCCAATTCAAATTATAAATTAGACACATGCATATTCCATAGTGTTGGCGGAGCTTATCAGTCTCCTGAGAAGGTCTGTCTAAACAGCCACGTCTTTAGTTGTGATTTTTAACTTTCCACTGAGGGGGCAGAATGGATGGATATCAGAACAGCATTCTAGAGCCTCTGTGCAGCTACATAAAATGTCCGATTCCCAGCAGAATTTTTTCTTGCTACTGGAACTAATAAAAGCCCCTGGGTATCTGTGCAGAGAACTCTGGTGCCCTGATAATCCTCCTGATGGGTTGCCAGTAGCTCAGAAAAGTAGAAGTGCCCAGTTCTGTGACTGAATCTGGATATAGTTAACAGCCTGGCTGACGAATTCTGCAAAAATGAAGGCAGCGTCCCATCTATATGTAAATGAGAACCAAAATGACAAATATCAAGCATTAAAACTGCATAACACTAAGTACATAGAAATATAGAATCATAGACAATGATGGCAGAAAAAGAACATTTATCCATCCAGTTTGCCCATAATTCTCCATCACATGAGAACTTTTGTCTATACAGGGTTTTAGCCCATACTATCCACCCCATGCTTCCCATTTTTTTTCAAATTGAACAAACTTCATTGAAGTACAAGAACGTAACATCTCACAAAAAAACTAGCAAATCCTGGATATACAAATGAAGAGACAATAGAGCAAGAACATGACCAGGAATATACAATTTATAGTAAAACAAACAAAACAAGAAAGAAAACCCAAGTAAAACCATACACCCCCCTCCCTACCCCCAAAACCCACAACCCCCCTTCCTCATCCACCGGAGGATAACAGAGGAGCACAATAACAGGACCATGACTAGAAAAATTAAGCCCAGTCTGCCACATTACAGCACGAAAACCACAAGAGGACCTAAAAGTATATTCAAATCATCAAAAGGAACTGTAGGGATCCTAGACCCAGTTATACTTAGATAAGTTGCCAGCCAGACTGGCAATGAGGTGCTCAGCCTGCAAAGCAAAGAACATCTCCCTGTACCATTCGAGAAACTGGGGTATACACTGAGCCAGCCAATGTCGGAGAATGATCTTTTCTGCACATGCTGAGATCAAGGCCATGTGGGGTCTCTGGTTTCCAAGCATGGCATTGGTATAGTCACCCAAAATACAAACTGCGACATTGAAGACATCCGATAACCCCAACAGTGGATCTAGATGGACACAGATTGATTCCCAAAAGGGAACCACCTTTTCTCAGGACCATAAAATATGAAGTAAAGTACCAGGCTCCTTACCACATCTGGTACAAGTGTCAACAGGTAATCTGCCCATGTTATGTAATTTAACTGGGGTGTAATAGAGATTATATAGTATGCTGAACTGCATAAAGCGGTATCTATCCCACTTTATAAATCTACACATGTGTTTCCAGGGAACTGACCAATTTCTAGGGGATGAGGGACATGGGAGAGATTGATCCCAACAATAAAACCTCAGACCCTCCTGGGAAACCAGAGAATCCTGTAATGACTGGTAGTAATAGGAGATATGTTGGGAAGTGGGGGCCTTTTGAAGAACAGGAAAAATTAGATTACCTAAAGGATTAAGCCAAGGGGCATTACCAAAAAATTGTAGAAGCATGTGCAACAACTGAAGAAAACGAAAGCAAGTGGAGGTGGGCCAGTGGTGCTTCGCACATGCTTCTGGAAAGGATAACAGTTTTAGATTGACCGTGAGATCCCCGACTGTGGAGACTCCTAAGTTAGGCCAGAATGTCTTGGGGAGTGGCTTACCAGCTATACAAGGGTTTGGGTACCCAAAAACAGGTTGAGATGTATCTCTGTATGGACAAATCCTAAACAAGGAAGAAAATTGCAGGTGAACCCGCAAGGAGGCTGCCAGGGATGTATCCCATAGGGGCTGGGGGAGGTTCTTCCTGGGGAGGTATGGGAGCGACTGTATATTAAGCCCATTATTAGAGCATGAAGCAAGCTCTATGTCTACCCAGTGTGGGACATATGATTTATAAGGGTCAACCCTAGCCATTCCCAACCAGCTGGAAAGTTTAGTAAGATGGGAAGCCAAGAATACAGAAAGAAATTGGGAACTTGGAGCCTTCCATCTTGTTTATTGACATTAGCTTAGTTAAGGCTTACGGGTGGTCTTGCCCACCAAGAAAATGTGGAAATAATTCTATGAACTTGATTGAACCACAGTTGAGGAAAAGCAAGTTATACATCTGAAGAGGATACAGCAGCCTGGTAGAATATTCATTTTGGTGATATTCTGCTGCCCCTTAAAAGGGGTAATAAGGATCAACGTCCCAATCAACTTTAATTGTTGTACCAGTGAATCCAGGTTAAGGTGTCACATTACAAGGGGAAGGTATTGAGGTATATCCCCAAATATTTCAGCCTGTCGTGTTTCCAGAGGAGGCCAAGATGCTTGATATCCACCTTAAAAGTAACGTTATTTAGAGGCAAGAGGCTAGGTTTGTAATTGGAGATGCTGCCAAATTGAGAAATGATCTGTAGAGCAGCAGGCATGGATGTGGCAGGGGAAGAGACATGCAGGAGAATATCATCTGCATATACTGATAACTTGTAGTCCATCTGACCAATAGTAATACCCAAGACCAGGTGGGAGAGGTTAAGTTTGCGAATGAGGGGTTCCAAAAAAAAGGTTAAATAAGTAAGGGGAGAGAGAGAACAGCCCTGCCTGGTGCCCTGATGAAGAGTAAAGGGGGATGATAAAACACCATTACACAGTACTCATGCTGATGGGGAGGAGTAAAGCACCTTGACTCACTAGAGAAATTCCTGAGGAATACAATATTCGGGGAGTGTGGCAAACAGATAATCCTATGACACCCAATCGAAAGCGTTTTCTGCATCCAGGGACACTAGAACCACAGGAATGGGGGAATCCCTGGATGTTAAAAAGAGATAACAGTTTCCTGAGATGGTCAGCCGAAAGCCTGCCTTTCATGAAGCCTACCTGTTTTACTGATGAGTCCCACACCAGCCCCAATCTGCTGGCCAATACCTTTGCTAAAATTTTAATATCTATGTTAATAAATGATATTGGTCTGTAGTTGGAGACTAGTGGAGGGTCCCTACCTGGCTTGGGGATAACCACTATTGTTGCCGCAGTAAGGGAGAAGTCAGAGAGGCCCTTCTTAAAAATATAATTACAGGTATCAAGGAGGATAGGTGCCAGTTGCCCTTTACAGGCTTTATAAAGCTAGTGGTAAACTCATCCAGTCCGAGGGATTTGTGTGAGGCTAGTGAGTCGATGGCTTGGGATAACTCAGCTAGAGACACCGAAGCCTGTAGAATGGCTACCTGTGAATCAGTGCGCTGAGGGAGAGATATATCCCCCAGAAAACTCTCCAAGTGGGTAGGGCAGAAGGGAGAAGAAGGTGGAGCATACAACTGCTGGTAAAAGGTTTTAAAGAAATCAACAATGTCTCATGACGAGGTAAGGAGATTACCAGATTCAGTTTGGATTGAGGAAACAATAATTTTGTCCATTACTTGAGACCGTAACTGGAGAGCCAGCAGTTTCCTTGCTTTTTCTCTTTGGTCAAAGTACCGCACTTTGGAGCGCAACAGTAAATGCTCCGCGCTCTCACCCAGCAAGGTATTATATTGAAAACAGAGAGTTTCCAACTGCTCCCACGCTGATCGTGTAGAGTCCTGAGAGAACCTACCCTCCAGAGCTTGGATGTGATTTAATAAAGAAGAAAGAGTGGCTGTTGTCTGTCTTTTCCATTTAGTTGACAACCTGATTAATTCCCCTCAAAGAGGCGCACTTCAGGGCACCCCACAATATGTCAAGGGTGGGCATGGAAGGAGAGTAAATTCCATAAAAGAGTCAATAAAAGACTGGCAGTGTCCCAGTAATTCCCCCAATTTAAACAATTGATTATTTAGGATCCACACCTTATCCCTGGTCAATGTAGGGGTAAGAATTAACCGAAGAAGGGCAGGGTGGTGATCCGAGATCACCTTAGCTGAATAATGGCACAAAAGGACCCCATGAAGATATTCTACCTCTAACAAAAATAATTCAGTCTGGAGGAGGAGTTATGTGGCAGGGAAAAAAAAGAGTATTCCCGGCTATCTGGGTTCAGTGTCCTCCATGGGTCCACCAAGCTCACTGAGTCCATTAAGTCCCAGAGAGCTAGTTGGGCAGGAGAAAGGGCCCGTTGGGCCTTACCAGTCCTATCCCGATCATTACATAGAACTAAGTTCCAGTCTCTCCCAAGTACAATTGGGAGAGAGAGCCAGGGAGCCAAGATAGCTGCTAGAGTGGAACAAAATTGTGGGACTTCAACAGTAGGGCCATAAACAGCCATGAGAACCACTTGTAAGTGTCCAAGGAGAACCTGAAGCATAATGTAGTGGCCACAGGGGTCTGCCACCTCCTGAAGGAGATGAAAGTGTATTCTCTGAGCTATAAGCACGGCCACCCCTTTCTTGCAGGAGTCTGAACTGGCTCCAAATGCCTGTCTCACCCAGGACTACCTAAAAAGAAGAGCCTGGGATGGGATCAGGTGGGTTTCTTGCAGAAAGGCTACATCAACCTGCAGTTTGCTTAAGTGGAGCAAAATTTTGGCCCGCTTAGTGGGGGACTGAGCTCCTTTACCATTCCAAATACAGAAGTTATAGGCAGCCATGTCTAAGCATGAGAGTGACTGGGTCCAGAACCTAGATGCAAAAGGACGGAGAACAGAAAAGGACCTGAATCCTTAGAATAACTTAATCCTCCAGTGACTCTCTGCCACCCTGCCATACTAGCAACACAGTAATATAAAACAGATGCATAAACCAACAACCCCAGAAACTCTGATCCCCCACTCCCACCCAAAGCCGATCTGACCCCCACCACCCAACCCCCTACCCTCTCCGAGTAAAGCCAAAAAATACCTGCCCACCCTACTACAACCCCATAACCAGAACATTTAATAGAAGCCAAAATACCCCAACTGTTGTGGGGCCCTCCAGAAGAAGGTGAACAATCCCCACCCCATGATTCAGCTTGTAAGGCTGTTAAAGACCAGCACCACTCTACCAACAAACCTCTCTCCCCCACCCCGCCCACCCAGCCCATATATAATGCCTCAATAAACCTATAAAGATAATGTAACATTAAGCAACAATATTATAGTGAAGCCACTTTAAACCACTTTGAACCCTGTTAAAGAATGCAATAGCTACTAGTCCAGCAGTCTTAACAGTAGCATCAATGGGGATAAGAAAAGTAAAGGGAAAGTAGACAAAAACAAAGTTCAATATGTGCAGCATTGCTAATATATTGCCTCCAGCAATCAGGGACCTTGATATGACTGCAGTGGTGATATTTCAAATAGAAGTCTCGTGTCTAAGCTATAAAAGAGAGGCTGGACAGCTGCAAATGTGCCATCAATGGATCAATAAAGAAGGCAATTAAGTTGGCCCAGTGGTGCTGAGGGCTGAGGTGCTGTGCTTACCTCTTGCAATGCTGGTGACCCGTGTTCGAACAAGCTCGGCCACCGGGGTCGGCAGGGGCAGTGAAGGACTGAGCATCCGATGGACTGTTCTCCTTCTCTGGGAGAGGGGTTCCAGAGGTCGGTGCCTGTCTGCTGTCTAGTGGAGGCTGGGGGACAGGGCACTGCACTGTAGACAGGGGGAGGAGTCAGGGCAGATGCTTGGAGGGAGCACATGCAAATGCGTGCATGCTCCCCTCTGCAGGATCATTGCACGCCTCGACTCCTAGGGAGAAAAAGCAGATTGGTGGAGGTCACCTCGCAGGCTCCGATCCCGGCCAGTCACGGCACTGGCCCTCTGAATCCGGCCTCCAGTGGGGGTTGGGGAACCCTGCCGGCCCTGCCAGGAAGGGTAAGCCCTGGGGACAGGTCAGTGCTGGATGGTGGACACTGGGGGATGGGGCTAGGGGCTCCCTCCAGAGACAAGCCGGCCCAGCAAAAAGGTATAACAAAAAAAAGAAGGCAATTGAAAGTTCTCCCAGATAATAGACACCATGTACTTATGAGTGAAAGAATAGATTCGGCATGAAATAGAAGGTAGCACCAAACAGTGGAGTTTAAAATCTTGAGTTGCCAAGAAAGGTTCCAAGGTGCTGCCAGAAGTCCAAGATTGAAAAGCTGATGCGGAGATGTAGCAGGTCAAACACTGAGTTGGGAGCTCTGAATCAAGTGGCTCGTTCAAGTAGTTGTCAGCAGAGAACGATAAACCATAACATCCTCCATGGAAAAGTCAATCTTTGTAATTGGGCAACCGGATAAGGGTATAAACTGGGAAGTGGGAAGGTCAACCTGTCGAGCTCCCACATAATCCACAAGTAGCCAGGAAGTCACTGAAGTGGGGTGCACAGCCTCGCCTGGAGCTGAGTGCAAGCCACCAAAAAGATTAAATCAGTAAGTGAGGAGTATACAGGGAGCTGACAATAAGGCCAAACCAGGGAGCAGTAGTCAAATTAAATTCAAGGTGCAGTCACTTACCACAGCCATAAAACAGTCAGTTTAGGACTAGATGCTGGAAAGTTGAGGTGGTATAAAATGGTGGCCACAAAACGTTAAAGTCCACACTAGAAGACATTCTCCCATAACCAGGCCCATAGGTTTGGAAAGGACAGTTCAGCCAGATTTGAATAAGTCGGGCAGAAGTAGCTGAAGGCCCTTTGAAACCTGGACTGGATCTTCAAATGAATGGCAGATATTCTGAATGCGGTCCTGCAGAAGAGCTGGGTACAACATTCTAAATTTATGCCTGCCAGAATGAGCTTAGATACGGCGGGATGAAATGCTGACTTTTTGTGCTTCACAGATGCCGGAAGGTCCTGCGATATGCGGAGCTTGTTGCCCTTCCAGATAACAGATTGGAGTCCTCGTAATTTAGTCAATAGGTGTTGCTTGTCAAGGAAATTCGACATCTTAAGGATGATAGGGCAAGGAGGTAAGCTGGGTGAAGGTCTGGGGTGAAGGACCCGATGTGCCCATTCCACAATGTAATGTGGGCCATTGGGCATGGCCCCACCAACTTCTTTAACAATTTCTGCATGAAAAGAACAGGCATGGACCCTTCGGCACTCTCTGGGAGACTGAGGATAACTAAATTATTCTGCCAGCTCCTGCCTTCTAGGTCATCAATTTTGAATTCCATCTTATGTAGCCATTGTCTCATGGAGGTCATCTCAGGATCCGTGTGGTCACGCCATTTTTCAAGTGAAACTGATCGATCTTCAACATCACCGATTCTCCGATTAATAGTTCCTATTTCTTGTCGAATGGAAGTAAGCTTGGTGGTAAGGCTTAATAAGGAGTCTTTGATAAGTTGACGTTCAAGCAGGAATCGTTCCTCCAACAGGGGAGTTGCATCCGGGGTAGAAGTAGTCCCTTGCCTGGCTGAGGCGTTGCGAGCCTTGGGTTTTTTTGCAGCCTTGTCCGGTGTCTGTGGTGGGTTTTGGCGGGCAGGCTTGTGCTGCATCTCAGAATCCATGTTGCAGCAAAGTTCAGAGGAAAATAATCACTGCACTGGTTTCTTAGGAATATCTGGCAGGTAGATGAATATAATCCATTTGGTAGTAAGTAGGAGAGTAGTGGAAATATTAATAAATTGAGTTGGGTGAGCGGGAGCAAGGTGAAGGAGCAGCTAGTCTCGAGCAGGCATCACGTGACTCCCTCCCATACTTCACATTTTACTGCTCCCACCCCGAGTAATTACTAAGCCTTTCACTCTGTCCCAGCCATGCATGAAACCAGTAATGGTTGTGGCACCCGTCACATCAGCTGGCAGACTGTCCCATGGCTCCACCACCCTCTCTGTAAAATAAAACTTTGTCACATCCCTCCGGATCTTCCCCACCCCCATTAGTTGCTGCTCATGTCTCCATGTTCTTGATTCACCATTCCTGCTGAATAGTTCCTTGCAGTTCACCTTGTTCAGTCTTTTCAGGAACTTAAAGGTCTCTATGACATCTTATGGGAACAAAAAGCCCCAAAGCACGGCAATACTCTACGGCATGGGTCCCAGTACTTAATGACAAAAACAAGAGAAGAGTACCTGCATTCAGAAGTTAGCAATATAAATGTGCTTTATTAAAAAAATGCAAATGTGTAGCCCTCCATGACACTTACCACATGCACATTGAATTTCCTGTCCTTCATACATGAGCTCAAACCTCCATGTGGTGCAAATGGAGGCTACGATCTGCACTTTATAATAAAACTCTCTAGATTTCTGACTTCTGAATGTGGCTTCCCTTCTTTTGTTTTTCTCTATTAATTTATTCTTGAATTATTTTAATAAGATTGCTATTGATTATTTATATTTATATATTTCTATTGAAATTGTTCTGTGTTTTTTATTGTTGTGAAGTGCCCTGAGTCTTTGGCAAGGGTGCCATATAAATAAAATTATCTTGCCTTGGGGCTGACCCACCAACACAATGGCAAGACATCCACTTGCGATGCCAACATAGCAGGTTCGGGAATCAACTTGGGAGTCGGAGGGCCAGCCGGTCAGGGGGAGAGGGATTGAACATCCTGGGGGTGGCTCTTCCTCTTCAGGGGACGAGGGTAGAGTGACTGGTTCACTATGGACCTCTGGCAGAAGCTTGGGTGTCCGCCGTGGCTGGTGCCATCAGTTTGGGGGTGGGCAGAGCTGCACTTAATTACACATCCTGCCCCCAGGGACCAGCATTGTTAAAATGGCTGGAGATCGCACCATAATGCCTGCCCCTGATCCCCCTGTCTCCACCACACCTCTCGGTCCCCACCAAGACAGTTTTCCACCAATTGGCTCTCCCTCACGGACCCACCTGGGGGGAGGTAAGTCCAGAGAGCTCTGCCGGAAGTGGGGAGGGTCATTTTGATGGCCCTGTCTTGAGGGGGCAAGCCAGGGTGGTCAGTGGCCACGGGGGGTGCGGGACCGGTGAGATACGGGTGGATGCTATAGGGATTCTCCGCTGCAAAAAAATTATCTTGCCTTGCCGTATCTTGCCTAGTATATTTTTCTCTTCTATCTGACCTCCAGTGAGTACACGTTCAGTGCCTTAAGCCCCTACTAGTTCTGAATCATTTTGGTTACCCTATATTGCACCTTCTCCAGCCTCTCCCTATCTTTCCTCAGGTAAGGACTTCAGAACTGGGCACAGAACTCCAGGTACATCCTGACCAATGATGTATAGAGAGATTGTAATAACTCCTTTCTTCTTCTGCCAGTACCCCTCCCGATGCAACATAGCCTCCTGTTCGCCTTACTGTAGGCCTTGTAATAATGGCTAGATTGTTTAAGGGAGTCACTTATGATGACTCCTAGGTTTCATCCCTCAGTGCCCAGCTTAATCCTTCACATTCAGTCCTCTGTCCTGGGGTTCTTGTTGCCTATGTGCATCACTTTACACTTTCTGATGCCAAAGTTCAACTGCCAAGCCTTGGACAGCCTCCCTAGCCTTTGTAGGCCCCCCTGCATCTCCCCCATGCCCTTCACACTGTCTATCCTACCACAGAGCTTAGCATCTTCTGTGAAGAGACCCTTCTTGCCCTGAATTTCTTTTTCTATGTCACTGATGGACATACTAAAAAGGACTTGCACCAGAACTGATCTCTGTGACCCCAACTGGTGACCTCACTCTCCTCAGATCTGACTCCATTTTAAACCAATTTTCCACCCATCTAACTGTGTCCTTTGCTGCACCCAGATCCCTTAGCTTCTTCAGAAGCCTTTTGTGAAGCACCTGGGTAAAAGACTTGTTGAAACTGACGTAGATTAAATTAGGGATGGGCGAACTGGTTTGTTGAAAATACTAACTGACCAGAACATGCTGAAGTGTTCAGAAATGAATGGCTTCTGAACACATTTGGCTGTTCGGATCAGTTCGGACGGCTCCTATCACGGGAACTGCAGCGTGAGAAGCACCAAAGCAGGAGTAACCTACAGGAGGGACCAGAGACAAGACTCTGGTCCCTCATTGAATAGCCAAGCTGTCCATTTCTCTAACATGGCACTTGATTGGGCTGCTGCTCTAGCAACCCACATGTTCCACTTTAGAGCTACACAGAGAAATCAGGAGGACAGCGAAGGAGCAGCAGCTTCTCTTGGCTGCTCCTTGCATTGTGGATCCCCAAATCAATTGTTTTCTTCTGTGCTTGTGCTGCTTGCATTTTTTTGCCCTTTGGGCAAGAGAAGAATTCCACTGCCAGTCTACTATCCCCCCCCAAAAAAAAAAACAAAAGCAGAATTTATTTAACTAAATGAACTTAAAGGAGGAAGGGATTGGGAACTTGGGGAAGTTGGGGGTGGGGAGTCAGGGCCAGGGAGTCGGGGACATGGGAGGGGATTGCTAGCAAGGAGTGGGTGTGGGACTTGGGAGAGCTGGGGATTGAGGCAGGACTGGACTGGGGACTGGGGAGTACAATGTATGGAAGAGGAGACTTGGACAGGGGGATATTCATGAACATGAACATTGAATGATGAGCCAGGATGGAACTTGGAGAGAGAGACTGAGGGCAACTTGTGAGAACTAGAGTGCTATGTGTATAAAATCTGCCAGCCAGTCATCAATGCACTAGTGCCACTTCTTGCATACTGTCTTTGAGACCCCCACCTGTGTCAGAGAAGGTTAGGCCAGGCAGAGTCCCCCAGAATCTCTGTGGGTATACTAGCAGCAGTGCTTGCAGCATCACCATTAGTGTAGGTGGTGTGTGAAATAAAATCTGCCAAGACTGCCAGCCAGTCGTCAGTGCACTGGTGACACTTCTTGCATACTGTCTGTGTGATCCCTCCCAAAGAAGTCGGTCATCTTCCTCCCTGTGCTCGCTCAGTGGGGTATAAGCTTTGGCTCAGTGGGCAGGGCATTCCGTCATATCACGTGGAATAAAGAAAACATTTTTTTTAAAAATCCTTGAAGAGGAAAAGTACTGTGTCAGAGAGGGTTAGACAAGGCAGGATCCCCCAGAATCTCTGTGGGTAGACTAGCGGCAGTGTCTGCAGCATCTCCCTTAGCATAGGTGGTGTGTGAAATACATTCTGTGTGTGAAATAAAATCTGCCAGCCAGTCATCAGTGCATCAGCGCCACTTCTTGCATACTGTCTGTGTCCCCCCCCAAAGAAGTCGGTCATCTGTCATCTTCCTCCCTGTGCTCGCTCAGTGGGGTATAAGCTTTGGCTCAGTGGGCAGGGCATTCCATCACATCACGTGGAATAAAGAAAAAAAATAATAACCACTTTTCAATCCTGAACAAGTGACAGACTGGCATTATGAGTACTCCAGAAAATAGTAAAGCAAAAGCCGGGGAGAAAGGACGTAATAAACATAAAAAAAAGTTTATTCAAGAGCCCAGAAAGAAGTGACCCAAAAAGTAAAGTACAACAACAACAAAAAGAAGCACCACAGTCTGTTGAAGGGGCTGAACTAAATGCTATTACAGTCCACTTGCAGGCTAACTCTCAAAATACTGAAAACCAAACAAGGGTTGGTGGACTGTCTATGTCAGAAGGGCTCAATAGAGCAGCCAACAAAGTGTTGAAAGACAGTGGCAATAGCAAGTCATCTGAGAAAAACAATGTGCAAAAACAAAAAGAGTATTCCAACTGGTTTACCTATCATGAATCAACAACATTATTGTTGAAGTTCAGCATACTGAGATCCCCAATGTCGATGAAGCGAAATTTCTCCTGTCCGACATTGGAGTCATTCTCGGGGGCTGTGCCTTGAGACCCTGCCCCCCCTTCTAAGATGATCAATTCTGAGTCAGAGTTGATTTGAAGGGGGGGTCACACATGGTGAAAGGGCAAAATTTCACCCTCAGTCCTCCCACAGCGACAATTTCGAAAACCTGTAGAATTTGTCGCTGTGGGGGATTTCATCGTCAGTTTCATTGTTTGGTCAGCACACCATTCCAGTTCAATTGTACATAAAGTTAAAGCACTTACAGGCACAACTCGCAATGGAGTTGCTCTATTTGCAACACATGCATATCGAATAACTCAGTCTGTGACTGCAAATGCTAGCTCCATTGAATCTAATAACGGTGATGATGACCATGCTCATGGTGAGTCTGCTGATGATGAGCTTGTGACTTTACCTTTAGCTTTGTCTCATTCTAGGTCTGACAGTGACAGTGTGGATACAAATAATGACACTAGTAGAGTGTCAAAAGGGAAAAAGAAAAAGTCAAAGGCACAAACCACACAAAGTGAAACAGAGTCTGACAGTAGTGATGATTGTGATGACAATGGTGCTGCAGATGATTCTATGATTGTCTCACCTGATGAACCTGAATCCTCCACTGATATGTCTTCCCCACGTAAACCCAGCCACTCGACTCCTAGTCCTACTGAGGTCATTACTGGACATAGACAGTCCACCTCTACTGTTTGGAATCATTTTTATGTAAACACCAAGGATGCTTACCAAGCTATATGTGTGCATTGCAACAGATGTGTTAGTAAGGGAAAAAATAAAGGGTATCTTGGAACCACAACAATGGTGCGACATCTTTCGTGAATTCACCCTATCATTGTATATACTGTAGTTCACAACAGCAGGCTAACACTGGTGGCTGGAAATCTAGCAGGGCTCTCGGTGAAAAGGAACATTCTGCTGAAACAGTGGGAGCTGAGCACCAGACCAGATCCAAAAGTCCACTTTTGCCTCATGGTCACTATAAATCTGTGAGGTCCTTTGTTTTACCAGGCACGGCATGTAGTCATACAACACCTCCAGCCAAATGTAACATTACCCCCCCCCCCACCGATAAGAGGTAATTTAAATTAAAAGAAGTTTTTGAAAGAAAGTCTAAATATTCATGAAACCATCCCATAGCACTGGCAATAAATCGTAAAATAGCAGAAATGATTATACTTGATTTACAGCCATACTCTATTGTGGAAGATGTGGGTTTCAGAAGGCTTATGGAATACAATACTTAAAGCTATGGGGCCCGATTCTATAAGCACCCCTACTCATGCTGCAAGTTGTGACATGCGAGGGGTGAAGTTGCGCCAAGGACCCTGTGCCCGATTCTGTAAGGGGCAGGATCCCCACAGCTAAGTCCTGTGACTTGCAACATGTGCAAAGGTACGCCAAACACAGGGCAGACCTGAGGTGCATGTCGCAAGCTGCAACCAATGTTCCATAGGGCCCAAGTGCCCCCCACCCCAGTCCCCAAGCCTGAGAACACCACAAGGCTATCAGTCCTCCCCTGCCCCCTGTTACCCACGGTGTAAACATTAAGGCCCCTTTGGGCTATCAGACCCCCATCCTGATCCCTATACTGTATTATCACTATCACCTAGCAGGGCAGATTGCGCCCCCCCAAGCCCCGGTGCCAGCCACCCACACATGGCACTTTCCTGTAATTACTGCAGCCAGATCTACACCCTAATCCATAATCCCTGGTAGTCTAGTGGCCCCCACCCAGTATTGCCAGACCACCCTGCACTCCTCCACCCATCCATCCACAGCTGGCGACTGGCACAGCCCACCTCTCACCACCACGGCCAGCCACCCACTGAGTCTCCGTCTGGCGTGTACTGTATATACCTGTTTAATGAATTAGTGACAGTTCATTCATTCATTGAGTCGTATATACACAGTACATGCTCAGACAGGGCTCAGTCAAGGGCTGGCCATGGTGGTGAGAGGTGGCTGCCAGTCACCAGCTGAGGACAGGTGAGGGTGTGGGTTGGTCTGGCAATGCTGGGCGGGGGCTAAATACTAGACTACCAGGGATTATGGATTAGGTGCAGATATGGTTATAGTAATTATAGGAATGTGCCATGCTTGGGAGGGCACATTCTGCCCTGTGGGGCCAGTGGTATACAGTATAAGGATTGGGATGGGGCTGATTGTCCAGAGGGGCTTTACATAGCACAGTATTGCAGGACTTGGTGAGGGGTCCTATAGCCATGGGGCACCTGCAGGTGTGTGTGGGGGTGCTTTGTATTGCGGGGCTGTCTGTTGGGGCAGGGATGGGGCTGGAGGGTGGCACAGACTGATAGATCGGGGCCTTCAGCACATCTCGTGGATGTGTTGCACCAGCTATTTGCTGGTGTAACTTTGCATTGATGGATGTCCACTGGGGTGTCTTCTAGAATAGCGTCATTGGGGACTTTGTTGCTTCCCACTCAGAATAGGGCATAACTGCTGCCGTAAACCCCCTAGCGCCATGTCACAGGGGGGTTAGGGTGTGACTGGTGGTGTAAGTCCGCTTTGGCAAAAGCAGCCTGCGACGTGTCATAGGCTGCTTTGCAGAATACCGAATGTCGCAACTCCTGGCGTAACTTGCTATTTGCACCATTCTTTCTGGCGCAAGTCAAGTTATGCCAGGTGTATCCCTTTGAGAATCGGGCCCATGAAGTTTGATGACAAGTAGAAAATAGTTCTCAGTAACTGCTGTGCCTGAGATGTATGACAGCTAGTAGTTCAAGTAAGGCATGCTCTGAGAGGCTGAGGACAAGGTAGTTCACTTCACTACTGATATGTGGACCAGCTGCCAAACCATTGCCTATCTTTCTCTTACTGCACACTGGGTCAGTTTTGTGGGCAACTCATCATTATCCTCACATACTACTAGTCTGTCTGCTACCACCTCAACAAGTACTACTACTACCACTACTATCTCTCAGAGCTCAAAAAAAAACCCCATCACATTTCAGAAAATGGCAGTTATCCATGTATGTCACTTCAAGACACACACACAGCACAGCACATTCAGCAAGAACTGGAAAGAATACTTACTGCTTGGGTCACTTCACAGGGTTTGAAAGTTGTTTTTTTGTTGTTGCCAACAATGGTTCAAATATTGAAAAAGTACTTCACAATGGCAACTATGTAAATATACACTGTTTTGTCCATTGTATTAAACTAATCGTTCAAAGCTTCCTGGATAATGACTGGAAAGTATCAACCACTTGGGTACAGTGCACAAAGTGTGTGGCCACTTCAACCATTCAGTGAAAGCCTGTGACATCCTTGCCGATATCCAGAAGGACAAAGGTCTTCCTCATCTCCAACTTGTTCAAGATGTAGCAACAAGGTGGAAATCAGCTTATTTATGATTGAGCTTATCCTGAACAAAAGATAACTATCGAGTATATTATGTGCAATGATATCGGGGGGGCATTGTAATCCATTCTACTCAATGGTCTCTGCTGGAACAGTTGTGTCACACTCTGAAACCATTCATGAGTGCTAGAAAAGAGGTCAGTGCAGAAAAGGCATCCCTTAGCCAAGTTATTCCACCATTCTACTTCTCAAAAAAGTTTGGTGAAAATGAGGAGCAACTTAGATATGAATTAATCTCTAGTTAATAACATCTTACCAGACTTACCAATGACAGGAAATTGTCAGCAATGACACGGAGCTGGGAGTATCGCTTAGCAACATTGCTAGATTCACGTTTCCAGAACAGACACCTTCCTGATGTGGTTTCTCATAATATGGAGGAGTTGAACTACGGGTAACTTTTGACTGATGCAGTAGATGAGGTTTCTTTAGGAGGATTGGTAAGAAGTACTACAATGACACCACCTCAAATTCAGAAGACTACTCCAAAAACCAGTACAGAAGCAGGCATAGAGGAGGATGACATTTGAGGCCAGCTGCAGGACATTGAAATTCCACAAGGAGAAAATGCATGTTCGGTAGTAAGCATGGTAGTTGCATATCTGTCTGAGCCCAACACTAGTATTAAGGATGACCCTTTTGCTTACTGGCAAGAGAAAAAATCATGCTGGCCAAAGCTGGATGCCCTGGCTTGTAAGTATATTGGATGTCCACCCTCCAGTGTCTGTTACGAGTATTTATTTAGCACTGCTGGGGATGTTGTGACTGATAAATGAACAAGATAAACACCAGACAATGTGGAGAAACTTACGTTCTTGAAGGTTAACTTGCCAAACTTCGGCTACATATGTGATGCTTATCTTGAAGAAGATGACACTGACAGCAGTACCTGTGCTGCAGCTGTGGAGTGACACATCAGCTTTCAGTTTTCAGACTCACTGGGCCTGCTTAACAGTGGAGATCTGGGACTTGCCTGCCTTTCAACCACATCATCATCATCCTGGGGGTGAGTGGAGGTGCAGCCAGTACATCACATTCACGTCATCATGTACTGGTAGCAACTGTGACAGACAAGTTACAGATCTCACACAGTCGCTTTTCATTCTGACAAGATCATTTATTTTATTACCTAATGCACCTAAGGATAATTATTTCTTACATAACCATAGCTCTGTTTCCCCCCTGATAGTAGTGGTAGTAGTAGCAGTGGTGAAGTGGTCACTTTGTACTGCCTAGTGCTCTTGTTTTTTCACATTGCATTGTGTTCCATACCGAGACCCATTGCTATGCTAACATAATTGCTGACATACTGTACAAAGAACACACTGACCCCTTCTACAAAAAGTCAGACTCAGGAGACTGGTTTAAAAAAAAATGGAGATCTGGGACTTGCCTGCCTTTTGACCACAACATCGTCATCCTGGGGTGGGTGGGAGGTGCATCCAGTACATCACATTCCCGTCATCATTTACTGGTAGCAACTGTGGCAGACAAGTCCCTGATCTCACACACAGTCGATTGTCATTCTAAGGAGATCATTTACCTAAATGCGCACAATTAAATGACCACATTGATAAATGCTGCTAGCTCTGTTTTTCCCCCCTGGTAGTAGGGGTAGTAGAACTACTACAAAGTACAGTTATTTAAACACACTATTACCCCCTTCTAAAAAATCAGACTCAGGAGGAGACCATTTATTTATAAACTAGAGATCTGGTCTGGAACTTTCTTGTCATTGCAGTCACTTTCTCATTCTTTTCTAAGCAATCATTTTTTTTTTAATTGTAGTTTATACTCCCCCTAAGTCCTGCCAGCTCTGACCCTTCAGGGCTGCCAAGGAGTTGTCCTCCTGCCTCCCACTCTACCCACACCTACCTCCAGGCCCAATGGAGCTTCAGTTTACCCCCCAAAGCAGGGACGAGGTGGGGCCCTTACACCCCGTGCAACCTATCATTTTGTTGGTCCAGAGGTGGCTGGGTGAGAGGGGGAACATTGGAGGCATGCCCCAGGCAGCCTGTCTTCCCAGCACCAGCAGGTGTTTTCCTCATTTTCTCCCCTGTACGTAGTGTAGCCCTGATGTCATGGCACAACGCACCGATGTCCACTGCGTACTCCGGCCACCCTTCCCCTGTGGGACTTGTAGTACCTTGAGCCTCTGCGTGGGGTCAGACAAGTTCCAAGTATTGGTCCCCCTTCCCCCCAGAGAAGGTGAGCTGTCATGGTACGCTCAAGCCATTCTCCCCTGGCCGGCCCTCCAAGTCCACTCCTGAACCCGGGTCACCGGCCGCTAGTGGAAATCCAACCGCTGCACTGTTGGGCCAGCTTAAGTAATGATTTTTGCAATGTGCCTTAACCATATTCATTTAGTGCAGGTAGACTACTTCTGGTTTTCCCTGATTGTAGTAGGTGGGGTAGTAGCAGACTGCAGTCTTGAAGTGGTAGCTGGCTGACTGGCTCTTTTGACTGGCTGCCCTCTGCACTGGCCTGGTACTGTTTTTGTGTTCCTGGCTTCTTCTTCATCACTTAACTGTCTAAAACACATCTGGTGCCTGCCTGACCTGTTGAGAAAGAGAAATCATTAATGTTAATAATATAACTTATACACAGTATTAGTATTACTTTCTCAAATGTCAGAAACAGAAGAGTGATTAGGAGTATTCTCTACTACTAAGCAGTGGTTTAATTGTATTTTTCTACAGATACTGTATGTTGATTAAAAGCAGTTTAAAATTATTTTTAATATACGGTTACCATAAAACAATAAATGTCATAAAGGTTTGGATAAGATTCAGATAAGGATCCAAACCTTTTTGGCTTATCAGAACCTTTGACGCTTCTCTCATCCTTAGATTAAATGCACAGCCTGACCCTTTATCCACTACCCTCATTACCCAGTGAAAGAATACTAGCAGGCTGGTCTGACAAGATCTCGCTGCCACAAACCCATGCTGTTTACTATCCTGACATCCGCTTTTTACAGATGGACCACTAGTCCTCTCTAACTAGAATGTCCATCAGTTTACCCACAGCAAAGTTAATATTTTTTTTGTTGTTGGATTCTTTTCCCTCCGGTCATGGCCCGAGGAGGCATCTCTCAGGCATCCTGCCTGTTCCTGCCCACCTGGGTCCCCTGAACCTGTGCCTCCTCTCCCCACCCACCCACAGCCAGCACCCCCAGCTTAACCCCTCTGGGGTGGGGCTGCCCCCTCATTGGGCACTCTCTCGCACATAGACTCTGGCAGAGGGAGTGGGCCCCTGGGCGGAGGACCTGGCAGGCCAGGCAGGGTGGATCCGACAGTGGGCATGGGGGTCAGGTGTCATTGCCTTCCCCTCAGAGCCAGATTTTTCCTTGTTCTTGGTGCCCCTTCCCCTGCATGGTGCACCCATGATGCTCTGGTGCAAGGCAACCCAGCCAGCATCATCCACGTTGCATGTCATGCAGCCGATGTGCTACAGTGTCCCCAATCTCCACTGGGAGCCGCTGGCGTGCTGAGCTGTCCCCTACCCACCCCCGGGGGGAGGCAAGCAGCCCTGCGGGTGCTCAATCCTCACCCTGTCCCTGCCGGCTCCTGGTGCCTGAGCTCACTCCCGAACTCGAGTCACCGGCACGGCGTGAGGTGTGGCATCCAGCGCCTCAACCCTCAGCACCATCGGGCCGGCCAGCAAAGTTAAGATTGACAGGTCTGTAGTTACCCCGTTGGTATTTGTCCCCCCCCCAACCACGGAGCAGCACTACATCCGCTACCCTCCAGTCTTTCTGAACCACCCCTGTCTGAACTGACCTATTGAATGGCTCTACCAGGGATTCAAGCTAGTTCCAATGCCAGTTCCTTGGGCACACTTTGATGTATCCCATCCACCCCAAGGGCCTTATCTATTTTTAGGGCTGCTAACCTTTTTTGAGCACCTTTCCTAGTAAATACCTGCCAGCTCATTTCCAGGGTCCACTTACAGCCTTTCTTTATGCAACGCCTGACAGAGACCCACTGTCCTCACTTGTGAATACAGAGCAAAACTAGTCATTAAGAACAGCTGTTTTTTGCCTTCTCTGTTACCTTGCTTCCTCTGTTAGCCTAACACCACCCTACCATCTTTCTTTTTTCCCTAGTATATCCGAAGAACGTCTTCCCCATGCTTGACCTGCTCTGTGATATGCAACTTTGTGTCTGCCTTTGCATTCCTGACTGCCCTCATGGCTCTCCTGGTTCTCACTTGGTACTCCTCCCATTCTTTCTCCCCTGTGTTTCCTTGTACCTGGTGAAGACTTCTTGTTGGCCCTCACTACCTCCCTCACCTTTTCAGAGAACTATATTGGTCACTTGTACCCATTTCTTTTGGTAATATATTGGAGGATAACAAAGCTGGCACAATTCATTCACATCCTCTGCTTCCACCCACACATATTTTTTTTTATGGCAGGAAAGCTCTCTGCTCGAACTAAGTAATTACATGAACATTGGCACTACAGGGTATACTGTCAATAGGGCGCAGGAAAGAAGACTCTGTAATGTTGTTGTTGGAAACAGTGGGTGGGATATTCAAAAGGGTTGCGCCATGCGCAACAGGGTTGCGCCTGCTCAAGTCCTACATTGAGCCATTCTGCGATATTCAGCAGGAGGCAGTTGCGCAACTGAAAACAGGCTGAGCAACAGCACAATGCAAATGAATGCATGCTCAACAGGAGGGGGAGGAACCATGCATAAACTGCACAGCCCGATATTCAGCCGGGCTGTGCAGAGTTATGCAGGCGCAACCCCAACCTGAGCCTGCAGGACCTTTGAGCCAAAAAAAAGGCTTAGAGAGGGCCACCCACAGGTGAGCTGCTGTATTGCAGGGCGCACAGCAGCTGCCACCTGTGGCTCGCCCCCAACTCAGTCCCTGTGCCCCCAGCCCGATCGCTGGCATAGTGTACTCCCCCACACCAGGCCAATCGCGGGCATCAATGTGGCCCCCACCACATCCCCGGTGGTCCAGTGGACGAATGCCGATCGCGGGCAGAATGTGAAAAGAACCCCCTGAACACTTTCCTAGTGTTCGATCGCTGGCAGAATGTAAAGAACCCCCGAACACTTTTAGGCGATCGCTGGCAGAATGTAGAACTCCTCATTATCTACTGTGATCAGAATGCCTGATCGCCGGCACACAGGAAATGACACCCCGCCCAAACATTCTTTATTATTCAAATCTGACTGTCATACGGTATGGGCTGCACGCCCATTGGTTCTTGCTCTGCACCATGGGTGTGCAGCCCTACCGGCAGTCAGTCGCGGGCGGCGGGCGGCAGGCGGGTGGATGCTGCCGCCCACCAGCTGCCGGGGAGCGGGTGGTGGGGCTTCGTGGGTGGGGTGGGGGGACACTAGCCACCAGGGAGATGTTTGGGCGGGGGTGTCATTTACATTGTGCCCGCGATCGGGCATTACGGTCCACTGGACCACCAGGAGATGTTGGGGGGTTCTTTTCACATTCTGCCCGCGATCAAGCATAGGAGATGTTGGGGGGTTCTTTTCACATTCTGCCCACGATCGGGCATTAGGGAGATGTTTGGGTGAGGGGGTTCTTTTTACATTCTGCCCGCGATCGGGCTGCAGGGTGCGTCGGTCCCCGACGGCTGCTGCCTGGCAGGGCGGCCAAGTGCAAGTCCTCGGGATCGGCGCGCACACATGCTAATGGCATGCAAATGGGGCCATAATCAGATGCAAATGGCCCCCTGCGCCTTGCATGAATTATGGCCCCATTTGCATGTCACCTTTTGAATATCGTGATTTTGCGCATGGCGCAATGGTACTTGGCCACCGCAAGTTGAATGCTCCACTCTGACAACTTGCGGTGGCGCAAGTTTCACTGCGCCATGCACAGTGGCTGTGGCTGGGGGGTGATATTCAAAGGAGTTGCTCAATAGCGCAACTCCTTTGAATATCGCCTGGGCCACACCCCTGCACAACTATTTTGCACAGCGCAAGGGCTTGCGCCTCAGAATGGCGCAGTTTGAATATCCAGCCCAGTGTGTGAGTGATGTGAGTGTGAGAGAGTTGAAGGCACAGTGTACTTGAGTGCATCACTTTGTCTTTTGCTCCCTAATATGGGATGGGTGGAGGTGATTATATAGAGAATAATGTATGGGGTGGTGTGTGTAACGAGAAGTTTACACACACTCGAGGGGTAAGATGCTACATAAACCCCGAGAGCGAAGCTCGAGGGGTTTGTGCAAGCATCGTACCTCAAGGGTGTGTGTAAACTTTAGTTTACACACAACACCCCATATTTTATTTTTTATAATTACTGGTGATTTGCACTGTTTGCGCAGCTTTGTGCAACTTAGTGCGGCTTTGCGCGATTGCGCGGCATTGTGCGGCTTTGCTCGGTTTGCCATTATACACACTCGTGTATAATGGGAAATTACGCCACGGTTTCCATATGGGAAAAAGGGGAAGCCATTAATTATATTTATTTTATAGGGGTGTGGGATGCGCTGCTCCCCATTGGGGGGGTGCGGGGGCAGAGCCCCCACACAAAAACAGGTTGAAAGGTGTTGCACACTCTCTGTCTGCTGTCAGCATTGGCTGTTGGTGTTTATACTTGTGGTCTTTTTCCTGCACTCTGGTTTTCCACGCTGCAGTTGTTTTCTCCAATGTAGGTGACCCACACTACAGCATACTACTGGGCCTTCAGATTATGGGAACTGCAGCCAAAGCTGGGCACTTGAAACAGATATGCCCCACAGGTGTTGCTGGGCACTTTATAGTTAATATAGCACTAGAATCAGTGCTGGGACATTACAGCAGGCAAGACATGTCACTGGAGTGAGGCACATTCGAAGGACAGCAATCAAAGGCAGCATGACGCTTACAGGAGAAATTTACAATCCACTGATTCATACTCTGACACCACTCTCTGCTAGGAGTGTAGCACACTCATGCAGTTACTTTCTCCACCTCAGTTTTAAAGCTGATCTCTAAATCTCGGGCCACATTTTAACCTGAAAGTAGGTGTGTGTGAAGTGGAAACAATTTGCTACAGTTTTCGGAGTGCTACATAGAATGCCACTACTTTGCACAGCCATTTGCATAGCACTCCATGTAGCAATGTGCCAACTTTGCCAGGCAAAGGCTATACGAAGTGCTACTGTTTGTAGTGCTTCAAATGGTAGAGGCTCTGCAAAGTGGCACTTTATAGCATTCTGTTCAAGTTTTCCTAAAATAAAGGTTTCCTTCCCTTACCATCTCATTGCACTCTCCCCTCAGCCCCAATCACTAGAAATATAGAATCTTCTTCCCCCGCCCACTCATCAGCACCCAATCCCACCCTTCTTCTCCAGCAAAAACAGACAATGGTATACCCTGTTTCCCCTCACTCACTCAAGTCCCAGCCAACCCTCCACCCCCTTATCCCACCAATGCAAGCAATAATACCCAATGAGGTGAGCAGTATTGGGCTATACCAGACTGCCCAGGGGCATAATGAGGCCCGACACCACAGGAAAAGGGCCTTATAGTCCCTGGAAGGTCTGATATACAGAGAATAATGGATAGGCAAATGTGCATTATGGATTTTTTTTTTTTTTTACTCACTCAAGGTGTGTGATGACCCATAGACCTTAAGAGCAAAGCTCAAGAGGTTTATATGGTCATCACACACACCGAGGGTGTGTAAAAAAAATCCATCAATACACACTTGCTAGTCTTTATTTTTTATAATTGCTGGTGCATGGCCTTGCTATACAGAAGTACTTGGAGCTGAGGGTGAGTGACTTGAGGATCGGCATCAGAATGGACTCGAGTGACGTTGTTTAGAAGAATATCTCACATAGTTGAACAGAATATTTAGTGTAAAGCATATTTATTGCTACAGCGGTATTTTTCATTTTTCAGGAAGAAGCCGCCGCGGGCATAGCGAGGAGAGAGTGACAAGGTGGCTTCAGGAGATTGATGCAAGCCCTGGCAAGTGTCGCCATAGCAACGCTGGCTAAGGCTTGCATTGAGTTTCCAGAAGCTGCCGAGTCACTCACTGTCCTTGCTCTACACTCGGCGGCTTCTTTCACAGAAAAGTAAGAAAAATACCCTTTAGCAATAGAAGCAGCATGCTTTTTACACTAAATGTTCCTGTTCCAATATATTTTGTAGGATATTCTTTACAAGAACAAACCCACTCGATCATGCTACAGTGAATGGGAAAGTGATTGAAAGTGTGGAGGAAAGTGATAGTGAAGGTTGATTTGAGAACACTGTTATATCTGGATTCGGGTTATTACGGCTTGAGCTGTAATAATCAAATCCAAGTTAGGCATTTCACAGTAATCATAATCCAGTTGATAAATAGGGTTACCAATAATTATAGCCCAATACCACCCACCCCAGAGGGCATTATTGCACTTAGAAAATGGGCTTTGTGTTCCATATTTTAAAGTTGTTTAAAAATAAAAAAAAATACTGCAAATACATAATGTTTCTGAATAAATCCATTTTGTGTAAAGTAGTTCCTCTAGTGCTGTTTTTTCCCTAGAGGGTGTTGTTGTGTTTTGTGGTTTACCACTATACTTTAATCAAAGTCAGGGTGCATAATACCTCTCACCCATGGTTTACCTCAGATCTTAAGGCAGCACTTACAAACCGTGGCAAGATTTGGGCTCAGGATAGGCACACCAAGAGCCCTGCAGATTGACAGGCATTCAGAACAGCTAGGAAGGCCTGTGTAAAAAACGTTCACTCTGCCAAAACAAACTTCTATGTCTCCACCCTTGAACATGCAAATGGGAATTCCCACAAAATCTGGAGGACACTTACATCTATTGAAGAATGGCTTTCTGCTCCCTCCATTCCAACCAAGATACTCACCAATGGTAGGGTGGTGGAAAGTAATTCTCAAATCCTTGAAGAACTTAACTCCCATTTTGTCACTGCTGCCCTAGCCTTTGACTCCTCACTTTATGCTGGCCATGTGAATAGTCAAGCTAACTCTTCCCCCTTTCCCTGCACCTGATCTTGTCCCTTTCAGCTGCGTACACTCAACTAGAAAGAAGTTGAAGATTCACTCCTTAACCTAGATACCAGAAAAAGTGCAGGGGAAGATGGACTCAAACCTTTCTTCCTAAGACTAGGCCATGCCCATCTCACTGCACCCATTCTTCATATTTTCAACCTCTCCATCACTTCTGCCACAGTTCTGTCTTGTTGGAAATCGACCCACATCCTTCCCCTATTCAAATCGGTGGACCCACGCGATCTAAATAACTATAGGCCCATCTCCATCTTGCCCATCCACTCTAAAGCTTTGGAAAAATTGATCTATAACCAATTAAAACTTCATATCGAAACCTTTTCACTCCTAAACCCAGCACAATCCGGTTTCTAGCCTAATCACAGCACTATCACAGCATTGGCTAAAGTCATTAATTACCGAGTCTCTGCTGTGGATGCCAAGAAGATTACTGGTGCAGTCTTCTTAGACCTTAGTAAAGCATTTGACATTATTGACCACAACCTCTTAGTTACTTGCCTTACTAATTTAGGTGCCACTCCATCCACTGTTCAGTGGTTTACTAGTTATCTATCAGGGAGGACACAGAAAGTCAAAGCCGATGGTCTATTCTCAGCCTCCTTGCCGATTGCCAGGGGAGTCCCCCAAGGCTCCATGCTAGGCCCGATCCTTTTCTCTTTGTACATCAATGATCTTGACTCTTACATAACCAAGTCCAACCTCCACTTCTTTGTGGACGACACAGTACTGTATACCTCTGGCTCAACTCTATCTGAAGTTAGGGACATACTACAAACTGACTTTGCTTAGCTTGAAAATAATCTAATAAATGCTAAGCTTCTCCTTAATACTAAGAAAACTAAGGCAATGATTTTCTTGTAGTACCTCCTCTGTCACCCTCCCTATCCTACCAAAAGACTTTGTTGTTACCTCTCTAGGCGTAACCTTGGAAGTCATCCCCAAATTTAAATATCTCAGTATTTGAATAGATAATAAGCTCTCTTTAATGACCATATTGAGGACTTATCCAGGAGGCTGAAAGCCAGGCTAGGATTCTTTTTTATAAACAGGCCTATCTTCCCTCTTGAGACTTGAACCAGGCTTGTCCAGGCCACATTCCTTCCCTTACTTGATTATGGAGATTTAATCTACACCTCCTCTGCAACCTTAAGCCTAAGCAAGCTGGACGTTCTCTATCACTGTGCTTTACGGTTCATCACCAGCTCCCTATACCGAACTCACCATTGTGATCTGCATGCAGCTGTTGGCTGGACTTCACTCACCACTAGACGCTTGCGCCATGCTGGTATCTGGACCCTAAGTTACTTCTGCACAACCTCCCTAGCTACCTAACATCTCTTATCCGCATTTCATGCAGTGCATATTCTCTTAGCAAATCAGACTTCATCCTGCTTGTCGTGCCTAGGACTCCGCACCACCTTGGCAAATGAGCTATTTCGCATTTCCTACTATATGGAACCAACTCAATCCATACTGAAATTAACTAACATCATCTCAGTTAACCTCTATGAAGTGCTAGCTGCATCGAAAATAAAAGATATTTGTAGCTGTTATTAAGCCTCTCCCTACCCTTTTATGTTTGTTCCATGCTCTTCGACCCTCTGGTACTAGCTCTAGCCAGGACTGAAACTTTTAGCTTGCAAAATGTATACTGCGGCTAAACTATATGATTCATCTACCTGCTCTTACTACCCTTTTCCACCTAGACTTCCTACTTATATCTTACCCCTTACTCTTTCTAACCTCTTCCATCCCTGCCCTTTATTAATTTTCAACCCTGCCCTCCTAATTATCCTTTCTCTCCTGTCATTGTACACTAACCATATTTATTGCCTCTTACCAGTGTTATGATTATAAACCCTACCTTGTATTGCTTGAACAACATGGGTGGGATATTCAAAGGGGTTGCGCATGGCGCAACAGTGTTGCACCATGCGCAACCCACTGATGAGCCCTGGCGCGATATTCAAAGGTAGAAGTTGCGCTGCATGAGTCCTGATATGCCGGGGCACACCAGTAATATATGTGGTGCAAGTTCGGGGGGCATGCCCATGCATATTCGGCGCATCCTGATATTCAGCCCGGGATGTGCGGTGCATATATAGGCACACACCTGCCTTGCGCTGCACAGGGGGCACAAAGATCCGCCTGTAAAAGAAGCAAGGTCTGGCCACCCACAGGTGAGCTGCTGTATTGCAGGATGCACACGGCAGCCGCGGCTGTGGGTGGCCACCAGACCTCCAGAGACAATGTCCGGGTGTCGTGTCCCTCACCTGACTGTAGGCTTTATATGTAAATAAAACCTGGTGGTACAGTGGACCCACCCCTGCCCGATCAAGGGCTTTTGAGATATTAAATAATTCCCTGGTGGTCCAGTGGCCCCTCCCCAACCCGATTGCGGGCTTAAGTAAATTAAATAACTCCCTAGTGGTCCAGTGGACCCACTCCCCAACCAGTCGCGAGCTTATGTAAATCAAATAACTCCTGGTGGTCCCAGTGGACCCGTTTCCCAACCTGATCGCTGGCTTTGTAAGCGTAACATCCCTGGTGGTCCAGCATTGCCCCCACCCGCCCTCAGACCCCACCACTCCGCTCCACCCCAGTCAGCGACAGGCGGCGCTCCCCACCGCAAGCCGCCCGGCTGCTCGCTGACTGACAGCATACAGTATGGCTGCATCGCCATTGGCCTACGCAGTGGGCGGGTGGGGAGGGGGTATCGCTGGACCACCAGGGATGTTACGCTTACAAAGCCCATGATTAGGTTGGGGTTCTGGTCCACTGACCACCAGGGAGTTATTTAATTACTTAAGCCCTGCGATTGGCTGGGGAGGGTCCACTGGACCACCAGGGACTTATTTAATATCACAAACCCGCGATCGAGTAGGGGTGCAGGTCCACCGACCACCAGGGATATTACATTATCTACAGCCCGCGATTGGGCATTGAGTGCGCTCTCACCGAGGGCAGGGGCGCTGAGTCCCTCGACGGCCCAGCTCGGCAGGGTGCTGGCGCGCAAGTCGCCGGGGATCGGCACACTTGCATGCAAATGGGGCCATAATGACATGCAAATGGCCCCATTTGCACCTTGCATTCATAATGGCCTCATTTCCATGTCCAGTGCTGAATATCGCAGGTCATGCACCTAGCGCACCCGCACTTGCACTGGCACATCCCCCTGCTCCTCACTTGTCACTTGCACTGGCACAGTGCCGCCGCACCGTGTGCAGTACGGACATCCACAGTGCCATATTCAGTGGTGCTGTGCTGCTCAGACCATGCCCTGGTGCATCCCAGTTGCGCTGCGCCCAGGTTTGTACCCCTACCTGGCACTTTCTGAATATCCCACCCAATGTATCAAATGTTCTTTAACTGTACATTACTTAGCAATGATGTATTTTTTTTTCTGTGTAATGCCTTTCATGAACTTTGTTTGCATGTTGCTTACTTTTAATCAATGATGCCTTATTATGTAATGTCTCGACTGTGTACATGCTTCAGGACTTCCTTGTGAATGAGCTTGCTCAACGGAGTCTTCCTGCAATAAACTTGAACTAACTTGAACATACTGCATGTCTGTTCCCACTCAGCAGCAGTGTCTACCCTCCCAATTGTCACCCCTCACTGTATGTAACCTAATTTCTGTGTGCAAAAGGCTCTTAAATTTTAATGATGTTTCCACATCCAGTACTGTTTTGTTTTTTTATGTTTAAACACCAAAAACATTATGGACTGTGTGGCCTGGAACTATGTAAGAGTATTGAATGACTGTGGTTATAATGGGTGATGAAAAGGTAATTTTTTTTTTTTCAAGAAAAATAACCTGATGAAAACTAATAGTGAGTACTGGGAAGCTAAGACTGAGGGCATCTTTGGAGCACGGCAGCAGAGATGTGTGAGCCAACAGGATGGCTGCAGCTAAATGTGTGAGAGATTGGGATGGCTGCATCTAAATAATACGGAGTGATGGATCCAGAGATTTAGTGATTTAATAGCGCTTTTCATAAGGTGACTTTTTTTTTTCATTTACATTTCATGACAGTTTACTATTTGAAAGTTGCGACAGGTGGGCACTATGGGCTGCAGAGGAGGGATGGAAGGTTCGCAGCTTAAGATCGAGGGAGTTTAAAAACTCTATGGATTACAACAATTGGCAAGAGGAGTGGGGACAGGACTTTCCCAAGTTCCACTCCCCGTAGATGGAGATTTGCTGCCAGCTTGGAGCAGCTAATAGATCGGCCAGCACATTTGGAGGACCATGGATACAAGAACTTGTGAGAGTTTTCAACAGTTTGCTGTGACTGAAAACCTTTAATTTTATAATACATATGTATTTTTGTTGTGAATGGATGCTTTAGCAATATGGGGGGGTGGACTGCCTGACATCACATGCTTGGTAACTCTCGGTTATCGAAAAAAAAAGGCGAGTCTGCAATTTGAAAATAGCTAGTGCCCATTAATATTGGTGATGAGGTCGGTTGAGACTGGCACTTTTAATACCCAGGTGCTGTTGTCTGATAGACACCCACCTTGCCAGGGCTATCAGCCTGTCAGAATCCAGAGATTTCTTTGCCCATTTCCTGAAAAAGGATATTTTGCAGTAAGAGAGGGGGTGTTAACTGGCTCAGACCATCCTCTCTGCACCCCAACTAGCCACTGTCTAAAAGAAGGGGAGTACCCGCTCACAGCAATCAGCTGTGGTTATCGGTACTCTTGCAGCTGTTCATGCTTTCAGGCATTGGGCCTGCAGCTTCCATTGTGAACACAGAGCTCAAGTATTCATTTGATTTGATTTGTTTAACTGGTTGGCCCATGACCAAACTGCTCATTTTCATGGGTGACCAGGATGCACAAAACAAAATACATACATAATAAATACAAGTAATAATACATTATTCAACACACGTAGAGACAGAATGAGAAAATAGTAACTCAAAAATTCTTGCTTTAAAAATACATATTAATATAGTTCATAATAAGGAATGATAAAATCTCAGAGCCGGACAAAATTGGACCTTCTTCCTTGCTTTGCATAGATACATGACAGGACTGTAACGTTATTATGAGTTTGAGATCTGGTATGATGTTCAGTATGACAAAAGGCGAGAAAAGCTCAGTAATAGGGGAGGGTCAGGCTGCCAAATATCTTACACAGAATGATAGGAGCCAGATAGTGAAATCTGTCACCTCAGGACAGCCGCTGCAAAGTACCGCAGAAGAAGAGTGATGCCAGCCCGCCAGCACAGTGGTGGCGCCACTGCTCGCGGTGCTGATGACCCAGGTTCAGGAATGAGCCTGGATAAATAGATGTCAGCTGGGGGAGGAGGAGGATTTAGCATCCCATAGGATGCTCTTCTCCTCCTGGGGGGAGGCATTGTCATCGCACCACTGCCACCTGGGTGACCATAGGTGGCGGTGCAGGTGAAGTGCAACACTAGGGTTGGAGACAGCCAGTTGACTAGATGGACGCAATCACTTGCATAAGCACGCCCCTCAGCTAGCATCCCTGGGAGGGAAGAAAATGGGAAAAATGCAGCTATGCTCCATGATGCTCCGGGGCAGCTCGCAGACTCCACACTCCACTGATTCAGGCTCATTCTGGGAGTACCACTAACAGCTTCTCTGAGGGACCTGGTCAACTATATTTGACCTTTGTGCCCTGGCAGGATGATGCTGTCTCGGTCTTTAACAACTATCTCTCTGAGATCCAGGATTGGATGAGTTCCAACTGGCTGAGGTTCAATCCGGATAAAACCGAGGTCTTGGTTGTAGACCCGGGTCATCGGGTTGAGGCGCTTTTGGCTGGGCAGCCTTCTGGGCTTAGGCTTGGGGGCAGCCATAATGGCCTTAACCAGGTGTGAAATATGGGCTTTTTGTTGAGGGATTGACGCTTTAATCACAGGTGTCATCCGTCACAAGATCTCTTTATACAATCTGAGGAATATCACCTGGATTAAACAACTGATCCCATCTGATTATCTTCCAACATTGGTTCACGCTTTGTTACCACCTGCCTTGACTACTGCAACCCTATACCTAGGGCTACCGGGGGTAGATATCCACTGCTTGCAGTTAGTGCAGAAAACGGTGGCCAGGCAGCTGGTCTTTCTTGATCTAGCCATGTCACGCCTGTGCTGCGCAATCTGCATTGGCTGTCTATTCAGTGACAGATCACTTCAATGTCAGTTTGCTGACCTACAAAGCCCTACATAGACAGGGACTGTGCTATCTGGAAGAGCTTCTGTGTCCCTACTGCCTCCTCTACCCTCTCTGCTCCTCCGATGAGGAATTGCTAAAGGTTCCCAGGGTCCGCTTGAAGGCCTCTGGGGCTCGAGCATTTGCATTTGCAGCCCCGACCCTGTGGAATTATCTGCCTCATTGGATGAGAAGTACCTGTCCATGGAGGGTTTTAAATCTGCACAAAAAATTTATCTTTTTATTCTGGCTTTTCCAGAGTTGGAATGGAATGAATGAGTATGACTGTATTTTATTTATTAATGGCTGTTTTAATCTGTTTTAAAATGTTATTGTACAAGTGCTATGATATCCTTGAATAGCACTTTTAAAAAAAAAACTTGATTTGATTTATTTATTTAAATCTTTGGTAACCGGGTAAGTACACTGATCCAGGGGACTGTTTCCAAGCACGACCTGGGCCACACAGGCGGCAGTTACAGAGGTAGTGACAAGTAATACAATGAGTACAAGCCTTGCAGACAGATAGACATCATTGGTGAACAAAGTGGAAATACAGGGTATACCGATGGAAGAGTGAAACCCCATCAGCAAAATCCCCCACAGCGACATTTTCGACAAATTTCGATAATGTCGCTGTTGGGGACCAGCAGGTGAAATTTCACCCTTTCACCAAGTTTCACCCCCGAAAGTTAACCTAACCTCGGAGTTAATCTATAAAGGGGCCCCTGAGAAAAAACAGACCGATGTCTGACATGCAAAATTTCACCTGTTGACATCAGGGCTGTCTCTATGCCAAACCTGACAACATTGTTGTTGCATCGCATAGGTAAACCGAATACATACATCATCATTGGTGAACAATGAAAGTAACATAGGAAAGAAAATTAATGAGAGCCTGAAAAACAATCAGTACATCATGATCAGCAATAATTATTGTACAATTATTTACAAAGGATAAGTGCAAATTAATGCATGATGTAAAAAAGAAAAAAAAACATACAAGACAAATAGCCTAGCCAAGTGGGAGAACCTGAGAAGCAGGTAGTAAGGGATGCAAGAAAGGAGTCCAAAGAAATGAGAGAGGGCAGGGGAGGCCAAAGCAGCCCAAGAGGAAAAAGTCAGAAAGGTGGGGGTGGGATTATCCAAGCTAGCAACGGCATGTGGCCTCATCAAGTAGCCAGGATTTGAGATGTGTCTTGAAAGTGGCATGGGAATCCGGAGAGCGGATGGGTATGGGGACTCTGTTCCACAGAGTAGGAGCCGCTACAGATAATGCTCTGCTACCCACAGCCAAGGAGACTTTCAGAATATCGGGGGGGGGGGGATTGAGGATGCATGCAGACACCTTGAAGGAGTTCTGGTCTTGAGGAGAAACGTATAAGGGGAGGCTTTACCATGTTGGATGGCACTGTCCAGGAGGTAGCCAAGCCCATAATCAAATCTGCAGTGTGGTGAGCAAGCCAAGAGTCTGGTAGAGGTGGCAATGGTGAGAGCAATATGGTGCCAGAACAGTGAAATGACGTGTTGTTGTATGTGGAGCAGATGCGCACACACAAGGCTGAGGATGTGTCTCTGAGTAAATAGGGGAGCAGTAGTCAATCAAGAGTAGCAGGTTGCCTTGGGCAATAGCTAAATGGGCTTCCCTGGTCAGGAGTGACCTTATCCAATAGGCCGTACCAAGTTTCTGGTTAATACGGCTGATAACAGAGGAGATATGATCGGAAAAGGAGAGGGATGGGTCCAGGATAACGCCCAGATATTTGAAGGTCAGTACATTTTCAAGTACAGTGTTGTCTGGTGAGACTATTGAGAGGGTGGACCCAGCCTTGGCGACCTTAGCTAAGAAGGGTTTAGATCCAAATAGCATGGACTTAGCTTTTTTTAGCATTAACAATTAGGCAATGTGAATGGAACCAGGTGTGCACCGTGAGAGTAGTTATTGGATAAACCCTGGCTATCTTCTCAAGAGCCTTGTCACTAGTGAAGAGAACAAGGTCATCTGCATAAAATAGGGCATCACAAGTGAGACAGTCAGAGGGGAAAGAGTTTATAAACAGGGAGAATAAGAGTGGGCTCAGGATGGAGCCCTGAGGTACACTGGTAGCAACTGGGAGGGCAGGGAAGGTAGAAGGTCCCACACATACTGACTGAGATCTATCTGAAAGGTAACTTTGGAATCACCATATGATCTCGGTAGAGCAGCCAAAGGTGCGGAGGGAGGAGAGCAACAAGGTGTGGTTAACCAGGTTGAAAGCTTTAGACAGGTCGACAAAGATGGCACCCATTGCTCTTCAAGGTCCATGTTCCCAAGAATATGATTGGTAAACAGGGTGAGGGCAGATGTGGTGGAGTGATGTTTATGGAAGCCGTGTTGCTGTCTGGACAGTAAGTTGTGTGTGTGTCAATATAGTCAGACAGTTGTCAGTGGACAATCCTTTCTAGGAGTTTACTAAGGTGGGGGAGCAAGCATATAGGCCGATGGTTATCTGGGGATAGTGGGTCACCAGTCTTAAAAATTGGGACCACCCTGGCATGCTTCCAAGTACTGGGCACTAAGGAGGTAATCAATGCCAGATTAAAGATGTAGGTGAGTGGTTTTAAGATGGCAGGTGTTACACGTTTAAGCATAGCAGGGAAAAGACCATTGCTGCCTGGGCTGCCCCGGCTAGGCAGGCTCGTCAACAGTTTGGCAGTGTCCCTGAGGGTAATGGTCCGGAAGTAGAAAGAGGGAATGGAAAGAGTTTGAGGGGTATGGGTGGAGGGATGATCAGAGAGACCACTGGTCACCAGGGGTGGCAGCTTGCTAAGGAGGGCAGACGGGTCTGTGAATTTTTTATTGAAGGTCTCTGCCACAGAAATGGGGTTGGCCAGATATCTGTAGGGAGTGTCAAGGTGAATAATGGGGTTATGAGTTTGAGGGTTGAGTGATGAGCTGACCTTGCCCAAGAAGCGATGGGGGTCACCAAGACTGTCCCTTTGCTTGCCCTGAAAGAAGGCACACTTTCTGGCAAGGGCTGACTGTTTACAAAGGTTTTGTAGCCATCAGCAATTGCTCCATTGGGCAGGAGAGAGGGCTTTTTTACAGGCTGACCATAGTCTATCCCTTTCCCTCATTGTGTCCAGAAAGTCTCTGGTAAACCAGTTCATACCGCCACTCCAACTCGGGAGTAGTCGGGGGATATGTTGATTTTGGATATGGAGGAGTGCGGTTGTGAAGAAACTCTCAGCCTCTGACACATCAGAGAGGGTGTAGAAGGCTGACCAGTTTATCACTTGAACATCATTAGGAGGGAGGAGGATATCTGGGTGATTGAAATTATGGAAGAAGAGTAGTTTGGGGTGGGCGCTGGTCTTAGAGGTCCAGACCAGGTAGGTTGGGGAGTGATCGCTAGTAGCATCAGACAGAGTTCATGACAGGAACACTTTTCCTCTCTATTGGTGATTACTCAGTCATGAAGTGTATGGTTTTGGGTACTAGGGTTGTGCCTGGTGGGTATGGTGATAATTTGGACCAGGTTATGGAGCATGAGTTGATTAGGTAATCAGGTTCCAGGGCACTAAGCCAGTCCAGGTTGAAATCTCAAGGAGTATGGTGTCCCTAGAGGGAAGAGGCTATCCATCCCTTCAAGGTGGGTGGTGAGACCTGCTAGGCATCCTGGAGGGGGGGTTATAGCAGCAACCCACATACATCTTTGTTGCTGCTCCTATGGTAATTTCCACTAGGAGACACTCACTGGGTGAGCTAGGGGTGAAGTGGAGGACAGGGGTAGCAGAGAGAGGCTCACGGCTGTAGATAGCCACACCACCACTTTTCTTACCAGGCCTGTCATGCCTCAGCAGGGAGTATCCTGGGAGATAGTAGGCATCATCAGAGAGATAGGGTTTTAGCCATATTTCTGAGATGCCTAGCAACTTGAAGCACAAGGACATCCACCATGGGGTGGGGATACCATGGGGCACCACTCCTGGAGACTGGTGAACCCTGGCAGATGGCAGGGTGACAGGACTGGAGCTTCCAGAGCTCTGAGAAGGACTGCCACTGGCTGAGGGGGAGGAAAAATTGAAAGTAAAAAAAAAAAAGAAGACAGTGATACAAATGTGGCGTGACATGGAGAGCAAAATGACTTAAGTTGTTGTACAGGATCCTCACCCACAGCAGCATTCTCTTCACAGCATAATATATTAAAATATCATACACTAAGACTGGTAAAAGTAAACTGTGCGCCTAAAGTAACCTAAATTCTGGTAGAAAACACTAATTAACATGGTAGAATATGCCCAAACATTAATATATGTTTTTGGTTATATTTTCAATATGTAGCTCAAAAGAGAGAGAGAGAGAGAGAGACAGCACTGTTGAGGGTGAGGCCCAAATATTTGAAACTGGGCACTAGAGCAATGGGGGTCACTATCCAGTGAGGTGATGAAAAATTACAACAATCTGGCTGCCCCCTCAGTACAACAGCAGGGTTACAGCTTGTGATACTGGAAACCTGGGTTTGGGAATGAGCGTGGGTTGTCCAGATCCAGCCAAGGGGAAGAGGATCAAGCATCCCAGGGGATGCGCTCCTCCTTCAGGAAGGGAAGACAACTGGATCCTATGCAATACTGCTGCCTGGGTGGCCACAGGTGCCAATGCATGTGTAGAAGCTTACAGGGTGGGGGGACTCCCTGCTGATGGCATGAACTTGAATACCCCAGTTCTCCAACATCCCAGAAAATCTGTAAATCCCTGGCTAACTTCAGGATGAAGATCCAGCCTCCCACAGGCCGCATACCAGTGATGGGGCCCTCTTCAGAACTTGTTCCTGGACATGTGGCAGAATTTGGGGAACAATGACACCCCTACCATGGGGGGAACTGTGGGAGTCAGTGTCAAGGTAAGACCATGAGAAGCCAGGTGCCAGGTGCCAGGGCTGGGGAGGCCAGATCAGGATAGGCATGACTGGTGTCAGGAGACATAAAGACAATAACCTAAAAAATATTAGAACAATCTGTAGGTTTAGAACATGTTGAAGTACTGCATTGGTTTTGTGAACATTGACAACTTAATGATTTCTCAAGAACCATTTTTCTGAGGAGGACATTAGGTGATTTGACAATTACTTAACTACCTAATCCTTGTCAGTGTCACTGGCTCAGCAGGTTGCACTCTCACCTGTGAGGCTGGAAGATTGGAAAGTTATAGGTTGTAGCCTCACATCAGGACTTGGGACGTAATCTCAATACTGACACTGTAGTGCAGCATGAGGCGGTGCTGTACTCCTGTGGTGTAGTCTTTCAGATGAGACATTAAACTGAGGTCATGTCTCTATGTTCTGTTGTTCAGGTTGATGTTAAAGTTCCTATGGCACTTCTTGAAAACTTGTCCAAGTTCATCATTTTGTTTTCTTCAGGAACCAGTATCAGGACTGAGATCCCACCTCTGAGACACATCAACTGTGCTGAAAGAATCTGTGGATTTTGAGTGAAAAGATATCTACAGGTGCCACATCACAGATGTTAAATCACTTTGTACCTCTATTCCACACAACTTGGGTATAATGCCATGTAAATATTTCCTGCAAGAAAACATATGTGATGTTCAACTGATGTTTTCCTACTGTCTGCAACACTTACATAATTATTTTACTTTTGAGGGGGACTGTTATCTACAATCTCAGTGGAAGGCCATGGGCACTTTCATGGCCCTCACATATGCCAACCTGTTCCTAGGACACTGGGTGGAGCAGGTGGTATATAATGCTGAGGAGAATCAATGTCTTAATAAAATAATCAAGTGGGCATGCTATATAGATGATATCATCTTTGGGCAGGTCTGAACAAGAAATGATAAAATTCTTCTCATGGCTTAACACTAATGACAGAAATTTGAGGTGCACATACTGTATATTCTGGATCAGCGCAGTGTAAATTTTTGGGACATCACATTGACAGGCGACACAAAATTGGCAAATGCCACATTAAGAAAACAAAGGTTTTTGTAAAGAAATAGCAACAAACATTTTACTCAGAACTGACTAATGAACTTAAAAACAGATTCCTTTGTGGTGGCTATAATGAACAGAACTTGGACAAAGCTAGGGAGAGGGCTATGACTAAACCTAAACAAAAATGTATGTAGATTAGGGATAGGGATACATCAAATGCCAACCAGTTGCATTTCTGAACGAATACAACTGTGTATCAAGAATAATTGGAACTACTATATATAAATACTGCCCCATCCCAATGAACGATAAGAATCTTGCATGTGCTCTAGGCTGCAAACCGAGGATCTCATTTAAGAGAGCTAGCAACTTTAGAGATCAGTTAGTCAGCCATAAGAACACATGCAGAACCTGGTTACCACTTCGACCCAAAGGCCTTTATGTTTGTAGACATTGCACTGTGTACAAAAATGGGATCAAGACAAAGAAATTTCAGCATCCAGATGGTACCTTCTGGTAACAATAAGGAGTCCATTTATGCTCCCACCTTTGTGATTTATGTGTTATAGTGCCCTTGCCAAAAAGTATATGTAGGTGTACAATGAGACTACTATAAATCTGAATACAAGAGCACATTAGGGCAACTATTAATGAAAATGGACCATGGTTATGTATTTTAAAGCAACATACCAATCTGATCTATCCACATTTTCATCCTCAAGAGTTTGAGGAACTGGATTTTAAACCATTCATATGAGTGTCTGTATAGACAAATTAGATATCATAGTATTTTGGCCTAAGATGAGTTTAACCATCTATGAATAACATTAGAATGAAAATCATGAAATGTAAACAATGATGCTCATCGTATGTCAGACTTACTGTTGCTTGCCTTTTTATTTTCTGTTTAAGGGTCAAAAAAGAAATATTCTTAAGTTATGCCAGATAGTAAATCACTATGGATCCCTGGTGTTGTACTGAAGCAACACAATCAATACTTTTGGTTGAATTTGCCTAAAGGTATGAGAAAACAGTTTTTACACCTCTAGATGCTCTCCAGTTGTTCTTTTATTGTCTACACAGTATTCTGTTTTTGACCTTTTTTGTTAAATTAATAATCACATTTTCTTGCCTTTTAAACTACCCTGAATCCCTCTTGCCTCAGCACTTGCTGCTCTTTCTTTTCATACTGCCGGAACATTCTATGACATCAGAAACACCCATTCCAGGCCTTTCAGATGAATAGCATAGAACTGGAGTTACTGCTGTCATAGAATGCCTTAGAAATATGAAAAGAAAGAGCAGTGGCTGGTGAGGAGAGGAACTCTATGTAGATCTGAGCTCCCCCCCCAAAGTTGGTTTATTTATTTATCAAAAAATCATCAAATCATGTCAGAATACATAACTGGTGCGGAAGGGAAGATGGAAGGGGAGTTAACTATGTCAAAATCATTTCCTATCTCTTTTAAGTATTTTCTTTGGGCATCAAGTTGGTAAGCCTGCCAACTGGTTTTTAACACATAACAACAATTTCAGAAAAATGAACTTTTTCTAGAATTAAAAGCGCTTGGTCATAAATTGTAGTATGTGAAACTAAACTGAATGCTTTTCAATCATGTGCAGTAACTAAACGGTTAAAATGCATTTTTCCGTCAAGGTGCCTAGTGACAAACATTTCATTTTTTTAAATGGTCAAGTAAGTTAGACATACTAGACTAGGCACATTATCAAGTAGATGTCCTTATACACTGTTTTTTGTAAAGTTCTTAATAGTCACACTTTTTTGCACTTATGATAAACTTAGAGGTTACACTGTGAATAGGGATATAAACCTGAAGTGCCATCATGTGTAAACTTAATGTGAATCAGTGCAACAAACAAGCAGATACCTGGCAGCAATACATTTAAACTAGCTCTCCAATTATCAATGTGACTACACCTGGTTGCGATGAATCTCAGAAACACGTAAAAAGCCACACCTAGGCAAATAGACCCCACCTCCGGACGAAGCCCAGGAAGAGGAGAAGTTCTGGGGTGCCTATGACTTCACTTCATCACGTAACCACCTCTGAGTCTTTAACTGATCTTCTATGTTTTCGATCCAAGAAGTTCACCTGAACTGAGCACAAGAGCACCTTAATGAACACTGTAATAGATCTACTCATTGTATGCTATTGCCAAAAGTTGTACACAGTACTCTGAATTAGAAAAAGCTTCTGCCCAAAAACGCTGCTGTATAAATGACTGTACACCTGAGATTAAGCATGCATTGAACCAAGTAATTAAATCTACCATAACAATTGCTTACTGACTATTTTCTTGGATTGAACATGTTAACGAGTGCACCAATTAACCTTTTGTTCAACTTCTCAAAAAGAGTAGGGGAAAATGTTATTGAAAAAAAAACTGAACCATGTTTTACAATTTCTTGTCACACATTTAGAAAATGACAATTTCATCCTATCTTATCTTTCATAAATGGAACTTTAGTCCACCTAATTTTCCACACATTGTAATTCATAGACTGTTGTTCAAACCTACATTGCTTAGTAATTTCTGCTTCAAGAATGCAAATTACTGTCTCCAGATCTTGAAAGAACTGTTGCAAGACAAGTTTACATCTTACTTGCCATAACACAAATTTGATATATGAAAGGAGTAGTTGAACCATCGTTTTCGGTAACCCAAACTCAATCAAACTATATCCCCCCACCACTTCTGCATAAGTGAGTTGTCCCCACTGGGGGTGTTTCCATCTCTTTGCTAACAGTCCCCATATCTCTTTCACAAATGGACATTCAACAAGAAAGTGAGTCATAGTTTCTTCCTGTGCCATACACCCCATTCTCGGACACATCCTCTCTTCCCAGTTTTTGTGCTTAGCTTTACCCTTCACAAAAAGTCACCCATGAACACTCAACCAAGTACTGTCCCATAATCTGGCAGGTATACACGAGTCCTTCAATAATTCTAAAATTGCAGAATAAAATTGTGGGCAACCTCATAAATTGGACCTGAGATAGGTCAATTTGAGCTTGTATTTTATTATATAGGCCTTTATTTGAGGAGGCTGTTAATATATCCATACTAAGGTGCCATTGTTTTAGGTTTACTAGAGCCAGTCTAAAGAACGCACACTTAGTTTTAACCTGAGCCGACAGATATCCCTGTGTGCCCCACATTTGATAGAGAGGCCTGAGCCAGCATTCAGCAAAGGGAATCCAAAGTGCAGTACTTGGTTTATTCAAATCAGGCAAATTGTTACGAGAAATACTGTAAAGAAAAACACTATAGGATTTAGCAAATTTAAACCACCCTTTTCTATTGGCAAATATAGTATGTCTCCCTTAATAGGATTTAAGCAGCACCCCATATTACTTGGAACACTAAACTCAAAAGGTATGTTTCTAAGGTACAGGGTAAAGGATATACTGCACTTATGAACAAAAATATCGGGAGCAAAAATGTCTTAACTACTGCCACTTTTTTCTTTTTTGTTTGGCTTCAAGCTTTCCAAATGTTAACTTTAGCAGAAGCCTGTTCTAATTTAGCAGTCCAATTCAGTATACTATTATCTCCTCTTCCAAACCACATTCCTAGATATTGAAATTAGTCATACTCTACCTTAATACCATGCCAGGACTCCTGTGGTAAAACTAATCCGTTTAAGGGATAAACTACACTCTTACATTTATTCAACTTAGCCCCTGTTGGCAACGAATATTTTTCAATTAAATGTAAAACCCTATCTCCCAACTGTTTATTTGCTATAATGACACACACATCATCTGCGTATGCAGTTACTTTTGTCTCAACCCCCTTCCCTTTGGCTGAATGCCCCTAATCCCAGAGTCCTGCTGTATCATCCGTAGCATTGTGTCTAAACAAAACACATAGAGTAAGGGGCTTAGTGGACACCCCTGCCTTACTTACCGAGATATATCTATATAATTACCTAAATGCCCATTAACCAATGGGATTGCTTTTGCATTACTATATAGTATTATGAACCGGCGATTGTAATTCGAGCAATCTGATTGGCCGACAGCTCTCTAAAGCCGTGATGATATCAGGCTACATCATCACGGCTTTTAAAAAGCTCCGGCAACCAGCCTCCTCACTGAAAAATTCCACTGTTGCCAGCATTCTCCACATCCCTCACGACCCTCGCAAACTCTCCCGACACAGAAGCTGTCCTACAATGGCATACAGCGGAGCCACATATTTAAAACAAAAAATAAACCGTTATAAACGGAGTCGAGCGGTAGCTGCACAGAAGTTACTGCTGGTAACTTCTGACTTGTTTCAAAGCAGCACCGCGATCACAGTAACGGTGATTTTCTGGTACCGTGAATAAAACAATCACTCTGCCATTAACACAACAGCTGCAACTACTCCATTTACTTACCAATGTGCAGTATTTCAAGCTGACTCCTGACTCGACAGAAACCTCTTCAAAATACCCACAAATCACATCCGCAGTAACGAGAGATGAGTTCACAGAGACACAACAGTCCACCACTGTCAACTACCAGTATCATAGCGCCACCTACTGTCTCAAGAACTATTTTACCAAAATGTCACCCTACACCACCCAAAAACTCGTTTTAAAACCTGTTTATTTTACTTTTTTATTTTTAAACATTAAAGCTAGTTCATATATAATAATAGCATCTTAGGGTGTGATATCATGGATATCGTCACTGGTCATTGACACACTGCCTGCGCGCCCCGCTCAACTACCCGAGGCGTGATCACTATCCCACGATATATCACACCCTGTCATGCCTATTGTTAATTATACAATGGCAAGAAAGAATCCTGGCTACTGATTGGTCAGTTGAGTTGAATCACAGCAGGGATGTTATCCTGGCATAACATCCCTGCTGATTGTTTGTAGGATATGGAGCATGCTGCTGCTGAGCTTTTTTTTTTCTCTTGAGAAACAAAACTATTTTTACACACCAACAAAAACATTCTTTAAAATTATTTTTTCAACTATAAAACAATAAGCAATTGTATAATAGGAATAATGCCCTCCAGGGTGGGTGTTATGCTGGGATAACATCCCTTCTCCTCGGTGTTGGATGCCCTCGGCCGGTGGCCTCGGGCCCCAACCACCCAAGGTGGATGTTATCCCAGCATAACACCCACCCCTGTCAGGCATTATTCCTTTAATGAAATCCAGTGTACAATGGAGCGGAGCTACCATAATGAGTAAGGACCTGTGTGATAAAGGAATGTGGGCTTATCAAAGACCTTTTCTTGATCTAATAACATAATGTACCCTCTGAGCTGCTCTTCTTTCCCAATTCAACGAGTTCTCGAATCAATAATGAGTTATGTTGCATGGAGTGGCCAGGTACCGTATAAGTTTGAGCTGAAGACATTAAGTATGGTGATAATTTAAGTAATCTATTGTATAGTATTTTTATCAGAATCTTATAATCTGAATTCAATAAATTTATGGACTCCAATTATCTAGTTTAGTTTTATTTCCATGTTTATAAACTAATATTTGTATGGCTATACAGAAATGGAAGTCTATCACTGAAGTTTGTAATACCCAGTTATATACAACCATCAAAATATATGATACCAAATCTTTAAATGTTTCATAAAGTTTAGTTGGGAGCCCATCAAGTCCTGGGCAGTATTTTTTTGAGGCTACCTATTGTCACCTCAATTTCTTGTATGGAAATAGGTTTAGTTAGATATTGAAGAGTCTCTGAGGGTATATCAGGTAACTTAAGCTGTGCAAGAAACTCATTTAAAACTCCCTCATCAATCTGTACAGTTTTATACATATTCGATAAATAGTTATACACATTTTTCAAAATACTCAGACTGTCTGTAAGCACTACGCCATCTTCTGTACTAAGGAAGCCATAAATCGATCTGACACATGCTGCGCACAGCTTTTGAAAGCCTCCCCAAACCCTGATTTACCTGGGGAGCATATCTTGTGCTCATGTAACAAGACTGTAGCTCTTGAGTATTGTATGGCCGACATTGACTCTTTAATATGAGTCACCTGCACCGTTACACCAATGTGCTTTTCATTGATAACCGAATAGATTTTACTCAGCTGCGAGTGTAGTTTAAGGTAATCTTTATACTGATTCTGTCGACATGTAGTGGAGTATGTTTGAAACACCTTCCTAATCCCTGTTTTGGTGGTCTCACCAGTGCTTAAATTATTGTAAAGGACTACCACTGACATCCGTGCCTTAAGAAATTTAGTAATTTTAATCCACAATTGATATTATGACAATACTGTTATTTAATTTCCAGTACCACGCACCACGTAGGACCATTGATGTCTCCCAAGGTTACAGATAGTATTGCATGGTCTGAAGTTTCTAATGGGATGGTCAAAGCCTTAATTATACTAAAATTAGATTTTGTAAAGATAAAATCTATCCTAGTTGATATCAACCCCCTATAATATGTATGCCCTCCCCTTTTATGAAGAGATTTATATGAATCATGTAAATGACTCTGAGCTAAAATGTTAAGAAGGCAATTAGAGTCACAGTATATATTTTTTTGTCTTTGCACCCCTATCACTTCTTTCCACAACACAGTTCAAACCCCCCCCCCCCGGTTACATTTTTTGTTGTGATTAAGAAAGGTTTAACAGTATTGAACAGTATTGTCCTGTCTTTTTTTATAAGGGGGACATACACATTTATCAATCTCCACCTGACTGACTTAAATGTAAAATCTACCATTAATGCCTGACCCAGTGAAATTTCTACAAACTTCGATACTTTAAAGTCGTCTCCCTGAAATAAAATTCCCACCCCCTCACAAGACTCAGTTCCAAAGGAAAAGAAAGAAGAGCCCCAGCACCATAAATGTTGGTCCGCCCTCACTAAGGAAACAGTATTTAACCTGGCATCTTGTAAAAGACAGATATCATTGTCTAAGTCTTTTAAGATATTTAAAGCAATCAGTCTCCTTTTAGCATTTTTTATACTATTAACATTAATAGTAGCTATACTAAGCAGAGGTATCAGGAGTGAAAAAAAGAGGAAATATTGCTACCTCACGGTGGTTTCTTAACCTTGTACTTCTCCTGACTCTAGACCCTGTCCATGTTCTCCTATCTTTAATCTCTTTGTTCCTGTGTCTTCTGTCAGAGTCAGAAGAGTGGAAGCAATGAAGATGTCTCTGAATCACCACCCCATTCTGACTCTTGGGTCTTATTTGACAGGAGTTCAAATTTATTAGTTAATGCAATGTCCTCATCCTCTGGAAAATTAGCCTTAGCTACCTTGGATCTGGGTTTGGTCTGTTTTAGACTATGTTTCTTGGCAGTACTTTTAACAAACTGGGGGGCATATCCATAGTGTCCACTTCTGAAGCAATAGGTAAAGTATCATTTTGTGGCTGGGGGGTGGCTCTGAAATACTCTCTGGTTCTTCTGGAACAACTACTGGGACCTCCTCAGTTTCTTTGATATCTACTGGGGGGGGGGGAGAGGGAGCCCGATGGATATCAGGAGGAGGTCCTGAAGGAGTCTTTTTCCTTTTATTCATCTCTCTTTTTTGAGCTTCTTGAATTATAATATCCTGGTTTCTCTGGTCCGAACGATTATGAGCTGCCCATGAACATGTTCTATAAGTGTGTCCTGATTCAAAACATAATTACATTTCAAATCTGCTTGACATTCAAAGCTATGGTGTCCAAATTCTAAACATAGGTTACATCTTAATCTGTCACATGCTGAGCCTACATGTGTGTACGCCCCACACTTAAAACATGCTCTAGGCTGTCCTGGATAGAACAAATGACCTCTTTCATTCCGCAAAAATACACTATTTGGTAGATGAACTAGGCCCAAACTGTTATTCTGCAAACAAACCTTAAATATCCACCCCCATTCCATATACATTCGTCATCAAATATAGGGGTAGGAGTTTATAACACCTCACATTTCTTCTGTAACCAATAGGTAACATCATGAACAGATACTGATTCATTACGGAATAGAATTGTCACATTTTAACTGAAGGTTTAGTCAAGGGTAAAATTTTAAAAGGTAACCAAAGTTCAGTATATTTCAAAGAGTCCAGTTTAGATCAAAAGCGATCCAGGCCCTGTGGAGTAGAAAAACTCACATCATACAATACTGATCCTGATACATGAATTAGCACATGAATTTAATTAGAAAAGAACCCCATCGAAAATTTCAATAATGTTCTCCCCACATATAATCGGTCTGGTGCAGTCTAATCCCCCTAGATATTCTAGGCGAACTGCATTACGTCGTGGTAAAGGGGGGGGGATCCTGAAAATGGATCTTTACGTCGAAAGTTCTCCCAAGCTGATTGAGATTGTTTCTGAAAATTGGGTATTTGTTTAGCCTTCTGTAATTCAGCCTCCACAATATCTCTCGACTCTGTAGGAATATTTTCTGCAACCTCTGACTCAAGAGGAGGATTCTGAATATTGTGAAGGCATTTGTTCAGTAATGTTACTCTTACAGTTTCTTGTATCATAGGTCAGGCAGTTGCCATTTTAACCTGTGGATTCGTGAGGTACCTCGATATTTGGCTGCTTATTCACTGAGGTAGTAGTTTGACCTTGGATTGGGCTGTGATCTGGATCTGGGACCCAGATACCTTGTTCTCCACATTTCCAGCCTGCATTCATTAAATAACGCTCTAATGAGGTTAGTGAGTGTTCACAGGCTGGAGGAGGATGAATTTCCTCAACCCTTCCCTTCCGCAAACCTAATACTTGCGTTTTTTCATCAATATTTTTTAAATGTGTGGAAAGGGGAGTACTCACTGTCCCAGGGATCTTTGTTTGAGGAGGCACTCGAGGTTTCTGACTCAGCTTGACAGAGTTTCTTTGTTGTTAGTGCATCATCATGCTGACTCAGCCGATGTTCAGCTGTCAGCTTACCGGCCTTTGTCTCAACCAGCTCATCTTGAATCATTCTCACCACTGCAGTGACAAGTCCAGAATCTAACGATGCAAGTTGAGAGTCTGCAATAATCGTGTCTTTTAAAACTGGTAAAGATTTTCTTGTTCTGCATTTATAGTCAGGTTTCTTAAGACTTTATTCTATTACAATATATTGTCAAGCCAAGCATCATCTGATGCAAACAGCCCATGAGGGCCACTCACCAGGTTTGTATCGCCCGTAACTGCTGTGTTTTCCATTTCCATAAACCATATTGTAGCATGTTCGGTCTCCTGAGCTGGACCTGAGGCTGGGAGACCTGCTCACCCTCAGGTACACAACAGAATGATCATCCTCTCTCCTGCCACATCAGCACTTCGTCCTCGGTCCGGCTTCAAACTGTGCTCCTCCATTCCTGCACACAGGAAGAAGAGACCCCTGGTGCAAGAGTAGGGGAATTTCCCAGGTGTCCAGGCCAAATTTCTCCCATTCACTAACAATACCACCAACAGCTTAATCTGGTTCAATATGTCAGTTTGCATGTGTACTCTGCCCCCACCCCTGGAGATGAGGCTGAAAATAAGCAGAAGTACCGAGCCCTCCTTTCCCAGTTGAAAAAAACTAAATAAATAATGACCTCCCTAGAAGGGCAACAGTGAATGATTAACAAAATCGAAAGCTTTAGTGAGGTCCACAAACAGCACTGCAACATTTTCACTGACATCAAATGCACAATGTACTTGTTGAGTGAACCTCACCAAAACTGTTATGTTATGCTTAGATTTAAAGCCATGCTGAGCATGGGAAAGAAGGTGATACTTTTCAAGATATTCTAAAATTTGATTGTAAGTGATTTGTTCCAGAATTTTTGAAAGTGAAGCTAACAAAGAAACGGGTTGATAAACTGAAATCAAAGAATCATCACCTGACTTAAATTTACAGTAGATTTAACAGTTGCCCATTTCCAGAAATCTGGAACAGCTTCATAGCATAAAGAAAGATTAAACAATTTATAGAGTACAAGAATTAGCTGTTCCATGACAATTTAAATCAAACAAAAATCAATACAATCATTACTTATAGCTGGTTTTGGATTAAAGGGCGACAATCAGACCAACAGCCCCACAACCAAGCGTGGGGTTGGTCCCAAACAGGTTGTATAAGGTTTATTCTGCTGACTTCCAAGGAATCCAAGCTGGCATTTTCTGTAACCAGAAATCTCAGAATTCCTTTCAGCTGCCATCAGAGCAGGGCTGCAGCATAAGGAGATTCAGTAGCATGCAATGCATGATAGAGTTTTTATAAGCTCTAATCTTTTGTTTGTTGATCCCCCTGTCCTCTTGGGGCTACGTGCAGTCACAGAGGATGGTTCCTAGCCTTGTGAAACAGAGGAACTGGCAAACATCAGATCTGAGCTTATAATATCTGTAACATGCGCTGCAGCTCATTGAACCTCTCTGATGCTGCAGCCTATCTCTGTCATCAGCTGCAAGGGATTCTGGGATTTCTGAGTACAGCAACTGTCAGTTTGGAAGTCTGCAGAATCAGCTTGGTAAATCTACAATGCTGCAGTAAACAGTAAGTAAAGAAAAATTTTTCTGCACACAAAGTGCAAATTGGGGCCAATCCCGTACTTGGATGTGGGGCTTAGTGCTGACTGTTCCCCTTTATGTATTTCAACATATTTTTACTTCAACCAAAAGGATGTTGGTTAGAAATCTTGTAAGATAAAGATAGAGATGGTAAAAGAAACATAGTGGGTGTTAAGATACAAACTCAAATATCTTTCATGTTTAACAAAAAATGGATTAAAAGTTATTTGTTAGCTAGTTTAGTATGCTCACAAATAACATCTGGCCCATCCTCAACAGTATGAAGGCCAGAGATCTTAAAACATTGTCCAGGTTCTTTCAAATTGCCGTGGCAACCTGTTGTCTATTTTTAATAGCAAGCTTTAGCTTTCTAAATCAGGTCCTTACACTTCTTTTGATTGCTTATAAAGAACCAAATCTTGTGGGTCCTTGGTTCTTTTAAATACTTTCCACTTCTTACCCTGACTTTCATTCATTTTAGGATGCTTATGTGTCAGCCAATGCTGTTTCTTTCCACGTATTTAAACTCTTTGAGGGGAGAGCATTTTACAGATTACGTGAAAGTGTTACTAAAAGCCATTAATGCTTAATTAACATTCATGGAGCTATCCTAAAATGACCAATCTGTGTCCAATAAAGCATCTATAATATTGTCTTTAGACTCCTTAAATTAGGAACCACAGAGGGGCAGAGGGTACTCCATTCACAGAATGTGGGGCAGTGGTCACTCAAAACATCTGGCAGAACACCAGAGATGCACACTTGATCAGGGTGAGTGACAACTTCCCAGTCCCTTGTGGATTCATAACCAGATTTATAATTTCTTCTAGTCAGAGAAATAATTACTTGAGGTTTTTTTTTTAAGTAAAAGTAAATCACTATTCCTGCTCTGGTATTCCAATTCTCCTCCTGCTAAATGCAGTCAGAAAATCCAGCACACTTAGCAATCCAAACCATAATTGCAGTTGACCCCTGCCTTGTCTCTTTGCATATAAATCAATCAGTGCCAGATCCCTGTCATTTTCTCTCTGGCAATGACACTCACTTCTGCACTTGGAAACACAGACCTGGGACCTTCCACTGCACTCAGTAAACCAGTCCCCACTCTCTCACTGCAGCCTTCTACCCAGCAACAGGGTACCATTTACCACACAGAGGAAGGATATCACACAAAAAATAATTACAAATTATTTTTTTAAATAAAATAATGTTTATATTTTTTAACAGCTACCAATTGTATCATCACAATAATCAACTCCAGAATGTGGGTTATGTTGGGATTTACCCACTTCTGACAGTGTTTAGTCACTCGGCCTTGGGCCTCATGACTGAACCACACCAGGCATGGGTAAATTCCACCGCAACCCACACCCTTTCTTGGATTATTGCTCAAATAATATTAATGTCTTCCTCAAAGAAGCGAAGAGGAATACAGATTACACTAACATTAGTTTTGCCCCTCCAAGAGTCAGTATTTTTACCTATTCTTTGTTTCTCAATGCTCATATTATATTTCTATATTCTTTCTATCCTCCCCTTTGCCTGGCATTTACAGTATGGATGCCCTGATCCACCTTTCATATGGCTACATAAGAAAACGGATTTCCAGTGCTGTCAATATAACATCCTTCATTGCACTAACAGTATCTAAAAATATGCAAATTATAGACAGTCCCCAACTTTTCATGCTACCAATGTAGAATTAATGCATTTTGTGTAAAGACACATTGGAGGTACATGGAACTGGTCTAGCTAGCTATACTGACACTGATGGGGTCAGAGCGATTTCCCAGAAAGCTCCTCATGGGCAGTCCGGTGCTGTGTAAGGCACTTTGAAATTCTTGGAAAGGTGCCATCCTTTCTTCCTTCCTCCTCCCTCCCTCCCTCCCTCCCTCCCTCCCATCACAAGCTGGCTACAAGGCAGGACACAGAGGATTATGGTAAATGGCACCTTGTCCCAAGAGGGGAATGAATCAACTGGCATGCCGTAGGAGTCAGTACTAGGCCCCATCCTTTTCAACATATTCATCAGCGACATCGCTGAAGAACTGAAAGGGAAAGTCTGCCTCTTTGCAGATGATACAAAGCTCTGCAACAGGGTGGACACACAGGAAGGGATCACAGAAATGGAGGCAGATTTCAGGATGCTAGAGGAATGGTCCAGGAATTGGCAGTAGAGCTTCAATGCCAAAAAATGTAAAGTCGTGCACTTGGGTAGAAGGAACCCATGAATGAAGTATGTCTTGGAGGGGCAGCTACTAGAAGAAACAAAGCTGGAACGGGATCTTGGTGTCATGATCTCAAACAATTTAAAGGTAGGGAAGCAATGCGAAAAAGCAGCACTAAAGGCAAGAAGCATCCTCGGATGTATTGGTAGTGGTATTACCAGTAGGAAGCGTGATGTAATCCTCCCACTGTACAGGTCCCTGGTGAGACCTCACTTGGAGTACTCTGTGCAGTTCTGGAGACCTCACCAAAAGGACAGACACCATCTGAAAACCGTGCAGAGATCGTACACCACAAATGGTGCAAGGCCTGCACCACTAAACGGTGTGCCGTTGTTACAGCGAACCCCCAGCATGAAGACCATCACAAAGACATGAATCAGGCAAAAACGCAAGTCGCTGTGATGGACTTTGCTGGCCCTGGGACTGCCTCCCAGGGTGCATTGCCCCCTTCCCCGGGACAACTCTGACTCGGATTTGAATCCCTAGTGGGGGGTGTGGGGGGCGCAGCCCTCCAATAGAAATGCAGAGGCATCTCCAACACTGCAATGCCGACACTCGGCAATGCAGCTGTCACTGTTGGGGATGTCTCTGTCGGGGATATCGCAGCGGCATAGTGAAACCCCATGAAATGTATGAAGCTTGGCTCAGACAGCTAAATTTATTCTCCCTCAAGCAGAAGGGGAACAGAGGAGACATGATTGAGACATTTAAATTTGTTAAAGGAATCAACACAGTACAAACCAGGAACTCTTATGGAAAACAGGACTGCACGTACTAGAGGACACAACATGTACCTGGTGGGAGGTAAATTTGAAAACAAATGATAGGAAGTACTTTTTCATGGAAAGGATGGTGAACCCTTGGAACAGCCTGTCACCAGAGGTAGTGGCAGCCTGGATGGTTAGTGAATTCAAGTAGGCATGGGATAGACAGTATAGTCACCATAGCAAGACAAATTGATAGTGGGAGGAAGAAAACCTGGTCAGACTAGATCAACCACGCGGTCTCCTTCTGCTGGCAAATCCTTCCTTCTTCCTACCTACCTACCTACCTTCCTTCCTGACCCTAACTGGTGTTTGGTGACCCTGAGACCAGGGCAATACTTCCCTATGGCCGGAGTCTAAACAGGCCAGGCATAAACATCCTAGCCAAACCAAAACTTTGCAGTACTTTAGGCTTAGTAGTAAGTAATATAGAGCTGGTAGTTCAATAATACAGGAAAAGCCATTCTCAATGACCTGGAATAATCCAGACAGAGTTAGTTGACAGGGACCTGGACAAACCCAGGCCAAAGCAATGTCAGTAGACAAACAGGTCTGACTGGTCTAATAAGGCCCAAACTTATAGTACATACAGATACAGACAAGACCAAACAATTAGTTGAGTATTTATAATACATATTTGCTCTTAGCTAACCACAGTTCTCTCACCTCCTTGTATTTATATACGAGGCAACTTACTAAGTATCTCTAATAAATTTTATAGGTCCTTAGCTAACCACATTTTCCCAGCTATGTAGAACCAGAGCAAAGAAAACAGCATTTACTGTCTGGTAGGAAAGTAACAGCAGAGCAGGCAACTATAATATGTTTGGTACTTTTTGGAGAAACTGTTTCTAACTAGACTATAAAATCCCAGGGAGATACTCTGAATATGTTCTTGAGAAGCCATCACTGAGTGTCTCTGGTGGGCGTTATTTTCTGGTTAAGACCTGATAACAATTCCAGCAGGGTGGTAAGAATGTAAGATTCTCTTTTTACCTCTAGCATGTCAGCTGAGGCAACATGCAAAAAATAGCAAGTGGCAGGGACTAGGTGTCCTAATAAGACCACTTGGGGGAATGCTTTGCAGTCTGCATAGGTAACTTAGATAATAGGTGTTTAGGAGATAGTTTCAGGTAATCATTTAGGTAGACTGTAGGAGTTAGGTAGGTCACTTCGATTTTCTTGGGTTAGGAATTTTTATAAGGGAAGAACTATTAGACTCATTACACAAGAGACATTTGCTTATTACTTGTGCTATAAAACAAGATAACTTTATGACATTTTGTAAGAAGTTCTCATAAGAATTGCAATGATAATTTTTTCATATATTTAGTGTTTCTATAATTTAGTGGTGTGTAAATAATCTTGATTGTAGTAATGATAGGTATAATAAAGCCACCTAAATTCAGTGAACACTTACCTGGATTTGTGTTATTGCATATAGAAGAACTGACTAGTCAGATAATTATATCATATGGACCCTGGCATGGGCATCTAGATCTGATATGGATCTGGGTCTATTATCAGGTCTAGGTGAGACCCCCTTTTATACACAAGTATCCCCTCATGTCTATCCCATACATGTTTGAACCCCCCCCAACACACACACATAATTTTTGCCCCACTAACTCATGTGGCAGGCTGTTAAAAGCATCCACAACTCTTTCAGTGAAGTAGTATTTCCTCACATCCATCTTAAATTTCTTCCTTTCTGGCTTTGTTTCTTGCCCTCCTGTTCTGTTTCACTTTTTCATTTGAAACAGAATCCCCACTTGTACCCAGTTCACTCGCATGAGGTACTTGTAGATCTCCATCATGTCCCTTCTCTCCCTTCTCTAAGTGCAAAAACATTTTTTTTTCTTATTGTTTACTGCAGTATAGTAGATTGTATCAGGATGATTCTGCTGACTTCCAAGCTGACATTTTCTGTAACTAGAAATCTCAGAGTCCCCTTCAGCTGCATCTGAGCATAGCTGCAGCACTGGGAGATTCAATAGCCTGCAGTGCATGTTAGTTTTTGTAAGCTCTGATCTTTTGTTTGCTGGTCCTACTGTCCTCCTGGGGCTAAGTGCAGTCACAGAGAACTATTTCTTGCCCTGCTAAAACAGAGGGCATCCAGCAAACATCTGATCGGGGCTTATAAGTTCTCTAATGTATATTGCAGGTTATAAAATGGGGAGAAATATTCTTCTGTCCTGATTGGCTGACAGCCTCTGTCAGCTGTGTCCTTTTCAAGACATATCTTTAGAACTGGCACTACATGTGCCAAGCAAAACACACCGTACTGTAAAATGAATGCATGCCAGTGCTCTCCCACTGCAGCTCCTCAAGTAGCATCAGATGGAACTGGGAGACTGGTAGCATCAGCAGAGAATCCAAAATACCTTGCAAGTCCTGCTTTCGCTCTGTTCCGCTGCTCTGCTGTTTCCCAGAGAAAATCCAATCCATGTATACAAAGTCCTTTTCTCTGGCAAGTCAGAATAGATAGTCATGTTTTTATCAATACTTTGTTTTAGTCTGTCAGTACCCATTTCGTCAATGCAGCTTCAGTTGTTAATCACGCTGCTGGGCAGTTTCCAGTCCCAGCCGCACAACGGTTGTTACTAGCATGTCCGCACTCTCTTCGTCTTCTCACAGAAATGCAAGCCACAACAATTTAAAACAAAATGCACCACATTACTGTTAGGAAAAATTCAAAGGAGTTTATTTTTCTTCCTTTCTAACAGTTCTGCTTTTGAACCGCAGTTGTTTTCTACGGTGGCAAGTGAGGGACATGCTCATTCCCACTCAAGGCAGCCATTAACTAAAATACCAAAGAAGTGAAGCTTAAAATAAGTAAATAAATAAATAAAACTAAAAAAAATGGATTGGGTATCTTGGGAGGGAAGGGGGTGGGCACCATCACAGAAAACACAGAACTGGAAAGCAATGTCTCACGGTAGGTGGGAACAGATACGCCACTCTCAGATGTCGCTGTTTGCAACTTCAGAACAAAGCCTAACTGAAATAAAATGTAAATTAAAAAAAATCTTTCTGTGTTGGGGGAGAGACAGAGCTGTAAAAGAACACACAGACACCAATGCCCCATACTCACTCAATACATATGGTGTGCTGGCTGCAACTTAAGAACAAAGCCTAAAAAAAGGAAAGTGAACTAAATAAAAATAGTCTTTCTATACTGAGGGAGAGACAGAGTCAGAGGAAAACACACAGACACCAATGCCCTCTACTCACTCCATGATATATACAGTGTGCAAGTCTACAGTACAGATCCAAGTCTACAGTACAGATGCAAGTCTACAGTGCAGATGGGACTAGTTTCTCTGTTTTGTATACTTAATTATCAGCACACTTTTTTTAAAGAATTATTTATTTATTTATTTTACTAGGAGCTTTTTGAGGGTCCATTTTTAATTTATTTTATTTTATTTAGTTTTTGTTTACCGGTAGGTGCTGTAGCCATAGCAATGACTATTTTCAGGCACGACCTGGGAGAATACAAAACAAACTTCTGGAAAAACTACAGTAACAGTACATTCTAGAAATAGTCAAAGATGGGTACATACAAGCAGGTAGCATACATAGGTAATACAGTATCACAGGTAAGTGTAAGCAGTACAGACAATTTCATGAAAAATTAGGGCTTATACTAACATTAGGAGGAGAATAAATTACAAAAGGAAAAATGCAGTGTCACTTTAGGAGACAATGATTAGGTAGATTAGAGAGGAAGGAATGAAGAAAGTGATCTTTTGATGCCCAGAGCAGGTCTGAGAGAAAGAAGAAAGTAAGGGAAGTAAGAAGCAGCAGGTTGGAGTGGAGGGGCAAAATTGGGGGGAGGGGTGAAAGGAATGAGATTAGGAAGTGCAAATACAGCCGGGTGAGGGAGTAACCCTATCGGATTGAGAGAAAGTGCTGAGGGAGGAATGTGGTCAGGATTAAACGGGGGAGTTTTCATAAGCGAATAACACTTTTGATGTGGGGTTATGTCCTGATAGAGCATACCCAGGGCATAAGGCACTCAGTGCAAGCATCTCGTGCCTTATAACATACCTGGGCATACTGTTCTCAGGACATAACCCACACCTCATTGTGCATTATTGTGCTTGCTTATTGAATCTCCCACTGCTGCAGTCCAGTTCTGAAATCAGCTGCAGGGGATTCTGGGATTTCTGGTTACAGCAGATGTCAGTTTGGAAGTCTATACTGCAGTAAATAAAGAAATATGTTTTTGCTAACAGAGTACAAATAGGGACCAGCCCCAAACTTGGATGTGTGGGCTCTTAGAGCTGGCTGTTCCCCTTTAAAAGACAACTAAACAATCTTTTTACACATGTTGTTGTTTTTTTAATTGACTCGTAGGCTTGTAAATGAGAAGCTGTTGTTTACATTTATGCTGATACTGCATTATTTAAAGTAAGATAAATGCAGTTTCATAGCATTTGAAAATATTAAACATAGCCACTCCTGATTCAAAAATCCTGCTCTGAGAATCCTAAAATGGCTATCTTGATTATTTCAATGATGAGAGAGAAGCTAGCAGTGCAGATATATTTTACCTCCACAAACTGTATTCAAATGCGAGTAACTTTAAAATGAAAAATTATAGCATGGTATTTTGAGCATGAAACTTGTTCAGCACAAAAATATCTACAAAATGAGTGGTGTTTTATTTATAAATACCTTTTAGTTTTTTTAATTAGCAAAAAAGCAACAGAAAATCGAATTTTTTGTCACTTTTTCAACAAACATATGCTTCATTTTGTGTCATTCCACAGTGTGCCATTTAAGTTGGAATGTTACCTCTGTTTCTAGGCAAAGAAGTCAGGGGCCTGGTGCTTCTCAGAGCAGCCACTAACTCTCCCACATCCTTAGCATGCCTTTGGCACCTGAGTGATGACATCAGCACTTCCCAGGTGGTTGATGACACTCAGCTGCACCGCATACCCCACAACCCCCCTGGAGCATGTTGTAATTTAGCATTACTGCACACCTTGTCATGTGTTATTGCTTACTTACAATTTACAATATGATCCTATGGAAATGTTATATTGCACTTCCCAGTTGGTTGAAGGCACTTGACTGTACCTTGTGCCTCACAACCCACCTGGGGCATGCAGCAATTTAGCCTTGCACACACCCTGCTGTGTGGTATTGCTCACTTAAAATTTATAATATAATCTTATTCGAAATATACACCACACTTCCCAGGTGGTATACAAGTGTGCAGGTGGTGTGCATGTGTTCTGTGGCTACAGGAGCGCTGGACCATGATGATGGATGTCTCTTATGTAATTTGGGAAGAGTTGTATGTTGTTTATCTTACCTGATGATGGATGTCTGTGGTTGCATGTGTTGCCTTACCCCTTTGGCTGCTTGGGGGAGAATGCAGAGTTAGTGTTGAAAACCCTAACTAACATCACATTTCCATACTTTTGCCACTTTAATAACAACACAAACTGATGCATTAATGGAGTTTTTTGTAAAGAATATATAAGGGATATGCTACCCCCTTACTGGAAATATTGTTAATGTCTTTCATTTTACATTTTTCATGTTTCAATTGACTCGATGACATAATGAGTGGTGAAGCCACAACTGATGTCATTAGATCAGTCAGCATGAGATCAAAAAATATCAACAATATTTCCATTTGGGAGGTAGCATATTCCATTTATGCCATACCTCCAAAAAATAAGTGAAAAAGAAAATGGGATTTTCTGCTGATTTTTGCTAATTATAAAAAACAAAAGGTATATATAAATGATACACCATTCATTTTGTAGATATTTTTGTGCTGAACAACATTTGTGCTCATAGTATGATGCTATCATTTTTTGTTTTAAAGTTATTTGCATTTGTTTGTTGAAAAAGAGACAAAAAATTGAATTTGCTTTTGTTTTGCTAATTTAAGAAAAACTAAAGGGTATCTATAAATGAAACTCCACTCATTTTGTAGAACTTTTTGTGCTGAACAAACGTGCTCACAGTGCCATGCTATCATTTTTTGTTTTAAAGTTATTTGCATTTGTTTGTTGAAAACATGAAAAAGAAAAGTGAAGTTTCTGCTGTTTTTTGCTAATTATAAAAACTAAAAGATATATACTGTATAAATGATACACCACTCATTTTGTAGATATTTTTGTGCTGAATAACTTTGTGCTCCTAGTACAATGCTATCATTTTTATTTTAAAGTTATTTGCATTTGTTTGTTGAAAAGTCACAAAAATTTTAATTTTCTGTTGCTGCTTTTTTGCTACTTAAAAAACTAAAAGGTATCTATAAATGAAACACCACTCATTTTGTAGATATTTTGTGCTGAATAACTTCCTGTTCAAAATACCATGGTATTGTTTTTCATTTTAAAGTTATTTGCATTTGAATATGGTTAGTGGAGCTAGATTACATAGGACCACATAGGACTTCTCTTAGACATAGGAGCTGCCTCACCAATGAAGCCCTAAGCATTGCCATTCAGAGCTCTGTTATATCAATAATTGATTATCGGCTTGTGATCTACGGCTCTGCCACTGACACCACACTTCGATGAATAGCCATTGCTCTTAACAAGACTAGTCGCTCACTGACCTCTGCTCCACGCCTCTCACATACCTGTGACATCTAACAAGCTGAAGCAGCTATATTGGCTCCAACTCCCCAGCAGACTCAAGTACCAGACCTGTATGCTGGCAAAAAGATTACCTTAAATCTCCTACCCTCAAGGATTCAGTCCTTACTGGCCCCCCGCTGCAGTCCCCGCCTAACCAGGAGCTCAGAATATCTTACTTTTTCTGTTCCACACTGCCACACTACTCAAGGACAACGGTCCTTTACATACAGAGCCTCATCCTGGTACAACTCGCTTCCACCTGATGTTACCAACGACACTACTCTGAGCACTTTCAAGAGCAATCTGCATCAGCACCTTGCCACAATGACCTCCTGTGAATGTTTCTCCTAACTTAACTTACTCTCCTTCCTCTAATTTCACCCCTCTAAGTCCCTCCCACCTTTACCCCCCTCACTATCTCCTATCTCCTCCCTTTTATTTCCCCACTATTGTCTACATTCTCACCCCATAGCTACCTCCACTTGTGTCCACCATCTCTTCTAGCAGTTTTTAAGTTATTCTAGTGAACCATATTACAACTGTGTTTTTTTATTGTACGTATGTTCTTGAATAATATACACAAATTACTGCAACTTAACATATATACTGTGAATCATTGTACATATTACAGTAATTCCATATGAAAGCTTTAATGTACCCAACAAAGCCTATGGCTGCTTGAAACTATTGTACTTGTTATTGTCCTCACTATGTTCTGTATTGTTTCCCCGATGTGGAACCTTTGTAGAAGAGCTTTGGCTCAAAGGTGACTTCCGAAATAATGATAAACTAAACAACTAAAAGAATACAGCTGCACTGCTGGCTTCTCACCAACATCGTCAAGGTGGGATTTTAGGATTCTCAGAGCAGGATTTCTGAATCAGGAGAGGCTGTGTTTCCAATTTTCAAATACTATGAAACTGCATTTATCCCTCTTTAATAAATGCAGTTTCAGTATAAATTTAAACAACAGCCTCTCCTTTACAAGCCTATGGAGTCATTAAAACATGAGTAAAAACATTGTTTAATTGATCTTTATGTATTTCAACAGATTTTTGCATCAACCTTTGGGAATGTCAAAAACTTAAAAAAGGATGTTGGTTAGAAATCTTGGAACATAAAGATAGAGGTGGTAAACGAAACATAGCTGGTGTTAGGACCCACATTCAAATATCTTGTGTTAACAAAAATCTATTAAAAGTGTTAGCTAGTTCAGTATGCCCACAAACAACATTCAGGTGGTCCTTAAGAGACAGGCTTCTCCTCAAAAGTAGAGAACCATTCACTCACTTAAATAAATGAATAATAATTTAAGCCATTTGATATACGGTACATGAAAGCCATAGCACTAATGGGGCATTAGTGCTGTGACTTTCATGTACCGTATACAAAATGGATTAAATTATTATTCATTTATTTATTTAAGTGAGTGAATGGTTCTCTGCTTTTTGAGGAGTGTGCTGCCATTTGTGCTCCTGCTCTGTTTGTGTTTTGGCATGCACTCACTTTTTTCCTTGAGTGCATCTGCTACATGCGCTCCTATCCTTTAGGTATCAGGGCCCGACTTAATATTAAATCCCATGAGATCTTTAAACATTGCCCATGTTCATTTGAATTGCCATGGCGACCTGTTGCCTATTTTATAATAGGAAACTTAGCTTTCTGAACCAGGTCCTTACATTTGTTATGCATTGTTTAAAGAACCAAGTCTTGTGGGTCCTTGGTTCTTCTAAAACTTTCCACTTCTTATTCCTATCATTCATTAATTTTAGGATGCTTGTGTGACAGCCAGTGCTGTTTGTTCCATGTATTCAAACTCTGGAGGGAGAGTGAATTTGTTACAGATTGGGTGAAAGCCTACTGTCAATATTCAATGCTTAATAGCGGCAATAATCAAACCAGTAACTGCAACAGCGCAGTACAATTGAGTGAGAGGGTGAATACTGCTAATGGGCATGAGCGTGTACTGCACCCTCTCATTGTCCCAGGCAGGGATAATACGCCTACTGGGAGTGGATTTCTCGAAAGCTGCTGTGGCTCAATGCAGTGAGCCACTGGCAGCAAGGACATGAAGCAATGTGTTTGGGATCTGGTTTGATTCGTGGTCCCAGACGCATAGAAATTTTCTTTTTTTTTGCACTTTGTGTGATATTTGTGTTAAACCATCCCCCTGGAGTTAATTATAATAGTTGGGGGGTTCGGGGCACAGCTCCCCATAACAGAGGATGCGGAGCCCCCCGCAAAAAAAAAGACATGCCACATGGCATATATCGCGCTGTTTGCGCAGTGTGATATATCCATGTGGCATAATGTCTTGTGACATTATGACCCCATGCTGGGTGAAAGTGTTACTAAAGGTCATTAAGGCCTCATTAACATTTATAGAACTATCTAAAAATGACCAATCTGTGTCCAATAAAGCATGTATAAAATCTTACTTATCGAAATTATTTAGACTCCTTAAATTAGGAACCACAGAGGGGCAATGAGTACTCAGTTCACAGAATATGGGGCAGTGGTCACTCAAAACATCTGGCAGAACACCAGACATGCACACTTCAGCAGTGTGAGTAACCACTCCTCAGGCAATGTGGATTTGTAACTAAATTTATAGCTTCTTTTGGCCATGGAAATAATTACCTGAGGTATATTTAGGTCTGCTATCTCATCTCTAAACCCCAAATAATAGTTTAATAGGCCAGGTCATATTAAAGTTAGTATCCACTCTCCATGAACTGGCAAAATGCTTTTAAATCTCAGATTATACACTGGGGTTTGAGAATAAGGCATTGTGATTGCCTGACTGACACTAATCAGCTGTGGTAAAGCTTAGCACTACCACCACAAAAGGTGCCAGTCAACCACATTACAAAAGTAAATCTTAAGTCACCACTCCTACTCCAGCGTTCCAATTTCTCCTCCCACTAAACTCCATTAGAAAAATCCAGCACATTTAGCAAACCAAAACTATCATTATCTAGAATAACAAAACAGAAAAATGTAAAAACAAATTATTACAGTCCTAAAACAATCCCACCATACATCTATTACAGTACTTCATTTGCAATAAATGTGATATACTTCTCATATGGAATGCAGGCCAAACTCAGACCTTTCTCTTCTCTCCTTGCCAGCTACAAATTGCCACTCCCCTGCCTTCTACTTTTTCTGGGCACCGTATCTCAGTACTACAGTATATCTCCTCCCCACTGCAGTTGACCCCTGCCTTGTCTCTTTCTATATGAATCAATCAGTGCCAAATCCCTCTCATTTTCCCTCAGGCAATGACCCTCACTCCTGCACTCAGTTAGAAAGACCCAGGATTCCACCGCACTCAGTAAACCAGTCCTGGGACTGATCTCTCACGGCAGCCTTTTACCTAACAACAGAGTACTATTTACCACACAGAGGAAGGATATTATGCAAAAATTCTTAAAAACTTTTTAAATAAAATCATTTGCATATTTTTAATAACTACCAACTGTATAATCACAATAATCAACTTCAGTGTGTTGGTTAAGGTGGATTACCTTTTCTACTGTGGTTTAGTCACTTGGCCTGTGGCCTTGTGACTGATCCACACCATGACTGGGTAAATCCCACCACAACCCACACCCTGTCATGGATCATTGTTAAAATAATATTAGTGTTGCTTGGATAGTGCTTTTGTGATCCAACTATCATCCATCGATAGTGCTGGTATACGACCTAGGATCTGGCCAATGGATATGAGGTCGGATCCATCAGATCCAACCTCGGATAGTTGGATCTGGTAGGTGGATCCTTCAGATCCAACCTCAGATAGTTGGATCTGATGGTCAGATAGATCAGATGCAGGACAGATTCACAGATACTTTGGATACTTACAGTGAATCCTAGGAGGTCGGATCCTTGGTCGGATGTCTGTGTCATCTGAGGCTATCCAATATCCAACCAAAATGATGGTATCCAATGGTATCCAACCTGGTAGAATACTGTCCAAGCAACATTAAATAATACCAAGGTCATCCTCAAAGAAGCCAAGAAGAATAGAGATTACTCTAACAGTAGTTTTACCCCTCCAAGAAGCAGTTTTTTTTGCCTTTTCTTCATTTCTCAATGCTCCTACCATATTTCTTTATTCTTTCTATGCTCCCCTTTGCCTGGCATTTACACAATGGATACCCCTGATCCACCTTTCATGTGCATAGATAAGAACTGGTTTCAGTGCTGTCAATATGACATAATTTTTACTAACAGTGTCTACAAATAAGCAAATGAAAGACAATCCACAACTTGCCCATGAGTGCAGAATTAATGTATTCTGTGTATAGTATTCTCAGAAGAGACAGAGCAGGCAGGAAGGGAGGAGGAGTGCACTGTTATGTGAAAAATGACATAAGGGCCACATAGATCCAGGAGGAACAAAATGGGGGAGAGATACTGTGGTTAAGCTGGAAAGGAAAATGGGGACAGCTTATCCGTGACAGGTGTGGTCTATAGACCACCAGCCCAGGAGGAAGAAACAGATAGGAGTTGATGCTAGCCATCCAAAGGATGGCAGACAAGGTGAGGTAGTACTGGTTGGAGACTTCAATATTCCAGACGTGGACTGGAGCATCCCAGCAGCAGCATCAACTAGGAGCAGATTTATCCTGACTCCTTCAGGGTGCCTTCCTCAAGCAACTGGTCATGGAACCAACTCGGCAGAAGGCAATACTGGACCTTGTGCTCACAAACAGGGAGAGAGTGATGGGGTAACAGTGGGGAGCACCTGGGAACAGTGACCACCAGTCATTGTGGTTTGAAATCATAGAAAGAGCAGAACCAAACCACACAAAACACGTATCCTGGATTTTAGGGGCTGACTTTGGGAAAATGGGGAGATACTTGAAAGAGGCATTAAGGGGAATGGGACAGGAATCAGGGATTGAGGAACAGTGGGCAGTATTTAAAATGGGGATTATAAGAACAACAGAATTATGCATTAAGCAGGTTAGCAAGAGGAAAAGGAAGAGGAGACCATTATGGTTTTCCAAAGAGGTAGCAAAGAAAGTGAAAGCCAAAAAGATTGCATTCAGGCAACACAAAAAGACACAGGCAGAAGGGGATAGGGAGAAGTACCAGGAGAAGCAAAGGGAGGCAGGGAGGTCAGTAAGGGAACCCAAAGCTCAGACAGAAGAACACATTGCAAAATCAGTGGGTAGAGGGGACAAAACCTTTTACAGGTACATAAGGAAAAAAGAAAAGACAAAGGGAGGGATAGTGAGACTGAAGGGGAGGATGGGAGCTGCGTGGAGGATGACAACAGTAAAGCTGACATATTGAACAGGTATTTCTGCTCAGTCTTTACTGAGGAAGAGGCGGTAATGGGTCTGAAGGGAGTACAAGGGTGAGAATGGTGCAGAAATGGACACAAGTCCCTTTACATGAGAAAGGGTCCTGAAGGAACTGGAAGTAATAAGAGTTAATAAAGCAATGGGGCCAGGTGCACCCAGGTCCTTAAAGAACTAAGAGAGGTGGTGGCTGAACCTCTGGCTATCCTGTTTAGCTGATCACTGGAAACAGGGGAGGTACCCAAAAACTGGAGGACAGCAGATGTAGTCCCCTTATACAAAAGTGGGAACAAAGAGGAAGCAGGGAACTACAGACCAGTCAGCCTCACTTCGGTAGTGGGGAAGATCATGGAAGCACTACTGAAGGAGAGAGATTGGTGGAACATCTGGTTGTCTATAGACTACAGGACCCAAGGCAGCATGGTTTCACCAGGGGAAGGTCATGTCAGACCAACCTCGTTGAATTTTTTGACTGGGTGACTAGGGAGGTGGATCAGGGGAGGGAGTGGACATGGCCTATCTGGACTTCAGCAAGGCCTTTGACACTGTGCCACATAGAAGACTATTACACAAACTGGGGAATATGGGTGGGCAGGACAGTAGTGTGGTGGGTAGGTAACTGGCTGGGTGGCAGGACACAGAGGGTGATGGTAAATGGCGTCCTACCACAGAGGGAAGAGTGACCAGTGGGCACCACAGGATCAGTGCTGGGACCAGTCCTATTCAACATCTTCATCAGTGACATTGTACAGGACCTAGAAGGCAGAATTTCACTGTTCGCTGATGACACAAAGCTCTGTAACAGAGTAGACACACCAGAGGTGTAAACAGAATGAGAAGGGACGGCAGAAACTTGAAGAATGGTCAGGGGTTTGGCAGTTGAATTCAATGCAAGGAAGTGCAAGATAATGCATATGGAGCACAAAACCCTGGCACAATATATCAGTTGGGGGTGAGGATAGCATGCACCAAGCAGGAAAGGGATCTTGGGGTTATCATCTCTGATGACCTCAAGGTAGGGAAACAGTGTGACAAGGCGCAGGTAAAGCAAATAGGATGCTGGGATGTATAGGCAGGGGCATCACCAGCAGGAAAAGGGAGGTCATAATTCTGCTATACAAGACACTAGTGAGGCCCCACCTGGAGTACAGTGTACAGTTCTGGAGACCATACCTACGTAAGGACATAGACAGGGTAGAGAAGGTTCAGAGGAGGGTGACAAAGATGGTGCATGGATTGCATCACAAGTCCTATGAAGACAGGTTGAAGGAACTGAACATGTACTCCCTGGAGGAGAGGAGGGAGAGAGGGGATATGATAGAGACATACAAGTATCTTACAGGGAGGAATAGGGTGCAGGAATACACTATTTTTAAGCGAAAAAGATGTTCCAGGACTAGAGGGCATGGGATAAAGTTGGAGGAGGCGATTCAGACGAAACATGAGGAAGAATTTCTTCACAGAACGTGGTGGACAAGTGGAACACCCTGCCAGAGGAAGTGGTGGGGGCTGAAACAATCACGGGATTTAAGAATGCATGGGATAGACATAAAGGAATTCTGGAGGTCAGGGGTAAGGGGCAACAGACTTCTAGGAAAACATAAACTGAACTTACAAGCTTAAATGGGCAGACTGGGTGGGCCATAGGCCCTTATCTGCCGACACTGTCTATGTATCTATATATAGCGGCATCATATGATATCTTTGAGAAGAAAAATGCCATTGTAAATAACCGTGAAGGAATTACGTCGATATCCAAAATAGCACATGGGAAAACCACCGCACAACCAAAACATCGCACAGCAGACTCAAAAAAACAAAAGAAGTGCAGCACCCCACACACAACTAACAGATCATTCTAAATGAGACAAAAACCACCCTTGTGCCTGCACATCAACTCCAGGGCCACACAGAGGCAAGAATTGCTGAAGCACCCATAAACAGGCAGACTAAACTGAGACATTGGCACAGCACAAGTAAGGACATCCCATGCTGTCCTGCAATTATCTGAGCCAGCTACTCAATGCCCCTAGACAAAGCAGTCAGTGACAGATACAGGTGAGCTGCGAAAGCACATCACAACCTACTATAGGACACAAAGCACCACAGCAGCACTCACTACACACCTAGACATACAGTAGAAACACTCACAGAAATCACAATGCAAAACAAAGCAAGAGATGGAGAAGGAGCCTTACCCTATAATCTGGGGGGCTTCTCCCCTTCGACCACCAATGCAGGGGGCTCCACACCCCCCCGGAACATATATAACACACTCCAGTCCATGCAGCACAGGATATCCATACAGCATTATCACATGCAACATTTTTCCTGCACTAGTAATCTCGGACTATCATTCAAAAGACATACTGACCAGTAATCGTGTAAAGCCACACACTGGAGGTACATGGAGCTGGTCTAGCTAGCTATATTGACACTGATGGGGTCAGAGTGTTTTCACACCAAGCTCCTTCTGCAGCCTGGTGCTGTGTAAGGCACTTTGAAATTTTGGAAAGGTGCCATATAACTATTTATCCTCCTCCCTCCCTCCCTCCCTCCCTCCCTTCCTTTCTTTCTTCCTTTCCTTCCTTCCTTCCTTCCTTCCTTCCTTCCTTCCTTCCTTCCTTCCTTCCTTCCTTCCTTCCTCCCAATGACTAGCAAAAGAACTCCTCACTAAAATGAAATGGAGGGATACCCTATGGATGGCCTTTAAATCTGTCCCCATCCCCTGCCACCTGGAACAACTATCGGAGACTACTGAATCTCTGCAAGCAGGAACCCAAGTCTCTCAAGGCCTCCTTCCATAAAAACCAACAGACCCACAAGTTGGGTGACCCTTGTAGGTTCTGGACCATGCTGAATTCTCTAATTAAACCAGGCACCAAGCAGAACCAAATCAACCTGCTCACCAATGCTGGTCCAATAACCGAGCCCTCTCCAGTTGCTGAGGCTCTGAACCATAAATTCTCTAACCTAGCTGAGTACCTGGCTAAACTCCAACCCAAGGATGCCTCACCTGCCCCTGTTGAGGGACAGGCAGATGTGGGTAGCATTCCTGCCTTCCATTTTAAGACCACTTCCCCCTCTGAGGTCCGATGTCTCTTCAGGAACTTCTGAAATTCTGGTAGTGCCAGAATTGATAGTCTCTGTCTTCAGTTCTTCAAGCTTACAGCTGAGCTCATTGCCAGACCCCTTGCCACTTTATTTAATCTATCCCTTTCCTCCTCATCCATCCCTTTGCTATGGAAGCAGGCCAAAGTTTTCCCCATCTTTAAATCAGGTGACCCTAAACTACTATAAAATTACAGGCTGGTGTCCATCCTCTGCCACTCAAGCAAAATCCTGGAAAAATTGTCTCAACAAATATTCAACCATGTTTTAAAGTATAATCTGTTATCTCCCACCAGCATGGCTTTAGAAAAGGTCACAGAACAACCACTGCACTTGCCTGCTTTACTGACCATGTCCTGAGGAACTCGGACTAAAGTAAACTTACTGGTGCCATCTTCGTGAACTATCTATGGCCTTGACTTAGTTGATCATGACATCCTCCTTGGAAAACACAGCTCCTATGGCTTTTCAACATGACCCACAGCATGGTTCACGAACTACCTCACCGGTAGATCTCAAAGGGTCTGCACCATGGGGTCTCATCCAGCCCACAAGAGGTATATAGTGGACTCCTCAAGGGTTCATACTAGGACCTATCTTATTCTCCTCTCTTGTCAACCACCTCATCAGGGATAATACCGACTGCCACATGTTAATGTATGCAGATGATCTTGTCCTTTACAGGAGCAATGAGCCCATTAACTTTATCCCTCACCCTCTCCAGGGAATATGGGGCTGTTCAGCAGTGGTTTGCATCAAACAGATTACTTGTTAATACCAAAAAAATGAAAGCAATGTCTTTGGGTCAAAATCAAGGCTTGCCAAATGCACTGCAGAGCAAAATAACCCCATGAGCATTCTGACTGCAGATGGGGCCTCCCTTGAACAAGTAACAACTTTCAAATACCTGGAAGTCACCCTTGATCACTCCCTAATCCTTGTGGACCACATTGGGCAAGTAGTCAGTAAAGTGAACCAGAAACTGGGTTCTGTTACCACTTAAAGCACCTTCTGACCCAGTGGTGTGTCTAGCCATTGCTCAAGGCACACTTCTACCACTCCTGGACTACTGCTCTTCTAGCTTCTCTCAGACCTCAAATCAGTGCCTCACATGACTTCGATATCACCTTCAACAGCATCTGCAGGTTTGTGACACTTGCCTCATGCTACACCCACCACTGCTTCTTTTAAATTATGCTTGGCTGGATGTCTCCTCAGGCCCTGTAACTACCTCGCAGAGCACCCTTATTGTAAGTGTCTTCATGATAGAGTTAGCTCCCCTCTAACAAAACCCCTTAGTTTTAAGTCTGGCACACACGAACTGAGGTCCTCCTCTCAATGCCTCCTTGACCATTCCTGGGCTGCTACCAAGATGGGACAGAGAGCCTTCTTTGTTGCTGCTTCTGGGCTCTGGAATGGTTTACTGGCCATGATCCACACACTAGGCATTTCCCAGCTCTTCAAATCGCATTTCAAAAGTGCCTGCTTTACCGCCACAGTCTGCAGGTGCCCGTCCTGATATGGGATGGGGAAAAGGCTTCTATTTGTATGAAACTCTTGTATCACCTCCCCTTGAATGGTGAATCCAATGAACTGATTATATGTATGAATTGTTGGACTACGTGTATTTTGTTGAATTGTTAGTTATTACTTACATACTGTGCGCTGAATCTCATGTTTCGTATGTGTCATCTCGATGGCCTGGCTCCTTCCTGAAAATGGTCGCTCAGACCAGTGTACCTAACCGGTTATTAAAATAAATTCATTCATTCATAATTCTGCTTCACAGTTCCACAACCATACATCACCAAAATCTGGCACTACCAGCAATATTTGCTCAAAGGATAGTGAGAACAGAAATCTGAATTAAACTCTCACATCAAAAGAGGGCAGTCTCTTCAGGACATGACTGTTCTTCAGTTGCAAAGCAGCTGACTGTTATACTGGGCTCAGGGACAGAAGCCAGGCTTTCAGTCCCATGGCTCCCATTTCTTTCGCAAGCACTCACCAGTCCCCCACTTCACCTGCTAAAGGGACCTGTGGGGCCCTGAAAGCTTGTGTACTACAAAATTTATAGTACAATATCTCTGTTGGTCCAAAAGATGACATCACAGTATCCAGAAAGTCTAGTTGCCTCCCTCCCGCATCCCACCCTTTCAAATTCAGAAAGAGAACAACTTGCAGAAGACATAAAGGCCCTGCAACTGGTGGTAGCACATATGAAACTAGATGAGAAAAAATTAGTGCCAGCGCGTGCCTGCACATTGTGGATGCAAACTTGTGATTAGGGCTGGTGAAGTGCTCCAGCACTCCTGTGAATACTGCCTTTGTCTAACTGCTGGCTTAATCTCTGGTTATGTATTCTTATTTACGGATGTTTTGAATCTTACATCCTTTGTGATCTGTATCTAACTTCCACTTCTCCCTTGCAGAGACATCTTGATGGCTTTTCTCTGACCCCGAATAAGAAAAAGAGTTAGTACGCAAGACTGAAATTTAGTTGTTTAGCACATTTCCACAAGAGCCTGCCCTAGAGGATGAAGTGCTCCTTAAATGGCCTCTTGTGTGGGACCAACATCACGTATATTTGCTTTTAGCAAGACAGAATCAGCCATTAATTATCTGCTTGATTAATTTAGGACACTTACGCCTATGTCAGTCAGCTCAGGTCAGTGTTGTTTGAGGAGGGTGGTGTAAGAGCAGCAGCCTCCTTCCCCCACCATGAGTGTAGTCTAGTCATGGCAAATGGGAGAGCACAAGGAGTCACGGCATAAATCCAGAGAGAAATAGCTAAGGAATGCTCACAGGTTTCTCTTCTCCGAAACCAAGAACAATGATTGCCTTGTTTCTACCTCATTTCCAGTTAGTGCTTCAGAGACAGGCCGTACAAAGTGAAGCACTTCAGGGCAGGAAAAACAGGAGCACTGTACTAGTCAAGGGTCTGACACATGAGTCACAGCATAAAGCAAAATATAAAAAAGCATCATGTTGGATAACCAGGTGGATATACTAACGTTATACTGGTAAAAGCTCCTGCAATGGTAGTCATTTCATTGAACTGTGTAGTACACTTACCAAACACATACTTGTCACAATGGCCAAAACTAATGTCGTAATGTCCATGTGTGAGGCTTACGCTGTCAGTATTCACCTAGGCTTTGGCTTGTTTATACCCTAGTATAATGGTTTGTTCATGGAAAGGACAACTCTGGTTTTTGTTTGAAGGGGTGGTATTCACTCTTTTTATCTTGATTTTTCCCATTCCCTCTTTGTGGATTCTGTCTGTATTGTGGTACTGGACTTTGGTCTTGAATGGTGAGAATGGCAGTCTTCTCAGACAGCCCTCCTAGCCCCATTCTTAGTTCAGCTGCAGGGGTACAAGAAAGCAATGCAGAGCGCCAGAGAGCGCACCACCCCTGTGAGATGTTCACCCTCTGACCAGTCCAGTGAGTGAGAAACTTCTCCTGAACCCGGGTCTCCCATGTGGCAACTCTATGAGCTGCTGCCCAGTCACTAGGACACACAGGATACTAGTTCTGTTCGCAAAGTTTTATACAGTCCTAAACAGAAATCAGTCACAATCCTGCCTGAACAGGTACTCATTGGAGGCTGGAAAGGAAAGGAGGACATGACTGAAATATTTAAATACATGCAGGGTATTAACAAATGGACTCCAGAGGGCTGCTCACGACCAGCAGCAATATGAATACTAAGATGATTAGTAAGAAACAGGTGGGGATGCAGGAAGGATGTGAGGAAGTATTACTTCACACAGGAGGTGGAGGTGGAAAAAGCTACCAGAAGCACTGGTCAGTGTTAAAATGGTGGTGAGCATTTGGAGGGGTGGTATAGGCATAAAGTGCTAAGCATGGGATCAGGGGGGGGCAGGGGAGGAAGGTCAGTCATGAGCCCTAAGGAGGGCATGTACAACCTCACAGGGCAGACTGGATAGATCGCAAAGCCTTTTTCTGCCAGCGGTTTTCTATTCAATTAAGAATAAACTATTTTCTTCTACCAAAAAGAATTGCTTCAATCAGCATGGACAAAGCTCCGCCAACTGCCCTGCCTCTACTGTCTGCAGCCCCCAACCCATGGAACACACACAGAGCAGCCTCAACTAAATACCTGGTCCCTTACTGCCGGACAGCACAAGGTCAGCAATCTTTTCACTACAGAGCCCCCTCCTGGCTGAACAACCTCCCCCTTGAGATACTAAACACCCCCTTCCTTGACACTTTCAAAAACAAACTGCACCAGCACCTCACCCAGCAAAGCAGTTGTGACTGCACTCCCTATACATAGACACTGCAAAGAGTGACCTGCTCCCAGCCACTACCTGTCTAGCTCCCCTCTCCCCTTGCCCTACCTCACTGTTCGGTTCACTCCCTAAAATTTAACCTACCTACCTCTATTCTGACACAACAAGGGGGCCTCTCTGTCTGCTTCAGCCCCCCTTTTCGTTTTCTTTTCCTCCTTCTCTCCTGCTTCTTACTCTGTTTATACCATTACCAGCTCTCCACCCCCCCCCCACTGCCTATCCTACTCACTTAGTTCTGGCAGACAAAGTCATTTTTAACTGACTGCACCACCCTCCCACTCTTCCTTCTCCTATCCTGCTGCCATGTGACTGCCCCATGTACTATTCCATTCTATACCTTACACTATACCCCGTCAAAGATTGTTTGCCTTCCCGTATAGTTCATGGAACTATGTGTCCTTGCTTCCATGTTGCCTTCTATGATGTTTTACTTCCTTGATTTTGTATTGAAAAAGAAAATTACACATTTTGTATGTTCTACCTATGCATTCTGTATCTGATGTGGAACCTTTGTAAATGAACCTCTGGTTCAAAGATATATTAGTCCTAGCAATAAATAAATAAAAAATCTTTAAAGGGTACGGCTCATACACTGGTGCAAACTACTAGTTGTGTGCTCTGGTCCAGTATTGAGATATGGATCATCTGAGTTATGCCCAGTATGATCAGGGTGGACTGAATCAAACCTTGCCAGTCAGACCTGAGCGAAAATGACACAAAATTATGCAACATTCCCTCAGCAGAGAGAAGGGGAATCAAGCACACCAGCAGCCACAGACTCTTCTCTCACACCTTCTCCACAGCTCCCTCCCACCCACTCACAACCAATCAATAGGCAGGCATCATGAGGGGGGAGGAGGTGAGCAAAATAGCAGCCTCTATTTGGTGCCATGGCAGCAGAAGGAGAAGACCAGCACTGCTGCAGACCTGCAAAATATTTAGAAATTAACCCATAAAAGCCTAATATTTAGAGTATCAACAGAGATGGGGTCAGCAGGCGGCCCATCATAGTTAAGGGTCAGTTTTGGGCCTGAGGGAAAGTGCAGGTAGTGATGCTATCTACTGTGGACATCACCCCAGGCAAACAAACACCAATTCACAATGGTGTTGTCTATAGTTTTGTCCCCCCCCCCCAGAATAAGGTGTCCAGGAAATTGGACTCACAATAAAAGCACCATGCTGTACTGCTGCAGGAAGCAGGACGTGAGTACTAAGCAGGCAGAGTCAGAATTGATCTGGGTGACGGATTCAGACCCTGTCACTGGTAAAACATAATTCATTTTACTTCGGTTTTCAGTTAGTCAGTTTTTGCTTACCAGGTAAGGTGCGCTAGACAAACATTTGCCTATTGCAGGCACGATCTGGGAGAGTACAAATTATTAAAATAATAGAGTATAAGACAATGACTTCAGTATGAGCATGTAACAATTTTAGAGAACAATACTTGGCATGACAATGAGTTAAACAGCTGGGTAAACAGTACAGTATATGACAATCAACTGATGACGCACAGGAGAAAGATAATTGGCAACAGCTAAGAAGTGCAGCCTAGACAGGTATTAAAAATGACAAGTGCAGGGACTTTAAAGCACTACTGACAAGGCATGGCTTCCTTCATGATGCCAGAATGTGGACCTCTTGGAATTAAAAGATAGATGATAGGAAGGAAGGAAGGAAGGAAGGAAGGAAGGAAGGAAGGAAGGAAGGAAGGAAGGAAGGAAGGAAGGAAGGAAGGAAGGAAGGAAGGAAGATACACAGGTGAAAATATACTGACCTTTACTATGTTGTTTTTTTTTATTGTTGTTTTTTTTGCTTCCTATCTTCTTTCAGCTTCACCCTGGGCTAGCCATATGGTGGTGATTTTTCTTCTGTTTCTCTTTTTCTCCCCCCCCCGACCCCCGCTGGACAGTATTAGGTCAGAGCCCTCAGACCCCTGGGAAGTGGGTCTGGCATTAGGGTTGTAATATAGTGACCTCCTACTGGAAGATCAAATGGAAAATATAAGGTCTCCATGGAAGATGTGTCAAATTGGTGCCCTAGAGAAAACAGGGTGTTTTTTATTTGTATGTATCCTGCCAGACTATTCTAGCAGTAAGGATACAGGGGACAGTTACTATTGTGGACTGCTTGCCCTATATGACTCCCACCACAGGTACCATTTGTTTTGAGAGCACACAGCTCCACTAATTAACTCTTGCTGTGCTGTGGACTATCATATCAGTCCAGAATTCCAATACGGTCTAAGTCTGTCAGCAGCTCAAGGCCTGTTTCTTGGGCTACCCAGAGCACCCCACCAGAGACTCTGTCACACATTGCATTTACATGCACACCACTGGTAAACACAGCATCTCTGGTATACCTTTTACCGATAACACATCCACTGGAAAACATTGGTTTCTGGGAAACTGCACAGTTTACATGCAGGTTTTGTTACTGGGATACACCTGGAAAAATGTCGGTTTCCCAGTAACCAAAACTGAGTGCAAATGCAGTGACTGTTGGGGGTCAGGAGAGAACTTATTCTGCACAGTACAGGGCTTAATTTATAACACCCCCTCATCTGACTGGTCCAACAGCTTGGTCAATGTTGGACAACTGGCAGGAAAAGCTGACCAGATCATATCAAATGAAACCAGACCAGAGAGAACCAGCCATACTTGGAGAAGCCTGAACAGCCGGGTTAGGGCCTTTGGCTGGTCGGTCATGGTAATCAATGGCATAAGCAAGAGGGGATCAACTGAATTGTAGAGCAGGGACAGCAGGGCAGTCAGTGTGATATAGAATAGTGACTGTCTGCATCTACCATTTTTCTATAGAAGAAGACTGTTCCTTCCAAAGAACCAGGACTAGAACCACAAAAAAGAACCACTGCCTCAACTCACATCAACATCTTCATCTTCTTCATCTGTGTTCTTTAGTAAACTACAGTACTGTGTATATGTATCAGGGAATGGATGCTGAAGAGACTTATAAAAACAAATGACGCTGGGATGAGTGCACTTCCATGTGTATTAAGTACTATTGTAAATTCACAGACTGATAAGGGTTCACAGAGTATAAGAATATAGAGTAAAAGCATTCATTGGGTTAGACGTTTCAGATAGGGCGCCTGTTACAAAGGGAACAATGGTAGGGGCTGGAGAGGGAGGAATCAGATCTGTCAGCTACATTAGTTTGAGGGACTCTAATTATTTACAGGCTACAGTACATGTCTATATATCGATGCAGAAAGTCAGTCGTGTGCACTGGTGCCATGGGGGGTTACGAGCTGGTGTTGGCAAATTTCAACACGGGTTCATAACTTCATTATTTTTTCATATTTGTACACCACATTTTCAACATAGCCGTCTTATTATGCCACCTCATGAAGAAAGGAAGAGTACAATTTCAACTCCTGTCCGAAAGGTAATTTCACGCAGTGGCTGCGAAATCACCTTTCGGGATGCAAAAAATATTTTGCCCAGGATCTGGAAAATGGCATCTGTCACTTTCATGAGGTGCAGTGAAGAGACAGCTATGATTAAAATTTGGGGTCAAAATATTGAAAAGTACCAAAGGTACGAGCCTGTGTTTGTTAAGTGCATGCTCGTAACTTTGTTGTTTGTTAAAATTTTCACACAAAATTTTCAATGTAGCATTCTTATGACCCCACCTCATGAAAAGTGCCAGTGTCATTTCATTCCTCATCCTGAAAGGTGATTTTGCAGAGCCACCATGCCATTCTGAATCACAGGTGTGAAAATATGTTTAGGCAGGATATGAAAATCGATAGCTGTACTGTTCATGAGGAGGTGTGAAATAATGACAATGTTGAAAATCTGGAGTGAAAATATTAAAAACTGGTGAAGTTAGGAGCATGCCTAGAAACTGCACAATGCACACTCGTAACACAGTCAACTTTTGGAATTTTTTCACCAAATTTGCAACATGGGTTTTTTGGGATCCCACCTCATGACCAGTGGCATTGTCATTTCATTAATCAGTCCCGAAAGGTGATTCCTCACAGTGACAAAGAAATCACCTTTCAGGACAGAGTAACAGAATGACAGTAACAGTGTTCAGGAGGTGGGGTCACAAGCACCCCATGCTGAAAATCTGGGGCCAAAATTCCTAAAAATGGCTGACATATCAACCTAAGTTGACCCCCCACCATTGATTCCCCTTATACAGCTTACCTTAAAATCTTCACTTTGCCGGTTGGCTTTGAAAAGTGCAGACATGTCCCGTTCACACAAGATCGTTGCTCCCGACCTAAGGAGGTAGGTATGGGTAAGGGAGGGTGCGGAGATGGGTGCAGTGGGAGGTGGGATGGGGAGGGGACAGGGACACAACGATGGACAGTTTTTTTTTTTCAGGTTTAAAGAAATAAAGACATTGGGGATGGCTTTCTTTTTTTTTATAGGAAAGGATATGAACATTTCTGGACACTGGGAGTGTGCTCTCCAGTGTTCGGGGGGACAGGAAACAGAGGGTGTGAGGAGGACAGCAGCAGTGGGAGGGAGTGGGAGGGATTTTGTGTGTGTGTGTGTGGGGGGGCTCTAACAGAATGAGGGTGTGGGGAGGACAGCAGCAGTGGGAGGGAGGATTGATTTGCTGGGGGACTCGAACAGAAGGGTGTGGGGAGGATAGCAGCAGTGGGAGGAAGTGGGAGGGGGGATTGGCTGGTGGGGGCTCAAGGAAGTGGAGGAGGACAGGAGCAGTGGGAAGGTTCAAGCGTGTTCGCGCTGTAAGCGCTATGGCAGTGTGAATGCTAAACCAGGAAGTCAAAGTAAGGCAGGTCTTTACATCAAAGGACCAAGCCGCACAATATTGATTCGGCTCTGTTCTTTGATAAGTTTGCCAACTCCAGCCCCCAAAACAGAAAGTGAGTCATCACCAGCCTGCCTACTGATTCGCCTGCCACTGATCTGCCCCTTGGAACTGAGCTCTCCAGTGGATGCACCCCCCTCACAACCCTGTATAGCAACTCTCATTTCAACAAGTTCGTCTGCACTTGCACACACGATGAACTCAAAACATTTCCTGTAATGGCTGGAGCAAGACAGATTGGTCCTGGCAGCCACAGGGAGAGTTCATAGTAATAGACTATGTATCTACATTTGGGAAACATATATTGGGTATGCTGGCAGGAGGTATTGGGCCTGGCAACCACTCAGAGAGATATGGTATACTATTTATTGAAGGCTGTGTTCTACAAGAAGGCTACCAGGTTGGGAACCTGAATAAGAGAATAAGTACCTTTAGTGATAGAGAAGTTGCAGAGCATTTCCTAAAACATGTTAATGATTTTGGTATGTTACAGGGTCAGTACAATGATTTCACATCTAACATCTGTTGTCTACATCATTACTACAAGGTATCTTACTCATAGGCTCCTCAGTCACTGTTTTATGGTTCTAAGTCATAACGGCGATCATGGAATAATGATCGCCATTTGGGCGAGTGTACATCGCTGAAAATTAATTATGGCAATGTACACATGCGGCGAACTGCAAGGCAGGGACCAGGTTTCTACACACCCCACACATCCCTACTTAAGGATTCTCAACTCCAGGGGGTGCATGTCAGGGGCATGTGTAAAACTTATAAAAAAAAATAGAAAACCTGAGCAGACGCAAAAAGCGATCACCCCAGAACTGAACCTGGCACCCTCCCAACCCCAACCTGCAAGCTACCCACCATGCCACATGGCCAGCTCGGCAGCTGACCACCACACTACACCCCACATGCCCTCCTCCCTCCCCTTCCACCCATCATGCGGCGTGGTCCCTCCCCCACCCCTGTGTGTGTATGTATAGTCACATCCTGTTGCTGGAGTCACCTACCCCTGTATCCAGTCGCTAAACCTGCTAGGTAGCCCAGAACACAGGTGCCATGATTGCATTGCCCTTTTTGTAAGCACTCAGTCACAGTCACGTGTTCACAGTAAACCCTGTTTTACATATTCAGATCTGCACCCTTGTCCTTGCACCTGGATATATATTACAACCAACCTGTTGGGCCACTTAGACAAACATACTGTATCATCACTGTAAGTCACTGACGTAGTGAATGCAGAAGAGGTGATGAGAAGAACTCCATAGCCATTGCCCTACTGATTGCTAGCAGGTGTACAGTACACTGTGACATGCTGATACAGTGCCATGTTAGTTTTGTTCTTTTGAACTATGAGCAGTTCTGAGACAACAGATTGTCCATACTGCAAATGTATAAACAACCAGGAGATAGGCAAAGCACATTCTGTGAAATCTCTAGCAAGATATGCATGATCAGTCAGCTCATTTTTTCACTGATACAGTGAGCTTTGCTATATTTTATATTAATTTCTGAATGTGCTTTTGAGGTACAATGATGTCCAGTGGTGTTTTGCTGCCTGTCTTTTAATCAGGCCTCCAGACCAAAACTGCACACAAAGAGAGAATGATAATAGACTGATGGAATTAAAAATGAAACATGCACACCTTAAGACACCAGAAGAAATTTAGAAGAATTTGGTGACAATGATGCTTTTTTTTATTTATTTGTTTACCAGGTAGGCGCACTGACCCAATGAACCATTTTCAGGCATAACCCAGGCCATACAGATGGCACATACAATAGCACAGTCAAACATTTACAGTTAGAAGCACATTCTATAAAATCTGCGAAAGACTATGATAACCTACTAACTTTTATCACTGATACAATGAGCTTTGATGCTTGTTTTTATATTCAATTCTGAATATACATTTGAGATACCATGATGTCAATAATGAAAAATAATGTATTTTTCTGTGGTACAAAGGGATTTTACTAGCTGGAACATAGCAGGTGACCTAAGCCAGGGAAATATTTAGTCCAGTGGTGTTTTGTTGCCTCGGTCTTTTAGTTAGGTCTCCAAACCCAAATGTTACACAAAAGGCATGTTTACACTGCCAATATAGTGTCTCCAGTCCCTAGTGCTGCTCTTTCCAGCACCACTGGGGCCGATTCTGCAGAGTGTTTATACGCTCCTCTCAGCACCATGGCAAGCCACGCTGGAGAGGGCTATCACTCACAGGGCAGTCCGCAACTTTGGGATGTCAGCATGTCCTGTACACCAGAGTGAGCTGCAGCAGCCTGATCACATGGCTGCTTGCCGCCTCTCCAGAATGTTTCCTACTCCTGGCTCGAGAGGATCAGTGAACAACTACCTACAAGCAGGTAAGTATCCACATGGCCTATTTGTTGCTGCAAACCACTTATTACCGGGTTGCAGTGATACAAAGAAATACAGTGTAAACATGCCTAAAGAGAGAAATAAAACAGACTGATGAAGTATGTTTGGTGAATATGGTTCTTGTAACCTGGGTGCAATAAGCCATAAACCAAAATAATTCATCCTGTTTAAATGGAAAAGATATAGCTTGAGAGACGTCAGAGAATAAACAGGGTGGATTTGAGTTCAGAAGGGCTCATCACCACAGTTACACTTATTCGATCCTGCCATGTAATTCATGAATTGTCTGCAATGTTAGCAGCAGGAAGCAAACGATCAATACGTCTGTCTGACAATTTGGCAAATCTGCCAATGTTTTCATCAGGATTTATTAATGTTGTTGCCTCACCCTGTATGGTTAGTGTGGCAAGACCTCTTAGTCTGTTCTGTCCTATTGTCTTTTTCAGGTATGTTTTATTCATTTTAGGGACTGAACAACCAGTCACATGACCATGTAGTGACTGGCATACCAAATGCAATAGTATCTAATTAATGGATGCCCAGGAACATACCCAAAGACAGTCATTCAAACAATGAAGAAATGTTCAGGGATAGTTTCAGCAGGCAATCATTCAATAAACATTTGTGCTACAATCAATTCTTCTTCCGGAAACTATACTTTTGTAACCCCTTGGTGGCACTATCCCAAGGTCTACTACCCCTGTCTGATTTGCCACTAACAGGTTGAGGGGCCTGGATCCGATGGCGGGTGCCTCCACTCAGAGGTTGGGGTTAAGACAGTCTGATATGACTTGGTCACAGCCCTCTGGGTCACTGCAACCCCGCTTTCTTCCCACTAGTGGCCCACACAAATCAATCACAGTATCCTTGCAATAAACACTTACCCCCAGGATTGATTCAATCAGCTTGACTCTGGGGACCCCCTGTAAAGTAAGATGCAGTTATACAATAACCACTGTACACTAATTCAACATAGACACACAGTTCAAGCAGTGTAACTTTGCTAAACAACCAGATCTGATTTATTTAGGGGATAGTAACAAGGACAGGGGGAAATCAGGTTAATTGATTCAGTCACATTAATAATCACAGTACTGTGCACATATTTTAGAGTCCCAAACGTCCCAAATGTCACTCTTACTGGGTACCCAGGCAATAAGAGGCTAGCCTGTTTGGTGCAGCTGGTTGGGGCCCTGAGGATGGAAAATGCATGCACAATGCCCACTTTGTAATCCGGAGCCGGTAGGCTCAGTTCTGAAGAAAGAAAGGAAAAGTAATCAGATGGAACACTTGCAATTAGATGATGGCAGGAGCTACCCTGATTTGTACTCACAAACTCAATGCTGGGAACTGGATGGAAGGCAGATTGTCCTGGATTGCCAGGAGGAGCAGACCATGTGGACAAGGTCCTTGTGACTGGACCCCACTGCAGTTTAGAGCAAATGGATGTAGTCTGGATTAAGCTGGGGTTTACTTCCAGCTTCATGCACTCAATTCACTGTACAGGGGATTTGAAACATGATTCCCCAAAAGCACTACAAACATTTATATGTAAAAGGAAAGTACTATACCAGGCAGCTACTTCTCTATCCCAATCGCAATTACTGCACAATACCCGGGAGAACACACAGCAGATTCAGTTCCTGACAGACCAAGCGCGATTCAACAATTTCTCCAGTCTTCTACAGGATGAGCCTAGTTTCCTCACTTCTGGTGCTTCTTTCTCTTACAACTCTGATTAAGTCCACACTGGCACTCACAAACAGTTATGAGGTAGAACTTCAGGGCCCCAACGAGCTACCCTTGAAACCTCAACGAAAGAGGAGCACGGAGCTCCTTCCCTCGTCACAGTCACAACTCATCTGATCTTTCCAGTAGACAGAGCTGGGCATTTCCTTTGAGTTCCTCCCAGTCTGTTGGCTGGTTTTGCTGTCACTCACAGTAAACGCCCCCTGTTGGTGGAAAAAAGGGGCCAAAGTCCAAACTACAATTCCCAGAAGCATTGGCCATACAGTACATAGGTGGCTGGCTCCACAATGAGAGTCCAAGTTCTGATTTGCCAGCAGCAGGCTCCATTTTAAAGGTCCCCCCACATTGATTGGTCCAGTTCAGCAGTTCAAAACTACAATGGGGGACAAGGCAAACACAATTCTGATTGCAAAGAAAAGCAGGTTAGACGAACTGTATTTTTGTTATTACTCTAAATGATGCCTGGCAAACAGTTATATCTTTGAAAAGTGCTCACTCTGCCCACTTAGGGATGGCAGAAACGGAGCGATTTTGCAGCAGCTCGAGTGGGACTCAAGCACGGAAACACACAGACCCCCATCTAAATTAATTATGTCTGCAGGCAGACAGCTCTTAAAGAGACAGTACCAGAGCCTCTAAAAGCACTCACAGATAAACGGCTTAGACACCGAACACCATCCAGGCTTGGAGCATTCAAGCAAGCTCCTGGAAGACTTTTGGGAACCCTCATTTGAGGGGGGTTACACTTTGTAGTATTTGCACATAACATTTAGTGTTGTCTTATCTAAAAATAATGAACTTATTGGTTTCAAAGCCTAAACTGCTTTCAGTAGGTTTATCCACTCATTTGAAAATTCTCATCTGAATTCTGCAATCATGTTGTCTATGATGGGGTAGTACATTTTACTTTGGTAATCTATTTCCAGAGTAATTGGTTGCTGTTCCCCAAGACTCATGTCGACTACAATTTTCATCAAAAGGAGGAGCTAGGTGATGAGTATGACGTGGGTGGGCCCTTTCTGTTACATTGTTGGGAGCAATGTTAGCGGTACAGCAAATAACGTTGTTTCATGGATTAATTCTTCACACTTCTCTTTATTTCTGAGTGAAACCAGAGTATCAATGAATGCTTCTACTGCAGTGCTAGCACTGGCTGGATCCAGATCTTTGGTCTGTAGTAGATTGTGGAGTTCTGTGAATTTGAGAATGAGCTCAAAGAGCAAAAGGCAAAAGACAGCATTAGTGACATGAAGTTGTAAAGGTCCTGAGCTTTGGGTGCATTTCTTGTCGGAGTGAAAAGATAAGAGAGTATAGACTCATAAGTACACTTCAGTGCTCTCGGTGCTCTTTCTGAAATCCCCACCTACTGTTGTTCAAAACTGTGACTTTGTATGTTCTGTCAAACCCCATGTCTTCTTATATCTGTTTCAGTCAATCGCTGTGTACTGCAGATGTTGAAAAGAATGTATGCATGCCACAGACAAAATCAAAAAGTATTTTCCTTTGAGAATGCACTGGCATGAATCAACAAGAGTGAAACTGAACTTAAGTGCATTACAATAAACATATGCCACAGGAGTCTGATCCTTTTAAAAAGCTCCTGAACACCGTTTATATGACCAGTCATGACACTTGCACCATCATATGCTTCAGGCAACAAAAGTAACATCTGGCTTAAAAATATTACATTTCTTCAAGGTCTCATTAATGCTACAACATACATCCCCTGCATCCAGTTCTAAAACTTTAACAAAGCACAGAAAATGTTCAACAGGTTTACTGTAATGAACATATCTCACACATATGCTTGCTTGTTCCCAACATAAAATGCCTTTACTGTCATCAGATAAAACTGATACAAATTTGGCATTTTTGACTTCTTGCACAATTGCAGCTGTGTTATAGGAAATGGCAGATTGAATCAGACCATTTTGTGACTCTTCTGAGTAATATGTTGCATTTGATGGGATGGAATTATTTACTTAAAGCACTCTGTCAAACTTTAATCAAATCTAAAGTCTCCTGGAAATGTTTTATTAGTACTCTGCACATCTTCATTGTGACCATGGAAAGGTTAACCTAGTCAACCAAATTTACAGTTACTGTACTTTAATCTTTCTCTTCAAGTTTTTTTTCCTTAACCCTGCCCTTATCTACATGAATAATTGCTACCCATTTCATTTGTGCACTCATGCAGCCCATGCAGACTTCGCACTGCTATGAGTGTGAGCTGAGGTGTACTTTTTAAATGTTTCCAGTGCCTTTTTCCGATTTTTAAACCTGCAAACTGTAAATGCTTCATCAGCACATCCCTTGCCATGCATGAAACATCTACAGCAAAGCGGAGTGCACTTTATTTTCACAGCTGTACTAAACCAACAAAAATATTTCTACTACCGATGGTTTAAAGTCTCAGTTTTACTGCCATCAATTTTAGTACTCAGATTTGTCATAGGCTGAGCAGGGCCCCTTGTTTTCATTGCCAAGGTCAGTAGGGAGTTAATATCACCAGTTGAAGATACTGTATGGGACTGGCACAAGTCTGAGTCAGTGGAGGAAGGACACTGTTCAGTAGTGAAATTAGTTATTATACTGCTAGTAATGAAGCCTTCACCCTGACATATTGTGTCACTTGTTTGATCATCACAAGATGTATTCATACTGGTTATCATAGTCCCTGAACATGTTCTCATTCGCAGGAGGTGGTCGTGCTGATGAAAACTTAATCTTGGCCTTTTGCTGGCTGTTCACACATTAAAGAAAGGCCTTATGTAGTGACTCATTGTCTCTTTTATTGTTCTTTACTTTTACTCAATTTACATAAAAAATATAAAAAAATTGATTTATTATTTTATTGCACAGGCTAGATCCCCTGAGATTATAGGAAATAAAGTAATACATTTGTGATGGTAAACACTGCCTTTATTATTTTCTGTGTTCAGAAGAAATACCCTGAGACTGTAGGCAATAAAGCAATTCATAATGGCAGATCCTTCCTTTCTTAGTTTCTGGGGCCACAAGAAACAATAACCAAAGACTGTAGGTAATAATGCAATTTGTGATGGCAAACCCCACCTTTATTGGTTTCTAGGGCCAGAAGAAATGATATGCAGAGACTGTAGGCACAACACAATTAGTGACAGAAATCCCTGCTGCTTTTATTTTCTGTGGCTGCAAGAAACAACATGAAACTGTAGGAAGCCCCTGCCTTCATTATTTTCTGAAGCTAGAAGTTCAATGTGCTTATGCAACTGGATGAGATGTATTCTTGTGGCTATTTGTCTCTCTCTATCCATGAGATATATCACCCAGTAGGGTACAACACAAGGAATCCTAGAGGGTAGTTCCCCCAATAGGTGCGCGAGGAATAATTCCCTTGACTAAAGGTAGCATAGGGAGAAGCCCACAGAAAGACAGATGTGCCACTGGAGGAAAAGGGAGGATGGTGGAGCAATGAAGAACAAATTCTGGAACAGTCCAGGAGGAGTGGACTTTTAAGGCCTAATGGGGGTGACATTGTTGCTCTGCCCATTGAAACACAGGCATAGCCTTCCCATTAAATGTGTTTACACAACTGGATGACATGTATGCTTGTGTGACTTTGATACATTGTGGCTGTTCGCCTCTCTATCCATGAGATATATCACCCAGTAGGGGTACAAGGCAAGGAACCCTAGAGGATAGTTCCCCTCCAATAGGAGATGCAGGAATAATTCCCTTGGCTTAAGGTAGCTTAGGGAGAAGCCCACGGAAAAGATGATGTGCCACTGGAGGAAAAGGGGATTATGGTGGAGCAACGAAGAACAAATCCTGGAACAGTCCAGGAAGAGTCGACTTTTAAGACCTGATGGGGGAGTGACATTGTTGCTCTGCACATTGAAACACAGGCATAGCCTTCCCATTAAATGTGTTTACATAACTGGATGAGATGTATGCTTGTGTGACTTTGATACATAGTGGCTGTTTGCCTCTCTATCAGTGGGATATACCACCCTGTAGGGGTACAACGCAAGGAACCCTAGAGGAGGGATCCCCATAGGTGCCAGGGGAATAATTCCCTTGTCTAAAGGTAGCTTAGAAGAAGCCTCAAAAGAATACCCAAAAGTGTGTCTAGCATCGAAGAGGTGAGAAATCAGAATATATGAGACCAGAAAGTAAGGTGATAGATTTAGATGGGAAGGACAGAAGAAGAACAAGAAATGACGAGGACGATGAATGAAATGAAAGTTGACAAGATGCAGAAGGGTGGACTTCCTAAGGAGAGAGGGAACAGCTGGGGCCACCATTCAACTCCATCCAACAGCGGAACCTAATTACGGAACCTATGAAAACACTAATCCTGTATAATATTAAAATCATCGGCACGGAGAAGAGGTAAACCCCCTTTGAGGAGGAACCCTCAGGGGATCCAAGGCCTAGGTCACCTTCTCTCCAGGCTGAAGGACGTTTTAGTTAGTGATGGCTCAGCTGCTGCAACTAGAGTCGATATTGGTGAAGAGGAAAAGATTCCAATTTAGATGAAGCTCTCACTCTGTCCTTGTAATGGGAATGCTGTGGAAGGCTGCAAGCAATGGCTCTGCAACTAGATGCCCAAAAGCAAAGGAGGAGAGAAAAGACTGCCGAGGCACTCAGCCAGTCTCTGCAAGCTTACGAAACAGACCAGATGAACCAGAGGCAGTCAGATGGAGAATGGCGTAGAGGATGCCTCCAAATCCACTTGGGCAGCCAAAGGGGCCCTGATGATGAGAGTCCCACCCATCACAGTCTGAAGTTGGAAATTTACATCCAGAGGTGTCACTGAAACAAAGGGTGACTGAAGGTCCACCCAGAGTGGAAACATTCTCACTATGGGCCAGGGAAAAGGACCCTCTTGAGCTTCACATGCTCTTGATGTGGACTTTGTGGGATGTATGATGATGGAGAGAAGCCTTGAAGGCCAGAACTGTTAGGTGTGAAGTATGAAATGACGATGTATGATGATGGAGAGAAGCCTTGAAGGCCTGAATGGTTTAAGGCAGGAAAGAAATGGACACTGAACGATTATGAAATGAGGCCTAGAAGGTCAGTACAGTTAAGGTGAAATATGAAAGGACAATGCATGATAATAGACAGAAGGGTATGGGAAAGCAGGATAGAGAAAACCCCAAAAGAAAGCACTAAACTAGGAAGGAGAAGAGGTGAGGGGCGAGGAGTGGACTGACAGACCAATGGGCTAAATTGTATAGACAGGAACGCAGTAAAAGGAGATACCAATGAATGAAAACATCGCTACGAAAAGCACAAGTCCAGGAAGAAGACAGGCACAGATGAGCCACTGAAGATGGCTTGGTGGTGTCAGATTGAGACTGCCAGGGACAGGCAAGGACAGGCACGGAGTCGAGAACAAGGAAAGCAAAAACTAGAAAGGAGCCTAGGAGACCCGGGCTAGTCAGCACAGAACACAGTGGAAGCAATGTGGATAGTGCACCAGCTCGATGTAAGGGGAGTGCTCAAGGAGGGGTAGGCAAAGGAAGCAAGTGGCAAAAAGTAAATGTCACAATGAACATTGGAGCAGCATGCTGGAGTACCAACTAACCACAGAAGCAGAGGCTGGTTGAAATCAGAAAACACAGAAGGAACTTAGTAGGTGGTGGGTGCAGGGCAGAGCTGATCGAAGTATAGTATCAATTGATGAGGGAGGAGACAACACAGTCAATACTGACACAGCCACAAATAAAGAAATCAAGCTTTGAGTCACTTTAAAGAGTAATAGCACATAATCACTTTGCATTGAAACCCCAATACATGGCATAACTGCCTACAGTAATCCACAGATGAAGTACCACCAAAGCAATGGATAACCTATCACTGAAGGCTACATAAGGGTGCAACTGTGTGGAAAAGAACAATGAAGATGGTAACTGCTAACCGTGGTTGAGCCCTTTTTTATCACCTCAGTCGAAGAATTTTGGTCCATGCTCTGTGGACCCCCAGAAGTTGAAGGAGAATGGGCAGGGAGAACCAGGATGCAGAGAAGATGAGAGGAACCCAGACAAAGGAAAGACAAGGGAGTTGTGAAGCTAGGCAGTAATAACGCAGGAGCAGGGAAGCTAGGAAGGCCCCCAGCGGTTGAGAGCTAACAAGGTATGGGGCAGAGGGAATGAGAGAAAGGGGCTGAGGAGGGATAAGGCATCAGAGAAGAACACAAGGAAGGAGGAGTTCACAAGGTAAGAATGCTGAGGAGGATGCCCGAGCAACTAGAGAAGGAGGGCCGGGGAAGTGGAGGATGAAATGCCAGAGACAGCACAAAAACGGAATGGGAAGCAGGGTATGGCGTGGTGATAGCAGACTCTGGATGCGCCAGACAAAGAATGGAATGGTGGCTTGCAGAGGTGGGGGGGGGCAAGGAACAAGAAGAAAGGAGGATGAAGCCAGGAAAATGCGAGGCACGGGATAGGAGAGGAGAGGAGAGGAGGAACAGCCCACCCGCAGGCTGCATGGGGGGGGGGGGACTCCAAGCCATAGAATGAAAAGGAACAGAAGGAGCAAGGAAATGAGGAGGCCCAGAGCGCTAGGTCAAGACTACCACTCAGAGAGCTGCAGGGGCCGATGTCGGAGAACCAAACCAGGAAAAGGCACGCAGAATGAGCAGGCAGCTAGAGGCGATGAGGAACATGGGCAAAAGCCCAAATGAGGGGACAGGGAAGGCAGTGAGGAAGAGCAGTGCCTCTGGCTGCATTGAAGAACAAATCCTGGAACAGTTTAGGAGGAATGGCCTTTAAGGCCTGATGGCCCGGGAAGTGACATTGCTGCTCTGCCCATTACACCACAGGCATAGCCTTTCCAAAATAGAAACATAGATTTTGTCAGCAGGAAAGGACCCTTAGGCCCATCCAGTCTGCCCCTTGTTCCTGCCTGTTCCATTACCACTGCCCCTTGTTGGTCATAGGTGTCATCCCTCCCTATTCCTCTATCTAATATGCCCCTGTGCCAATCCCATACATGCTTGAAGCTCCCCACAGTCTTAGCCCCCACTACCTCCTCTAGCAAGCAGTTCCAGTCATCCACCGCCCTTTCTGAGAAGATGTATTTATGCACATCTCTCCTAAACTTCCACCCTTTAGCTTCGTATCATGCTCCCTTGTTCTAGTACCTTCCTTTCTTTGAAACAGACCCTCCACTTGCACCTTGTTCGCTACTGTAAGGTACTTGCAGGTTTCGATCCTGTCCACTCTCACTCTCCCACATGTTGAGTTCCTGCGCCTTTCCTCATATGGTTTCTAGTGCAACCCACTCTCTGTACTACCTCCACCCTTTCAATGTCCTTGTGGAGGTGCGGCCTCCAGAACTAGACACAGTACTCCAGGTGGGGCCTTACTAGTGAACAATACAATGGCAGCACCACCTCCCTCCTCCAAGAAATCCCTCTCCCAATACTCCCCAGCATCCTCCTAGCCTTTCCCAGTGCTTTGTTACACTGCTCAGCCACCTTGAGGTCACCAGATATGATGACCCCTAGGTCTCTTTCTTGTTTGGTGACTGTAAAACTCCACTGCCCCATCTTATACACAGCCCATGGATTTCACAGCCCTGAGTGCATATCCTTGCACTTTTTGGCATAGACACCCAGTTGTCACCCCCTGAACCATTTCTTTAGGTTCCTCAGATCTCTTTTCATTCTCACAACCCCTTCCTGAGTGTCAACCCTGTCGCAGATTTTTGTATCATCTGCAAAGAGAGACACCTTCCATCAAGCTGCTCTGTAATGTTGCTTATGAAGGTATTGAAGAGGACCGGTCCCAGCACTGAACCCTGTGGCACCCCACTAGTCACTCTACTGTCACCTGAGTGGTTATCATCTACCACCACCCTTTGCCTCCTATCCCTTAACCAGTTTTATACCCAGCTTGTCACTTTCTTCCCCATCCCCAAGCTATTTAATTTCTTAACTAGCCTCTTGTGTGTCACAGTTTCAAAAGCCTTACTGAAGTCCTCCCTACTGCTGCTTTTGTGCACAGGGACCACATCAGCCTTCCTCCAGTCCTCTGGAACTTATCCCATCTTCACTGAGGTGCTAAAAAGCTCTGTCAGATGGGCAACCAGCACTGTGCACCGTTCCCTCAGGACCCTTGGATGAATTCCATTTGGCCCCATTGCCTTATTCTCCTTTAAGGCTTCCAATACCTTCTGGACCCTTTTCACCAAAAATGGACTTTTGTTCACTCCCCCATCTCCCTGGTGCTTACTGCAGCATACTGGTCTGTTCCCTCCCTCTACTGCAAAGACTGAGCAGAAGTAATCATTTAGTATTTCCACTCTTTCTTGATCTTCCCCTTCACAGTCCCCCGCCCTCCTGATTCTCATTATCCCTCCCCTTCTCTTCCTCTTCCTCTTTTCCACCACATATCTGAAGAAGGTCTCATCTCCTTTTTGACCTCTTAGCTTATTCTCTCCTCTATTAGTGCTTTAGTTGCCCTCACCCTCCTTCCTGCCTCCCTCACTTTGTTTTGCCAGGTATACTTCCCTAACTTCATCCTTCTGGGCCTCCTTGTACTTTCTAAATGTTGTTTTCTTCTCCTTCATTGCTTTTGCCACTTCCATAGAGAACTATAGTGGCCTCCTCTTCCTCTTTCCTTTGCTCACTTCCTTGAAACAGTATGCCATTGCCTGGGCTATACCCTCCTTAATTTTTCTCCATTGACCATCAACTCCTCCTCTGCACCCCCCCCCCGAGGCATTCTCTGAGGCAGTTTTCCATTTCTTTAAAATCTGCCCTCCTGAAGTTTAGGACCCTCATCTTATTGTATTTTTCCTGTCTTATCAGTATACCACACCACGCAGTATGGTAATCACGTGTACCGAGGGGTCTACCTACTGTGACGTCAGCAATATTGTCTCTGTTCATAAGTACCAGGTCTAGCACTGCCCTGTCCCTAGTGGGTTCCAAAACCAGCTACCTGAGAAATGCCCCTTGTATGAAGTTGAGAATGACTCTGCCTATTGATGTAGTTGTGGCCAGAATACCCCAATCTACATCCAGCAGATTAAAGTCCTTATAATCAAAACTTCCCCCTTGTTTGCCATTTCATTAATGGCTTCCCCAGAGCTCTATGTAAATCCTCCCCAAGTGTCGGAGGCCTGTACATCAGCCCAGTGCAAATAATAGCCCCAACCCTGTCTCTAGGCTGACCCTTAGTACCTCCAGCTCTTCACTGTCCCCTGTTGCCCCTGTATCTCAGTGGCCCTTATATTCTCCTTCACATATAAAACAACCCTTTGCCTTTTCTCCTGACTTGTCCTCTTGCAACATGATGTAGCCTGGGATGGCCACTTCCCAGCTGTGGTTGTCCATGCACCATGATTCCATTATGGCCACCAGATCCAGGTCTGCCTCTGCAATGATTACATCACGGGCAGGAATTCTGTTTCCCAGACTCCTTACATTGGCACACAGGGCTCTCCATTCTCTTCATTCCTTTTCTCTCTAACCTGCTTCCCCTTCCTGCTTCCCTCCTTTGCTCCCTCTGTTACCCCAGTACTTCTGTCCCCTGTTATGTTGTCTTCCTACCTTCCCGCCTTCCCTTCTATCTGAAGTTCCTTACCTGCCCTACCCTTCTCTTTGCTTCCTTCTACCTCTGGGGAATTTCTTCTCCCTGGGTTAACTTTCCTGTTGCTCTAGTCTCTTTGGGGGGGGGGATCTCTGCCTCCTTCAGTCTTACTGCCTCATCTCTTGGCTAGTTTAAATACTCAAAGCAGCATGTAAACCTTCCACCCAGGACTGCTATTCCTTTCCTGAATGGATGGAAGCTGACAGGTGTGCCATCGCTACAGTGAACCCCCAATCGAGAAGACCATCACAGAGACAGAAATCAGGGAAAAACTGCATGTCGCTGTGATGGTCTCTGCTGGCTCTGGGACTGCCTTGCAGGGTGTTTTGTCCCCTCCCCTGGAACAACTCCTACTCAGAATTGTATCCCTAGAGACTGGAGAATTCGGGGACGCAGCCCCTGATGGAAATACGGAGGCATCCCTGACAGTGCACTGCCGACACTCGGCAATGCAGCTGTCGCTGTTGGGGATGTCTCTGTCGGGGATTTTGCAGCAGCATGGTACAACCAAGCTGGCACTCTCTCCCAGGTGTGACACAAGTCCCCATGTAGCCAAAGCCCTCCTCCTTACACCATGCCTTCAATCACTCATTGAAAGAACTGTGCGGAGTTCCTAGCCTTCCCCTGACCATACATGGGTAGCACCTCAGTCACTGCCACTGTGTGATCTACTTGCTTCAGGCCCCTTCCCAGCTCCCTAAACCTATCCTGCACTATGCCTATAGCTTCCCTTGCCAGATCATTCATTCATTCTCAGGTGAACAACAACATCCAGCTCCCTCCTTACCCCCTGTTCCCTGGCAAGCTGCAAGATCCACCCTCCAGTCCTCCCCACTGAAGCAGCCGGAATGTACTGTACTACCCTGTCCCTCCCTTCCCCTCCCCTAACTCAATCCGTGTGACTATGGAGTCCCCCACATGCAACTACCTCCTCTTTGGCTGGTGAATGCTCCCTCCCTTTTTTAGGGCCTGCTCCATTAAGGAAACCCACCTCTCTTATTCCTGCTCGGGTACCTCCTTGTGGCTTCCTGTCCTGACAGAATGGTGAAGAATTGTGCTGTGGTAAGGTCTGAGTGGTGCTCTCCTCCTTCCTCACTCCACTATCCAAGATCCCACCAAGATCCAGTCACTCTGCATCCTTGTTGGCATCTTGTGATGGAGCTGTGGAAAACTAGGTGACCCTGGGTGAGGCAGATGATGCCCTGTACTTGTGCCAGTTCAGCCTAGAGTCCAGCAACCTCTGCTCTCAACCCAGAGAAATGCCTGCATATGGGTCTACACCTCTGTCTCCAGAACATGTCTGAAGATTGCAACTCCGCACCCATTTCACTGCATCATTCCCACACCTGATGATTTGTTTATCCTTCTGACTTTTGGCTTCCCTGCCTTTTCCTTGCCTTTAGGCTTCCCTTATTACCAACCCACTCATGGCTTCCCTTTACCTTTTCCCCTACCAAGACTATGTTTGACCCTTTACCTAGATGGGGTTTTCCTTCTATTCTCTTTGTTAGTCCTTTCGTTACTTAGAATAATTGGCTCCCTAGTCTCATTTTCTCCCCCTACCCTAGATAGGGTGTTTCCCCATTCCCACTCTACTGTGTGTTTCAGTTGCCCTTAGTTTGACCTTTGTTGGTCTTACCCTCCCTACCCTACACCATTGTTTCCCCATCCCACTGACAGTATACCCTTTTAAACAGCTAGCAACCAGTACACAGGTAGTCTACTTTGCCTTATTGGACCGTCAGAGTCCCCAGCTTCCCTGCTTCCTCTTGCTGATGCCTAAGACACCATTCTTACACCTGTCCCACTCCTGTGCTGTTCCACTCATGTGCTGGGACATGAACATGTGTGAAGACACGTTAAGAGTGTTTCCTTTTATACTCCCTGTGGTACCTCTTTCAGGTGGGACTACCTGCTAAGCTGCTGGGACCCTGATTGGTGTTCAGGCAGCCACTTGAACCTCATAGCTGAGCAGCCCTCCCTCCCAAACACACACCACAAACTGCTGGTGAAATCAGGTTCTCTTGTGGAGATAAAACAAAGCTCCTTGTCTGGCCCTCCCCCGCACTCCAATTAGTCACCAATCCTCAGTGACCTCACTTCCCCAAGAAACAAAGAAAGTCCAGACTCATCTTTTGGATTGTTTGTGTTTTGTGCTGTTACAACACTTTCAATACCCTGAGACTGCAGTCAATAAAACATTTAGTGTCAGCAAGCCCTGCTGTTATTTATTTTCTGAGGCTAGAAGAAATACCGTGTAGGCAATAAAGCAATTAGAGATGGCAAACCCTGTCTTTATTATTCTCTGGAGATATACCCCAAGAGCTGGGACTGTAGGAAACAAAACAATTAGTGATGGCAAACCCTGCTGTTATTTATTTTCTGGGGTGAGAAAAAATAAACAGAGGCTATAGTAAGTAGTGATAGCAAACTCTGATGTTACGTATTTGTTTTCTGGAACTAGAAGAAATACCCAATAGGCAGTAAAGCTACTAGTGATGACAAATCCTGCCTTTATTGTTCTCTGGTGATATAACCCCAGAGCAGAAACTGTAGGCAATGAAACAATGTGACAGCAAAGACTGCTATTTGTTTTTCAGGATGAGAAAGAAAATACCCTGAGCCTGTAGGTAGTAGTGATAACAAACCCTGCTGATATTTATTTTCTAAGAGGAGAAAAAACACCCTGAGACTGCAGATAGTAGTGACAGCAAACCCTGCTGTTATTTATTAGGTTGAGAAAAAAAATATCCTGCGATTGTCGGCAGTTGTGACAGCAAATCCTGTGAGTATTTATTCTCTGGGGTGAGCAGAAATACCCTGAGCCTGTAGGCAGTAGTGACAGCAAGCTCTGCTAGTACTTGTTTTCTGGGGCTAGAAGAAATATACTGAAGGCATTAAGCAATTTGAGATGGCAAACTCTCTTTATTATTTTCTGGGATATACACCAAGAGTCTAGACTGTAGACATAACACAATTAATGATGGAAAACTCTGCGATTATTTATTTTCTGGGGCGAGAAAAAAATATACCCTGAGACAATAGACAGTAGTGCCAGGAAATTCTGCTGCTATTTATTTTCTGGGCTAGAAAAAATAATGCTGAGACTGTAGACAGTAGTGACCATGAAGCAAACCCTGCTGGGGTGAGAAAATCGTATTCTGAGACTAGGTAGTGACAGCAAACAACCACTCTGCAAAAAGCAGCTCTGTCTCTGACTATGCTGCAGTCAAACAAATCTAATAACCAGCAAGAAAGAAAGCGCACTCATCATAACAGCCATATGAAAAGAAAGTACAGTTTTATTTATTCATAATACCACAATCAGTTCGTCAGGTCATCAGTCCTCCACATACTGACACAAAATGCCCGTGGCTTAAAAGGTGATTACGTGGTGTACTGTGACTAACTGCTGGGAGAGCAAGGGTGATGGGAAAACTGACAAACTCTGGCCAGTTTCGCCGTACGTCTCTTCGGTGAATAATGTATTAATGTAATGGGTGTCTATTATGCACAGTAAGTTAACAGCACTCAATTTAATTTAAATACCAACTTGGTAGCAGAGTATAGATACATCACAAGGAATATCCAACAATAACATATGCATAAATACCATTAAAAACATATTGTACCAGTTTGAATTGATATGCATTAAAAACAAGAAGTGTCATGGACTCGGTTTAATACCTAAAAGCACCTTACAATATTTAGAGAGTTTTTTGAGGTCATACAAATACATTTCAGTGATTTTCTCTAAATATATTCATACTTCATAATGGGAACATAATATTTCATGATGTACCTGGGTATTACTCATCACCTAGGCCTGCTTTCTGCCCACCCTACCTCCTCTACCACGCTCACTTCCCCTCTTTTAACCCCTCCACCTTTCCCTACCTACACATCTTCCTCAACTGTCTTCCCCTCCCACTGCTTGCTCTCTTCCCCCTGCCCTTCCCTCCTCTATACCTAGGTTTGCTTCTTGCCTGGCCTACCTCCTCAACTACCCCCTCTCTCACCCCCAACCCACAGCTTAAATTATCACTCTCTGTTTTCATCCCCTTCAATCCATGCTCTTCCCCCATGTGTCACCTCCCTATCCCTTGATCCCGCCCCCCTTATCTCTGTGTCACCCTCATCACCTTCCTGACTCTCCTTTCCACTAGCATCCCACTTTACCTCTCCCATTCTGTTTTTCTGCCCTCACCTGTTCCACCCCTTTGTACAGCACTTTAACCCTCCTCCTTGCACTTATCTCGTCTAGGTCTAACCTCTGACTGCTTATCATATATGGAACTTATCTGTTATTGAAACTCTGTGTTTTGCTACTGTAACGGATGTCACTGTAATCTGCAACCACCATGTTTGTACACCTATTTGTTGTACCTCTCCTTATTAATGTGGAACCTTTGTAAAAGAACCTCTGGTTCAAAGGTTATTATAATCCTAATTTTCAATAAATAAAAGTAACAATCAGGCGCTAAGCACAATAATGCAGCATTTATTATATCAACTGATAATAAATGTCTGCCATCACAAGCATAAAAGAGGCTATTTAAAGATTCAGTGCTTGCTTAGATTCAGGGCTTCCACAGGCTGGCACCTGTGGCCACCAAATATGCAATATGGGCTACCAATAATTTTTCCAGTATGTACATTTTTGGCAGCCAGACCCAGAAGAGTACCAGTCAGACAATACTAAAGATGGGCCACAGGACGGGAAATGGAGAATTATACAGGTCTTGGATGTGCCGATTGGCAGCTATATATATAGGGGATATGACATGACCTGAGTGAAGATATCATATTTATTTTCACGCGAGGCCAATGATATCATGATATCTCACAAGTGGCAAAGCCACGAGTGAGATATCTTGATGTCATTGGCCTCGAGTGAAGATAAATATGATATTTTCACTCAGGTCATGTCATGTTCTGTTTATACAAACATATGTTTGGGGCCACATACAATAGACTGTCCTATATATGGTATATGCCTAACAGATGAGATGTTACTTGAAAAAAACTGTGGTTGATCCTGCCAGTTTAAAGTTTTGTATATATCTTTATTTTTAAGTTGTTGATCTTGCCATTATTTTCAAATAAATACAATTTTTAAAGCATATCTGGTTGATCCTGCCACTCTGTGCTTCGGTAATTGTAAATAACACTTTCACTTTCCCTCTTGAAATGTAGCGTGACCGAACATATAAGGTAAGAAATAGAATGAACTCCCAGTGATTTACACTACACCAGTCAGTCTTTCAAACGTACTGAAAATTGTTTTTTGCCCTATCATTTCCTGCAGTCTTATGGAAGAAGCTTCAGAACAGCAGAAAGAAACGAGCGAAGGCCGTTGAGCTGTAGCATGACCGAGCATATAGTAAATATCTCCCAGTGATTACACTACATTCAGTTAGTCTTTCAACGATGAAATTGTTTTTGCTCATCATTTCTTCATCTATGAAGAGTTAGTGGCTGTGAGTGCTCGATGAATGTCGGTGAAGCAGAACAGCAGAAAGAACGAGCCGCAGCCGCTACTATAGCAACGCCGCTTCTGCTTTCTATCTGCTGTTCTGAAGCTGCCGACTCGCTCACTCTCTGCACTCACAGTACTGTCGGCAGCTTCTTCCATAAGACTGAAGGAAATTATAGGGCAAAAAACAATTTTCAGTATGTTTGAAAGACTGACTGGTGTCGTGTAAATCACTGGGAGTTCATTCTGTTTCTTACTATATGAGCTCAGTCAATCTACATTTCAAGAGGGAAAGTGACAGTGTTATTTACAATTACCGAAACACAGAGTGGCAGGATCAACCAGATATGCATTACAAATTTATTTATTAAAAAATAGTTGCAGGGTCAACTAAATGTCAGGGGTGTGTGCGCGTGTGTCGGGGAAATGGCACTAGGCTCTAGAGAGGTAGGACTGCAATGAAAAGTGTGGTTTCACTTTTGTTTGGATGACGTATAGAAACATAGATATCTCCATGATGTATAGGAACATGGAGATATCTCTATGACATATAGGAACATGGATATATCAATGATATCTTCACTGGGTGCCTGAGATAAGTTTTTATCTATATATTTATCCCCAAACATTTGTTGTATAAATATATATATATACATACATACATACATATGTATAAGTAATAGATAAACCACTTGAGGTGTGTGGTCATGCTCTGATATACGACCTTTGGTATGTGTTGTACGTACAAGGCTGCATGCCGAGTGCATCAACCACCCAAGGCTTGATATATCAGAGCACGGCCACACGTCAGAGTGGTTTATCTATCTTGTAAATGTCAAAATTGTTTTGGAGGAGGGTAAAGTGCAGGTGTGCAGTTGCGCCTGATATACGCATGGTCATGTGATGCTCTTCATACTATAAGATATCAATATTTTCTCTACCCATTTTATATAAAAAAATATATATATATATATATATATATATATATATATATATATATATATATATATATATATATATATATAGATATATAGATATATATAGGAGATATGACATGGCCTGAGTGAAGATATCATATTTATCTTCATGAGAGGCCAATGATATCGTGATATCTCACGAGTGGCGAAGCCACGAGTGAGATATCTTGATGTCATTGGCCTCGAGTGAAGATAAATATGATATCTTCACTCAGGCCATGTCATGTTCTGTTTATATAACATGTGTTTTGGGCTTTTTGTAACATGATCCCCTAAAGCACCCCCCACTCCCAAATCTTCAGCAACATCACAGATTCCATACTGTATTAAAATAAATTATCTGGTTGATCCTGTTAATTTACATTTTGTTTTTAAATACTGTTATTTCATTGATCTTGGCTTTTTTGTAATTAAATAAATAATTTAAACACGTACCTGGTTATTTGTCCCCCTGTGGTACCGAGAAAATCCTGTAATACTTTTACTTTCCCCCGGAATTGTAGCGTGACCAAGCGGTATGTAAACAAACAAATTACTGGTGCCAGACCTCTAAAATAAATGTCTCTGTTTTAAAAAAATCCTGGTTTTTATCTGCCCATAAGATGGTTTACTTAATAGAAGGGACCGTCTCTACCACGAGAGCACAGCGAGCAAGTAGTCCGCTTTAAAACAGGAGAAGGAAGCGTGAGTGTGTGTTGCTATAGAAACACACTCGCACTTCCTTCTCCTGTTCTAAAGCGGAGTACTCGCTTGCTGTGCTCTCACTGGTAGAGATGGTCCCTTCTATTAAGTAAACCATCTTATGGGGAGATAAAAACCAGGATTTTCTTTAAAGTAGAGAGACTTATTTTAAAGGTCTGGTACCAGTAATCTGTTTGTTTATATACCGCTCGGACACACTACAGTTCAGGGGGGAAGTGAAAGTATTACAGGATTTTCTCGGTAGCACAGGGGGACAATCAACCAGGTACCTCTTTAAATTATTTTATTTAATTACAAATGATGACAGATTAACCATGATAGGTTTCAGAGATGTGTGTCTTTTTTTTGGGGGATGAAGCAGGATCTAGAGAGAGACTTCTCTGTAAAAGAGAGTTAAACATACTTTCACTTTCTTTGCAGTGACGATAGGAACATAGAGATATCACCATGACATATAGGAACATGGAGATATCACTATGACGATAGGAACGTGGAGGTATCATTGATATCTTCACTGCCTATCTGAGATACCACTTTTTATCCCACATTTATCCCAAAACACATGTTGCATAAATATATATATATATATATATGTGTGTATGTATATATATATATATATGTGTGTGTGTATATATATATATATATCTATATATATATATATATATCTACACACACACACACACACACAAACACGATTCCAAGCATAAAGGGCAACCTAAAAACTTTGCTCAATGTTACTACCCAAGAAGCGCTTCTGGCAAATTAAGAATTAAGCAACTGTGTTGTAAAGCTCCCGACTATCATTCAAGCAAGGACTGTAACATAAAATTAACGATTGCTCAAAAATGGTGACAATTCTATTGAGTCAGTATGATCTGGATGTCTTTTTTTTTAAAACTCATCTTTATTCAAGTTGTCAAAGGTGACGTTTTGCATACATTTGCAAGGCTGCAACATTTGGCCTATAATTGTGATTGTTACTGCCATTCATCTCACATTTTTACTAACTATTGTTGTCGTGTGTTGAGCAATATCTTATCCCCCAATCCATGACCCTCCCCTTCCACTTACTTACATTTATATGCTGTGTATGTATTCCCCTATGTAACCCCTAGGTGGCGCTATCCTATGGGCTACTACCCCTGCCTGCATGACTAGGCACAGGTTGAGGGGCCTGAGCTCGGTGAATGGGTGCCTCCACCGAGAGGAATGGTTTTGGGGGTAGCGTAACTGCTGTGGGTATAGCCCTCCGGGATACTATAACCCCCCACCAACCCTTCTAGTGGCCTAAACAGATCAGCAGATAAACAATCACATATACCATATGACAGCAATACTGAACCCACACTCTGTACACTTACCACCAGGGCTGGATGAGCTGCAAAGGCCCTGGAGACCCCCTGTAAAATAAGACCTGTAATACAGCAATTCAATGGTAGTACAATATTCCCTCCAAAAAAGTACATACTAGCCAGGTTAAATGCAAAAAGAACAAAATCTGATATATTCAGGGGGAATTGAACAAGGGTGGGGCAGCAATCTAGCAGGTGATTATTAGATCTGATTGATTCAGGCTGAACATGAATGCGCAAGGAGTCCCTTTGTCATAGTCACACACTCTGGGTACCCAGTTGTTAAGCAGGCTAGCCTGGAGCATTGCCCAGGGTAGACTGGCATTGCAGCTGTTGTTGGGGCCCTTAGGAAAGAAAACAATTAGCATGCACATCAATCCAGATCTTGTAATCCAGAGCCGGATGGCTCAGTTCATTGTAATAAACCTAAACAAATCAATCAGATGACACACAATGATTGCAGCTTTGTTGCAGGGAGCTACTCTGTTTAGTACTCATGCGACCCAGACCAGGAGGCAGGACTGATGAGATGAAGACCTCTGGATGTTGTACTGGATTGCCAGGGGAAGCAGGGCCCACATGACTCATTGTGGTGCTCGCTACCTGTTTGATGGTGTTGAGCAGGGAACCAAATCCCTAAGCAGGTCTTTCGTCGGAAAAGTCTCTGCAATGGGGGCGGCAGTCTAGGCCAAGATGGCAGGGCCCAGACCAGAGCAGACAGTTCAGATTTAGTCCATATGAGTGTTGGAGCAGCTTCCAGCTAGCATAACACACTTGAAGGTGGGGAACCAAATCACGACCCACACAGTACATTCAGCACACTGATAAGTAATACAGCTATCAGCCACAGATCGGTCAAGTCTGTTTGCAATTTAACAGGGGTTTCTGGGCAAACCTTGTCATTCTCTTTGGTACCTGACAGGCCAATCGCTTTGGAGCAAGTCTTCGGTTCACACACAAGCAATAATCATTCACTTCCTCTTCAGGTTTCAGGTCTCAATCAAGGTTATCGGAATTAGTCCAATTTTATTCTCACAAGCTTCTTCACACTGAAGATGGTGGCAGGCAGGCCAAACACAGCCTTCCTGCCGATTTTCTGCACTACCATGCAGGAGCAGTTACTCGGAGGCTCAAGCTGTTCACTCTTCAAACCCCAACTCTCGACTGTATCTCTGCTGCAGGCAGCTCTGGGCTTCCAGTGATCCAAAAGGTTCTGTTGGTTGATCGAACTGTCTGTCACAGAAAGGACTCTCCAGGTCCATTTAGGCACCAAATCTTGAAAACTACAGTTCCTACAGAAATTCAACTCCACAAGACCTCTGGGGACAGTCTTCATTTTAAGTCCCCTGAGGTTTGATTTGTCCAACTCTGGCAGTCCAGAACCAAAATGGTGGCTCCTATGCAAAAGTTCAAACTGCAGTGGAAGGCAGGTTAGACAAACTTCTATATTATTAAAGCAGATAAACAACAAATAATCACAGTTTTAAAAGGGCTCCCTCTATATATAGTGACTGCAGAATGGAGCAGAAATACTATTGTCTGGCTGGTCACGAGCCTTAAACTACTCGGACCCAGCAAAAACTAATTTCTAACACAGCATAATAAATCTCTTAAAGAGATAGGCATGGAGGCTTTCTACAGCGTTCTCATGCAGACACATTTAAACTACTGCAGACACAGGACACCATCCTGACAACGGGTATTAGACAAGCCCAGGAAGACATTATAGGAACCCCATTTTGTGGGGGGGGGGGGTTACACCTAGATTTGACATAATATCAGTTAAGATGTACTATTTACCGTTCATGTTCTATCTTCCTTTATTACTTTTCCTCATACCAGCAGGGACCCCAGATGGTTGGACTCCTTCCAACAATACAATATCTTAAGAAAACTTTACCTGTTGTCCAGAGCCTACCGTTTCAATCCTCCAGTTCTGGTTGTGAAGTTCAAGAGGTTGTTACCTGCTGAAGTCCATTGACCTGAAGTGGGAAAAAAAATGGTTTTGGGGAAAGAACCTGATCAGTGATGTGGAGCTTGATTCCATGCCTCGGGAGTTTTATGGTTTCATTCGAGGATGGTATCCCCTTCTAGCCTCGTGCTCCTTCCTTAAAATAGAGTATGTGATATTAGATTATCACTGTCACCAATTCTCTCCTGAATTTTATATGGATAGTATCTCTCCTTGCCCCCCCATGGGTATGCTGTTGTATAAGGAGGTTATATTATAGGTTTCATTTCTTCTGGTCTTCTCTATTAATCTATATCTATTTGTCTGTTATGCATTTCTTTCATTGCAGCCTTCTAGCCCTTTTGACAACCTTTCTGGACATAATCTTAGCCAATAAACATTTATTAAAAAAAACATATCTTGTGTGTGGCGTGTTTCTTCCCCCTCCCCCCCTCAATTTATTAACTTCAGTAATTGTCTTATTTCAGTCTCTGCTGTTTGTCTACAGTGCATTAGTACCCAAATGCTTGTTGATCTAATACTGTTATCCCCTCCTCTTCTATGATGAAATGTATAAATGGAAGCCATATCTCTGTAAATTTCTTCGTTTGCAATCTGAGGTCTGCTGTAAGTTTTTCCATTTTGTATATTCCCTTTACTATGTCACTTCAGTCATGCATTGTGGGTGGTACAGGTTCCAGCCACCTCTTTTGTGATGGCCTTGCCAGTCAGCTGCCAATAGTTCCCAAATGATTTCTGGCTAAGCCTCCTGCACCTAGGCAGCAGTCCCAAGATGAGGTGCTCAAACCCAGAGTTTCCCTGTGCCTATAATTTTCCCATAGTGTTTTGCTATGTTTTGCCTAAAATTCCTTAAAGTTGGGCAGCTCCAAAATATATGGTAGTGGGTTCCCTCACCCCCACATCCCCTCCAACATCTGTCTGTGTTGGTGTCCGTATAGTGTTTTGTTCTGGTGGGTGTAAGGAAAATCTATTTAGTAGCTTCCATAGGAACTCTCTCCAGTTATTGGAGGCTGAGGTTTGGAGTGCTCTATCCCAAATTTGTTGCCATACTTGTGTTCCTAGGATCTTCCCCGACTCCCTATCCCATACTTCTTGGTATATTGGTGGTGATTGTTCCCTTGTGGTCATATATGTCTGGACTAGTGTGGATATATATTTTTTCTTCAGATTGCCCTATGCTACTTGTAATATGACCTTGACCATTGGGTGTGCAGGGTCCTCTCGTACATTCCTGACTTGCCTCTCCCCTCCCATGAAGGAAGCCACCTGGAGATATCGGAAAAAAAATCTTGGCCTCGCAGGCCGAATTCTCTCTGCATCTCTCTAAATGTTTTACTTCTCCCTTCCAGTTGGAATTGCACAAAATAAATTAGTCCCTGTCTCCTCCATCTAGAGTAGGTGTGGTCCAGTTTTGGGTGCGTGAAGTGGGTGCATTGTGCTATCTCTGTTCTATATGTTATCTTGTCTCCGACTGAAAGTTCCTTTTTTACCATCCCCCACACTCTGTACATCTGTTGCATCCAGGGGTTACTGGCTCTATTTGTGATAAGTGATTGTGCCGTGGCCTCAAAGTCCTCCAATGGGCTTCCTCCTATGTTTTCCCTCTGTTTCTGAGCCACCCACATGTTGTTTGGGTCTTGTTTTTGTATGCTATCCATGGTAGCAGCTGTGCCATTTGGTAATAAACCCTAAGATTTGGTAGACCTATCCATCCCCGATCTTTGGGTCTCTGAAGATCCATCCATTTTATTCTAGGTCTCTTCCTCCCACACATAATAATGTAAGGCCCTATCAATCTTTTTCCATTCTGTTTGTGGAATGTGAAGTGGCAGATTCTGAAAGAGGAAAGGAACCTAGAGAGAATGTTCATTCTGACTGACTCCACTCTCCCATCATAGACAATGGGAGTATTTCCCACCTTTTAAATCATCAAAATTTCTTTGATCAGCCTACCAAAGTTAATGTGATATAACTGTTTCAGGTTCAATGGTATGTATATTTCCAAATACCTAATATTGGAGGTCACCCATTTGAAGTGATCAGCCGAGTAAGAGTTTCTGTACAAGCGCCACTCACCATCATCACCTTTGTCTTATCCCTGTTAATTTTAAACCCTGATATATGGCTATATTGTTGCAGTATCTGACGTAATATAGGGTAGCTTTTCATAGGGTCTCCTATGTATAGCATGGTGTCATCTGCATATAGTGAGATTCTATTTTCCTCTTCCCCTATTGTAATACCTGCTATCCCCGGGTGTGCTCGTATCTTTTCTACTAGTGGTTCAATACTTAGGAAGAAGAGTATGAGAGATAGCGGGCAACCCTGTCTAGTGCTTCTCTGTATCTCGAGTTTATTTGACACTGTTCCATTGACCTTCACTCTTGCTACTGGGATACTATAAATAGCTTTAATCCAAGTGCGGAACTGGCTCCCAAACCCATATTTGTGTAGTACCTGCAACAAAAAATTCCTATTCAAGTGATCAAATGCCTTCTCAGCATCGATTGCTATTGCTATCTGCTCTTCTATGGCCTTACCCCCTTGGTGCATTATGTTTAAACATCTTCTTATATTATCCCCTAGAGCCTTATTTGGTATGAAACCTGCTTGGTCTGGGTGGACGAGTTTCTCCAGGATTGTGTTAACTCTGGTGGCTAGAATCTTTTAAAAATGTTTGAAGCTACTGTTCTGCCAACTCAAACCAAGCAGCTATTTGCCATTCACACTCACATACACACAATAACAGTACAATAAGTATAGCAAGCCAAAGCTTTATTATAGCAAAATATAATATAAAAGGTTACAATAAGTACAGCAAGCCAAAGCTTTATTATAGCAAAATATAATACAAAAGGTTATACATCACCGATTCCAAAAGCTACATCCAAGCCTGTTCCAATGGCTGGAAGCCCTTTGTCAGCCTGGCTAGGAGTCTCATCAACTGGGAATTGGCCCACAGCGATGCGCCACCCTGCGTGAGGCTTCTAACCAGGCATTGAGAAAGCTACATTTATATCTTATTCTATGCTAAAATAACGGCAGCCCTTCATAGTGTTGTTTTCCCACATTCTAGAAAGCTGGCAGGCTCCCAGGATGCTTCGCGAATTCACACCATAAGGACTGCTCAATTCCCTACACCTGCTAGGTCACTGTGCTCCAAACACTGGCCGGTGCCTAGGAACACTATGAGCTAAGCAGAAGTTTAAACAAAACTACAAAAACAGGTTGCCTGATAATATGCAACCTTCAAGTTAGCAAAATACACTGTCTGAAGCAAAACATAATAATGAGGCTATCTAAAGAGCAAAACACCAATTAAATGAAGCAGCATGTAAAATGGAGTCACACAATACAAAATGGAGTATAAAATGACATACATTACATGAAATAGCATACAAAATGGAGTGACAATAATCAACATATTATACTATCACTACAGCTACATTCAAAAGTGAGATGGGTCTCTATGATCTACATATTTCTGGTGGTTTCCCCTCCTTAGGAATTACTGTGATGAATGCTTCCTGCCAGGAATGTGGGAAGTCTCCCACCTCCTCGCATGAATTAAAAACCTGCAGTAAAATAGGTGCTTAAAAATGTTTGATAGAGTTCTGCATTGAAGCCATTTGGGCCTGGAGATTTCCCTGTGCACATTATAGAGACATAGAAACATAGAAGATGATGGCAGATAAGGACTGCAAGGCCCATCCAGTCTGCCCATTTTTTCTACCTTATGAATGTGCCATAGGCCTTTACTCTGTCAATAGCCTATCTATTCATACTCATCTGTATTGCTCCCTTATGCCTAACCCATGCCTGTTTGAAGCCCTGCACTGCATTCATATCCACCACTTCCTGAGGTAGGCTGTTCCATGCATCAACCACCCTTTCTGTGAAAAAGAACTTCCTTAAATTACCCCTTAATTGGCTTCCCTCTAATCTCATGCTGTGTCCTCTTGTTCTGCTATTTTTCTTATAATGAAACATGTTAGACTCTTTCACCTTGTTAATGCCTTTAAGATGTCTGAATGTTTTGATCATATCACCTCTCTCTCTCTCTCTCTCTCTCTCTCCTTTGCTCTAGGGTATACATATTGAGCTCTGTTAATCTGTCCTCATATGTTTTCTGATGCAGTCCCTGCACCATTTTGATTACTCTTCTCTAGACTGCCTCCATTTTGTTAATGTCCTTGTGCAGGTGTGGCCTCCAGTACTGCATGCAGTGCTCCAGATGGGGCCTAACTAGTGTCTTGTAAAGAGGATTGTTACCTCCTCTTATGACTTGTGATACCCCTACTAATACACCCCAACATCCCTCTAGCCTTACCTACTGCTTTAGTGGTCTGCTTGGATGATTTCAGGTCATCTGTAATGATGATGCACAAATTCTTTCTTCCCTTGTGATTGCCAGCAACTCCTCCCAACCTATAGGTAGCTTCAGGGTTCTCTTCCCATGTGCATGATCTTGCACTTCTTTGCATTACACCCTAATTGCCACTCTTCTGACCACTTTGCCAGTTTATCCAGGTCTCTTCTCATTCTGCCCACCCCATCTGGATCATCTACTATGTTTCAGATCTTGTGTCATCTGCAAACAGACAAACCTTGCCCTCCAGTCCATCTGCAATGTTACTGATGAAGATATTGAAGAGGACTGGCCCCAGAACTGATCCCTGAGGTACTCCACTTGTGACTTGTATCTATTCTGACTGTATACCATTTATCACCACTCTCTGTTTTCTGTCCACCAACCAGTTTGCCACCCAGTTGATCAACTTCTGACCCAGCCTGAGCTTACCCAGCTTATTAATCAATCTTCTATGTAGAACAGTATTGAAAGCTTTGCTGAAGTCAAGGTAGTTGACATCAACTGCACCCCCTTAGTCCACCACTTTGGTTACCCGGTCAAAGAAATCTATGAGATTAGTTGTAAACCCATGCAGTATTGGATCCTGTGCTCCTATGGATTCCAGGTGTTGCACTATCTCTTAATGTATAAATTATCAACTGAAAGTCAATTAGTGGCTCAACTTGGAATGCCCCTCAATATATGGGAACATAACCTTAGAAGTCATAACCATCATCGCTTACTTATCCAAGAAATAACAAGAGGCGTTATTTCTATACACAAAGAATAATCCTAATATGGAACTCTCGCTGCCAAACACTATAGTGCAATCACATAGTCATACAGATTTTAAACACAAACTCGATCAACATCTGTTTAACAAGGATGATGTACCAGCAAGTGCTGAGATAATAATTATGGGCTTCGGCCTTCTATGTATCTTTCTTAGGATATAGTATATATAGTATCCTTTCCTTAAGGAGTGTCTCCATAATCTTGCCCACTACTGAGGTAAGACTGACTGGTCTGTAGTTCCTGCCTCCTCCCTGCTACCACTCTTGTGGAGCAGGATAACATAAGCCCTTCTCCAGTCTTCTGGGACCTCTCCTGTGCTCAGAGACTCACTAAACAGTTCTGATAATGGCTCTGCTAGTTTCACCCTTAGCTCCTTTAGTATCTTGGGATGTATGCCATCAGATCCTATTGCCTTGTCCACCCTGAGCTTAGCGAGCACTTGTAGGACCCTTCCTTTTGTGAAGGGACTTGTGCACACCTCTCTCACCCCTGTGTCCATGGTGCTGAACTGTGGATCCTGCCCTACCTTCTCCTCAATAAATACTGAGCAGCAGTATAGCAGTATAGTGCAGTGGTCTAAGGCTCTGAGCTGGTGACATCCAGCAGACCAGACCTGGGTTTGAATCCCACAGCTTCCACTTGCATACTGTGTGACCCTGAGCAAGTCACTTAACCTCCTTGTGCTCCCAGGATGCTCCTGTAAAAAAGCTTCCAGCTTAGTGTGCTATACCTGGTTAAATAAATAAATAAGAAGTATCTATTTAGGATACATGCTTTTCCTTGGTCCTCCTTCACACACTCTTATCCCTTTGATCATAGCAATACCCTCTCTGACTGTCTCCTTTCACTAATGTATCTATAGAAAGTCTTGTCCCTTTTTATTGTTCAGGCTAGTGTTTCTCAGTTTGGGCCTTGCCTGCCTCATTGCCTTCTCTGCTTCCCTTAAGGAAGTTTGGTATGCCTCCTATCTTTGTCCCTCTCATGCTCCTTATATTTCCTGAAGGTCAACCTTTTGGCTCTGATCTTTTCTGCTACTGTTTTTGAGAACCAAAGTGGTTTCCTCCTTCCTTTGCTCTTGCTTTTCTCCCTAACACAATGGGATATTGCTTCAAGTATTACATCCTTAATGCTTGTCAGGCTAGCTTAACTCTGTTGGTCATCTTATCAAAGTCAGCTCCTCTGAAGTCACATATTTTGTCTTGGAATGGGATGATTTAGTTCTTTTTTTTTTTGCTACTCTTATTTTTCTCCCAGGCACTGTCGGCTTGCCTCTCTGATCCCCCAGCCCTGTTCCCTGCTCACAGCTTATCTCTCAGTGTGTCCCCACAGCTATGCCCCCCGTGGCAGGGTGGCAGTTGTTTGAGGCCCTCCCCCTGCAGGGAATCCACTGTGTGTCTGGATATAAACTATACAGGAGGGACAGGGTAGTCGGGAAGGGGGGAGGGGTGGCAGTTTATATCAGGGATTGAATAACTTGCACAAGGGAGGAGTCAGAGGAAGGGGAGTTGGAGGCATTATGGGTTCAGTTAAGGTCCAATAGCGGGAGAAAGGTGGGGTTGGGGGCGGTTTACAGACCACCCAATCAAGATTAGGAGAGGGACAGGGAACTGAGCTCACAAATATTGGAAGCTGCGGGGAAAGGAGAGGTGGTAATTGTGGGGGGGGGACTTCAATCTGCCCAGCAGTGGACTGGAACATACCCTCCACAACATGTACTAGGAGTCAGGTGATCCTGGAAGGTCTGCAGAGTGAGTTCCTGACTCAGAGTGTCACTGAAACAAAAAGAGCAGAGGCAATTCTTGATCTGGTGCTCACAAACAGGAAGCATGTACAGGAAATAATGGACAGGGAGCCACTGGGTGGAAGTGACCATTGCACAGTATGGTTCCAGTTGGATATGGGCTGGGAAAGCATCCCGATTAAGACTAAAATCTTGGATTTCAGGAGGGTGGACTTCAGGAAAATGGGCAAAGTGCTAAGGAGCCATCTGGCGGGCATTAAAGCAGATATGGGTTAGACCAAAGATGATCCATCATTAAGGAAGGAATACTGGTTGCCACAGATGAGTGCCTTAGGCTCAGGGGTAAGAACATAAGGGTCAAAGTGCCCAGCTGGTTCAGTTCTGGGGTTGCCCAGGCAGTAAGGGAAAATAGAGTGGCCTATAGAAAATCTAGAAGACCAAAAGAGACCTGGATAGGAAAAATTACCTAAGGCTGGCTAGTGAGGCAAGTAAGGAAGTCCAGAGAGCAAAGGCACAGAAGGAGCTGCAGATAGCTGAAGTAATTAAGAAGGGGGAGAAGGTTTTATTTAGCTATATAAGTGAGAAAAGGGACAAGAATGAAGGGATTGTTAGGCTTAAGAAAGGGCTGGTGGGTGGAGGATAATGAGGGAAAAGCAGAGATACTAGATGAATACTTCTGTTCTGTCTTCACCAGGGAGAAGGACGGACCAGTGCCTTCAGGAGGGAGAAGAGGAGCTTGGAGGGAAGGGAACACAGATGTAGTGATAGAAAAGGATGGAGTGAGGGAGGGTCTACTGGCATTGCAGATAGACAAATCACCAGGCCCGGACAGAGTACATGCAAGGGTACTAAAGGAATTGGCTGAGGAGCTGGCAGGGCCACTGGCAGACCTATTTAATAGTTCACTAGAGTCAGTCATGGTACCGCAGGACTGGAAAACAGCACATGTAGTGCCCCTCCACAAAAGCAGTCCTAAGGATGACCTAGGGAATTACAGACCAGTCAGTCTGACCTCAATTGTGGGCAAGCTCATGGAGACCATACTAAAGAAAAAATGGTGGAATATCTAGAGGAGCATAATCTCCAGGATGTGAGGCAGCATGGGTTCATGAGGGGAGAATGTGTCAAAAGAATCTGATTGACTTCTTTAACTGTGTCATTAAGACAGTAGACAGGGGCCAAGTGGTTGACATCCTCTATCTTGATTTCAGCAAGGCCAGTGACTCTGTGCCCACAAAAAATGATCAGGAAGTTGGTGGATCTTAGGGTTGGGAAAAACATGGCCAGATGGGTGGAAAACTGGCTGAGGAACAGAACCAGAGGGTGGTTGTGGGGAGATTTATGTGGTACCAGAGAGGTAACCAGTGGGATCCCACAGGGCTATGTACTGGGGCTGGTGTTGTTCAATGTCTTCATCAATGGCATTGGGGATGGCATTAAGGGCAAAATATGCCTATTTGTGGATGACAACAAGTTCTGCGGGAGAGTGGACACAGCTGAAGGGATACAGGACCTACAGGAAGATCTGGAAAAGCTGGGGTGGTGGTCCAGGATCTGGCAGCTTGGTTTCAATACCAAAAAATGCAAAGTTATGCATATTGGAGCCAAGAATCCCAGGACAGAGCACTATCAGGGTAGAGTCCGAGTATCTGCATCAGAGGAGGAGGAGAAGGACCTGGGAGTGATGATCACTAGTGACCTGAAGCACTCCACACAGTGTAAGAAAGCAGCAGAAAAGGCAAACAAAATGCTGGGATGCATATATAGGGGGATCAGTAGTAGGGGAGAGGAGGTTATGCTGCCCTTGCACAGGTCACTGATAAGGCCGCATCTAGAGTATAGAGTTCAGTACTGGTGCCCACCCCTCAAAAAGGACATTAACCTCCGGGAAAAGATCCAGAGGAGGGCTACAAAGACGATAGTGGGTCAGCAGGATAAGGCATATGAGGAGAGGTTGAGGGCACTGAACTTGTGCTCCCTGGAAGACAGAGAGAGAGAGGGGACATGATTGGGACCTTCAAGTACTTGAAAGGGATAAATAAGGTTGATAAGGAGAGTCTCTTTAAGCTGAGTGGCAACCATAACACAAGGGGGCATAGTCTTAAGCTGGAGGGTGGGAGGTTTAGGAGGGAGGTCAGGAAGCACTTCTTCACAGAGAGGGTAGTGGACACTGGGAATGCACTGCCGGAAGAGGTCATCTCGTTGAAAACAGTGGGCAGCTTTAAGAGAGGCCGGGGCAGGCATAGGGGGAAAGTAAGGATCATAGGTAGGGAGGATAGGAGGAGTGGAAAGAGAGGGCAGGGACATTAGCTCAAACTGTGGACCCTGCAATATGAGCAGACTTGATAGACCAAATGACCTTCTTCTGCTGGCTTCTTCGTATGTCTGTATGTATGGTTAGTTCTGGCAGATGTTCCTGCTGATATTGACCAATCTGTATCTGGCATGTTGAAGTCTCCCATTATCAGAACCTCCCCTTTAGCTGTCATGTTTTGTATATCTTCTAACAATAATGTGTCTATGCCCTCCCCCTTGTCTGGAGGCCTGTAGACAATCCCAGTTTGTATGGCTGTCCCATTTCCTGTTTCCAGGGTGACTCACAGTTCTTCTGGCTTCTTATGTGTATTCTGAATTTCATCCCTAATGATCACCCCCCTCAAAACTGCTTTCAGGGCATCCTATTGCCATTTTGGTTTAGTGTCTTCACTACTGTTATTCCTTCTATAGTCTGTAATTGGTCTTGGATCAGTGTTTTGAATTCTTCTTATCCTAGAACTGAGGTGTTCATTCTCCAAAAAGTTGTTTTATCACAATTCCCCAACTGGATATCCAGTGCGACCGCCGCATGATACAATACTATTTTTGGGTGTATTTTGCATTCTTTTGTCTTGTACAAGTCAATACTATTTCTTAGGAAGTAATCTATTCTAGAGTATGATTCATGAAGGTTCGAATAGAAGGTGTAATCTTTCTCAGTCTGATGTAGCTCCCTCAATATATCCACCAGGGCCAGTTCTGTCAACCCCTTTCCTCACTGCTCATTCTTTTATTGGTTGCCAGTGTCTGTAATGATCTGTCCCATCTGGATCCACCACACAGTTATAGTCCCTCAATAAGACCATGCCTCTCCCAATTCTGATATTTTCTTAACACCTTGCCAAAAAAGGTTGGTGTGTCTGTATTTGGGGCGCAGATGTTAATAATGGATAATGTGCACAGTCTGCGCATATAGGGTCCCTGTGAGTACAGTACCATTATCCTGCCTTCCTCCAGTATTTCCTCCTTCAGTATCTCTAGGGGTATGATCAATATGGCCAACCCCACTTTCTTTCTCTTCAGATGTGATGACACTATTACTTTTCCCACCCAGGCCCTTTATAGTTTTAACATTTCTTCTTTAAGTAGCTTTGTTTCCTGTAGGAGACAGATATCTGTCTTTAATTGTTTTAGATATGTTACTATTTTTGTTATTTTAACAGGTGAGTTAATTCCATGAACATTCAGGGTCGTTATCCTAATCATACAAATAATCGGTTGTTGGAGTGATCCTTGCTACTCCCTACTTCGGAAGGCTGGCCTCCCTACCCATGCCAACCCTTGTATCTGTTTGAGTTTTGGCCCATTTGCACCACTATTTGTAATGATTTTAGTACACACACACACACACAATACATAAGGCACAACAGGTACCAACACAACTTTTCTATACTATTTCTGTATTTCCATCTGTTCCCCACCTCTAGGGTAGTCTGTATGCCTCATGTTCCCAGGTGTGTATCAAGTGATCCAGTTGTTTTCACAACTGGATAAGTGTAGCTCAAGCTACTGAGCTTGCTGGTGGTCGCAAACTTGATCAGCTAAGGCCTGATCAATATTTGACACTGGGCTTGTGTCCACCAGGTATGAGATTCACCTGGTTATCATTTTGAGCAGACTCCCCCGGTCACCTTTTCATCAAACTGAAGCCCCAGTTTCTGGCTATGTGCCCCTCTGGTCTGACTTTTGAGCTCCAAGGTGCTTCCAGAAGCAGCTGGGATACTCCACCCATGTAGAAGAGAAAAGTATCTGGAGACCAGCCACTCAGTTCATCATAAGAAATGTAGTTTTATTGTAATATTTTCTTAGAACACCATGATCCCTAGGTACACTATGTTTCACCCAACACTGGGCTTCCTCAGGGGCTTAGGATTTATTAGGGTATACACATATGAGTATCACTGTCATACTAAAATAATTTTGACTAACATTTTTTTATAAAAAAGCATTTCTTATAATTGGGACAGTGCCAAAGTTGACCACCATATATTTTAAGTGCCCAAGATCAATACCATTAAAAATGTGAAATGGCATACCTTATTGTGTGAAGAGCACCCGTGGACTTCTATTTGTCATTAAGAACTAAACTAAGATTTCAAAATATTATTTACATAAATTTACACTTGTTTATCACAAATGTATATGGATTATTTTCCCTTGTGTTCCTAAATAAATTCTTTCATTATTTGCATTAGAACAACTAGGATTCAGTTTCCTGTTTGTCTGTAAATACAATTCATCTTATGTCAATCAGTCCATTTTAAATTAAATCATGTTCAGGTTATTATTATATCATCTTATCCCAAGTTATAACTAGGAATGTTATCCTAAATGTAGACTTGTATAGTGAAGGTTGCACACTTCTGAAGCAGATAGCTGTCTAGTAGTCACTTGTTATATCTGGTTATTCTTTCTTGGTAGCATGATGTTTTGCTAGTATTCACTGGCTGTTTTTTAAATCATTGTGACCTTTGACCCCTTACTCATGGCTATCATAACTTAGGTGAAACTGCTTATGCTGTTTCTTTACAAGTTATGTTTGAATAAAGACTAGCACTAAATCCTTAGTTACAAACAAACAAATCCACATTTAGAATTCACTAGTCTGATAAAAGTCATTCTTTCTTTAGTTTTAAAAAAAAGCTTTCATTATACAATACAGCCTGCACAAGGTGAAGTATCCCAGTTGTAAATGCTGTTCTACAAATAAACCAGTTCCATGGATAACTGTCTAGTAGTAACCTGTTACATCTGGTTACTCCATCTTGGTAGCATAATATTTCTCTAGTATATACACTGGCTGTTTTTAAACCATCATAACCTTTGACCCCTTACTCATGGCTATCATACCTTAATTGAAACAGCTAATGTTTTTTCTTTACAAGTTCTGTTTGGATAAAGACTAGCACCAAATCCTTAGTTACACCTAAAGCCTCACCCGGTTTTCCTGGTGATCAATTTTAGCTTGCATCTCCTGTTCTCTTGTGAGCAAGTACAGGAGGGCCCTGTTATGCCTGCCTGTAAAGTCCGGTTCCAACTTCCCTCTCCGCCACTTTCATGTGCTTATCCATTTGTTTTAAGTCTGACACAGATCCGCCACCTATGACTCCATTCTGTGTATTGCCTTTATAATGCCATCCAGTTTGTGAGGACCAAGCTTTGGTCCGGTGTTGTCAGACCATGCTCCAATCCCTCAATGCTGGATACTGGGGAGTCAGGGTGGATATTGTCTTGTAGTCCCATATCCCTGTCCTCCTCCATCATAGCCTTTAGTTTTGATGTTTGGGTCGCTTTGCCTTTTACTTTATTGTTCGCCATATTTAGAAAGCCTCCTCAGGTTGTTCTTTTTTTGTTTTTCTGTGGTTTGAAGCTGATCCTTTATTGAATCTTTGTGTGTGGTCCTGGAACTCTGATGTTAGTTTGTCATTAAGCCAGTGATGTCACCAGAAGTCATGACCTGGATGTCTAACACCTCCTAGTATAAACACCCAGAAAAACTTCCTTCTCAATGTCAATGCTTCCAAATTGCCCCATGTGGACCCAACTTCACCTTTTCTATAGCACAACAATTAAAAGCATGATCATTCAGATTCTCAGAATTGAATAAGTGTGTGGCATAACCAACAAATAAAATAATAAGGCAAGTGGGGTCAATTTGAAGGCATTGGCTTTGAGAAGAGAGTCTTTTGGGGTGTTTCAACTTCCACAAATCTGGACTGTAATGTGCTGAAAATGTGGAACATAACTGTAATGTGTTGGAAATGTGGAACAAGAATTTTGAAGAAAACATTTGTGGAACGTGACTGTAATGTGTTGAAAATGTGGAACATGACTGTAATGTGTTGGAAATGTGTAATGTGAATCCGATGGAAAAAAATGTGGGACATGTTTGTACTGTATTGAAAATGTGGAATGTGACTAATGTGTTGGAAATGTGGGACGGAATCTGATAATAAAATGAGCAATGTGACAGTAATGTGTTGAAAATGTGGAACGTGAATCTGATAATAAAAATGAACAATGTGACAGTAATGTGTTGAAAATGTGGAATGTGACTAATGTGTTGGAAATGTGGAATGTGAATCTGATAATAAAAATGAGCAATGTGACAGTAATGTGTTGAAAATGTGGAACATGAATCTGATAATAAAAATGAGCAATGTGACAGTAATGTGTTAGAAATGTGGAACGTGAATCTGATAATAAAAATGAGCAATGTGACAGTAATGTGTTAGAAATGTGGAATGTGAATCTGATAATAAAAATGAGCAATGTGATAGTAATGTGTTGGAAATGTGAAACATGAATCTGATAATAACAAGCATTTGTCAATGCCGAATATTTGCTTGCTGGCATTGGCACTGGTAGTGTAGGAGTTACAGAGCTGCATAATAGGAATGGCAGTGAAGTATTGAACTGAAGCCAACTCTACCAGCACCCTGCAGAGACTGACAGGCATTGGGGTGTGCCTTTGGGTCGTCAGGCATAACGGCTATGCCATTTCACCACACCCTACCCTGTAGACCTGACAAGCGTCATGGTGTGCCTTGGGATCTTTGGTCCTTATGTGCACCCTATTCCATCAGGAAATACAGTGATATGGGTGCAGTATAGGAGAATGGGGTGAACTTTGGGGCTGAGAGGTCAAGGCACACCTCGATGCCTCTCAGTGGCTGCAGGGTGTGGGTGGGGTGGAATGGTATGAGCATTGCAGGTGACAACTCCAAGTCACAGCCCTGATGCCTGTCATTCTCTACAGGGTGGGGCATTATGGTTGGAAACCCTAACGCCTCAGGCATTCGTTGGTATTTTCACTCCAAATTTTCAACATGTTTTTTTGTGACCCCCACCTCATGAGCAGTGGCAATATCAGTTTGTTAGCCGAAAGCTGCTTTTGCACAGTGACTACGGCATTTGTCACCACAGGTGCAAAAATACATTCCGAACAGGATGTAAAAAATGACAGCAGTACTGTTCATGGGGAGGTGTAAAAAATGGCAATGTTGAAAATCTGCATTGAAAATATTAAAAAAACTTGTGAAGTCATGAGCATGCATAGAAACTGTGCGACGCACACCTGTAATGTAATTAGTTTGGAGATTTCTTACAGCAGATTGTCAACACAGGCATTTTGGAACCTCCGATCATAAACAGTGTCACTGTGATTTTCTTTATCTGACCCGAACAATGATTTCCCACAGCGACCACGCATTTCTGTGCTAAAAAGTGTAAAAACACATTTCGACCATGTTGTGAAAAATGACAGCTGTACTGTTCATAAGGAGGTGTGGAAAAATGCCACTTGTGAAAATCTGGACTGAAAATATTACAAAGTCATGAACTTACGAGGGTGGGTGGAAACTGCGCAATGCTCACTCATAACACAGTCATTTTATGGACTTTTATTACCAAATTTTCAACACAGCCATTTTAAGACCTCTGCTCATGATCAGTGTCACTGTGATTTTCTTAATCTGTCCCAAACATTGCTTTCGCACACTGACTACACCATTGTGAGCTACATGTGCGGAAACACATTTTGGGTGAGATGTGAAAAATAACAGCTGTACTGCTCATAAGGAAGTGTGGTAAAATGGAAATGTTGAAAATCTGGCATGCAAATATTAAAAATTTGCAAACTTGCGAGCATGCGTAGGAACTGCGCAACGTGCGCTCCTAAAACAGTCATTTTTGGGAATTTGTTCACCAGTTTTCAACATAGCCATTTTAAGACCTCTGCTCATGAACAGTGTCACTGTGATTTTCTTAATCTGTCCCAAACATTGATTGCGCACACTGACTGCGCCATTGTGCACTACATGCACAGAAACCCATTTTGGGTGACATGTGAAAAATGACAGCTGTACTGCTCATAAGGAGGTGTGGTAAAATGGCAATGTTGAAAATCTGGAGTGCAAATATTAAAAATTTGCGAACTTACGAGGGTGCATAGGAACTGCGCAATGCACGCTCGTGAAACAATCATTTTTAGGAATTTTTTCACCAAATTTTCAACATAGCCATTTTAAGATCTCTGCTCATGAACAGTGTCACTGTGATTTTCTTACTGTGTCCCATACATTGATTTCGCACACCGACTGCGCCATTGTGCGCTACATGCGCGGAAACACATTTTGGGCAACATGTGAAAAATGACAGCTGCACTGCTCGTAAGGAGGTGTGGAAAAATGGCAATGTTGAAAATCCAGAGTGCAAATATTAAAAATTCGTGAACTTATGAGCGTACGTAGGAACTGTGCAACACACACTCGTAAAACAGAATTTTTAGGAATTTTTTCACCAAATTTGCAACACAGGCTTTTGACAGTCCACCTTATGAACACTGGCACTGTCATTTCGTTAATCAGTCCCTGAAAGGTTATTTTTGCGCAGTGACTACTGCGAAATCACCCTCGGGCCTGATTAACGCCATGACAGTGACAGAAGTCATGAGGAGGAGTCCCAAAACCCCATGTTGAAAATTTGGTGCCAAAATTCCAAAAAATGCCTGAGATATGCAGCAAAGTTGAAAAAACCCTATTTATTGCATTATACAGCTTACCGGCATTTCCTCAGTTCGCGGTCGGCTTTGAAAGAGTGCAGAGCGTGTTCCCGGTCCACGAAGATCGTCGCGCGAGCTCAGGAGGTAAGTATGGGGTGAGGTGGGGGTGTGGGGAGGCAGAGTGCGCAGAGGGTGGGCAGCAGGTGGGCAGGAAGACCTTGAAGGAAAGTTTTCTTGTTTACAGGTTTTTGTTTTATTTTAGGAGGATGGCAGGGCGTTTGCCATGCTGGGGTGGGCTCCCAGCGTGCAGCTGAAAAGCTGTTTGGAGGGGCTTGGAGCCGATGGGGGATTGGGCACCCCGTTGGCCATAACAATTTCTGCCACGCTGGGTGGGCTCCCAGTGTGGCACCTCATAAACTTTTTGGGAGGGCGTGAAGCAGATGGGATTGGGCACCCCGTCAACCATACAATTATGTGAGTTGGGGGAGGAGCACATGAGCATGCACTATCGTGCTTACGTATGTCTGTGTTGGGGGAGTGCTGCTCACTGAAGTGGAGCTCTCCTTTCAACTGCACGGCACTGCATTTTGATCATCGACACGCTTTCTTGCACATGCGCAAGCAAACATAAAATGAGCAATGTGACAGTAATGTGTTGAAAATGTGGAATGTGAATCTGATAATAAAATGAGCAATGTGACAGTAATGTGTTGGAAATGTGGAACGTGAATCTGATAATAAAAATGAACAATGTGACAGTAATGTGTTGAAAATGTGGAATGCATGACCATGAAACACAGTGCGACAGCACAGTTTCCTGGGTGACAAAAGAGATTAAATGCCATTGAAATTGTATTGTTTCCTGCAGTAACTCTACTGCAGAATTCTGCAGAATTGGGTTTCAGGACCTGGTAGGCTTATTTCAAACCCACCACAGGTCACCCGGCCATGGAGTTAGTGGCAAGGGATGACGAGAACACATTCACATTGGTGTTATCGGTGGAGAAGAATTAGCATTTCTGTAGTATTTTTCATAAACATTGTATCTCAGAGCGCAAGTAATGTGGGATAGGTAGTGAAAATGACTGTAAACAATATAGTGGCAGCCATTTTGCACATCAACACCCGCACACAGCCTTGGGCAATTGCATGAATTGGTTTTACTGGAAGTGGAATGTTGGCCAGGACACTGGGTAAAAACCCCTATATCAAAGCACCCCATACAAGTACTGAACTTGGGTGCCAGTGTTTATGGCATGAGCCCAATCCCAGTGTGGGATAAAGATACATGTTATTATAGCATAAAAATATATAATAATAATTAGATTTTATGTATTTTATATTTATTATACTATATTTATATGATGTTATGCTACGCTATGTTACGTTATAGTACTTCATGTTATGTTAATGTATGTTATGTATATTATGGTATATTATATTATATACATTACATTATATAGAGAATAAAGTATGGGGTGGCGTGTAACGAGAAGTTTACACACACCTGAGGGGTTATATGCGGGTTTATTGAAGCATCTAATCATGGGTGTAGGCAGGCATACTCCAAGCACGCCATGGTGTGCAATTTTATTTAAGGGGGGTAGCAAATAGGCTCTGAACTGCTTCCTTTTTCCATGAAAAGTAACAAAGAAAATACTGAACCTTTCTGTAAGTTTATTCATAGGAGTCGAAACTAGAAGGACTGGTCACTAATACTCTCTTTGCATCCCAAGGACATTACAACCTTACAGGCTCAGGGCTGGTTTATGGGTGTCTTAGGGAACAATGCATGGCATTTGTATTTACCCATGCATGGCAACAACCACTGTCATGAGTAACAAAAGTTGTATTTACTGTGCCAAATGAGGCAACAAATACGGTCCTGGTGTACATTTGTATATTGCCTGGCTACACGCCGGGCGGGGGGACCCACCTTAACAAGGGAGGGGAGGTAGCAGTGAGCCCACTTGGTGTGCGGATCTGAAATCCCTGGCTACACCCCTGCATCTAAACCCTCAGGTGTGTGTAACCTTCGAGTTTAAACACACTACCCCATATTTTATTTTATATACTGTAATTGCTGGGTTTCCCTTTTTCACCTCAGCAATTATATAAAATAAAGACATTACTGTGTATTATCATTTCACTTTTGTTTTAGTCCTGGTGCCAGATTTGCCTGTTTTTTAAAATGTTTTTTCCCCCTTTCGGCAGATTTTTGTGTGTCTTCACTGTGCAGGAAAAAAGAAAAGAACTTACCACCATCTTCTTCTGGTGGTTCTGTTTTAGGCAACGTGGGCGGCCAGATGGTCTTGACTAAGTGGCTGCTGCATGATTTATCACCGCACAACAAAGGGAATCGTCTTGGCGTGTTTGCCATTATAAACACTCCTTTGTAACGACAAATTACACCACGGTTTCCCTATGAGAAAAAGGGGGAGCCGGTTATTATATTGTGTTTTGTTATATACTATGTATTGCATTGCGATATGTTACAGTACACTATTATGTAATATTACTTTATATATATTATTGTTATTATAAGATACAGGTCATGATATATTATTCCTATATCTCCTTCCACTCTCCTGTTTTTTTGCCTCTCTTTGTTAGTATTGTTATTGTATGTCCACTAGTTCACCAGCATCACCCCCATCTAGCTATTTTATTTATTGTAAATTCCTGATTGGCTCTAGTCTGTATTGCTGAAAAATCTATGTTGTGAATAACACATTCTGCTTGTTTAAATTTAACTCATATCATTATGAAATATAGTCTTGTGGCGATGCCAGTGAGCTGACAAGTGTCATTCACTAATAGTCAAGCCTGACTAGTAAACAAATTATGAAAATAAATTCTGTTTTAAATTTCTTCTTAGGCATGAAGCCATGAACTTACAACAATGCCTTCATTCAATGCACACACTATGCACTAACACAGAACAAAAAGGCAGCTAGCTGCCCAGCAGTGGTGGGAGCCAGCCGACTAGTCCCACCCTACCAGCTGACAAATATAGCACTGCACTTACAATTGCACAAAAACCGCCATGGAGGGACATAAGCCCAGGTTCCTCACAGGAAGATGTCTGTTATAAAATTTAAATTATATTATTATGAAATATAATTGGAAGGATACAGCCTGTAGTTCAAGGAACGGTGCAACAGGCCAAACCCCCTTTCAGCCTATTTAAGGGCTGCTCTCCTCACTCCACACACAAGCATTTTTTCCTTGCAGCCAGAGGCTCTGTCCATCCTCTCCCCAGGCCCACTCTTTCCTGAGCCCTACCCCCACCCGTGTTTGCCTCCTCTCTTCCTGTTGGACTCTGCTGGCTGTGTTAGACTCCTGCCCAGTTTGTACTTCTGCTTCTGGGTCAGTAATTTTGCCTTTGCCTTATGCTTTTCAGTTTGTATTTTGCCTATGGCTGCAGTCTGTGCTTTTATCTCAGTTGTTTGTTCTCCCTAATGCCCCTGTGGTCCTATTTGCTTTGTTTGCTTTTTGGACTTTTCTGGTATGCTAGTGCGGAAGCACCAAGGGAGATCGACAGTGAAAATACCGACCTCCCCCACAGCGACGGCACAATACCGACGCAGGTATTGTGCTGCCTATTCTAACAGTGTTTTCTGTGGGGGGCTGTGCCTCCCCCGCACCCCCCGGAGTTTAGGATTCCAACTCCAGGTTGGAGTTGGTCCGGGGAGGGGGTGGAACACTGGGGGAAGGTGAAACATGGAAAAAGGACCATTACTGCGACTGTCACCATAATGGTCTTTTTTCCTCTTTCGCCATCGGGGTGTCGATCATAAGGGGTGCACCATGCTAGTGCCCCTTTGTTTGCATTGTTATATTTAGCTGCATTGCTAATCAAGCTCTCAGTTCATTTATCATATTTCAGCAATCTCTCTTTCTCTGTACTAGGTGCCTGTGTGCTCTCAGCTCCAATTGCTGTTTCCATGTTGTAGTCCCTGGGCTCATCACCTTAATTGTTTGCACCTGCCTTTAGTACTAGCTCCCCTTATCAGCTATCACTCTGTCTCATTCCCCTGCCTGCTCCAGCAGTGTCCTGCCCTACTGCATTACTCCTCACTTCTGTGTTTCTGTTATTTAGGCTCATTTATTGCTCATTTATTGCTACTCCCACTTTACCAAACCTTACTTTACCAAACCCACAGCAGTCTGTTTCTGATGGTAACCTAATCCTGCTTTCATAGCTGGCACGTATTTAACTTATTTCATTAGCTGCTTGGTGTCATGGTGCCATGTTCGTGGCTTCTTTGTTTTGCCTATGGTGGGGGACTGAGGAGTCTGGCGGGTATCCAGGGCCCAGGTAGCAGAGCAGTTTTCCTATTTGTCGGTATTGTATAAGCCCCTGGCTCACCTGGCCTCCTCTTGCTCGCATAGCCTTTATGGCATTACGCAACCAGCGATTCTAGGCAGCTCTTTCACCTGAGGGCTTCTTGCCTACCCAGCCTTCTACCAGCCCTTCCCAAATATTATGCAACTGGTTTACACAGTCATCCCAGCCTTCCTGTCCCTTGCACTACCAGCAATGCTCATCCCCTTCCAAGTCTGGCAGCATATCATGTTTACTTGTTTCAAACTGCACCTCCTACCGTACTGGCTTTGCAGCCTCCTCCTATCTAACTGGCTTCACAGCCTCCTCCTCTCCAATAGGTCTCTTCCTATCAGCTCTCATCCAGTTAAGACCCACGAGAAGGTCCACAGCAATCAGTCTGACCTTTGTACAGATTTTCCCATGTCTGCTATCATCCGTCATGATCCACATGTGGGTCCCATGCTCCTTACAACTCACTCCTCCACATTTTGGAGACATGCCAACCATATCCATTACTTCCAGGACTCAGGTCTAGCCCTGTGGTCGATGGTCTCTCTCTGCACCCTGAAGTCTGCATCTTGAGCATGTGAAGCTTGGAGCGGGGTCCTTCTCACCTGACCCAGAGTTGGGAATGTCCTCTCTCTGGGTGGACCTTCGTCGTCAACCATACCGACGGCACCACTCGATGTAGCATTTAAGACTTCAGCGATGAAGGGGTGGGGCTGTCATGGGAAGGGCCTCTTCAGCTGCCCGAGCGGGTTTGGATGCACCATTTAAAGCTATTCTCCCTACAACCGCCTCTGGTTCACCTGGTTTGTTCTTAGATCGGTAGGCCAGCTGAGCACCTTGGTGGTCATTACTCTCCTCCTCCTTCCGCCTTGGAGGTTGGCACCAAGATGCCCCGGTGTTGCAGAGTTCACTCGCAACCCTCCATGGCATTCCCATTAGAGGGATATAGCAAGAGTGTTCCCTGAAACTGCAGTTCTCCTGGATTGGTCTACTAAATTGTAGTAGCACAGCCATCACTAAACAAAACTGTCCCAAAGCCTGGAGGGAAGGTGAACTAGGCCTTGAATCACCAGAGATTTCCTCCTCAAGGAGGTTTTTCCTCTCCTCTGTGCCAATGGTCACAATACTAGTAAGGCATAGTTGTAGTCCTGAAATCACTTAGCTAGGTTTCGGCTGTTGGATGGAGTTGGATTGCTGCCCTGTAATTGTCCCTTCTCCCCCTTTGGATGTTCTCTCTCCTTAGGAAGCCAGGCTTCCACCCATCACAGTCATTCCTCCAAGCGGGTCACTAGTCATCTCTTGTTTCCTGCCTACTCTACTCAAACAGTATGACCAACTGACCCATGCTACCAACCGACTTATGTACAGATCTTCGACCCCTATAAGTGTTCACTACCTTGTATGCTTTGTGCAACACCCTCTTTGGGCTTCTTCCTAATGTACCTTTAGCCAAGGGAATCACTCCCGCGGCACCTCAGAGGGTGGAACCCTCCCCTAGGGTTGCTTGCCTTTGTACCCCTACAGGGAGGTATATATCCCATAGATAGACTGTCGAACATCCAAAGATTATCTACGTTACTCAAGCAGGAAACCAGTTGCACAGGCATACTGAATAGTAGTCTAGTCACTCACTCACTCACTCACTGAGATAATGCCAGTGAGCAGTGACAAGTCTCTCTCACTAGTAGTCAAGCCTAACTAGTAAAAAACTATGAAGAAAACATATTTCTGTTAAAATTTCTTCTTAGGTATGAAGCCATAAACTTACAGCAATGTCTTTTTTTTTTTATTCTTTTTATTCACCTCTGTATGGTGGGCATGGTACCATGTCCCCTATCAACCCTGGTACATGGACCCTCAATGCTCCTCTGACCCAGCCTCTGTCTTGGCTGCAAGACAGGGAGGACCGTGGCTTCCCCCCATGGAGGGGCCACCCCTGGAGGGGAATGGAGGGGGACCAAGATCACCCTTGAGCCCCTGCCCCAGCTTAGGCTGGACTTTGTTCAGGCTGGAGAGAGTGGGAGTCCATTGGGAGCATCCTTATTGCTCACTCGGAGGGGTTTTCCAGCTTTTACCCTGGAGGCACGGACATGCAGTGATGTCCAGCGCATGACTGGCATGCTCCCGCGCCCACCCTCAGGACGTCCACTGTCACCTGCACCCATTTCAAGGTGTCCCCTGGCTGCAGTACCCCCAGTCTCCACTGGGAGTCGCACGTTGCCGAGGATCCACATCCAACTCCTTCCCAGGAGAGGAGAGCAGTCCTCTGGATGCTCGATCCTCTCCTCCCTGGCCAACCACCAATGACTCAAGCTGGCTTCTGAACCTGGGTCACCAGCATGGTGTGAGGTGGTGTCCAGTGCCTCAACTCTCAGTCCCACTGGGCCAGCTTAGCAATGTCTTTCTTGAGTGCACACACTGATACATGATAATGACATATATTGCAACAACAGGAACAGAAGTTATATCTAGGTCAGAAAAACTTAAAATGTAAAATAATTTTGTGAGGTGACTACACCTTTAACATTGCTCTGCACCACGCTTATGACCTGCTGCTTGCTGCTCTTGTTCTCTCCCTACTGCAACTTTGCTGGGGCTGCCAGACCAAATGCAATTTTTGGTACAGCCTCTGTTTGCCATGGCTGTATTCCTCACATGAAGATAAAATGAAATTACGTTATTATGAACTATAATGGGAGTGTTTTTTTCCCTAAATACTAGGCCTGTTTCTCCTCTGCAAACAAAAGCAATCTGTTACAGTCTGGCTGATAAGGTTGTTTTTGGGAGTGTTACTGTTGTCATTATTTTGTTATCCCTTTCTCACTTGCAATTATTTATTGTGAAAGACCAATCTACTTCCATCCACTTGTTAAAATTAGAAACAAAGCAGAAATCTTGACAATTGCATTCCTCTTCTAAATCCCAAGTTAGAGGACTAGGTACATTTTTTCACACTTCTATGTAATAATTTAAATGTTCCATGTTTCTCAGGAGAACTGCTATGAAAGTGATTTTTTCCTAAAAGTGAAAGGAAAAAGCAGAAATCTTGACAGTTGTGTTCCTTTTTTAACATTCAAGCTAGAAGAGTGGGTAAATCTATCACACTTCTGTGTGATAATTTAAATTTTCAGTGTTTCTCAGGAGAACTGCTATGAAAATGTGTTCCTCTCTATAAGTGAAACAAAATAGTCATACTACTAGGCCAGGCCTGTTTCTGCTCTGCAATAAAGAATTAGTCACAGCCCTGGTGCAAATCTTCCTTATTTTGGCATAATGAAAAAGAAAATAGCATTAGGTATAGTAGCATGGAGAGACCACTCAGCAGTTTCCAATATCAAGTTGTTAATTTTTTTCCATTAAAACCACATATATTAACCCAGGACAGTAGGACATTAAAGTCTCAGTCACAGGGGCAGGAGTGATTGGGGTCACAGTGGCAGGAGTGGTCTGGGTCACAGTGGCAGGAGTAATTGGCATCACAGTGGCAGGAGTGGCCTGGGTCACAGTGGTAGGAGAAATCAGGGTGACAGTGGCAGGTGTGGTCTGGGTCACCGTGGCAGGAGTGGTCTGGATCACAGTGGCAGGAGTGGTCTCAGTCATAGTGGCAGGAGTGGTCTCATTCACAGTGGCAGGAGTGGTCTCAGTCACAGTGGCAGGAGTGGTCTGGGTCACAGTGACAGAAGTGGTCTCAGTCACTGTGACAGGAGTGGTCTCAGTCACAGTGGCAGGAGTGGTCTCAGTCATAGTGGCAGGAGTGGTCTCATTCACAGTGGCAGGAGTGGTCTGGGTCACAGTGGCAGGAGTAGTCTGGGTCACAGTGGCAGGAGTGACTGGCAGGGCCACTGTTACAGCAGAAGTTGGGATACTAGCAGTCTTGGTGGATGGGTGGTGTATCAGACCAGTGTTGGTTATTAAGGAGGATGTCCTCATCCTGGTGGTACTGGTGGCAGTGGCAAAGGATGAAGAGGATATCACAAACCCACTCTGCAGGTCAGGCCCTCTGCTCCAACAGTGCCAACCTCTGCGTGCAATAATGTGAACAGGTAACAGACAGGGTAACCCTCCTGTCTGCTTTTGGGTCCAAATCACCTTTAGTATCAAGTTCTGAGGGGATTCAAACTGTGAACCTTATGCTAGTGTACCCAATGTACAGGATCAGATATGTACCCTCTTCGGGGATTGAGGTACAATCTTTCACCAGGGGCACCACGCCAGGCTTCCCAAATGAACCCTTAAAACTCTATAAGAGACCTTAGGTATATTCTTACCTTTTTACTCAAGCTCAGTAACACCCTCAAGCTGTTGAACAGTTTTGTCAGACTTAACCATCTATATGTCACATCCCCAAAAAAAAGAACTGGCAGCCACCCAGACAGTCTTTCAAATAAAAGATTCTTTACTAAAAGATGATAAAATATGAAAAATGTAAACAATATATCAAAGAACATCACAATCACATAAAAGAAAAACAAGGAAAACTACAGAACAAACTCCTCCCAACATACAGTTAGATCTTTTGTATCTAATGTATTACCTCTGTAAGTGCAGTTAAATTAAATCAGAGAGCTGTGTCTTTCTAGAGTCCCAAGATGATATATATCAAACAGTTCAGGCACAAGTATTAGTTTAACTCTGTCTCTCCACACCCCTTCTGTGAGTCATCTAGCTCCTCCTTTTAGAATATAAAAAAATACAAACATGATGTCCTATCAGGAGGTATATTAAATAAGGTGGCATCAGTAAAAAAACTAATTTCCCAAATTATGAGTCTTTGATCCACCAGTTCTTTTGAGGTTTACAACCCTGCAATCCATCACCTAGGTGCAATATAGCCAACAGGAATCAGCTAAATGATGCCCTGTCCTGTAATAAAATGCATATTTTAGTTTCCCAACTTCAAAGCATGAGGTCATAAAAAGGCCATAAAATGCAATTTCTCAAGGAAGTTAATTACATTACAGAGATCTCCTGGTCAGTTACATATCCTGTAGCTTCACTGAAACCTGTGGGGTGGGGCACCCATGGAAGCCCAGGCTGTCTTACGTGAGACAATCACATACTATATTTGTATATTACATATATCATAGAATAATCATAACCAGCTGGCCAAGCGTCACATCCTCCCCACCTAGACTGAATTTGGGGGCTCTATACCCTGCATGGGATGAGCTCCCTAAGCCAGTTCACTCCTCATGTAGATGCGACAGGCCATCTGCTTTCTGATTGGTCGCTCCAGCCCTATGTAAGATCATCATGTCATACCCTTGCAAGGCAAGACTCCATCTTAATAGTCTGCCATTAGTTTTTCCCATTTGTGTCAGCCAAACCAGGGAGTTGTGGTCAGTTCATACCTCAAAATGCTGCCCATATAAGTATGGCTCTAACTTCTTTAGGGCCCACACTAGGGCAAGACACTCTTTTTCACAGTAGAGGTAAGCCTGCTCCTGGGAAGTAACTTTTTACTCAGGTACACTACAGGGTGATCTTTCCTTGGTTGGATGTCTGACTCAGTACTGCCCCAATACCCACATCTTAGGTGTCAGTCTGGACTATAAAGAGTCTGCTATAGTCAGGACTTGTCAATACAGGAGCACTGCACAGTGCCTCCCTCAGTCTGATAAAGGTTTTTTTACAGGCTGGTTCCCAGATAATTTTCTTAGGCATCTTTTTCTTTACCAGGTCAGATGGGGAGCAGCTAGGGCACTGTAATTGGGTACACATTTCCTATAGTACCCAGCTGTCCCTAGAAAACTCCTGACCTGCTTCTGTGTTTCTGGTCTGGGCCATGCCTTGATCACCTCTATTTTTACTTGGTTAGGATGGAGCTGTCTCTGGCCTACAACATGCCCGAGGTATGCCACTTCAGCCATGGCCACCTGACACTTCTCAGCTTTGACAGTGAGCCCAGACCTCTGTATCCTGCCCAGCACTTCCCTAAGGGACAGGTGTTCCTCCCAGCTGGCACTAAAGATGGCAATGTCATCCAGGTACACCTGATGTACTCCTCAGCACCATTTAACACCTGGTTCACCAACCTTTGAAAAGTGTCTGGGGAGTTCTTCATTCTGAAAGGCATTACTTTAAATTCAAATAAGCCTATCAGAGTGATTAATGCTGACTTCTCCCTAGCTCTGTCAGTTAACTCTACGCCAATACCCCTTTGCCAGGTCAATAGGTTATGGTGTATGTTGCCCTCCCAACTTGTCCAGGTTCATCCATCCGGGGCACCGGGTGGGCGTCTGACTTTGTGACTGCATTCAGTCCATGATAGTCCACACAGAAATGAGTAGAGCCATCTGCCTTGGGCACAAGGACTACGGGTGAGGCTCAGGGGCTGTGGGATCTATGGATTACCCCTAAATCCAGCATTTCCTCCACCTCCCTCTTAATGTCCTTTTGGACAGCCTCTGACACCCGATATGCTGTCTGCCGTATGGGCATCTCTGTCCCTGTCTCCACATTGTGCGTTGCTAAGGGGGTTAGTCCAGACTTGGTGCTAAACAGTGGGGCAAAGTCTGCTAAAACCTCCCTTACTTCCTGGATCTTGTCCGGGGCTAGCTGGGGAGACAATTTAACTGCCTCCACAGAGGACTCCTGCTTGCTTTCTTCCAGCAAGTCCAGAAGGGGGTCTCCTTCATCTGTCCCCTCCCCAGGACTACATACTGCAAACACCATGTCAGTCCTATTAGTGTATGGCTTCATCATGTTGACATGGTACATTCTTTCTGTATGTCTTCTGTCAGGTAACTCTATGATATAGTTCACATCATTTACCTTTCTAACTATTTTGTATGGTCCTGCTCACTCAGCCTGCAGCTTGTCTTTCTGGTCCAGAATAAGGACCATGACTTCCTGACCCACCATGTACAAGTGAGCTCTGGCTGTGCAGTCATACCACACTTTTTGTTTCTGTTGGGCAGCTCTCAGGCTGCTCTGGGCTGTCCCCATAAGCTCCTTCAGACTTTCCTAAACCTAAGGATGTAATCCACTATAGGAGTTCCCTGGGTGGCGTGCTTGCCTTCCAGTCCTCCTGGATCAAGTCAAGGGCCCATGTTCCCAGCATCCATATAAGAGCTCAAAGGGAAAATCCTGTCGACTCTTGGGGCACCTCCTGTATGCAAACAACAGGTGAGAAGGTATTTCTCCTAGTCCCTCCCATGCTGTTCATCAAATACTTGGAGCATTGACTTCAGGGTACCATTAAATCTTTCCACAAGCCCATTGGCTTGCAGGTGATAAGGTGTTGTGCTCCTCTGCATCACCCCACACTTCTCCAACAAACATTTCATCAGGTCCGACATGAAGGAATCCCCTCGGTCAGTGATAACCTCCTGCGGAAACCCAACACAGGAGAAAATCCCAAGGAAGGCATCTGCCACTTTGTCTGTCCTCAGTGAGGATAGGGCAACTGCCTCTGGATACCTGGTGGCATAATCCACCACAGTTAGGATGATTCTCTTCCTGGAGGAGCTGGTGGCATTTAAAGGCCCCACAATATCCATTCCCACCCTCTGGAATGGCTCCTTCACTATGGGCAATGGAATTAGGGCAGCTTGGGTTTTCTTACCTGCCTTCTCTATTTCTTGGCACCAGTGACAAGACCTGCAATACTCCTTCACCTGTTGGGTGAAGTTGGGCCAATAGAAATTCTGGGCTAACCGCTGCATAGTGTACATGATTCCCAGATAACCAGACAAGGGAATATCATGTGCAATCTTGAGCAACTGCTCATGGTACCCCTGGGGAATGACAAGCTGCCCTCCTATTACCCCTCCCTCTGTCTTCACAGCCTGAGTATGCATCAGTCCATTTTTCCAATAAACCTTATGTTTACCATCACCTCCCTGTGCTCCATCAGAGTCTGCCCAAACCCGCAGCTTCTCTAGACTAGGGTCACTTTTCTGAGCAGCTGCAAACTCCTTACACATTCTCAAGGCATGGGACAGGTCCCCTTCAGTCTCTAAACTAGGGTCCCTAGCTCTAGCATCAGGGCACTCAGGATGACTGTCATCCCTAACCCTCTGATGATGGGTCACCCTCCTTCTTCAGAGTAACCCTCCACAGCTGTATGGCTAATTACTACTGGGAAATTTCTACCCCTTTTCATTGAGTCTCCATATCAGGAGACACAGGCTGGGGAACCAGCCTCCCAATGAGTTACCACAATGGCTTCTATTGGGTCCAGGAACTACAATTTTCTCTTGCTGCTTGGCTATGGGTAACTGCACACACCATCCCCTGTTTGAGATTGTTGCCAAGGATGACATCAACTGCTAAAGTTTGGCTACAGCCACCTGCTGCACAGTTCCCCTGTTTCACCCCAGTCTAGGAAAATACTAGCAACTGGCAAGTTTTCTTCTCACCAGTGAACCCTTGTACAGTTACAAGTTTATTGGGTATAAGCTGACCAGGATCTACCCGATCCCTTTTCCCAGCATCAGGGATGCCCTGTGTCCCTCAACCCTTGTGTCTGTACACCATTCACAGCGACTTGGTGCATGTGTTCCCTCATGTTCACAGGCATGCTTCCATGGACACACAAACAACACACTTCTTTCCTAGCCCCATTTTGCGTAGTGCTCATCCTTTTGGGACACTGTCTGGCAATATGCCCAGTTTCTTTGCAAACCCAACATTCATTTCTTTTCTCGGAAGAATCTTTTCTTTGAAAACTGGGGCTAACTGGTTTTAGTGGCGGCAGTAAGGGTTTTAGCTGCCCTGAAGGCATGCTTTTCCCTTTCTGCGCTGCCATACCCACCCCATTCACTCTCAGAGCAGGTCTGCTCTTGGCATAGCGGTTCAAGAGTTCAGCAGCCTCTTGCACTGTTTTGGGATCTTGGTCCTCCAGCCAGGTTTTCAGCTCTGCTGGGCATGCCCAAAAAAAGTGTTCTTACAATATAGCATTTTCAATTTTATCTATAGAGTTTGCTTCAGTTCCTTCCCACCAATGTTTTAAAAACTGATATTGTTTCATGGCTAGCTCCTTGTAGCTCAAGTCAGGGCTTCTCCTGAGCTTATGGAATTTAGCTCTGTATGCGTCTGCAGTTAAATCAAACTTTTTTTTAAAGTGCAGCTTAAAGTTTGCTGTAATCAGTACTGTCCTCATTGTCCATTTGACCCAATGCATCCTGAGCTTTCCCGGTAAGTAGCGTGGATATTTTTAAGCTCCAGGACCCTCTAGAAATCTTTGCCAGAATACAAACTTTTTTAAAGGAATTTAAAAAGGCATCCATATCCTCCCCCTTTTTAAATTCAACTATCAATTTGGAATTTAATTTGTAACCCAGTTCTGTAGTTCCAGTTAAACCCAAGCCACTTACCTGCTCTGGTGCTGGTGGTTGGAGTCTTAACTTCTCCAGTTCATGTCACCTCTGGTGCTCACACTCTTCACGGTCTACCTCTCGCTGTTCTCACTCCCTCTTCTCCTCTGTAGCTCACTTCTCTCACTCAGCCTCTCTCTGTTCTCGCTCCCTCTTCTCTTCTCTTCTGCTGCTCATTTCTCTCACTCCACTTCTCACCGTTCTCACTCACTCTTTTCCTCTGCAACTCACTGCTCTCACTTCTCTTCTCTCTGGAACTCTAGCTCCATTCTGTGCAACTCAATCTGCAGCCTGATTGCTTCTGGCTCCAGAATGCTGGTGACCTTCTCCTCCTGCTGCTGTGGTCCTTCTCTTGCACTGACCCTGCTGTCATCCTCACCGGGTCTGGACACTGCACTAGCTGCTGGCCCTTCTACGCCCAAGGTTTGATCCTTTACAGTCACAGTCTGTGACTCGATACTCTGGGAATCTGCTGCCATCAGAGCATCCATGAGGTTCTGCTTGGTGGCTCTCCCCTTGTGCAGGACTCTTCTCTCTCTCTCTCCTTGCACAACTGCTTCAGGTAGTCTGCAGTGTGTTCACTGTAGTTGGAAGCCTTCTTCTTCTTCCCTAACTACGGCTACTCTAACTTGCACTTTGAAAAAAAAAATAAAATAGGTAGGAACTTTACTGTAGGCAAAATGATATAGTTCTGTTTCCTTTTTAAAAATAAATTACTACCTTATTTTGCAAGTGAGCTGTACAGTATTAAGCTAACACACTGAACAGTTAAAGCTTGTATTACCAATTTTTTCACACAGCTGTCAACCAAATCTGTCACAAACGCTCTCCTCATGTCAGGCCCTCTGCTCCCACAGTGCCAACCTCTGAGGGCAATAGTGTGAACAGGTAACAGACAGGGTAACCCTCCTGTCTGCTTTTGGGTCTGAATCACCTTTAGTCTCAAGTTCTGGGGTTATCCAAACTGTAAACTTTATGCTAGCATACCCAATGTACAGGCTCAGATATGTGCCCTCCTCGGGGATTGCAGTACAATCTTTTGCCAGAGGCACCAAGACAGGCTTCCCAAATGAACCATTAAAACTCTATAAGAGACCTTAGGTATATTCTTACCTTTTTACTCAAGCTCAGTAACACCCTCAAGCTGTTGAACAGTTTTGTCAGACTTAACCATCTATATGTCACATGCAAAAAAAAGATCTGGCAGGCACCCAGGCAGTCTTTCAAATAAAAGATTCATTACTAAAAGGTGATAAAAATATGAAACATGTAAACACAGAACAATATATCAAAGAGCATCGCAATCGCATAAAAGAAAAACAAGGAAAACTACATGATGTTATGCTACGCTATGTTACGTTATCTAATGTATTACCTCTGTAAGTGGAGTTAAAATAAATCAGAGAGCTGTGTCTTTCTAGAGTCCCAAGATTGTATATATCAAACAGTTCAGACACAAGTATTAGTTTAACTCTGTCTCTCCACACCCCTTCTGTGAGTTATCTAGCTCCTCCTTTTAGAATATAAAAAATACAAACATGATGTCTTATCAGGAGGTATATTAAATAAGGTGACATCAGCAAAAAACTAGTTTCCTAAATTATGAGTCATTGAATCACCAGTTCTTTTGAGGTTTACAATCCTGCAATCCATCACCTAGGTGCAATATAGCCAACAGGAAATAGCTAAATGATGTCCTGTCCTATAATAAAATATATATTTTAGTTTGCCAACTTCAAAGCATGACGTCATAAAAAGGCCATAAAATGCAATTTCTCAAGGAAGTTAATTACATTACAGAGATCTCCTGGTTAGTTACATATCCTGTATATTCACTGAAATCTGGGGTGGGGGGGCACCCATGAAAGCCCAGGCCATCTTATGTGAGACAATCACATACTATATTTTTAAATTACATATATCATAGAATAATCATAACCAGCTGGCCAAGCATCACAGAGGACACATTCACATTCATAGTATCAGTGGCAGTTAATGACAATGTCCTCCTAGCAGCACTACTAGTACTTTGAATGCTATTTTTACTTTTTTCCCTGGTGTCAACTGATGCCATATTGGTGCTGGTGGAGACTGCAGGCTTTGATCGGGTAAAACATAATTTTGTATAATGAACCCACCCTGAGTGTCACTTTGTAGTATGTTCACCATCTCCTGCTGCTTGCTGCTCTACACCTGCTGCAGCTTTGCTGGGGCTGCTGGACCAACTATGTTTTCTGGTACTATGTTCTCTGTCTGCTATGGTTGTATTCCTCACAGGAAGATGTATTAAATTTAAACTATATTATTATGAAATCATGTCACTCAAGTCTCACAGAACACAAAAGCAGCTAACTGAAGCAGAGGGAGTCAGCCAACTAGTACAATGCACTTGCACTTACTTAAGTAGCTGTGGAGGACCCATGCCTGGGTTCCTCACAGGAAGATTTCTGATATTAAATTGAAATTATATTTATTGTGAAATCAAGTCATTCAAGCCACTCGAGGTCTCAGGTTACCACGGAAACCTCTCGATCGCAACTGCCTTGTTGTGTATGCTTGCGCATACACAATCTTTTATAGTGTATGGGCAACCATAAATACCACTACGTGAACACTGGGAAAAAGACACTTCTGTGTCTGCCGCCAAAGTGCCGCCTTCCCGTGTTGCCGTGCGCTCGCTCTATTAGCATCTTGATGTGTTCGATCTTGTTGTGCTGCACCGGTGACGCACTGCGCAGCACAACAAGATTGTGACGCACCGAGTGAAGGACAACAACGCTGTTCCAGGCATGGATTTCCATGCGGAACAGCGTTCCACCATACACTATAGAAATAATGTCCCTAAGCTAACTGCATTTCAGTTAGACTACTTGCCTTGTTCTTTGTTTCAGACAACAACTAAGTTACAAACACCTTAAATTTCTAATCAAAATAAACCCCTACAAAACCTTCCTCCCTAAGCTGTTAGTCTTCTAGTCTTATTCACTACACTGCAGGTTTAAATCTCATTTGTTTAGTTCACACACACACACACACACACAAACACACACACACATGATGTGTGTGTGTGTGTAATGTGTGTGTGTTGAACAAACAAATGAGACACAAGACACACACACCATGGAATGGGCAGCTGGCATAGGTAGTTGGTGCACAAACCATAAACAAATTCAAACATGGCTGGGATGCAGCTACAGTATTGTACTTACTCAGTAGTTCAATGGAGTTGCAAACATGGACAACAAAAAGGGGAATAGGGTAAGCACAGACCCCACAGAGACAATAGGTTCTGTGGTATGATAGGGTAATATGGGAAGACTAGGTGGACCATCTGTCTTTTTCTGCAGTCATCATCAATGTTTGTATGTTTTTAAACTAATTCTACAGTACACATTATTTATCAGGAACAGAGCCTGGAATGGAGTCAGCAAATCCAATGACTGTGGGCCATCCAAAGCTTTTGGGCTGGCATGACGTCTGACATTGCAGCCAGGATTATAGCCTGGCTTGTTACACTGTACCAAATTATTCTTCTAATCCCCCCTTTCCTGTCCCATAGAATAAGCGCAGTGCTATTAGCCAGGTCAGGGATGAAATGTACTGGTTTAGCAGTGTGGTAAAGCTTGAACTATATCACACACACTGCACCCAGATGACAGATAAAGAGATGACTTTGGTCTTTGCACTACCGATTCATCACCTGTCACATGAACTAAATATATCATGGTGCACAAAACCCTTAACTGTCCTCCTTGCCAACATCACACCAGACTTGAGAATGAAAAGGTTTCCAGTCTCCAGTGCTTCTGACCCAATGCCTTTCACTTGCAAACAGTTCGTCCCAGTAAAGTGGGAAAAAACACTGACGCTGCCTGCAATGTACCTATAGAAAAAGAGAGCTTCAGCCTCCAGTGGTGGCATCCCCTCACTTTTCATCAGCTAAGTCTTCCATCACAGAGTGTTGCACTTCTCCCATCTAAACTGTACCTTGACTCTCCTCTCAGTAAACTTTGGTCGCCACTGCCAACAATCCATCATCTTTTACTGGCACTCACTTTTGCCCTATCATTTTATTTCCCTTTATTAGCCCTTCTGGGAAAAGAACTTATGAGCAGCTGGTGTGCCCTGAGCTTCAATAAGTTTCTTCAGGAAGACTTATACTTATGAGAATTTCCGCAGGATGAATGAACTCAGATATTAATAACATGGTTGATGTGAATTCCCAATGTAAACACTTGTTTCATTCACCCTACCAGAGTCTCTCCACAGGTCATGAAGAGGGCTGGCACAGCTCAACTAAAAGACTCTGGCTTGGTGCCAGCCTTCACAGTCTAGAGCTGTGCTACTGGTTGTAACTGATAAACCAGTCACTGGTTTATTCTAAACAGTCATAGCCCCCACCTCAGTGAAACACCAGTGTACTAGATTATTGAACCCAACAGCTGTGAGCTGTATAATCCCACTGGTCTTTTAGTGTATTTTTCCAGAGTTTGAATTGAACTGCAAACTATAAATATATATGCCAAAACATTATTTATTCAGATCACATGTTTCATATGATCATGGCTGTAAGAAATCCCAATTAATTCATCACTGTGGAGCTCCAGTAAGATTGCACAATCAAGAATCATACACTGAGTAGGATCACAGCTTTCACAAGTCCTGTTGGCAGAATATTGCACAGAGTTTATATAAGAAAAACCTGGATGTGATAGATGTGAGACTTTTGGCTGACTAATTTAGGGGCCAGTTATACTACTATTATAGGACCACCCTCCGTTTGAAGTGGCTAATATATGAACCCCAATCCCATTTTCCCGTGAGATAGTTCAATTGGGAAGGCATGCCAAGAATGGAGAAATCCTTGGGCAACCCATGCTATCTTTCAGACATTCCAGATAATGGCAGTTTTAGACCCATATTTTTGACCAGAGAGAATAACGAAGTATCTTGGTCATTTTACTGATAAATTATCTGGGACTATCTGGGCATAATTAGCCATGGCCTGTCCACTGCCTGGATACTGGTATGTAAGCCATCTATGGAAAGCGATCCAAGAGTGGTCACCCTCCTTTGTGAACTCGGACAGCAGGGAATAAAAAGCTGTTAAAGATTTGGAAATGAAAAGGCCATTACAATCAACTGTTCCTTATAAATCTCTTTGTGAGCTTGTGGTTTGTTTTCTTATAAATTTCTTTGTCAGCAACTTGGATATGTATAAAAGGTTACATGAAATGGTCTCTGGATTCCTTCTTGTGAATTATCCAAACTCAAATAGGCTGTAAAAACAGTTCAGGTTACTTAGGCGTTTATGAGCATTTCAACAGGAGGGTTTAATCCTACAGAAATCTGTCCTTTGGCAATGGACCATTGGGCCTAGATTAAAAATACCTTACAATCTGAGGTTTGGTGCCATTCATGCAACTGCATAGCCTGTTGGGGGGGTTGTTGTTTGATCACATTGCTCTTCACTTCAGTTAAAATGCACCACCACTGAGCCATCCCGATGGTGCTGAGGGTTAAGACACTGGATGCCACACCACACACCATGCCAGTGACCTGGGTTTGGGAGCAAACTTGGGTCCTGAGCATCAGAAGGGGAGGACTGAACAGCTGGAGGACTGCTCTCCTCTCCTGGGGAGGGAGGTTCTTACCATACCACTCTTAGACTGCCACAATGTGGAAATGAGGTGACAGGGCAGCGAGTGTGATACAAGTGTGTATTGCATGCATGCCTCCACATGCACATGCACTTGCGCTCATTGCCTGCTGCCAGGTTGGGGGGGAAACAGAATAAACCAGAGGATGATGCCAGACTCATACTCTGGCTCACACTACCACCATGGGGCTCACTGTAGATCAGGATATGTGCTTGGGGAGCAGGGTGGCCACATTTGGAATACTGTGGTCAGTTCTGGAGACCTCACCTCAGAAAGGACATTGACCATTTGGAGACGGTGCAAAGAAGAGCCACTAAAATGGTGCAAGGTCTACACCATGAGATGTACGAGGCACAACTCAGAGAGTTAAATTTATATTCTCTCGAGCAGAGAAGAGACAGAGGTGATATGATCAAAACATTTAAGTATGTCAAGGATCTAAACACAACTCAGGTAGGAAATCTCTTTCAGCAGTACACAACAGCATGTACAGGGGGCCACAATCTGAGGTTGGTGGGAGTAAGGTTCAAAATCAGACTCGGTAAGTACTTCTTCACGGAGAGAGTTGTGGATCCATGGAACAGCCTGCCCCAGGAGGTAGTTGCATCAAAGACGATTAGAGAATTCAAGCTTGCATGGGGCAGGCATAGTGGACAGGTTAGGATGCAGGTTATATGGGGGGGTAGTTGCCTTGGGCTGACTAGATGGATCATGTGGTTCCCATCTGCTAACACTTTTCTTATGTTCTTATATTCCCCTCCTGGCCCTAACACGAGGGGGTAATTCATGGGGGAACTACCACAGGTGAGTCCAGGAGAGAGGTGGTAGTTGGCCAGAGAAGGGCTAAGGCAGAGCAGGGCTGACTGGCTATGAAAAGAAAAACCTTTGTGGAAAAAAAGTGAACCACCACTTGCCAGCCCATCCCATGGTCCTCTCCCACCCCACCCCCTTCTGTCACAGAACTGTTAGAGTTGGTGAAACCAACAGACCTCTGGGTGATCTCTCCCCCTATGCCAGTGATGGCTTTAACAATATAGAGTAAAAATGTATTTGACTGGGTGCCTTCCTCCTTGCCCCACCCTTATCCCATATCTTTCTTTGTCCTGGATCTGTGGAAGGTCACTAGAGTAGTTGCTGTATTTAAACATGGTGATCTGGAATTTATGGAGAACTACCATCACATAGCAATTTTATCTGTGATTGGCAAGCCCCTAGAGAAGATTGTGGCTTCTGAACTCTTTCTCTCCTGGTAGCCATTTTGGGTCGGGTTCAGCAATGGATGGTTTCAATGCCATATGGTGGCTACGGGACAGAAGGAGTTTTAACAGACTACCTCTATGCCCATTACCTACTAGCCCTGGAGCTGCATGTGTTCCAGGAAGGGCACAGCACTTCCACCACCCTTCCCACAGTCACCTCTGAGATAAAGGTTGCTATGGATTGCAGCAACCTTTAGGGAAAATCTTTGTTACCTCTCAAAAGTTTTTGACATGGCTGACCATATGTTACCCTGTGACAAGCTTAGCTCCTTAGGTCTGTCTGCCCCTACTGTAGCTTGATTTTCTAATAACCTTCAATGTAGGGTTTTCTAATTACATTCAAGGTAGTCAACAAATGGCTAAATTTAACAAGACACTAGCTAAGCTCACTCCTGTCAAGCTTGATGTTCACCAGGGCTCCATTCTCAGACCCATTTTATTCTCCCTTTACATAAATGACCTCCCCCGTACCTACCTACCTACTGAAGTTCTTCCCTGTCTGAGGATGATCTTGTGCTGCTAACTAGCTCAAATGATATCAGGGCCATCAACTCCCACTTGAATGCTGGTTTTTTCTGTATCCAATCCTAACTCACTGCGAACAGGCTAGTCCTCAATGCTAAAAAGATGCAATCGGGGGGGCACTGTGGAGCCCGAACAAGATGGAGGGTTCAGCTTAGAGGAGGAAACTAGAGACACGGAAAATTGCAGATACAAATGATTTATAAGTGTAAAAGTTTTATTGAAAGTGTTCAGATCTGTATCGGAACCCTTCGGGAATACAAATGGGGAATCCCCGTAAAGATCGCACATTGACAGATGGAACAAGAAGTAAAGGAATGTCAGGAGGGCCCAATATGAAGCTGACATCAAGTAACTCAGTATCTGAGGAATCTGGTGAAGAGATGCTACGGTCCCTAGGGGCCAAAATATCCAGACTCATACAATCACTAACTGGGCTATCTGAAAAATTTGGCACCCTAACTAATCGGGTGGTCTGTCTGGAATCAACTATCGATTCGATCAAGATAGCAACTGCCGACTCCACTAAGAGGTCGGATTCTGCAATGGGTATGGCGGCAAATCTGTTAAAGGAAAACACACATCTGAGGTCGCGTATTGAAATGCTGGAAAACCAAGCCCGGGCATTGAATGTACGGCTGGTGGGGATGCAAGAAAACTCCAAGGGCGATCATTTGCCTTTGTTCTTATCGGAATGGTTCCAGTAACAGTTGGGCAAGATAGGGACACTTAAACCAGTCCCTATACAAAAAGCTTACTGGGTGACGCCTCATGGCCGAAGAGATAATGAAGATGCTCCTCGTACTATTACAGTCATTCTGGATGGGGTTGGTACAAGGGACTACCTCCTTGCCCTAGCGAGGAAGAAAGGCAAGTTGCTCCAAGATGGACAAGAGGTCCGCCTCTATCCGGACTTGAGTTTCGCTATGCGGCAGAAGAAGAGGAGTTTTGATGGAGTTAAAGCAATTTTGAGAGAGGCAGGGATCCTACATGGCGTTTTGTTTCCAGCAAAGCTTCGGATCGTCCACAGAGGAAAGATCTATATTTTTAACGATCCTACAGATGCTCTCAAATGGACCCAGAAAAATATTCCAGCCCATATACAAAGGGAGGAGAAAGAGGATCTCGAATCTGAAGAAGACGACTCCTGAGCAAGGGGACTGTTTAATGATAGGGCTTTGATTTATAGGCCTGTATGGTAAGGGAGCGGAGGGTATTTGGTCTGACCCCAGGTAGGTGAACATTGTTTACCGATTTAAAAGTTTAGTTCACCTTGGTTCTGGGGATGACTACCCATCTGTCCCCTCAGGCAGATTATTGTTTAAAGGGGCTTAATTTTTGTTTTCTGGACACAAAATGATCATTTTTTTATAGTGTCTGCATTTTCTTGAAGTTTAAAATGAGGTCTAGAAAGCGGTTTCCTTCCTATTGCTGTCATGAGGAATAGTTACTTAGTAGTAACTCAATCAACGTTAAGCATGTTAACTTTTTCTTCCTTTAGAGGAAGGATGTTTACTAATTGAAAATGCAGTGTGACATGGACATGGATTATTTACATGCTGTTCTTGGACTCTAGTATACAGCATATACTTAAAACTATTGTATAACTAATGTTTTACCCTCCAAAGATGTATCTAAATAGTAAAGATAATGAAACAAAAGTATTAAGAGGAGTGGCGACCTCATATCTTATCAAATATGTATATCCTTTACTCTGGAGTAATGACTGTATGTTTGTTATGCAAAACAATAAACATAAAGTTAAAAAAAAAAAAAGTTGCAATCAATGCTCTTTAGATTCCAAGCTAAAATGATACAGCTTCTTGTCTGGAGCCCTTGCAGGTGTCCAGTACTGACAGGTCCTCTATTATAACAGTCCACTTCTTTAACTTTCTTGGAGCCACTCGTGATCCACAGCTTGACTTCTCCTGCACATCCCTAATGTATTCAGAGCAGTAAATTACACACTTGGTTTGGCCTATAGGGCCAAGCATATCCTTAGCCCTGCGGCTCGTCTTGCTCTAGCCAGAGGTGTTATGCTGCCTAGCCTTGACTACAGGCTAATTTTTTACACATATGTTGCAAAGTTCCTCATTGTGTAAATGGGATATAGCTTACAATAATATCTGTAGGATTGCTCTATCTGCAGCTCATCTTACCCACCTCTGTGAGCTCTAAAGAAAACTGGAAAATTTGAGAAAGAGTAATGTGCTCGGGGACAGCACAGGTTCCAGTTTTCTTGGTGGCACAGCTGGTTGGCACAATCAAAATGGTATTCCGGGTGGCCTGGGTTCAAGTCCTGGCTGAGGCACTTCTTTCTCACCTCTGTGTGTATGTGTTCCATAAATATGCATACTGCACTCCTGTGTGATTGTTACAAGCAAATATTTGTGTTGTCATTGGGTTGTACATTTGAGAAAGAATGATATGCTTGGGGACAGCCCAGGTTCCAGTTGTCTCAGTGGCGCAGCTGGTTGGCGCAATCAAAATGGTATTGCGGGTGGCCTGGGTTCAAGTCCCAGCTGAGGCACTTACTTCTTTCTCACCTCTGTTTGTATGTGTTCCATAAATATGCACACCACACTCCTGTGTGATTGTTACAAGTAAATATTTGTGTTGCCATTGGGTTGTGCATTTGAGAGAGTGATATGCTTGGGGACAGCCCAGGTTCCCGTCGTCTCAGTGGCACAGCTGGTTAGCGCAATTGGAGTGGTATTCCAGGTGGCTTGGGTTCAAGTCCAGCTGAGGCACTTACTTCTTTCTCACATCCCTAATGTATTCAGGGCAGTAAATCACAAACTTGGTTTGGCCTATAGGGCCAAGCGTATCCTTACCCCTTTGGCTCATCTTGCCCTATCCAGAGGTGTGCTGCTGCCTAGCCTTGACTACAGGCTCGTTTTCTACACATATGTTACAAAGTTCCTCATTGTGTAAATGGGATGTAACTTATAATAACTTATAATAATAATAATATCTGTAGGTTTTCTCTATTTGCAGCTCATCATTCCTACCTCTGTGAGCTCTACAGAAAACTGGGCTGGCTATCCCCAGCAAATAGTCATCTAGTTACCCTGGGGTGCTTTGTCAATCAGATGATCAGAACTGCTACCTCTTCTATTCTCACTGATCAGTTAAAGGCAACTAACTCTAGCTATCCCCTCAGGTTTAATGGTAAGCCCTTGGTTGCCATCCCCAAGACTCACACAGTCTTGAGTGACCAGAGCTGTACTGTCTGTGCACCTAGGCTTGGAACTCCCTTCTGGTCCCAATCCACAGTTCTTCTTCCCACTCACCTTTCAGGAGATCCCCTGAGACTTCTTGAAGACTGACTGTGTCTGCACATGCACTTAACTCAGTGGGCTTACCCTTTCCCCTCCCCACTGTGGTCCTCTTTTCCTGCATTCACACTACCCATGGATAGTATTTGACAATTGGACTTTAAATGTGACTACTATTGTGTGCTGCGTTGACACTGTGACCAGCTCTTGGTCATCACTGTAACACTTAAACCTGTACTTGTGTATTGTATATAAGTTTATGTATAAGATTGGAAGGCCTGCTATGGATATAAGAGTGTTGCCTCACACATTCTTGGGGCCAGAGGACTACGAACTGAAGGTGAGCAGTTCTGAGTTGCTAGGGACAGAAGCAGCAACATTCTCATAAGAAGCCCTCCAAATTGACCCATAACTTATTTTAGCTTGCTAGTGGTATTAAATTAAAAAAAAAAACCTTTGTTTTGTTTACTACAGTTAAAGGCACAAGTGGTCAGCTAGGAGCCCATTACAATGGCTTAGTGCATGAGGTACTCTTACAGTAATGACTACCTCATGTGCAACTGAAGGGAGGGCTGTGGTTGGTCTGGGATGCTCCTATGATGTATAATTTAATGTATAATGTGTGCCATCTTGCTCTGCTGTAACCTTGGTCTCTGTTATGTCACTTTGTAATATGTATGTAATCGCCTGGGTCATACCTCAAAGTAAGGCATTGTAATTGTTTAGTGTGCTTACCTAGTTAATAAAACTAAATTAATAAATATATAAATCAATAACTCATGGCATCAGACAATGAGCTTAAACTGATTCAATCTTGGGTACCCAGCCAGTGCTAGAAGGGGGAGCTTTTGTAAGATATCATGACGAGTCAACACCCTGGTACTATGTGGGAGAGAGTACTGGCCCCAGTGCAGGAGGAACATCATACACTGTACTGTGAAAATGGCAGCAGGTGCTGTGCCTGGTTGGGCTTAGTTAGTGGCAGCCCTGGAGAGCAGTTGGATTGACAACACTTAAGAATGGCATTCAGCAGTGGTTTGAGTCGGGCTTTGCCTAGTTGGGCCAAGCTAGCAGCAAGGGTGAAGTTTAAGCCATGTCTGCAAAGGGCTTGACTAATGGTGGCTACATGAATAAAGTGGCTACTCTAGTCTTTTCAGGTCCTGTTTCAGAGCAAAGCTGTGTTATATTGTTAATCCTGTTTTCATTATTTACTGCTCTACAACTGGCATGCTGTTTGGGAGAAAACTGTTGCACTGCTTGGGATCTATGGGATGTGTGACCACAATGGGAAGGTGGGCATGTGCAGAATTCCTCAGGGTTGTACTAACACATCATGAGACCCACTTAAAACTTTTCTCTAGGTGCAGACACCAATCTCTTTCTGGTAGCCCATCAAGGTAGCGAGTACGGAACAGTGAGGAGTCAAAACAGCACACAAATTACAGCGAGTGCCATATTGGCGACTGACAGTTCCCCCCTCCCTGAGGTCCTACCGGGTCAATATGTCGCATGCTTAAGAACGTACGACACAAGCGTTAAACAGAAACAGTGCTGTACATGACAGCGAGAGGGTGCAATACCGTGAATGGTTCTGTGCGTGGTACTGCACCCTCTGTCCCAGGCAGAAGATAAGACCTCTGTTGGGATGGGCTTCTGCCGAGCAGCTGCCATGGCTTGACGATATGAGCCTCTGGCAGCAAGGGACGAATCCAGAGCATTTGAGACCGGATCGATTCCTCGTCCCAGATGCATAATAATTTTATTTCTTTTCACATTTTGTGTGATATTTACTGAACACCCCCAGAGTTAGCAATCCTAATTGGGGGGGTTCAGGGGGCACAGCCCCCCACAGAAAAGAAGACTTATGCTGCATACAAGAAATCACATGGTACTGTCAGTGCACTTTATGCATGGGGCATAATGTCTTGTGACATTATGACCCCATGCCCCCTGAGGTCTGCCCCTAGAGTTGTTATATTAAGTTATGGGGGGTACGGGGGCAAAGCCCCTCACAAACAGAAAGGTCACCGATATGGCACTTGCTGTAATATAGTGTCGTTTTGCACCTCAATGTTACCATATTCGCTATCTTGATGTGGAACTGCTTTTTCTTTCTACTGGATATGAACCTGCTTCACTATGCAAGCGAAGATGAACTTAGGAGCCACAATCAACAACTATGGTAACCCACTGGCAGTGTGAGGTAGTGATGCCTTTATCCCTCTGCTTAGTAGGAGGGATGCCCACCCTAACAGGGGCCTTATACATATTTTAGGTTTAAGGATGCATGTCAAAAACAATGGTACTGGTTGACTAATAAAAATGAGATCGTAACCATGGCAGATTTCAACCTCCCTGACATTGAGTGGAAAAACCAGACATATCACTCTAAATCGGGGGGAGAATTTTAAATGATAGCCGATGAAGCATGCATGACATGCTTCATTGGCGATCTTCTAAAAGAACTAAAGGGAGAACTAGTGACACCACTGACTACCCTTTTTAACAAATCATGGGAGGATGGTGTGGTACCTGAGGACTGGAGGAGGTCAGATGTGATTCCCCTTCACCAAAGTGGGAGCAAGGCAGAGGCAGGAAACTACAGACCTGTTAGTTTGACCTTAGTGGTAGGAAAAATGATGGAATCACTTCTGAAAGAAAGAATTGTTGAGTACCTAGAGGCCAGCTGGGCACAGGACACAAGGCAACATGGATTAATAGGGGGAAGGCCATGTCAGACAAATCTAATAGATTTCTTTGATTGGGTTACCAAAGTAATAGACCAGGGAGGGTCTGTGGATGTGACCTACCAAGACTGATGAAGGAACTTTTGTTCTGAAACATTACACATAATTTTTTGATGGAGCTATTTTGTAATAAAAAGAGGGAATATCAAGACTGAACTTTAACACGAAGAATTTGAAAATAAATTTGAATTATAAAGTTTTACTTGGAATTGGTTGAGAAGGTTTTTCTTCTTCTGACTTGTACTACTGATGCATTGATTACCTTCTCCCACAACATCATTAAGGCATTTGAGACATTTGTAGAACTTTGAAAGGAACCCTGGGAGACTATTTTGTTTGATATGTCTTGGATTTTCATGATGGATGGGATTTGCACTTAAGTCTTCCTAAAATTGATTACTTTCATTGTTACTCAGGAACAAGAAGTGATGAAGAATCCGTTATAAAGTATAATATGGCAACATTTGCTGAACTGGGAAAAATAACTGATAATAGATCTACTGCATTAAGTACTGTATCAACCAGGAAGAAGCTGCATGGATTATGGCCCTGGTTAAAAGCAAACGGCATTTGGGACAAACAATCACCACTGAAGTACCTAAAATATGGTTAATAGATTAGAATCACTCAAAGAAAGGGAAATTAGGTTAGATTGGCATGTGGTGACTTTATTAGAATATATGAATCAAAAAAGAATTCTAAGGGGCTTAAGAGTTCTGGTGGAGTCCCAATTAGGTTTCTCTCTAGAAGGCTTTCAACAGAAATGGGATGAAATACGTTCCAAATGCTCATTTGACTTTATGCTTTTATTGATTGAAACTATAACAACTGAACAAAGCAGATTATTGGGTGAAATTAATTAATTAGAAATGAAAATAAAAGAAACAGTAGAAACTACATAGCTGAAACAACTCTTAGATAAGACAGACAAATCACTAATAGGATATGATAAACATGTCCAAAATATAAAGATCAGTAAGTTTAAGAGGGACATGCAAGATTACAAAACTGGTAATATTTATTCCTGGAAAAAATCCTCATATCATACTAATATTTTTGACCTAGATGATACTCATACTTCACCTGGAACATCAGACTCAGATAGTTTCAAATCACAGTATAATAGAGATTTTTCTAATAGAAGATTTTATAATAGATGTAACAGACTGTCTAATAGACCTTACAGAAGATCATGCACACCCAGAAGATACTATTATGAACAGGATTATTATGATGAGAGGAGGCAGGATCGATATGCCACTGAAAGACATTTAGATGGGGATTTTCAGAGGGGCGTGGAGGAGACAGGTTCATTAGGAGCATGAAGAAAAGAAAGAGACACAGAGGTGGAGATAGAAGCACAGAAACAGAAAAAGTACACGAATTGAGATCGAGACAACATCAGAATTAATTGTTTTCAATTTATCTTCATGTCCTATAACTCCAATAGAAACTAAAGTTTTAAGTTATGGTCTGTCCTTTAGTTTGACTGAAAAATTAAATCCCTTTGAATTAAAGTTTGGCTTAGAAAACGTTTTACGTAAAATAAGGTTAAAACATTTCTTTGGAACAAGGGAACAGACCACTGGAAATGACTCAGAAAAGAAGGACAGATATTTATTGAAACAGGCATTAGGCTCTAAATCATTATTTGACCCCATAACTCTAACACCAGCAAACATAACTAGTTACATAGAAAAAGTTAATATGGAAAATGATAAAGTTATTGTACTGAACAAGAATAAAAAACCTAGATATAATTTAACTAAACAAGAAAAAGAAGCATTAGATACTTTAAGTAATGATGGGAGTATTATTATCAACCCAGCAGATAAAGGTGGAGGAATTGTTATAATGAATAAGGAAAATTACTGAAGTGAATGTTTACAGCAATTATCTGATGAAATAACTTATGAATAGATTAGAAGTATTCCTCTATCAGACTTGAAAACAAAAATTAGAGAAATAATAACAGAAGCGAATGATAGAGGCATTATTGAACATTGAGTAATGGATGAATTAATAAACAAAATACCAAGAATTCCTATTTTTTATTGCCTACCAAAAATACATAAAAGTATGGAACAGCCACCTGGGAGACCAATCATATCAGGGATAGGCTCAATAACGGAACCTCTGTCTATATTTGTTGACCACTATTGCAAACATCTGGTAATGGACACCTTATCTTACTAAAAAGACAGTAAATATTGTAGTCAAATAATAAAACAATTGAATGATTTAAATAGAGACCTTTTAAATACTATGGATGTGAAAAGCCTTTATACTTGCATTCCTCATGAGGGGGGTTTAGAAGCGTTAAATTACTTTTTGAGCACTAGAAAACACAATAAGCCTAACAAAGAATTTTTGTTACAATTAACCAAATTAGTCCTAGATAACAATTATTTCATGTTTGAGGATCAAAAATATCTACAAAAAACTGGGACGGCAATGGGTGCTACCTTAGCACTAACTTATGCAAATCTCTACATGGCTTATTTTGAGAAACAACATATACACGCAGCAAATAATCCCTTTTCAAAACATATTGTCACATACAAAAGATTTATTGATGATATATTAATGATTTGGGAAGGTACTGAGCAACAAGCATTATAATTCAAGGAATATTTAGAGCTGGCAAATAGAAATTTAGAATTTACAATGGTTTGTGACCATACAGAAATTCAATTTTTAGATTTAAAAATCATTAAATCAGATGGGAGAATCCTTACAGATTTATATAAAAAGGAAACAACTAGAAACACAGTCCTTCATGCCAAGAGTTTTCACACTTACAATTTAAAATGAAATATCCCCTTCAGTCAAATGTTAAGAATAAAAAGAAATAGTGGGATAGAAGAAAGATGTATTGAAAATCTAAATAAATAATCCATGAGGTTTAAAGAAAGAGGTTATTCAGATAAATTAATTGAAGAGGCAAAACAGAAAGTAATGGCTAAGAAACGTGCTCCTTTATTAGAGAACAAGCCTGAAGGTTCGAGTCCCACCCCAGAAAAAATAACCATGTCAACTCAATATTCTGAGAGTTTCGGTATCATTAAAAATATTATTCATTCAAACTGGAAAATTTTGCAAATTAATGAAACAGGGTTAAGATTATTTGCTCAGAAACCCTGGGTCACTGCGCGTAAAACTGCAACAATATGTGACAAGATCATTAGAAGCCAACATTGGAAACCAGAAACAAACACTTTCTGGCTTAAAAGTGATGTCAAGGGATTCTTTCCGTGTGGGAACTGTGTCCATTGTAATAATGGAGTAAAAAGGAAGTAATTGAAAAGCACATGGGATGATAAAGAATATATGATTAAAGATTTTATAACATGCAACACAGATTTTGTAATATATTGCAACTACTGCCCCTGTGGTTTGTATTATATTGGGGAAATTACTAGATTTTTGAAACAATGAATAACTGAACATAAAAGTAATATTAGAAGAAGTGATTTAAAATCCCCTTTAGCTAGACACTTCATCGGATGTAAGCATCAAATTTCTAGTTTAAAGTTTTTTGGGATTGAAAAGATTTATGATTCCCCAAGAGGAGGCAGAAGAGAGATGATTTTACTTAGACATGAAGCCTGGTGGATTTACACTTTGAAAACATATCAGTGACAATATGGTTTAAATGAAAATCTTATTTGGACCAATTTCCAATCATTTGTGTGCATATGCAGTTTTCTCTGATCTAAGCCTTGTTGGACAACATTGCATTTTCTTAGAATATGTTGCTAGAACTTGGTCAGAACTATTATTGTTACAGATGTTTTTCTTCCTTTTGTTTGCCTTCTTCTCTGATTTGTGTCTCCTTTTGCTCTGTAACCTCCTCCCTTCCCTTTGTTCTCTATCTTATAGATACGTCGACTTACACTTAGACCAAATAATATATCGTTTCAAAAAAATGTTTCATTTCTTATGGTTGGACATGAATTGTATTTCTGTGTATTCTTTCATCTCTAGCAAGCGGTCCGTAGATTGTTACTGTTCATTTAGTATGTTTTTTTATGGATTGGAAATCAAATATTGTTTAGTTTGTTTAAAAAGAATGTCAGATTTCTTCTAGCAACAAGTATCCTGACACTATATATATATATAATAATTTTTGTGGATTAAATAAGATCAGGCACTGGTTTGAATTAATTTGTAAGTTGCAATAATTAGACCAAGACAGGTCTTTCAAGAAGGGGTGGACTTCTCTCAGTTTAGCAAGTTGTTTCATTTATGACCGGGCCGCAGGAGGTGTGTGTTACCTTGGTAACGTCAGCACATTTTTGCATGCTCACCTTTGCTGCCCGGACCCCTTTCTTTATCACCTGGAAGGTGAACAAGTAACAGTCAGCCTGAGCATTTTGAGCGTGTGTGCTAATGGCGGCAGGAGAATGAAACGATCAGGGGATTACTGCAAATTAAAAAAGAAACGCTGGTACTTCTGTTTCCTTTATCTTTGAATCCCATAAGGTAGGGATTGTTTAACTTATTTTTCTTTGAGAAATAACATAGAACACATATTGGTAACTGCAACAATTTTGGGAGTTAAGAAAGCTCTTCTTTGTTTACAGAGCAATAAGGAAAAAAGACATTACTTCAATGATAAATAAAATGGATTTTGAAAAAGTAAATTATTATTTTTGGAAAATATTTTTTCCAGCCTTACAAATATTTGATATTTTTATCAACAACCTGGTAGCTGTAATAGAATTTCCTTTTTCTTGAATAGAATTAGAAAAGGAGCGCATTTGAAACTTAAAGAGGTGTACCACCGTCCCCATTGCAGACACACTTTCTTGTTACAAGTTTGACCATTGTTTGAGAATTATATTAGCGATTAGTATCAGGTTAGTTCCACCTGAGAGAATTCATATAAATCTGATTGTTGTATGGATAATGTCAAGAGCCCTGTATTTGATGTATTGTAATTATTTGTATTTTCTTGTTTAAACAGAAATATGCTCCAGTGTCTGATGAAGAAACTTTTGTTCTGAAATGTTACACATAATTATTTGATGGAGCTATTTTGTAATAAAAAGAGGGAATATCAAGATTGATTTTTAACATGAAAAATTTGAAAATAAATTTGAAATATAAAGTTTTACTTGGAATTGGTTGAGAAGGTTTGTCTTGTTCTGACTTCTACTACTTATCTGTTGAGTACCTTCTCCCACAACATCATTAAGGCATTTAAGACATTTGTAGAACTTTAAAAGGAACCCTGGGAGACTATTGTGTTTGATATGAAGTGCTAAGGAGCCATCTGGTAAGCATCAGAAAAGATACCGGGGTGGACCAAAGGTGGTCCATCATTAAGGAAGGAATACTGGTTGCCACAGATGAGTGCATTAGACTCAGGGAGAAGAACACAAGGGCCAAAGCACCCAGCTGGTTCAGTTCTAGGTTTGCCCAGGCAGTAAGGGAAAAGAGGCTGGCCTATAGAAAATTCAGGAAGACCAAGAGAAAGGTGGATAGAGAAAATTACCTAAGGTTGGCTAGTGAACCAAATAAGGAAGTCTGACGATCAAAGGCACAGAAGGAGCTGCAGATAGCTGAAGGAATTAAGAAGGGGAGAAGGCTTTCTTTCACTATACAAGTGAGAAAAGGGACAAGAAGGAAGGGATGTTAGGCTTAAGAAAGGGGTGGAGTGGGTGGAGGATAATGGGGGGAAAAGCAGAGATACTAAATGAATATTTCTGTTCCATCTTCACCAAGGGAGAAAGATGGACCAGTGCCTTCAGGAGGGAAAAGAGGAGTGGGGGAAGGGAGGAAAAATATAGTGATAGAAGAGCATAGAGTGAGGGAGGGGCTGCTGGCATTGAAGATAGACAAATCACCAGGCCCGGACAGAGTACATGCAAGGGTACTAAAGGAACTGGCTGAGGAGCCTGCAAGGCCACTGGCAGACCTATTTAATAGTTCAGTAGAGTCAGGCATAGTACTGCAGGACTGGAGAACAGCACATGTAGTGCCCCTCCACAAAAGCAGTCCTAAGGATGACCCAGGGAATTACAGACCAGTCAATGTGATCTCCATTGTGGGCAAGTTCATGGAGACCATACTAAAGGAGAGGTTGGTGGAATATCTAGAGGAGCATGATCTCCAGGATGCAAGGCAGCATGGGTTCATGGGGGGGAGATCATGTCAAATAAATCTGATTGATTTCTTTGACTGTGTCACTAAGACAGTAGACAGGGGACAAGTGGTAGACATTCTCTATCTTGATTTCAGCAAGGCCTATGACTCTGTTCCCCACGAAAGGTTGATCAGGAAGTTGGTGGATCTCGGGGTTGGGAAAAAGATTGTCAGATGGGTGGAAAACTGGCCGAGGGACAGAACCCAGAGGGTGGTTGTTGGGGGAGAGTTATCTGGCAACAGAGAGGTAACCAGTGGTGTCCCGCAGGGCTCGGTGCTGGGGGCCCGTGTTGTTCAATGTCTTCATTAATGACATTGGGGATGGCATTAAGGGCAAAATGTGTCTATTTGTGGATGACACAAAGCTCTGTGGGAGAGTGGACACAGCTGAAGGGATACAGGACCTACAGGAAGATCTGGAAAAGCTGGGGAAGTGGTCCAGGATCTGGCAGTTTGGCTTCAATGCCAAAAAATGCAAAGTTATGCATATTGGAGCCAAGAATCCCAGGACAGAGTACTACCTGGGTGGATTCCGAGGATCTGCATCAGAGGAGGAGAAAAAAGACCTGGGAGTTATGATCACTAATGACTTGAAGCACTCCACGCAGTGCAAGAAAGCAGCAGCAAAGGCAAACAAGATGCTGAGATGCATATCTAGGGGGATCAGTAGTAGGAGAGAGGAGGTTATACTGCCCTTGTACAGGTCGCTGGTAAGGCTGCATCTAGAGTATGGAGTTCAGTACTGGTGCCCACATCTCAAAAAAGACAACCTGCTGGAGAAGGTCCAGAGGAGGGCTACAAAGATGATAGCCGGTCAGCAAGGTAGGGTATATGAGGAGAGGTTGAGGTCACTGAACATGTACTCTCTGGAAGACAGGAGAGAGAGAGAGGGGACATGATTGGGACCTTCAAGTACTTGAAAGGGATAAATAAGGTTGATAAGGAGAGTCTCTTTAAGCTGAGTGGTAACTATAGCACCAGGTAGCACAGTCTTATGCTGGAGAGTGGGAGGTTTAGGATGGTGGTCAGGGTGGTGGACAATTGGAATGCACTGCTGGAATAGGTCATCTCATTGAAGACAGTGGGCAGCTTTAAGAGAGGCTGGTATAGGCATGGGGGAAGGTAAAGATCATGGGTAGGGAGAATGGGAGGAATGGGGAGGGAGGGAGGGCAGGGACATTAGCTAAAGCTGTGGACCCTGCAATTCGAGCAGACTTGTTAGACCAAATGGCCTTCTTCTGCTGGTTTCTTCGTATGTTCATATGTTCTCTCCTGGGGGAGGGGGACAGAGCAGTGCTGGACTGCTTTACTAGTGACTCCTGGTGGTGGTAAGTGATGGCATCCTAGAAGGTGTGAAGCACCACCCTCTCTGCTGGATGTCCCTGCCCCAGGATACTGCATGTGGTCACCTGATTGTGGGAGGTGGAAAGTAAGAGGGGCAGAAAAGAGGAAAAAAACACCCACCTGGCCACCAGATGACAGCCGTTCCATTCCCCCGATGCCACATAACCATCCTGCTGGCCAGCACCCTTCTGATCCCCCCACCACCCTGTGGTCAAGGTAGTGGAACTAGCTCCCTCCCTGGCATCCCCTTGGGGGTCCCCCAAAAGGGCTACCCTGGGTCTACCATGGTGTGTGCCTGAGTGTGGGACAGACAGATGGCAACAGGGATGGTATGGGGGTGTCCAAGGTCAACTTTGAAGCAGCTCAAAAGAGAGGGGGGCCAGGCTGGGCACCGGAGCAGGCGGAAAAAAAAATCATCAAATATAATCATGGGACTGCTCATGATAGAGGGTAGAAATGTAATAAACCAAAGATGGCTGCAGAGTTGAATAAATACTTTCATCTAGTTTTCAACAAATCAGATGTAATAGAGGGGGCAGGAGAGTCAAAGGGACACCTTCCTGGACTGAGTATAGAAGGTCCTTATGTGTATGGGATTCATAGGGAGCCATTTATGGAAGGTGTGTTTTAACAAACGTATTGAAAACAATCCATTTGGCCCTGACAACATCTCCCCCTAACTTGATAAAAAAGATAAAGTAATAGTTAGTAAGCCCATTTGAATTTATATTCAAAAAATCTCCCAGTGAAAATATAGTTCTCCCGGAGTGAAAGTGTGCAAATGTCATCCCACTATTTAACAAGCATTTGTCAATGCCGAATGTTTGCTTACTGGTATTAGCATTGGAAATGCAGGAGCTAGACAGATGCAGAGTAGGAATGGCAGTGAAATATTGAACTTCACGCCAACTCCACCTCCGACCTGCAGAGACGGACAGGCATTGGGGTATGCGTTTGGGTTGTCACCCATAACATTCATGCCATTTCACCTCACCCTATCCTGCAGACACCGACAAGTGTTGAGGTATGCCTTAGGGTGTTCGGCTTTTTAGTCACCCCAGTCCATAAGGACATACGCTGAAATGGGTGCAATATAGGAGAATGGAGTGAACTCTGGGGCCGAAGAGTCCAAGGCACACCTCGATGCCTGTCACTGGCTGCAGGGTGGGGGGAGTGGGGGTGGAACGGCATGAGCGTTACAGTTGGCAATCCAAAGACAGACACCTGATGCCTGTCAGTCTGTACAGGGTGGGACGTTATGGTTAGAAACCCTAACGCCCTGGGTGTTTGTTGGTATTTGCACTAAAAATTTTCAACATGGCCTTTTTGTGAACCCCACCTCATGAAAGCATTTGGGACCTCTTCTCATGAACAGTGGAACTGTGAGTTTGTCAATGTGTCCCGAACTTTGAGTTCCCACAGCGACCATGCCAATGTGCGCCAGATGTACGAAAATACAGATCGGGCAGGATGTGAAGAATGACAGCTGCACCATTCATAGGGAGGTGTGAAGATATGGCAATGTTGAAAATTGGTAGTGAAAGTATTAAAAATGCTAGAACTTCCGAGCGTACATGGAAACTGCGCAACGCATGCGCGTTATAGTCATTTAGTGGAATTATTTCACCAAATTTTCAACATGGGCATTTTGTGACCTCTGCTCATGAACACTGTCAATATGATTTTCTGTCCTGAACATTGATTTCCCACAGCGACCACGCTATTCTGCGCCAGATGAGTAAAAGCATATTTCAGGCAGGATGTAAAAAATGTCAGCTGTACTGTTCATAAGGAGGTCTGAAAAAATGCGAATGTTGGAAATCTGGAGTGAAAGTACTACAAATTTGTGAAGTTATGAGGATGCATGTAAACTGCACAATGCATGCTTGTAACACAGTTATTTTGTTGATGTTTGTCACCAAATTTTAAACATAGGCATTTTAGGACCTCTGCTCATGAACAGAGTCACTGTGATTTGACATATGAACATACATACAAACATATGAATCTGCCAGCAGAACAGACCAATTGGTCTATCTAAATCTGCCCGAGTGTGCAGCTAGCACCCTAGATTGCAGCTGTACCAGCCTCCACCCCCTCAGTTCTTCCCCGCTTGTCCCATCCCCTGCCCCCCTGACTTTTCCTCTTGCGTTATCCCAGTCCTTCTTAAAGATATTGACTGTTCTACATGTTACCACCGCCTCTGGCAGTGCATTCCAACTAGACACCACCCTCTCAGTGAAGTAGTGCCTGCTCATCTACCTCTAAAAATGTCCCCCTTCCAACCTTAGTCTGTGCCCCTTTGTCTCTCTTCCACTCCTCAGTTTAAACACCTCCTCAGTGCTAGCTTCATTTATCCCCTCAGGTATTTAAATGCTTCAATCATATCCCCCCATCCCTTCTCTCCTCCAGTGTGTGCACGTTCGGCTCGTTCAGCCTAACTTCATATTCCTTTCCTTCCATCCCCTTTAACATTTTTGTTGCCCTCCTTTGCACCCCCTCCAATAACTTTATATCTCTCCTCAGGTATGGCCTACAGTATTGCAAACAGTACTCTAGGTGTGGTCTGACCAATGATCTGTAGAGAGATAGGATCGCATCCCTGTGTCTGGATGAGAACCCCCTTGCGATGCACCCCAGCATCCTGTTTGCCTTCACTGCTGCTCTCCTACACTGGGCTGAGTTGTTCATGCTCCCAGTTACCAATACCCCTAGGTCCTTCTCCACCTCTGTGATCCCCAACCTCACCCCCCAACCAATAATCTCTCTTCTGGTTCTTAGGCCCGAAGTGCATCACCTTACACTTGTTTGCATCGAATCATAGCTGCCACTCCACTGACCATGTCTCTTCTTTGGTTAGGTCCCCCTGCAATTTTTCCCATCCGTCCTCTTTGTCCACCACTGACCCTGATTTGGTATCATCTGAGAACAGACTAACCCTGCTCCCCACTCCATTTGCTATATCAGAGACAAAAAGCCCAAATAGCACCTGGCCCAGGACTGACCCCTGCAGCACCCTTCTTGTCACTGCTCTAGGTGCCGAGAGCTCCCCCATCACCATCACCCTCTGTACCCTCCCCTGTAACCAGGTCTCTATCCATTTAGTCAGCTTTTTTCCCACCCCCACTGCTGTCACCTTCCCCCTAGTCTCCTATGATAGAAACATAGAAACATAGACTTTGACAGCAGATAAGGACCACTTGGCCCACCTAGTCTGCCCATTTCCCTACCTACAGGATAAGCCGTAAATCCTAGTTAACCAACAGCCTATTTCTTCCTACCCCCCCGACAAGAATTGCCTTATGTCTGTCCCACATATTCTTGAATTCTCCTGCAGTTTTAGACCCCACAACCTCCTCAGGAAGGCTGTTCCATGCATCCACTACCCTCTCTGTGAAAAAAATACTTCCTCACATTGCCCCTGAACCTACCCCCCTGTATCTTTAAATTGTGTCCCCTTGTTCTTGCATGCCACTTTTTCTGAAAGATGCTACCCTCTTGGACTTTGTTGATTCCACTGAGGTACTTAAATGTTTCTATCATGTCCCCCCTCTCCCTCCTTTCCTCAAGGGTATCCATATTAAGCTCTTTTAGTCTCTTCTCGTATGGCTTCTCTTGCAGACCCTGCACCATTCTAGTTGCACTCCTCTGGACTGCCTCTATCCTGTCAATGTCCTTGCAGAGATGGGTCTCCAGAACTGGATGCAGTACTCCAGATGGGGTCTCACCAACTGTCTGTACAGAGGGATAACAACTTTCTGTTTTCTGCTGGTGATGCCTCTCCCTATGCATCCCAGTATACCCCCAGCTCTCCCTACTGCCTTCTCACATTGCTTGCTAACCTTAAGGTCATCTGATATGATTACCCCAAGGTCTCTTTCCTTTTCTGTTTTTGTTACTACCTCCCCCCCATTGTGTAATCTTCCCCTGGGTTTTTGTTTCCCAGGTGCATTATTTTGCACTTCTTTGCATTGAATCCTAGCTGCCATACTTCCGACCATTCCTCCAACCTTGCCAAGTGCCTTCTTATCCTTTCCACGCCTCCTTGTGTATCAACCCTGTTGCAGATCTTTGTGTCATCTGCAAAGAGGCATACTTTTACTTCCAGTCCTTCTTCAGTGTCACTTATAAAGACATTAAAAAGGACTGGGCCCAGTACTGAACCCTGCGGTACCCCAATAGTTTGTTTGTTTGTTTGTTGAATTTTGTTGACCCGGTAAGCCCACTGGGCCTAGAAGTCCCTCTTTCTTCAGAGTGGACTCCATTTACAATTACCTTCTGTGTCCTGTTGTCCAGCCAATGTTTTACCCAGGCTACCACCCTGGGACCCACTCCCAGGCTGGTTAATTTGACTATTAATCTTTTGTGTGGGACTGTGTCAAATGCCTTGCTAAAGTCTAGGTAGGCCATGTCCACAGTCCCTCCCTGGTCTACTACTTTGGTCACCCAGTCAAAGAAATCAATTAGATTCATCTGACGTGACCTTCCCGCTGTGAACCCATGCTGTCTTGGGTCCTGTGCCCCACTGGCCTCTAGGTACTCAACAAGTCTTTCCTTCAGAAGTGATTCCATCATTTTCCCTATCACTGAGGTCAAACTGACAGGTCTGTGGTTTCCTGTCTCTGTCTTGGTCCCACTTTTGTGAAGGGGAATCACATCTGCCTTCCTCCAGTCCTTGGGTACCACACCATCCTCCCATGATTTGTTAAAAAGGGCAGTCAGTGGTTTCACTAGTTCTCCCCTTAATTCTTTCAGAATTCTGGGGTGAATTCCATCAGACCCCATTGCTTTGTCCACCTTCAGTTTTAGGAGTTCTGTCAGAACCCTTTCTTCTGTGAAAGGACTGGGATCGACCCCCCTATCCAGAGTGCTTCTGTTAATTGGATTAGGCACCTCCCCCTCCTCTTTTGTGAATACTGAGCAGAAATATTCGTTCAGTAGCCCTGCTTTTTCACTATCCCCCTCTGCCCACCCACCGTTCGTTCTATTCAGACTCACTATCCCTCCCTTTGTCTTTCTATGCTCCCTGGTGCACCTATAAAAGGTTTTATCCCCCTTCTTAACCGAGTTGGCTATCCTTTCCTCAGTTTGGGCCTTTGCTATTCTGATTTCCCTCCCTGCTTCCTTCTGCCTTAACTGGTACAGCTCTCTGTCCTGCTCCTTCTGTGTTTCCTTATACTTCCTGAATGCTATCTTTTTCTCCCTGACTTTCCCCGCCACCTCTTTTTTTTTAATACTTTATTTTTATTTACTTTAAAAGTAATTACACTTATACATTTACCGTGTTCAAGACAGTTCGATACATCACAGTAAAGATATTCCTTCTGAGGAGGATAAGCCTCTCCTTAATCTAAGAAAGTAACAGCATCCTGAATATTTTGATACCACATGGGGGGTAGTAAAAGGTATAATATTCCATTCATTTACTAACAGAAAATAAGCTGTGGTAATGAACCCATGAGCAGTGTGACTAATTTCGTCATACTAAAGTCCAATTAAAATAAAGATCAGCACAAAGCATTAACTCCACAAAAGTGGAGTAAGGGACTTCACATTATGTTACTAAAGTTAACTTGTAAATTTTAAACATCAGCAGCAAGGATCTAAGAACGTAGATTACTCAAGAAACATAAAGGAGCTGTATCTTTATAAATTTTTGTGTTGTTGTTTTAACGAGCTAAATCAGAACTCCAAACTTATAGGTAGAAATGTCAACAATTATGAGGGTCCCTCAGTACTCTCCAGTACAGAGTCAAAACGCTTCAGCAAGTAGCAAACATACCATCAATTCAGTCGGCTCCTAATTCCCCAGAGTCCACATCTTCTGATTCAGTCTCTCTTATATGCCGGGCTGCAGAAGAGGCAAAATGAGCGGCCCATTTCCTGGCCTCAGTGGAGTCTGAGAACAACCACACTTTCCCCTGATGCACAATACGTAGCCTGGCTGGAAAGATAATTGAGTGTGGAATAGAGGCTTCACGTAACAGGCGCCTTATGCCATCAAACTTCTTGTGGCGCGTTCTGGTAGCATAACTGATATCAGGGAAAAAGAAGACAGTGTGGTCGTCCTGTATTATTGGGCTCAGCTGTCTGGCCAACCGTAGGATTCGATCTCTCATTCCCACTCCATCTGTTAACACTAACAACGTGCGTGGCACCTCCGATTCTTCTCTTTGGCCCTAGGAGTTATCCGGTAAACTTTCTGAATATTAAAAGTGGAGGGCTGACCTTTCAGGGCAAGTTTCTCTTCCAGCCACTCTTTGATGTTTAATAGAGGGTGATCTCCTTCAACCCCCTCCAACAGTCCTAAAATGTGCACATTGGAGGAGCGGGCCTGGTTTTCCAGGGTCTCCATACGAGCCCGAAGATGGGTATTCTCCTTGATGATCATGGCCATAGCTGCTATGGCGGATTCCGATGCTTTTTTTACGTCATGAAATTCAGTTTTAAGACCTTCCACATCCTTTTCCACCGCCGTGACCCTAGTGGCAAAGGTATCCATCTTATTTTGTTCAATTCAGCTACTGAGGTGATGATTCTTTTTAATTTCAAGCCAATGGATGCCATTGTTTCTTCCGATTCTGGATTAGGCATGGCCTGCAGCTCATCAGAAGTCTTAGGTGGATTAGAGGTTCCCATCGATTTTCCTCCTGTACCTCTTCCCCTTTCTTTCTTCGGGTTGCCCATCTTAGGGTTTGAAGGGTTTTTCTTTCCAGTGAAACCAATAGTTTCCTCCAAAAATAACTGGAAAGTATGATAATTTAACAAAAACAGCTAAAATGATAAGAGCTGTGTTCTCCTGCTGCTGTTTAGCTTGGGCTCCACAGCGCCCCTATGCCACCTCTTTTGAGAACCATAGTGGCTTTTTCTTTTGTTTTGATTTGTTTATTTGCTTCACACAAAGGCTTGTTGCCTCTGTGATGGCAGTTTTGATGATTCCCCATTGTTACTCCACCCCTCCTTCTAGCCTGTTTGCTAGTGCTTTTCTGAGGCACTCTCCCATCTTGCCAAAGTCAGCCCTCCTGAAGTCCAGTACCCTCACCTTTTGTATGCTTGACTCTGTAGCTGAGTTTAACGTGAACCACACTGTTTGATGGTCACTTGTTCCTAGATGGCAACCCACTTCTAGATCTGAGATCCTCTCACTGTCCCCATTTGAGAGTATGAGGTCTAAGATTGCTCCCTCAAGAGTGGGTTCTGAAACTAGCTGTCTGAGGCATGCCACCTGTAGGGCATCAAGAATGGCCCTGCTCTTGGATGTGGCTGCAGCAAGCGTGCTCCAGTTAACATCTGGCATATTCAGGTCTCCCATCAACAGTATTTCCCCTTTCTCTGCCATCCTAAGAATGCCTTCTATCATATCCTTGTCCAATCCCTCCCCCTGACCTGGAGGTCTTTATACAACCCCTGTGCGGATTGTGATGCCACTTCCAGTCTCCAAGGTGACCCACAGTGCCTCCTCTCCTCCCTGTTTACTCTTTTGTTCAGTTGCTTTTATCCCTTCCTTTACATAGAGAGCTACTCCTCCCCCTCTTCTCCTCTCCTCTCCTCTCCTCTCCCTGTCTCTCCTGTAGGTTATGTACCCTGGTATGTTAACATTCCAGTCATGGTTCTCTGTGTACCATGTTTCTGTGACTGCTACGATATCCAGGCATCCCTCTTCCATTAAGGCCACCAGTTCAGGGAACTTGTTGCCCAGGCTATGGGCATTGGTATTCATTATCCTCCATTTCCTGATTGCCCCATTCCTGTCCTTCTTGCCTTTGTCACTTTCTCCATTTACCCCTGCCCTTCTCCCTATCGACATCTCTATGTTGGTGTTTACTGTACTTACTACAGTGACTTTTTTGGGGGGGCTAGGATTTCCCTGCTCCTTTCCAATGCCTCCCCCCTTGGCTAGTTTAAATACTTGCCAATGAAGCATTTGAACCTATCACCTAGGATCCTGGTTCCCCTCCTGGACAGGTGCAGCCCATCATGCCAGTATAGGCTTGCATCACTCCAGGTGGAACCCCAGTCCCCAATGAAGCCAAATCCCTGAGCTCTGCACCAGTTTTTCAACCACTGATTGAATCCCATGGTATGGAGCACCCTAGCCTCTTGTATGCCATAGACAGTCAGCACCTCTGAGAAGGCTACCGTGCATGCTACATGTCTAAGGCCCCTTCCAATTCCACAGACTCTTCCTGCACTGCTCTGATCCCTTTATTAGCCAGGTCATTTGTCCCTAGGTGGACAATGACATCCAGCTCCCTTCCCTGTGCAGCTGCTCCAGCAATCCTGAGGATTTGCTCCCTGTCCTTCCAAGCCATGGCACCAGGCAGGCACCTTACCTCCCTCTCCCCTTCCTCCCCCAGTTCTACCTTCCTAACAATGGAGTCCCCCACCAAGAGTTGTTTCCTTCCCCTGTGCAGTCCCATGCCACCCTCCTGTGGGTCTCCTTTGTGGAGGTTCCTGGCATTCTCCTTGGTCTTCACTGTGGGTGTCTCCATAGAGGAACCACACTTTGCCAGAATGTCATAGGAATTGTGGAGAGGTACAACTGGAGGGATACACCTCTGTTCCACCACTCTCACTCTCCCTGAGCCCACTGTGGTCCAACCGCTCCTCTTTCTTGGCAACCTCTGAGGCAACGGCAGTGGCTCTGGTGGTCCCTGGATGGAAGAGGAGGTCCCACAAATCCTGGCCAACTCAGCCTGGAGATGAGCAACCTCCCCCCTCAGCCCAGAGAGGTGCCTGCAGATGGGACAACACTGCATCCTCCAGACCATCTCCAGGAAGATTGCTGCTCCACAGCCACTGCACTGTACCACTCCCATCATGTCTTATTTCTGGCCCCTTCACTATTGCTTGGAATCCTTACTCTTTCCTCTGTTTTTTTCCCCTTCTCTCTCTTTTCTTACTTACTGCCTCTGTGCCCTTTAAGCTCCTGATTGTCCTGTTCTGAGACAAGAAGATCCTATATTTCTCAGTAGACCCCTTACTTGCTTATAGGCAGACTCCCAGCAGCTAGAGGGGGCCGGGGAGCTACTCTTGCCCTTCTAGGATGGTGCATCTTTGGTGGCTCTGTGATCACTCACTTCCTACTCCCAAACAGGAAGTTCCTGTTGTCAGTCAAATCCTGTGCCTATAAAAGTAGAACTAGCTTGGGGAAGGAAGGTGAGCAATATAGTTTTTTAGAAGAGTGTAGAGAGCAGAAGAGTTCTACTTCTTTAGTCCCAGTAGAGAAGTCCAGTCACACAGCATTCCTTCCTTCCTTCTGGTGTCCTCTGCCAAGCCTCTGACAGAATCTTTCTAAGGCAGTGTTTAAATCTAGTTTCCTTCTAGCTAAGCCACTCTCCCTACTTACTAGATAGTTCTACAAGTAATTTAAACTGCACAGCAATCAAACCCCTTCAGCCCCCAGAGATTTGCTCCTAGATAACTGTTCAGATAACCACTTTAGCTAACTGAGACAAACACACTAATTTTTTTTTTACCCTAAATTAAAGGTCCTAGTAGAAGAGTTCTACTTCTTTAGTCCCAGTAGAGAAGTCCAGTCACACAGCACTCCTTCTTTCTGGTGTCCTCTGCCAAGCCTCTGCACTGTATCAAAGGCCTTACTGAAGTCCAAGTACAGGACATGTACCACATGGCCCCTGTCCAATTCCCTTGTCACCCAGTCATAATACTGTATTAGGCTGGTTTGAGAAGATCTCCCTGAGACAAACCTATGTTGTCACCCATCTTAGAGACCATTACTCTCTAGGAATGCCACCAGCCTCTGCTTCAGCATCGCCTCCATAAGCTTACCCACTATGGACGTGAGACTGACTGTCCAATAATTTCCTGGCTCCTCCTTTGGCCCACTCTTGTGTATGGGCACCAAATGGGCCACCCTCCACTCCTGGGGCACACACCCCATTTCCAGGGAGGTGTTGAACAGATCTGCCAGTGGCTCAGCCAACAGCTCCGCCATCTCTCTCGGCACTCTGGGGTGGATGTCATCGGGACCTGGTGCCTTGTTCACCCTTACTGCCCTCAGCCCCTCTAGCACCCTAGTCCTTGTGATCACTTTGTCCATCACCTCCTGCCCCCTTTCCCCAACCCCCCCAGCCCATACTGGTAGTGGACCATCCCTCTCCTTAGTGAAAATGGAGCAGAAGTACACATTTAGAATTTCCGCTTGCTCCTCCCCCTTTTCCACCCAATCCGCTCCCTACTTTATCCTCACAATATGTTCCTTGCACTTCCTCTTTTCCCTGACATACCTTAAAAAGTCCTTTTCCCCTCCCTTTATGTCCTGTGATAACCTTAATTCCCTGGAGGCCAAAGCTTTTTTTCACCATCCTGGCCACCTCCCTTGACCAACTCCTGTAAGCCTCCTTATCCTCTCCCTTCCCTGCTCTCCTGTACTTCCAGTATGCAGCCCTCTATGCCCTTACCCCTTGCAGCACCTACTTGTTCAACCAGCATGGTTTCTTGGCTCTGCTCTTCTTACTCCTGGCCCTGGTGCAGGCTACTGTGGCCTCTGTTAGCCAAGTCTTTATAACTCCCAACTTTTGTTCTGCATCCATCCCCGGCCTTATATTCTGGAGTCTCCCTCTCAGTATTGCTTCCATCCTTCCAAAGTCCACCCTACTAAAGTCCACCACCTTAGTGCCTGTGCCTCCTGTCTCTCTGCCCAGCATGAGAACGAGCCACACTGTTTGGTGGTCGCTACCCGCTAATGGGTCCTCCACCCTTACCTCCCTCACCACCTCCCCATTTGTCAGTACTAGGTCCAGAGTGCTACCAAGCCTTGTAGGCCCACTTACCAATTGCATCAGAAGGCCATCCTGGAATGCATCAACAAGCACCTGCTCCCTGGTACTGCTAGTGGCTGGGGTGCTCCAGTCATCCCCTGGTAGGTTAAAATCCTCTACTATCTTCACACTCCCCCTTCTACAGACCCTCCTTATCTGCTCTGCCAACTCCCCATCCAGTTCCCTGGATTGGGCTGGTAGCCTGTACACCACTCCCAGCCTCAGCTTTCTGCCCTTGGAGTCCAGGAGTTGCACCCAAAGTGCCTCTGTCCTCTCCCATTCTCCCTCGTCCATTTTGCATTTGATCCCTTCCTTCACATAGTGTGCAACCCCACTTCCAACCCCGCCGGTCCCTGCTGTATATCCTGTATCCCGGGATTGCCGAGTCCCAATCATGGTGCTCTGTGGCCCAAGTCTCTGTCACTGCAGCAGTGTCCACCTTCCCCTCTGAAAAGAGCACCTAAAGCTCTGCAATTTTGTTCCCCAGGCTTCTTGCATTAAGAAAGACCACCTTCCACCCTTCCACCTCCTTCTCCTCACTCTTCTCCTTGGCCTGTGTCCCTCCTCCTGGTAGTCTGCACCCTTTCTCCTAGTTATTCTTGCTGGGTGTTGGTGCCTTCTGCATTACACTCAGACCACTCTGCCCGCTCACTCCCACAGTTACTATGCCTTTACCTATATCTAGGGGGGTGAGCTCATTAGGCTTCCCTGTCCAGGCCTTTCTACCAACCTCAGCAATTTGGCCCCCCCCACTAGTTTAAATCCAGCCGAGTAGAGATATACCCCTCTAATCCTGCCTTTAACACACCAGTCCCCTCCCTGCTCAAGTGTAGCCTGTCTGCCATGTACAAGCCACTATTCCTCCAGACCCCACCCCAGTTAGTCACTAACCCATAATTTTTGGTGTGGCACTAATCCCTCAACCACTCGTTGAACTCCTCGATCCTACCCTTCCTCCCCATGCTTGCACTTGGTACTGGGAGCACCTCCGAGAATGCCACTGACTCCCCCACACTCTCACACTGCCTGCCCAGCTCCTAGAACCTCCCCCTCACTACTTCCACATTTTCCCCCACCAAGTCGTTTGTACCCACATGCAACAGTAAATGAGGTTTCTTTCTCCTACTCGCTGCACATTTGAGCAGTGCCTGCCCCTCCTGCAGTCAACCCGGGGATAGCGTCAATACAGATATGGCTGTGCCTTCCCCCCCTTCTGCCCCATCACACCCCTTTCAGTATAGAATACCCCAGGAAAAGCCACCATCCCTTACTCCTTTTCCCTTCTAATGCCCCTTCCACCACCCCAGTGTTTGTTCTTCCCTGCCCCTTATCCCCACCAGCTGCAGCCTCTGTGACTTCTGTATCTGCACCACCTACTTCTGCCTCACCCCTTTTCTCTGCTTTATTCCTCCCATCCCCTTGAACTCCTTCTCAGCCTGACTACTTCCTACTGGGCTTCCCATGTTGACCTCCCCTCCTCCCCTGCTAATTTCCAACACCTCTCCTATCACCATTGTTGTCGATTTAGAGCCCCCATTCCCTTTGACCCAGATAGTGATGCCCCTCCCATCCTTCCCCTTCCCCTTCCCATAGCCTTTTCTCCTCCAGTCATCCCCCTCCTTCCTTACTAGCCCCCCTTCTACCCTTTCATGCTTGCTATCTCTTCCCCTACCTGTTGCCATTGCTCTCATGCCCCGCTTGTCCTCTCCCCTTCAGTATGTTCCTGCTCTTCCCCTCCCATAGTAGAGGCTCAGATCTATTCCTAGTCGATACCCCTCCCACATCTCTTCCCCCATCGGGTCCCCCATCTTACTTGTTCCCTCCATGCCCCCGGTCCCTCTCTGCCCACAGCCATCTGCTCTCTCTCTCTCCAGTACTCCTTGTGGTCTCTTCCTCCCCATCAGGAGGCCCTCTCCTCACTTCAGGCACCCCTGCCTCCTCCTTTTTCTAAGTGCTCTGATACTGGGGCCGTTTCAGTCCCCAGTTGTTGTTCCCCACCCCCTTGCCATCCCCTGTCCCCCCACCAGGATGCCTACCTTACTCATCTGCCCTGCCACTTAGACTCCTCCCTAACCTCCACAGTTCCTCCCTCAAACTATCCAGCTGTCTACAGAGCATACACCCCCCCCATTTTCCAAGCCCAGTCCAGGATCATGGCGGACCCACACCCTGTACACCCTAACACCCTTCCAAAGATGCCAGCCCTATTGACATGCGGCACCTGCCCCATTTTGGCTCCCATCTTATGTTGCAGGCTCTTATTCCCGGTTTCTGTACCCTACTACAACTGTTAGGACCCTATTAACTCAAATTCCTGCTCCCCCCAACACTAGTCCTCCTACTGCCCCATTGCCAACTGGGTTAATTCAGTCTTAAATCTCATCTGTTAGATACTGTATTACTGTAGCAATCCTAAAGCCTCCTTGTCCATTTTTCACCTCTCAGCTACCATACTTTTTGTTCTCAGCCATCATAGTTTTACTTAGCCCAGTTAGAAATCATATTGCACTCCAAGTATTACTCAGCTCAGTTAGAGAAATAAACAGAACAAATAAATATGTATTATTACAACAATCCTAACAGTATAGCTCAGTACTTAGCTCAGTTAGAGAAATAAACAGAACAACTAAATCTGTATTATTATTACAGCAATCATAAAAGTATACAATCGTTGCTTTGACTCCACGCCAGAGACCCTGCTGTAATATAGGACCATACAGGACACTGGGCAGGTGGGTGGGCAACTCTGAAGTCCCAACAGAGCTCCGTTGAGCTAGCTCACTTCCCCCTCTCACTCGCTCATTCTGTTTCTCCCAGCGCTGCAGGCTGCCCTTTTGTACTGGGCTCCTGCCTGCATTGGTGCCTTTTTCTGCCCAACAATGAAATCTGCAGCAGTCCTGACAGAGCTCCATTGAGCTCGCTCACTCCCCCTCTCTCACTCGCTCATTTTGTTTCTCCCAGTGCTGCAGGCTGCCCTTTTGTACTGGGCTCCTGGCTGCATTGGCACCTTTTTCTGCCCACAAAGAAATCCACAGCAGTCCCGACAGAGCTCCATTGAGCTCGCTCACTCCCCCTCTTTCACTTGCTCGTTCTGTTTCTCATAGTGCTGCAGGCTACCCTTTTGTACTAGGCTCCTGCCTGCGTTGGTGCCTTTTTCTGCCCACAAAGAAATCCACAGCAGTCCTGACAGAGCTCCGTTGAGCTTGCTCACTCCCCATCTCTCATGCGCTTGTTGTTAATCTGTCCCAAACACTGATTTCCCACTGCAACTGAGCTATTGTATGCCAGAGGTGTGAAAACACATTTTGGCCAGGTTGTGAAAAATGACAACTGTACTGTTCATAAGGAGGTGTGAAAAAATGGCAGAGTTGAAAATCTGGCATGAAAATATTGCAAATTTGCGAAGTTACAAGGCTGCGTGGAAACTGTGCAAAGCATGCTTGTAACGCAGTCATGTTATGGACTTTCTTCACCAAATTTTCAACATAGGCATTTTAGGACCTCTGCTGTTGAACACTGTCACTGTCATTTTCTTAATCTGTCCCTAAAACTGATTTCCCACAGCACCAATGCTATTCTGTGCCGGAAGTGCGTAAACACATTTTGGCCAGGATGTGTAAAATGAAAGCTGTACTGTTCATAAGAAGGTATGGAAAAATGCCAATGTTGAAAATCTGGAGTGAAAATATTACAAATTCATGAAGTTATGAGCATGTTTGGAAACTGCGTAATGCATGCTCATAAAACAGTCATGTTTTGGATATTTTTCACCAAATTTTGCAACATAGACTTTTTGAGAGCCCACCTCATGAACAGTGGCACTGTCATTTCATTAATCAGTCCTGAAAGATGATTCCATGCACTGACCACGAATCACCTTTCAGGACCAAATAACACCATGACAGTGACTGAATTCATGAGGACGGGTCCCGATAACCCCATGTTAAAAATTTGGTGCAAAAATTCCCAAAAATGCCCGAGATATGCACCAAAGTTGAAAAAAACCTATTTATGCCATTATATAGCTTACTGGCATTTCTTCAGTTCACGGTTAGCTTTGAAGAGTGCAGACGTGTTCCCGGTCCACCAAAGATCGTCGCGCTGGGCTCCGGAGGTAAGTATGTGTTAAGGGGTATGGGAAGGCAGGGTGCGCAGAGGGTAGGCGCCGGTTGTGGGAGGGGCAGGAGAGACTGCAAGGGACTGTTTTCTTGTTGTACAGGTAAAAAAAATAGTGCGGGTTGGTTTTCTTCCTTCACATGTGTTGTTTGGTACACTGGGGTGGGCTCCCAGTTACCACCTGCATTTGTGGGGAGGGAGAAGGAAGTCAATAGGGATTGGGCCCCCCATTGGCACAGAAACAGGTGGGGTGCATGATGCCTAGGTGTTTGGGCACCTTCTCAGCAGCAGAAATCGAGGGGTGGGAACATTATGCCGCGATGCGGAGGCCTCTATCAGCAAATTGAACTGGGAAGGGGACTGAAACTAGACTGGCCCCCATTGGCAAAGAAAGACTACTGGGGCACATGATGCTATAGGATTGGACACCCCTTGCACACAACAGAAACTTGGGGTGGGGACATTATGCTGACAGGGACTGGGCTTCCTGTCAGCAAATGAAGGGGGTCGAGGGCATGCCGACAGGGGGACTAGGGATCCCCGTTGGCTCTGAGGTGGCTGCATAGAGCCACCACGTTCCTAGTACTATAACACCAGGCAAGGTACCACCCTGCAATGATGGGTCGCTCCCTCATTGCAGTGGAATTGCTGATGCAGCAATGATGAGGCGTCCCCTCATTGCAGCAGCCAAATCATTTCAAGTTGGTGGCACTTCTGCAGAACCAGTGTCATCAGGACATTGGGCCTGCATTGGGTGCACACCACCAAGCCCACAAATGCAGTGCTGGCATTGACCACCACACTGCCGCACCTCCACAACTCACTTCTCTCCTAAGCTGCCACATAATGTTTCTTGAGCATGCATGCAAGCAAACATAAAAAGGTAATAAGAGTGAAGTATTAAATTATAGGCAGTTAGCCTCACATTTATCATTGACAAAATTATGGCAGGATTAATTAAAAACTATGTCCAAAAAGAACTGTCAAATAAACAGTGTATGGACACAACATAGCATGGTTTCAAGAAAAGAAGATCTTGCTTTCCAAACTAGTTTGGTTTTTATGAAAATGTTAGCAGAGAGTTGAACACATTGATAAACCTATGGACAGAATTCCTTTACATTTTAGCAAGGCCTTTGATTTAGTATCCTATTCAGAGATTATTACAAAGAGAGAAAACTGGGCCTTAGGAAAGACATAACTGACTAGACAAAAACTTGATAAACTGGTCAAACCCAGAAAGTCTGTATCAATAGTTATTATTTCAGTGATGCAGAGGTTGACAGTGGTATGGTTATCATTACAGTGAGGGAGAGGTTGACAGTGGTATTCCACAAGGTTCTGTCCTGGGCCCATTACTCTTTTTTTCAGCATATACTGGACCTAGAAAACAGAATCAACAGCTGCACGGGGGAAGGAGCTGGATTTCATTGTCCCCCTCGGAACAAATGACCTGGCTGAGAAAGGGATCAGAGCAGTGCAGGAAAAGTTTGTGGAGTTGGGACATAGCCTTAGACAAGTAACACACACGGTAACCTTCTCGGAGGTGCTGCCTGTCTATGGCATGGGTGAGGCTAGGGTACTCCACACCATGGGATTCAACCAGTGGTTGAGAAACTGGTGCAGAGATCATGGATTTGGCTTCACTGGGGACTGGGGGTCCACCTGAAGTGATGCTGGCCTATACTGGCATGATGGTCTGCATCTGTCCAGGAGTGGAACCAGGATCCTAGGTGATAGGTTTAAATTCTTCATTGGCAAGAATTTAAACTAGCCAAGAGGGTAGGCACTGGAAAGGAGCAGGGAAATCCTAGCCCCCGCAGTCCAAAAAAATAAAATCAGGGTAGTAAGTGAGGTAAACACCAAGATAGATATGTAGATAAGGAGAAGGGCAGGGGTACATGGAGAAAATGACAAAGGTAATAAGGACAGGGATGGGGCAAAAAGGGGTAAGGCCATCAAGAAAAGGAGGGTAATGAGTACCATGCCTGTAGTCTGGGCAACAATCTTCCTGAACTGGTGGCCTTGATGGAAGAGGGATGCCTGGATATCCTAGCAGTCACAGAAACAAGGTACACAGAGAACCATGAATGGGATGTTAACATACCAGGGTACACAACTACAGGAGAGACAGGGAGGGTAGAAGAGGGGGTGGAGAAGCTCTCTATGTAAAGGAAGGGATAAAACTAATGGAATAAAAGAGTAAACAGGGAGGAGAGGAGGCACTGTGGGTCACCTTAGAGACTGGAAATGGCACCACAATCCACACAGGGTTTGTATACAGACCCTCATGTCAGGGGGAGGGAATGGACAAGGATATGATAGAATGCATCCTTAGGGTGGCAGAGAAAGGGGAGATACTGTTGATGGGGGACCTGAATATGCCAGATGTTAACTAGAGCACCTTTGCTGCAGCCACATCCAAGAGCAGGGTCATTCCCAATCCCCTGCAGGTGGCATGCCTCAGACAGCTAGTTTTGGAACCCACTCATGAGGGAGCAATCTTACACCTCATCCTCTCAAATGGGGACAGTGAAAGGATCTCAGATCTAGAAGTGGGTAGCCATCTAGGAACAAGTGACCACCAAACAGTGTGGTTCATGATAAACTCAGCTACAGAGTCAAGCCATACAAAAGTGAAGGTACTGGATTTCAGGAGGGCTGACTCTGGCAATATGGGAGAGTGCCTTAGAAAAGCACTAGCAAACAATCTAGAAGGAGGGGTGGAGCAACAATGCGGAAACATCAAAACTGCCATCACAGAGGCAACAAGCCTTTGTGTGAAGCAAATAAACAAATCAAAACAAAAGAAAAAGTCACTATGGTTTTCAAAAGAGGTGGTGGTGAAGGTTAGGGAGAAAAAGACAGCATTTAGGAAGTATAAGGGGTCACAAACGCACTCAGCAGGTCAGGCCCTCTGCTCCCACAGTGCCAAAACCTCAGAGCACAAGAGTGTGAACAGGTAACAGACAGGGTAACCCTCCTGTCTGCTTGTGGGTCCAAATCACCTTTGGTCTCAAGTTCTGGGGGAGTCAAACTGTGAACCTTATGCTAGTGTACCCAAATGTACAGGCTCAGATAATATTCTCTTCGGGGGGATGCAATATATCTTTCGCCTAAGGGCACCTAACCAGATATCCAAAATGGACCCTTAAAACTCTATAAATAAAGTCCTTAGGTATATTCGCATCTTTTCCCAGTTTAGTAACACCATCAAGCTGTTGAACAGTTATCAGACTTAACCATCTATACATCACATGCAAAAACTGAACTTGCAGACATTCAGGCAGTCTTTCAAATAATATATTTACTAAAAATGGATAAAAATATGAAAAATGTAAACACAGAATAATATATCAAAGAGCACACAATCACATAAAAGAACAAGGGAAGATCGCAAAACAAAAACTCCTACCACAATACAGTTAGACTTTTTCTATCTAATGTATTACCTTTTTAAGTGCAGTTAGAGAACTGTCTTTCTTGAGTCCCAAAATGGTATGACAAACAGATCTGACACCAGTATTAGTTTAAACTGTGTCTCTCCATACCCCTTCTGTGAGTCATCTAGCTCCTCCTTTTAGAATATTAAAAAAATACAAACAGGATGTCCTATCAGGAGTTATATTAAATAAGGTGACATCAGCAAAAACTCATTTCCCAAACTGAGTCATTTATTAAACATTTTTGCTTTGACCTTGAGCAGTTCCTGTTTTTCCAAGGAACATCAAATGTTTTTATAACTCTGCAGTTTGTCACCTAGATGCGAGATAGCCACATCCTGTCCTGTAATAAAATGTATATTTAGCTTCCCAACTTCAAAGCATGTCATAAAAATGCAATAAAATGCAATTTCTCAAGGAAGTTAATTACATTACAGAGATCTCCTGGTCAATTACATATCCTGTAGTTTTCACTGAAACCTGGGGGGCACCCATGGAGCACAGACTCACATACTATATTTTTATATTACAAATATCATACAGCAATCATAACCAGCTGGCCAAGCATCACAATCCTCCCCACCTAGACTGAATTTGGGGCTCTATCCCTTGCATGGGATGAGCTCCACAAGTCAGTTCACTCCTCATACAGACGCAACAGGCCATCTGTCTTCTGATTGTTCACTCCAGCCGTATGTAAGATTGTCATGTTATACCCTTGCTAGGCAAGACTCTGTCTCAATAGTCTACCATTAGTTTTTCCCATTTGTGTCAGCCAAACCAGGGGGGTTGTGGTTAGTTTGTACCTCAAAATGCTGCCCATATAAGTACTGAATGGCTCTAACTTCTTTAGGATCCACACTATGGCAAGACACTCTTTTTCCACAGTAGAGTAAGCCTGCTCCCTGGGAAGTAACTTTTTACTCAGGTACACTACAGGGTGATCTTTCCCTTGGTTGGATGTCTGACTCAATACTGCCCCAATACCCATGTCTGAGGCATCAGTCTGGACTATAAAGGGTCTGCTATAGTCAGGACTTGTCAATACAGGAGCACTGCACAGTGCCTTCTTCAGTCGGGTAAAGGCTTTTTCACAGGCTGGTTCCCAGGTAATTTTCTTAGGCATCTTTTTCTTTACAAGGTCAGATAGGGGAGCAGCCAGGGCACTGTAATTGGGTACAAATTTCCTATAGTACCCTGCTGTCCCTAAAAAGCTCCTGACCTGCTTCTGCATTTCTGGTCTGGGTCATGCCTTGATCACCTCTATTTTTCCTTGGTTAGGACGGAGCTGTCCCCATCCTACAACATGCCTGTGGTATGCCACTTCAGCCATGGCCACCTGGCACTTCTTAGCTTTGACAGTGAGCCCAGTCCTCTATATCCTGCCCAGCACATCCCTAAAGTGGGACAGGTGTTCCTCCCAGCTGGCACTAAAGAAGGCAATGTCATCCAGGTACGCCACAGTGTACTCCTCAGCACCATTTAACACCTAGTTCACCAACCTTTGGAAAGTGGCCAAGGCGTTCTTCATTCTAAAAGGCATTACTTTAAATTCAAATAAGCCTATCAGAGTGATGAAGGCTGACCTCTCCCTAGCTCTGTCAGTTAACTCTACCTGTCAATACCCCTTTGTCAGGTCAATAGTTGTAAGGTATGTCGCCCCTCCCAACTTGTCCAGGAGTTCATCCGTCCAGGGCATCGGGTGGGCGTCTGACTTTGTGACTGCATTTAGTCCATGATAGTCCACACAGAAACAAGTAGAGCCATCTGGCATGGGTACAAGAACTACGGGTGAGGCTCAGGGGCTGTGGGATCTCTGGATTACTCCTAAACCCAGCATTTCCTCCACCTCCCTCCTAATGTCCTTTTGGACAGCCTCTGACACCCGATATGCTGTCTGCCGTATGGGCGTCTATGTCCCTGTCTCTACATCATGCATCGCTAAGGGGGTTAGTCCAGGCTTGGCACTAAACAGTGGGGCAAAGTCTGCTAGAACCTCCCTTACTTCCTGGATCTTGTCCAGGGCCAGCTGGGGAGACAATTTAACTGCCTCCACAGTGGATTCCAACTTGCTTTCTTCCAGTAAGTCCAGAAGGGGGTCTTCTTTGTCCAGCCCCTTCCCAGGACTACATACTGTAAACACCATGTCAGCCCTATTAGCATATGGCTTCATCATGTTGACATGGTACATTCTTTCTGTCTGTCTTCTGTCAGGTAATTCTATTATGTAGTTCCCATCATTTACCTTCCTAACTACTTTATATGGTCCTGTCCACTCAGCCTGCAGCTTGTCTTTCCAGACTGGAATAAAGACCATGACTTCCTGACCCACCATGTATGAGTGAGCTCTGGCTCTGCAGTCGTACCACATTTTTTGTTTCTGTTGGGCAGCTGCCAGGTTGCTCTGGGCTGTTCCCATAAGATCCTTCAGCCTTTCCCTAAACCTAAGGATGTAATCTACTATGGAAGTTCCCTGGGTGGCATGCTTGCCTTTTCAGTCCTCCTGGATCAAGTCTAGGGGCCCACATACCCGATGTCCATATAAGAGCTCAAAGGGGGAAAATCATGTTGACTCTTGGGGCACCTTCCTGTATGCAAATAACAGGCGGGGAAGGTATTTCTCCAAGTCCCTCCCATTCCATTCAGCAAATGCTTGGAGTATTGACTTCAAGGTACCATTAAATCTTTCCACTAGCCCATTGGCTTGTGGGTGATAAGGTGTCATGCACCTCTGCACCACCCCACACTTCTTCCACAAACATTTCATCAGATCTGAGATGAAGGAACCCTCTCGATCGGTGATAACCTCCTGTGGAAACCCAACATGGGAGAAAATCCCAAGTAAGGCATCTGCCACTTTGTCTTTCCTCAATGAGGATAGGGTGACTGCCTCTGAATACCAGGTGGCATAATCCACTACAGTCAGGATGAACCTCTTCCTGGAGGAGCTGAGGGTATTTAACAGCTCCACAATGTGCATTCCCACCCTCAAATGGCTCCTCCACTATGGGCAATGGAATTAGGGTGGCTTGGGTTTTCTTTCCTGTCTTCCCTATTTCTTGGCACCGGTGACATGACCTGCAATACTTCTTCACCTGCTGGGTGAAGTTGGGCCAATAGAAATTCTTGCCCAACTCCTGCATAGTGCTCATGATTCCCAGATGACCAGACAAGGGAATATTATGTGCAATCTTGAGCAACTGCTCACGATACCCCTGGGGAATGACAAGCTGTCTGCCTATCACCCCTCCCTCTGTCTTCACATCCTGAATATACCTCATTCCATTTTCCCAATAAACTTTATGTTTACCGTTACCTCCCTGTGCTCCATCAGAGTCTGCCCAAACCCTCAGTTTCTCTGGACTAGGGTCACTTTTCTGAGCAGCTGCAAACTCCTTACACATTCCCAAGGCATGGGACAGGTCCCCTGCAGTCTCTAAACCAGGGTCCCTAGCACTAGTGTCAGGGCACTCAGGATCACTGTCATCCTTAACCCTCTGACAGTGGGTCACTCCTACCTCTTTGGAGTAACCCTCCGTAGCTGTGCGGTAAACTTCTACTGGGGAAATTTGTCCCCTTTTTCATTAGTCTCCCTATCAGGAGGCACAGGCAGGGGAACCAGCCTCCCAGTGGTTTCCACAATGACTTCTGTGGGGTCCAGGGAACTACAATTTCCTTATCCCACTTGGCTACGGGTAACTACATGCACCATTCCCTGTTTGAGATTGTTGCCAAGGATGATGTCAACTGCTAAAGTTTTGGCTACAGCCACCTGTTGCACAGTTCCCCCTGTTTCACCCCAGTCTAGGAGAACACTAGTGAGTGGCAATGTTTTCTCCTCACCAATGAAGTCTTGTACCATTACAAATTTATTGGGTATAAGCTGACCAGGTTCTGCCAGATCCCCTTTTACCAACATCAGGGATGTCCCTGTGTCCCTTAACCCTTGTGTCTGTACACCATTGACTGTGACTGGATGCATGTGTTCCCTCATGTTCACAGGCATGCTTCCAGGGACACATAAACAACCCACTTCTTTCCTATCCCCATTCTGGGTATTGCTCATCCTTTTGGGACACTGTTTGGCAACATGCCCAGTTTCTTTACTAACCCAACATTCATTTCTTTTCTCAGAGAACTTTCTTTGAAACCTGGGTTAACTAATTTCGGTGGAGGCAGGTAGGGTTTTAGCTGCCCTGAAGGGGTGCTTTTCCCTTTCTGTGCTGCCACACCTGCCCCATTCACTCTCAGAGCAGGTCTGCTGTTGGCATAGCGGTCCGAGAGTTCAGCAGCCTCTTGCACTGTTTTGGGATCTCTGTCCTCCAGCCAGGTTTTCAGCTCTGCTGGGCATGCCCAGAAAAACTGTTCTAGCAAAATAGCATTTTAAATTTTATCTACAGAGTTTGCTTCAATTCTCTCCCACCAATGTTTTAAACATTGACTTTGTTTCATGGCTAGCTCTTTGTAGCTCATGTCAGGGCTTCTCCTGAGTTTACGGAATTTAGCTCTGTATGCTTCTGCAGTTAAATCAAACTTTTTTAAAAGTGCAGCTTTAAGTTTTCTGTAATCATTACTGTCCTCATTGTCCATTTGACCCAAAGTATCCTGAGCTTTCCCGGTAAGTAGCGTGGATAACTGGAAGCTCCAGGACTCTCTAGGAATTTTTGCCTAAATACAAAGTTTTTCAAAGGAATTTAAATTAGGCATCCATATACTCCTCCTCTTTAAATTCAGCTATCAATTTGGAATTCAATTTGTAACCCAGTCCTGTAGTTCCAGTTAAACCCAAGCCACTTACCTGCTCTGGTGCTGGGGGTTGGAGTCGTAGCTTCTCCAGTTCCTGTTGCTTCTGGCACTCACGCTCTTCATGGTCCACCTCTCGCTGTTCATGGTCTGCTTCTTGCTGTTCCTGCTCCCTCTTCTCCTCTGTGGCTCGCTGTTCTCTCTCCCTCTTCTTATCTGTGGCTTGCTGGTGCTCACACTCTTCACAGTCAGCTTCATGCTGTTCTCACTTCTTTTTCTCCTCCTCTGTGGCTCATTTCTCTTGCTCAGCATCTCTCTGGAACTCCAGCTCTATTCTGCACAACTCAATCTGCAGCCTGAGTACTTCTGGCTCCAGAATGCTGGTGACCTTCCCCTGCTGCTGTGGCCCTTTGCTTGCACTGGCCCTGCTGCCCTCCTCACTGGATCTGGACACTGCACTGGCCGCTAGCCCCTCCACATCCAAGGTTTGGTCCTTAACAGTCACAGTCTGTGACTCGATGTTCTGGGCATCTGCTGTCATCAGGACATCCATGAGGTTCTGCTTGGTGGCTCTCACGTCATACAGAACTCCTCTGTCCTGGCACAACTGCCTCAAGTAGTCTGCAGTGTACCCACTGTAGTTGGAAGCCATCTTCTTCCCTAACTGTGGCTACTCTAACTTGCACTTTAGAAAAAAAATAAAACAGGTAGGAACTTGACTGTAAACAAAATTATATAGTTCTGTTTCCTCTATAAAAATAAATCACTGCCTTATTTTGCAAGTGAGCCATACAGTATTAAGCTGACACACTGAACAGTTAAAGCTTGTGTTACCAATTTTATCCGCAATGCTGCCAACCAAATCTGTCACAAATGCACTCAGGAGGTCAGGCCCTCTGCTCTGACAGAGCCAACCTCAGAGCACAAGAGTGTGAACAGGTAACAGACAGGGTCACCCTCCTGTCTGCTTGTGGGTCCAAATCACCTTTGGTCTCAAGTTCAGTGGGGATTCAAACTGTGAACCTTATGCTAGCGTACCCAAATGTACAGGTTCAGATAATATACTCTTCAGGGGGATGCAATACATCTTTCACCAAAGGGCACCTAACCAGGTATCCAAAATGAAACCTTAAAACTCTATAAAAGACCTTAGGTATATTCGTACCTTTTCCCAGTTTAGTAACACCATCAAGCTGTTGAACAGTTATCAAACTTAACCATCTATACGGCACATGCAAAAACAGAACTTGCAGAAAAATGTAAACACAGAATGATATATCAAAGAGCACACAATCACATAAAAGAACAAGGAAAGATTACAAAACAAAAACTCCTACCACAATACAGTTAGACTTTTTCTATCTAATGTATTACCTCTTTAAGTGCAGTTATAGAACTGTCTTTCTTGAGTCCCAAAATGATATGACAAACAGATTAGACACCAGTATTAGTTTAAACTGTGTCTCTTCACACCCCTTCTGTGAGTCATCTAGCTCATCCATTTAGAATATTAAAAAAAATTACAAACAGAATGTCCTATCAGGAGATATATTAAATAAGGTGACATCAACAAAAACTAATTTCCCAAATGTAGTCTTTAATTAAACATTTTCTCCTTGATTTTGAGCAGTTCCTGTTTTCCCAAGGAACATCAAAGGTTTTTATAACTCTGCAGTTTGTCACCTAGATGTGAGATAGCCACATCCTGTCCTGTAATAAAATGTATAGTTAGCTTCCCAACTTCAAAGCATGTCATAAAAAGGCCATAACATGCAATTTCTCAAGGAAGTTTATTACATTACAGAGATCTCCTGGTCAATTATATATCCTGTAGTTTTCACTGAAATCTGGGGGGGGGGGGGGGGACCCACGGAGCACAGAGTCCCATACTATATTTTTATATTACAAATGTCATACAGCAATCATAACCAGCTGGCCAAGCATCGCATAAAGAAACACAGAAGGAGCAGGACAAAGAACTGTACCAGTTAAGGCAGAAGGAAGCAGGGAAGGAAGTCAGAATAGCAAAACTGAGGAAAAGATAGCAAACTTTGTTAAGAAGGGGGATAAACCCTTTTATAGGTATATTAGGGAGAATAGAAAGACAAAGGGAGGGATAGTGAGGCTGAATAGAATGGACGGTGGGTGGGCAGAGGGACAGTGAAAAAAGCAGGAATACTGAACGAATACTTCTGCTCAGTATTCACAAAAGAGGAGGAGAGGGAGGTGCCTAATCCAATTAACAGAAGCACTCTGGATGGGGAGGTCGATCCCAGTCCTTTCACAGAAGAAAGGGTTCTGAAAGAACTCCTAAAACTGAAGGTGGACAAAGCAATGGCGCCTGAAGGAATTCACCCCAGAATTCTAAAAGAATTAAGGAAAGAACTAGTGACACCACTGGCTACCATTTTTAACAAATCATGGGAGGATGGTGTGGTCCCTGAGGACTGGAGGAAGGTGGATGTGATTCCCCTTCACGAAAGTGGGAGCAAGACAGAGGCAGGAAACTACAGCCCTCTGTGGTAGGGAAAGTGATGGAATCACTTCTGAAGGAAAGAAGTGTTGAGTACCTAGAGGCCAGTGGAGCACAGGACCCAAGCCAGCATGGGTTCACAGTGGGAAGATCATGTCAGATGAATCTAATTGATTTCTTTGACTGGGTGACCAAAGTAGTAGATCAGGGAGAGGCTGTGGACATGGCCTACCTTGACTTTAGCAAGGCATTTGATACAGTTCTACACAAAAAATTAATAATCAAATTAACCAGCCTGGGAGTGGATCCCAGGATGGTAGCCTGGGTAAAACATTGGCTGGACAACAGGACACAGATGGTAATTGTAAATGGAGTCCACTGAAAAAAGAGTACAAGTGGGCACCATGAGGGTTCAGTAGTGGGTCCAGTCCTTTTAATGTCTTTATAAGTGACATTGCAGAGGGACTGGAAGTAAAAGTATGCCTCTTTGCAGATGACACAAAGATCTGCAACAAGGTTGATACACAAGGAGGCATGGAAAGGATGAGAAGGGACTTGGCAAGGTTGTAGGAATGGTTAGAAGTATGGCAGCTTGGATTCAGTGCAAAGAAGTGCAAAATAATGCACCTGGAAAACAAAAACCCAGGGGAAGATTACACAATGGGGGGGTAGTAACAACAACAACAACAATGGAAAGGGACCTTGGGGTAATCATATCAGATGACCTTAAGGTTAGCAAGCAATGTGAGAAGGCAGTAGGGAGGGCTGGGGGGAAACTGGGATGTATAGGGAGAGGCATCACCAGCAGAAAACACGAAGTTGTTATCCCTCTGTACAGACAGTTGGTGAGACCCTATCTCGAGTACTGTGTCCAGTTCTGGAGACCCCACCTCTGCAAGGACATAGACTGGATGGAGGCAGTCCAGAGGAGGGCAACTAAAATGGTGCAGGGTCTGCAAGAGAAGCCATACAAGGAGAGACTAAATGAGCTTAATATTTATACCCTTGAGGAAAGGAGGGAGCGTGGGGCCATGATAGAAACTTTTAAGTACCTCAGAGGAATCAACAAAGTCCAAGAGGGTAGCATCTTTCAGAAAAAGAGATGTGCAAGAACAAGGGGACACAATTTGAAGATAGAGGGGGGATGGCTCAGGGGCAATGTAAGGAAGTATTTTTTCACAGAGAGGGTGGTGGATTCCTGAGGAGGTTGTGGGGTCTAAAACTGTGGGAGAATTCAAGAATGCATGGGACAGACATAAGGCAATTCTTGTTGGGGGTAGGAAGAAATAGGCTGTTGGTTAACTAGGATCTGCAGCTTATTCTGTAGGTAGGGAAACGGGCAGACTAGGTGGGCCAAGCGGTCCTTATCTGCCGTCAAAGTCTTTGTTTCTATGGACAGAAACATGTACAGACAATACAAAAGTGGGTACTATAAAGGACAGATTACAAACAGATATTCATCAAGAAGTTCTAAATAGTATTCATGAATGGGTTAAAAAATTAGGAATGAAGCTGAATATTACTACGTGTGCTGTAATGTACTTGGGTCCTAAAACATAAAGGCAGATTACCACATAGATGGTGACAGCTTAAGGAAAACTAAGAAAAGGATCTGAGTATTGTTGTAATGTCTGATTTTAAACAAACAAGACAATGTGAAACAATGATTGGAAAAGCAAACTGGATATTGGGAAGCATCAAAAGATGTATCAACAGCAGAAGTAGAAATATAATTACACAACTATATAGGAGTTATGTCAGGCAGTTTTTGGACTATGGCACACAGCTATGGTCTCTGTACCTAAGCAGGGATGTGATGAGGCTAGAGAGAGTACAGCACAGGGTGACAAAAATGATGAATGAGACCTATCATATGAGGACAGGCTATCGGGCCTAAATTTAATAAGCCAACAAACATAGATTAAGGGGGGACTTGTTATTTCTCTTTGATGTAATACATGATAGGGAGTTATTTGACAAATTGGGTTTCAAGCTAAAGTGTGATTTATATCAAAATAGAGGGACATATGCTCCAACTCAAATGGAAAGCATTCAAAACTGAAAAGAGGAAATTGTTCTTGACACAGGGGTTGGTCCGAGTTTGGAACAGGCTACAGGAAGAAACACATAGTTACCTGTGACTCTAAAACTAGTGCACACTCCAATGGGAGCCCCAGAGGGTCTTCTTGTCTGTTGGACTGTGCACTTTTTTGCACAATCAGGATTTTGCAATAAATTATACTTGCAGCACTGTGAAATGGCTTTTGAGCATTTCTCTGTGAATTTGAACTGAGTGCTGAACCATTTCTTCTTCTGGACTGTTACAGAAGTGCCTGGGGCTGGAAGGATGGTTGTTCAAGAACTCTGGGTAGTAGAAGACCTTAGCAGACTCAATAAGAACCTTGCAGTGATTACATAGATGCCTACAGGTGTTTCTATTAGCAGAATCTCTAGATCACCTGAACTTGGCAGGGGCTATGTCCCTACAAGTACAGAGGTCAGGACGTCCATTGAGATCAAGGAATGGCACTGCTTCTTCACCCTTGTAGTTCTGGTGAAAGTGTGGAGGTCACAAACACTAGTAAATAAGTCCAGGAAGATGATGCAGGCTGAATCTGTCAAGTCAAGTAAATTTTATTTATAAGAAGCGCCTTTCTTAATCCAAGGCACTTGTACAAAGCATAAACAACTTCAAACCAACATAATAACAAATAAAACAAATATTAATCATTTAAAATCCATCAAGTCTGTTAAAATAAAATAAAAAAATCTAAAAGAGAGTCTGGATATGCCAGACTAAACAGATACGTTTTTAACGTTGTTTTAAAACTCTGGACGGTCAGGCAATCACGTACCCGATGGGGTAGAGAATTCCCAGCTGCCAGGCCTAAAGCAATGATCAAGCCCCTGATGTTTTTAAATGGACCTTGGGAATCTCTAGCAATCCCCCATCAGTGGATCGGAGCAGGTGGGGGCAGTAAGGGCAAAGGAGATCTTGCAAGTAATGAAGTCCCTGATCATGTAGGGCTTTATAGGTCAGTAACCCAACCTTGAAGGTGATCCACCACTGCACTAACAGCCAGTGCAGTCCACGGAGCACAGGCATAATATGACCAGTCCTAGACGTATCAGTCAGAAGCCTGGCTGCCACATTCTGTACTAGCTGCAAGCAACAGATATCAACCCCCGGTAGCACTAGGTAAAGGGCATTGCAATAGTCAAGGCAGGAGGTTATGAAGCCATGGACCAGAGTGGAAAGGTCATCAGGAGGAACCAGATGCTTCACCCGGGCAATATTCCTCAGATGGTAAAAAGAGGATTTGACAACTGCCAACAACTGAGATTTAAGGGTCAGCCCATCGTCAACAATAACGCCCAAGTTTCGCACATGATCTGAGGTTGTCAGCTGGACACCCCCTAGCCATAAACTACAGGGCCGCCCAGTTGGCAGACCCACCTCCTGATGACCTGGGTCCACTACCAGCACCTCAGTCTTAGCCAGGTTCAACCACAGACAGCCCACACTCATCTACATCTGGGATATGGACAGTGTGCTCCAAAGGGATGCATTTAATGTCATACAGGAACATACAGACGTACAAAGAAGCCAGCAGAACAAGGCCATTTGGTCTATCCAGTCTGCTCAAATTGCAGGGTCATCGCCTTATGCTACTGAGCTTGACCCTCTGTGGGTGGAGGCATTTGTATCCTGTATGACCTGGCTATAACATTTGCCTTTGGGAGGGGAGGGGTTCTGGATTTTCCAGACAGGATAGGTGGCAGAGTAATCTCTGCAGAAATCAGGCAGGACAATTGTGCCAGTGGTAGTAGGGAGGAATCTGGCAATTATAGGCCTGTCAGCCTGACATTGCTGGTGGCAAAATGAATGGAATCACTGCTGAAGGAAAGGACTGTTGAATATATTGAATCAAGTGGGTTACAAGACCTGAGGCAGCATGGTTTCACAGGGAGGAGGCCATGTCAAATGAATCTGATGGATTTTTTTGACTGGGTGACAAAGGAGTTAGATCAGCGTAGAGCGGTGGATGTGGCCTTCTTAGATTTCAGCAAGGCTTTCGACACCGTTCCACATAGGAGACTAGTAAGTAAGATGGGTAGCGTAGGAGTTGGTTTAAAGGTGGTGATCTGGGTAAGAAATTGGTTAGGGGACAGGCGACAGAGGGTGGTGGTAAATGGAGTTCACTCCGAGGAAGGAAAAGTAACCAGCAGGGTGCCTCAGGGATCAGTGCTGGGACCGGTTCTTTTTAATGTCTTTATAAGTGACATTGCAGAGGAGCTGGAAGGGAAGGTCTGACTTTTTTTTCTTTTAGTAACCAGGTAAGTCCCACTAGGCACAGGTGCCTGTTTTCAGGGATGATCCGGGAGCACTGGGGAGGTTAAATGACTTGCTCAGAGTCATACAGTACGCAAGTGGAGGTTGTGGGAATCAAACCCAGGTCTGCTGGATGAACCAGGCTCATTCACAGCTTGTTACTCTAACCTCTAGGCTGTACTACCAGCGCCATTTACATCCCTTGACAGCAACATCTGTAATAGAGTGGACACTCCAGGGGAGTGGAAAGGATGATTAGAGACCTAAGAAAACTAGAGGAGTTATCAAGTATATGGCAGCTGGGTTTCAATGCAAAAAAAGTGCAAAGTAATGCACTTAGGACACAGAAACCCAGGGGCAGAGTACAAAATGGGTGGAGTGGTATTGACAACCACTAAGCAGGAAAGAGACCTGGGGATAATCATATCTGATGACCTAAAGGTGGCCAGGCAGTGCAACAAGGCAGTTGGCAGAGCTAGTGGGATGCTGGGGCGCATAGGGAGGGGTATCACAAACAGAAAGAGAGAGGTGGTATTACCTCTATATAGATCTCCGGTAAAACTCCACCAAGAGTGCTGTGTGCATCTCTGGAGACCACATCTCAGGAAGGACGTAAACAGAGTGGAGGCTGTCCAGAAGAGAGCAACTAAAATGGTGCAGAGTCTGCATCAAAAGCCCTACAAGTAAAGACTAAAGGACCTCAATATGTACACCCTGGAAGACAGGAGGAAGAGGAAGGATATGATAGAGACCTTTATATACCCCACAGGGGTAAATAAGGTACAAGATGGAAGTATTTTTCAGAAGAAAAGGAGCTCAAGAAGAAGGGGACATGCTATGAAGCTGGAGGGGGTGTAGATTCAGGAGAAATGTTAAGAAGTACTTCTTCACAGAAAGAGTGGTGGATTCATGGAACAATCCTCCAGCAGGGGTGGTGGGGGTGAAGACAGTGGCAGGGTTTAGGAATGCATGAGATAGGTACAAGGGAGTCATAGTGGAAAGGAAAACGTGGATGGAGAAAGAATGGTAGCTCGGGTATGGTCAGCAGTAACAATGTAGGTAAGGAAAAAAGGGCAGACTGGGTGGGCCAAGCAGTCTTATCTGCCATCATATTCTATGTTTCTGTTTCATTCTGCCCAGTGGGCACTGTGATGATTTGGGAGAAGTTTGTGCCCACTAGGGTGCTGCAGTGCCTTGCAACATTTCGAACTCAGTCAACACTTGGAACCAAGTATGACTATTTCAAGCCTCTATCCACTAATCACATCCTTTATGGATAAGGCAATGTCATCAAGGGGGACTTTCCTAATGTTGGCCAGAAGACACAGTCTATCAGCAATTACTTAACTTCATTAACCCTTAGGCTGCCAACAGAATTAGAACATATAAGAATTCTGGACTGATATATCAGTCTGCGGCACAGCAAGGGTTAAGTCTGTCCTACAGAAATAGGGCCTCTGAATACCTAATCAGGAGAACAGGGTCTATGCATGCCCTGCAGGGAGGGGGGTATGGGCAAGGTGGTACTGGGTTAATATAGTGATTGAATAATGTCGCAAGCAAAACCACGAAGGAAAAGCAGCATGCGGCAAACCAGGTACAGGGGAAAAATAGCGCAGGGAAGATACAGCATAAATAGCAGTAGCGCTACCCCTGTCGCTGTTGGCCGAGACACTGGAATGCAGAGGATAAAAGGTCTGCTGGGTGGCACTCTGCCAAGCAGCACCATGGCTCAGAGAGAAGAGCCACAAGCAGTGGAGGGCAGAGGAGCATCTGTAGACGGGTTCATTCCTGGTCCTGGGAATGCTTGTGTTTTGTTTTTATTTGGGTGTTAAGTTTTCTCCCCTCCTCCCGTGTGCACCTCTGTAATTCTCCCCAGGTTTCTCCCTGTCTCTGAGCTGCCTCCCCAGAGGTAGTTGTAGTAGATGGGAGGGCGGTCTGGGCACAACCCCTGTAATGGGGGTGTAGGCGGTAGAGCCCCCCACAAACAGTCATTTTGTTTTTGTGGTTTATTGTCGTGGTGGTAACACTCGCTGTTTTTACCGAGTGCTACTTTTGCTTTTGCTGTTATTGCTGCATGTTATTGGACCACGCAGTTTTTGTATTTGAGGTATTGACCCCATGCCTGGGCAGGGATATGTATGTGGTGAGAGAAAGTGTAGATTGCTACGCCACCTCATCTCTGAGTCCTGCCAGCCCTGTGGAGGTAATAATTTGGGTCTGAGATCTGGTAGTCAGGACTCCATAATCTCCAGGACATCCAGCTTGTGGGAAAGGACCCAGACTTGGAGCTCAGCCAACAACTAGGGGAGTTGTGAATATTTTTATGGGCCAGGGTGAACTCCTTAGTTTATGTCAGCTTTCACTGTAAAATAGGGATAGCTGACTGCTCCAATGATAGATCTAGGTTTAGATCATATTGGCACGCAGAAGGAATAGGTAGAGGATGAGTAGCAAGTGACAAGGAATTTTTTTGGGATGGCATTCTGTAGTACTAGTTGTTTTTCTAGAAAGGTTCACCCATTTCCATGACTGGCTGTGATGAAGTAGGAAAAGGGGGCTTATGAGATTTTTGGCCATGGGGATCTGAGGCATGGTTGGGGCTACAAAATGGTTTATTGCTCCTGATCCCCACACCAATGCCTTTTTTAGCAAACTTGTCTGGTCCGAGCCATCTGCCAAAGTCTTGCTTGCAGTGTCATTGCCTCAGTAGGTCGTACCCCCACAGAGAGAGGGTAGAAGATTGGAGAAGACTAGGAATGAGGTAGGTAGAAAAGTTAGGGGGAGCTTCAAGGAAAAACACAGTCGAGTATGAAAGGGTGAAGCAGGGCAGCGGGCAGGGAGGGAAGGAAGGTGTGGAGAGCCAAGTGCGGCCAATACAAGGAGGTATGGAAACAAAAATCCATACCTGGAAGTCATCATGGTGGATGCTGACCTGGATATAGTGGCTATTACAGAGCTAAGATGCACGAGGCACCACAACTGGGACATGGCCATACTGGGCCACTCTATGTTCAGGAGAGACAGGGTAGGGAGGAGGGGTTGTTTTATATGTGTGGAAGGGAATCAAGTCCATGGAGGTACAGGGGAAGCATCAGGAAAAGGTAGGGCAGGGGGTGCTGTGGGTTAGCCTGGAAGACAGGCTTCAGGGCTGCTGTCCATACCAGGATTAATTACAGGCCTCCAACACAGGGAGAGGAGCTGGATGAGGCACTTGGAAGGCCATCATCAGAATGGCGAGTATGGAGCAGGTGCTGCTAGTTGGTAACTTCAATCTGCTAGATGTGGATTGGAGCCTTCCAACTGCAGTTTCTGCAAGGAATAGGGCCATCCCGGACTCTCTATAAAGGGCTTTTCTCAGGCAGCTAGTCAAAGAACCTACTAGAAATGGGGCAGTGCTAACCTGGTGTTTGCAAAGGTTGCAGACATAATAGTGGGCAGTCCCCTAGGTACCAGTGATCACCATATAGTATGGTTTAACATTAAGACAGGACCAGAGGCTAACCACATAAGGATGAGGGTGCTGGACTTCAGGAGGGCAGATTTTTAAAAAATTGGGGACTGCCTCAAAGGATGGATTGCAGAGGAGCAGTGGATGCACAGTGGGCAAAAATAAGGGAGGGTATAACTAAAGCATCCAACCTCTGCATGAAGGAAGTGAGTAAAGGCAGAAGAAAAGAGACCATTCTTTCTTATTTATTAATTTATTTATTTATTTATTACGATCTTGGATTATAATACCTTTGAGCTGGGAGCTCTTTTACAAAGGTTCCACATCAGAGAGTACACAGTATACATACATTGGCAAACAGAAGATGACATGGTGGTATTATACATTTTAATGGTTATTATACATTTTAGACAGGCTTACTGACATCACAAGTGATACACTTAACAATTAGTCAAACAAACAGTTGAACAAGTTATTGAGTATATATAGTCGACACTGAGAATCAGCTAAGATGGCTTTGTCCAATGGTAGGGTGGGTGGGTGGGTGGGAAAAGGAGGGCAAGGGGACAGGTGGGTGGGGGTGAGGAGGTGGAGTAGTGGAAAGTAGAGGGGGCGGGGCAAGGTGGATGTTGAAGGGGTGATCTAAGGCAGGCAGGCTAGCTGCTAAGTACGGTGATGGGACTGCAGGGATTACTCTAGAGATTCCTACTTAGGGAGGGCAGTCGGAGCCACAAAGTGCTGTGAGGTGTTGGTGTAGCTTACGTTTGAAAGGGCCAAGCTTAGATTTAGCCAGGATGTCACAGTGGAGGGAGTTGAGCCAGTTGGGGCATGGTACGCAAATGACCTTTGTCCTTGTGAGGTGTTGCAGAATGGGACCTTGAAGGACTGATTGTCCTTTCCTCTAGTTTGGTGGGGGTTGGTTGTTAGACTAAGGAGGTTCTGGATGCCTGGGGGGTTAGGACCAAGCAGGCTTTGTAGCCAGCAGACAGGTCTGGTACTTCATCTTGCCTTTCAGATGTAGCCATCCAGTCTGAGTATATAAATCGCAAGTGTGTGAGCCGGTGGGCTCCTGCAATTAGCCTACAAGCTTTATTTAGCACTGTTGTGATCCTTTTAAGGCTAGTGTCTGATGTTGCACCATAGACAACCAGGCCATAGTCTATGATGAAGATAACAGAGCTGGCTGTAAGATAACTGGGGGTGGAGGACCCTCTGGCTGGGAGTGATCACTACTCGGGGTGGTTCACACTCCATATGGGTAGGGAAACGGGGGGTACAGGGACCAGGGTGACTGACTTTAAAGGGGTGGACTTTAAAAAGATGGGGGAAGCTGGCCCGGTGGTGCTGAGGGATGAGGCGCTGGACGCCACGCCTCGCAGTGCACTGGTGACCCGGGTTTGGGAACAAGCCTGGGCCATCAGAGGTCAGCAGGGGTGGGAGAGGATCGAGGGTCCAATGGACAGCTTTCCCCTCCTGGGAGGGAGGGGGTCCTTGCTCGATGCTTGCCTGGCCTCTCGCGGAAGCTGGAGGCACAGCAAGCATTTCAGCCAGTCCAAAGGGATGGGGAGTGGCGACGTCGGCGGTGATGCCTTGATGTCTGGGTACACACCACTCCCCTGAGAACAAGGGAAAACACCAGTGCTAGTCTCCTAGATGATGGAGACCCACCGCAGAGACCCTGATTGCTCGCGCCTGCCTGACGTCCCGGTGAGTCTGACACCTGCAAGATTCTCGGGGCACCGCCCAGCCCTGCACCTGCCTCGGAGGCATAGCCATGGCTTGATGAGGACTCGCCGGGGTAGAATCAGGCAGGTTGCAATGCAGGGAGACTTCCATCTGTGTCTCCCAAAGGAGTGGAGACTGGCACTGGAGGAGGAGGTACAAACAGAAATTAAAAGAAAAAAAAAGATGTGGGAAATTTAGAGTAGGTCTCTGGCAGGAGTTCAATCAGACATGGATGCTACTCAAAAATGGGATATTATTAAAAAGGGGCTAACAGAGGCCACTGCAACTTGTACAAAGACATGGAGTAAGAAGAAAAGGGCAAAGAAGCCCAGTTGGTTGACTCGAGAGGTTGTGGAAGGGGTGAGAGCCAAAAGGAAGGCATTTTGGAAACTCAAGACATCAGGTAGAGGTGTTGACAAGGATGAGTATGCAAAGAAGTCCTGGGAGGTTACTGAGTTAGTCAGAGCGGCCAAGGCTTCAAGAGAGCTGAGACTTGCACAGGGTATTAAGGAAGCAGGAAAGGACTTCTTCAGATACATTAGAGAAAGAAGGAAGAACAAGGACCAGATTGTGAGAATTAGGAAGAATAGAGGGTGAGTGGAAAAGGGGGTGGATCGGGCAGAGACATTGAATGTATACTTCTGCATTTGTGTTCACGAAGGAGAAAGGGGGCAGATACCCCAAGGGAGGGGTGGAGTGGATAGTGGGGGGAAGGGGTGACTGATGTAGAGATTACAAAGGACAGGATTCTGGAAGGGTTAAGGGCACTGAAGGTGAACAGGGCACCGGGACCAGATGGCATTTACCCTAGGGTACTCAGGGAGCTAGTGGAGATCCTGGCAGGACCGCTGGCTGACCTGCTCAATACCTCCCTGGACACAGGATGCATACCACAAGACTGGAGGATGGCCCATGTGGTGCCCATTCACAAAAGTGGCCCTAGGGATGAACCAGGCAACTATAGGCCAGTGAGCTTCACATCAACTGTGGGGAAACTCATGGAGATAATCCTAAAGGAGGGGCTAGTGACCTTTTTGGAGGACAGTGGTCTACAGGACAGCCAATAACACGGGTTTGTCTCAGACAGATCCTGCCAGACAAATCTAAATGAGTATTATGACTGGGTGACCAGGGAGCTGGACAGGGGTCATGCGTTGGTTGTCCTGTATTTGGACTTCAGCAGGCCTTTGATTCTGTGCCACTTGGGAGGCTGGGGGAAGCTGGAATACATAGCAGTGGGAACGAAGATGACCAGATGGATCATCAACTGGCTGAATGGAAGGCAGCAGAGGGTGGTGGTGGTGGGGGGAAAGCTCATGACCAAGGGACGTGATGAGTGAGGTGCCACAGGGATCGGTACTGGGACCAGTGCTGTTTGGGATATTCATAGCTGATATCTCACACAGGGTCCAGAGTAGGATCAGTCTGTTCGTGGACTACACAAAGATGGGAGCAGTGGTAGATGACATTGAAGGGTGGAAGGGGCTGCAGGAGGACCTGACCAAACTACAGGAGTGGTCAGAAACATGGCAGCTGGGGTTCAACACCAAGAAGTGCAAGGTACTGCATTTCGGAGCTAGGAACCAGGGAGGAGCTATCAGCTGGGAAGGGTGCAGCTGGAAAGCACCGAGGAGGAAAAGGATATGGGGGTGCACATAATGGGCAGCAAGAACAACTCAGCTCAGTGCAGGAAGGTGGCAGCAAAAGCCAACAGGATGCTGGGGTGTATAGTGAAGGGAATCTCCTCCAGAAATAGGGAGGTGATCCTTCCCTTGTATAGATCCCTGGTCAGCCCGCACCTGGAGTACTGTGTGCAGTACTGGCGCCCATTCCTGAAGAAGGACATCAAATGGTTGGAGCGGGTGCAAAGCAGGGCGACCAAGATGATCCAGGGATTGGAGGGAAAGTCCTACAGGGATAGATTGGGCGAAATGAACATGTACTCTCTGGAGGAGAGGAAAGGAGAGATGGGGGGATATGATTGAAACCTTTAAATACCTCAAGGAGATAAATAAGGCTAATACAGAAGGGAATTTCAAGCTTAGAAAAGGGAGGGATACAAGAGGGCATCAGCTGAGATTGGAGGGGGAAGATTCAAGAGGGAAATCAGGAGACATTTTTTCACTGACTAGGTGGTGGACAGGTGGAATGCTCTGCCTGAGGAGGTGGTATCCTGTAGAACTGTGGGCAGCTTTAAGAGGGGTTGGGACAGGGTGGGGGTTTGTGATGAAGAGGGTGGGGAGGGTGGGCAGCTGCAAGTTGAGGTGCTAGCTGCACAATCGGAGCAGACTCAATAGACTATAAGGCCTGCTTCTGCTGCCATTTTTGTATGTTCGTATTTACTATGAGCCAGAGTGTCTTGGTGGTCATGCAGTGGGTGGGATTTTTGAAAGGTGGCATAGGGCATGCATCCAGCCCTGCGCCACGGGACTCTGATTTCGGCTGTGCACTGATCCCCTTTGCTGCAACTGCACCCAATTTTTCATTATCAGTTGCGACAGTTTCCCTGCTTTCCAGTACCTTGTGCCATACATTTGGGGCAAGCACCAGTACCTTGATCCCCTGAAGTGGCACATGCTAGATCACATATTTGTGGTCTAAGGAGCAGCACCAGGTGCAATGTATATAAAATCCTAAATGACGGCCAGTGAATGTCACAAGTTCCGTGCGCCATATGTCTGGCACAGGGGTGTGTGGCATTATTTGGCCTTTGAAAATATGGCCTAGTGTTTGTGTCTGTGCAGTAGACCTATTCTTGTATTGACAGCTTTGGTAACATGTTCGACATGGTTTGAGAAGGATAAGGAGCTGTCTAGTGTTACCCCCAGGTATTTGAAAGAGTGGACCAGATTAAGAGGGCATTAAGGCTATTTAGAATTATGAGCTGATGTGATTTATGCTTGTTGTGAGGGTTTGCAGACAACATGACTTTTGTCTTTTTATAGTTCATGAGTAGCTTTTGCTTCTAGAACCAGGCCTTGACATAAGCGAAATTCTGCTGGAGCTGCTTCTCCAGTAGTGTTGCGGCTGGATGACTGGTAAAGATCATGGCATCATTCGCATAGAGGAGAATTCTATCAGAGCATACAAGGGGAAGGCGGTTTAGGAAGAGACTGAAGAGTAGGGGCCTAATATAGAGTAAATCCTTAGAGGATACCCGGATGCACTTGCCGGCTATCAGAGAGGACTCCATTTATAGTTACCTGCTGGGCTCTATTCCCTAGATAGCTATTGAACCAACCCACAGTTTCAGCAGAGAGCCCAGTGTTGGAGAGTTGTTTGAGAAGAATAATGTGGTTGACTGTGACAAAGGCTTTGGTGAGGTCGATGAAAGCCACCCCCACCAGCTGACCACGGTCTAGAGCATTATGAATATATGAACAAGGGGATTGTCTCACAAAAATCCTAAAGAGGGAGGTATGGGGTAGGGCTCAGGGTAGACTAGAAGGATCTTTGGTCCCCATCTGCTGTCAATTGCTATGTTTCTATGTTTCTATCCCGTGAACTCTAGTAACACTGAGGTGGTACTGTGTGCCTTTTTAAAAAACATGCTGTGGGGGACATTGGATCTGATATTTTTCAAGATATTCAGGTAGATGGTCAGGCACAATGTGTTTCAAAGCTTTGGATGGGGGTGGAGTGGGAACAGACATAGGGCAATAGTTAGCATGTATGGCCCTGTCTCGGCTTTTATGGATTGGTGTTACCACGACGGCTTTCCATTTCTGGAGGAATTGGGCAAACCTCAATGATAGGTTCAGTATTTTAGTCAATGGAGTTAGTATCTCATCCAGGGTGAGGGTGACAATTTTAAGGCCTAGGGAGTCACCATTAAAACCTTGATTTACCTAGTACGCAATGCAGATATTTTCTAGCTTTATTTTTAATGATGATTTTGAAATAGAAGTGGGGGAAGGGCTGTGGTACACCTTCGCTATCTTCATTTTTTTTGTTATCAGCTACATCCAAGAAATCTGGGGGGAGTACGCTGCTAAGGTGGGTAAAGGTGATTACTCCATTTATATCCAACATGGATGGTGAGATTTTGTTGGCTTTCCCAGTTAGGTCCTTTATGTTGCCCCAAAACTTTCTGCCATCTCCCCAGTAGTTCTCCCTAGCAGTTGTCAAGTTCGTCCTTGAAGTGGTGGTGTTTGGTAAGGTGGACAGTCTGTGTACTGTCATTTATAACCTTTTTATAGTGCTGTATGTCAGCCTGTTCAGAGAACAGTGCCACAGATTATCTCTGGTGGTCATAAGGTCAATGGATGGTGTGATCCATGAAATACGTGCACCCTTAACCTTGCTTTTTCTGAGGAGGCGTGGAGATATATATATATTTTCTTTTTTGAATTGTTTAACCAGGAGTGGCACACTAAGCTGAAAGCTTGTTTACAGGTACGACCTGAGAGCACAGGAAAGTTAAGTGACCTGCTCAGGATCACATAGTATGCATATGGGGGCTGTGGGATTCAAACCCAGGTCTCCAGATTTGCAGCTCAGAGCGTTAAACCACTGCGCCATACTGCCTCCCCAACATCACAGGTTGCATTGAACACGGGTCGGCAATGAAGTAGTCAAGTGCTTGGTTGACATCTTCTGAGAAGTCAATTAGGGACCAGTCTTGTTGTCTGAGGTAGGATTTTAGGGGTTCAAGTTGCTCTTTTGTTAGGACTCGACCTATAATGGCTTTGGTGGGGGGTTTAGTGGCTTTGTTGGACCAGTTGCATAGAATAGGGGAGTGGTCACTAACTGAGTCAGGGAGGATGGTGGTGTTGAAGATTCTCTCAGGGTGGTTGGTAAGTAACCAATCCAGTAGTGTACTCGACCCAGTACGGTAGTTTACTCTAGTGGGGGAGTCAACCATATGTGCTACACCGATGGAAGATATGGTGCCTTTGTAGGGGCCTGTCTCAGGGGATAGTCAGTTTATGTTAAAGTGCCCAACCATTACCACTTCAGAGTTTTGGTGTAGGTTGTTTAAATAGTCGATGACCACATTAAAGACACTGGCCTGTTCTTTGCGGAGGGGGGCATAGATTGATACCACAGTAAGCGCTACAGTAGCAGTACTTTGATTGCCAGAGCCTGAAAATTATTCCCTGTGTCTAATTTGGGAAGGGCATGGCCTTAGAGATTGTCCTTAAGATAGATTGCAGAACCTCCACCTCTTTTGCTAACCCTGTCCTGCCTGAATAGGGTGTATCCATTTACTAAAATAGCAGTGTCGGGGATCTTTGGCGTGAGCCATGTCTCCACAATGGAGAGCACATCAGGCCTGTGCTGAGTAACCCAGACTTGGAGGGCATCAAATCTGGATATCAAACTACAGATATTGATAGATATCAACGTAAGGGTACCTTGCTTCTTTCTGCTACACAATGATTGCTGCAAGGGGCCAGGGTTGGGGTGAATGTTGCCTGACGTTAACAGTAGCAGCAGTGTGAGTCTCAACACTTGAATCTTTATTAATTTGAGATCTGCTGTGTGTTTCCATCTGCTGACTGTCTCCAACTTAAGCTTGTGCTGGACTATGGTCAGACTGGGGAGGAGAAGTGGGGTGGAGTGTTTATATTAGCGAGTCGGAGTCGGAGTAACCACTCCTGGGGGTTGGTTGCTTTGTAACACGTACCAGTTTTGGAGCCTTGTGCACAGTAAACATTTGCTACAAGGATGTAGTGGCTGTTATTGTCTTGTTGATTTAATCCAGTGCCTGTTGTGGTTATCACTATTAGTAGGAGGGTTAGTTGAAACATCAGTTAAACAGCACCCATTGTCTATTGGGAGCAACCGTAGTGTCACAGGCAGAGTAAGGTAATTCAGAAATTAATTGGGTGTGAGCAGCTACTACTCAGCTGATCCCTGCTGGGGGGATACAGTGAACTGACTGTGCACAGAGGGCATCTTTGCTGGGTTAAAGGTAATAAAAATTTAGGATGTATTCACTAAAAATAGCACAAACAGCTTAATCTGGTTCCAGGTCAGTTGGCATTCATCTGTATCCCCTGCCACCCGGGTCGTGCCTGAAAATAGGCCGAATTTGTCTAGTACACTTGCCCAGTCAACAAAAACTAAATAATAATAATAATAATAATTATTATTATTATTGTTTCCGGCAGGATAGCCTAGTGGTTAGGAACACTGACGGTAGGGCAAAGGGTCAGGGGTTCAAATCCCAGTATGTACACAGGGCTGATGGGGTGGAAAATTAGTAAGGTGAGAGGCTGATAAAAGAGGGCTGTGACCAGTTTTAAGCATTGGCTAGCACTGCTGAGGTAATGTAAGCAGGGGGTGAGAAGTGGAGGTGATTGGAGCAACAGTGACTCCTAGTGGCCAAGGGATATAAGCAGGTGAAGAGTTAGTTCAAGGAGCAATGAGGCACATCTATTAGTCATGTGACCTCACCAATAAAGGCAAGTGTGGTGGTGGTGGCGGCTCTGCTGACTTCCCTCTAGTGAGGGATATGCGCTCCCATAGCTTTGGTATAGGGAGGGGGGTAGTAAAGTGGAGTGAGCAACCTAGGGAAGAGAAGAATAAATCATAAAATACAGGCTATCTAAAATGGATTAAAGGGACACCAGAACGAGGGGGAAGGGGAGGGCTGAAGGGTCTGTGCATGTGCAGAGAGGCATACAGGAGCTCCAAGAAAGCTGTGAGTAGTAGCCTAACTGATTAACTACTAATTCTAGCAAATGTTGCAGGGATAAACTGGAGACACAGTATAGAAAATCAGCTAAAATAGCAAAGTACCAGCCCCAAATGACTGATACACACAGTAAAAGAACACTGCAAAATCACTTGAAAAAACTATTAGCACAGCTCTGCCAGCCTTACTGTAGTGAGGGATCCACTACCTTTTTAGCCGCTGTCCTTGGGTGCTCCCATACCTTTGGTGTAGGGAGGAGGGTGGGGGCAAATAGGAGTGAGCAACCTTCTTAGCTGTTGTCCCCCAGTTCTGTAAAGAAGTGGCAAAGGTGATGAAGGAAAAAAGGATGACATTCAGCAGGTATAAGGAAACAGAGATGGGAGAGGAGGACAGGGAGGTATACCTAGCAAAGCAGAGGGAAACAAGCAAGTCAGTTAGGGGAGCAAAGGTACAGACAGAAGAAAGACTCACCAAAGGGGTCACTAGGGGGGATAATACTTTTTTCAGATACATAAGTGAAAAGTGGAAAGCAAGGGGAAGGGTTAGAAGGTCGGGGGGGGACTGCACAGAATAGAACCAAGGAAAGGTAGACCTCCTCAACAGGTACTTCAGCTCAGTTGTCACAGTCGAGGGAGGGGGGAATGTACCACCAGAGAATAGCAGGAACTAGAGGGGAAGTAGACACAAGTCCATTTTCAGAGGAAAGAGTCTAGAATGAACTTGCAGCTCTGAAGATAGAGAAACTACCAGATGGGATGCATCCAAGGGTTCTAAAGGAACTCAGTAAGGTGTTAGCTGCCACACTGGCAGCCTTATTCAACAGCTCACTGGAAACAGGTGTGGTTCTCTAGGACTGGAAAAGGGCTGACATGGTCCCTCTACTGTACATATGAGCAGCAGTAGGGAAGCGACTAGCAGCTATAGGCTGGTCAGTCTTACATCAGGGTGGGGAAATTAATGGACAACATGCACATCAGCAAGGCAGACACATAGACCTACTCAGCAGATACATTATTAAGTATTTATTTTCCGAAATACTTAAAAAAATCCCTCCTGTACACCCTGGATTAATATTTCATGGTATCCTTACCACTTCTTCAGGATCTATACACAAGTAATATATATTCATAAATAAATATTAGTGAATTATTAATGTAATACTTAGTCCAAACGCCATCTCATGCACAGTGCATATCACATCTGTATGCTGTCACAGGAGACATGTTTTGTCAGACAAGTTGTAGTTCAGAATTTTACCAAAACAACCTATATTTAAAAAGAGATATTGGTCCCTATGCACAAAGAGGGTGGGACTACGCTAAATCAGAGTGAACCCCACCCGCATAGCTGCTCACCCGTGGACAGGTGCGCCCATACCGGCATTCACTGATGCCAACCACCTGTCCACAACTCCGCCCCCCCAGTGCGCGGGACTCCACATGGTGGCCAGGGGTGGAGTCAAGGTCTTAGGCATGCATCCAATGGGATGGTCCTCCTGAGACTCAAAGTGGATCCCTTGTGCAGTGGGGCGTGGGTTTGGGGTAGTGCATGCCTACAGCAGGCACCCGGATCTGTGCGGCATAGCCCAGTCCCAGCATCTGGCACTCAGTACCCTTCCTGTGCACAGCTGGACCCCAGTGGTAGGCACCGCCCTGTCCCATGAATCGCACTGTCTCACTGCTGCCATGCCAAAACTACTCCTGGCCATACCCCCTGCCATTAACCCACACCCCCAGTGGTAGGCAATGACACCCCCAACAGCTGGCCAGTGACAGGCACTCACCCCTTCAGCAGCTTCTGTCCCCCTGTATGTCCCAGTGGACCATGGCAGCACAGGGGGTCGGGGCTATGGTCCGCCACACCTGGTGGGCAGCATCTATGGGGTGCACACCAGGTTACGCCTGGTCCTGGCAGGCATACCCATCGCCACCCTCCACACCCATGCGGCCAGCATTACGAGGGTTGGTGCATACCATGTAGTGCTGGCACGCCCCCGGAATGGCCCTGGTGCGGTGTGGTCCGCGGCCATGGGGGATTGAGTGCTTTTGGTCAGTGCCTCTGGTTAGTGCATCCTGCGAGGGGGGTGCAAGGGGCCAGGGTAGCTACTGCACCCACATAGCGGCATACAGCTACCTGCACCTTCCGTGTATAGGGGCCCAATGAGGGAAGAAATTAATTAGATAATGTTTTGGGGACCAACAGGTCATTTATGGAGTTAATGGAAGTTTTTGAGTGATTACACTGGCAAAAGAGAACACCACTCGGTGGGAATAGGAATTTATTTAGTGATACTGTCAGCTTGCATTGTAACTTTCTTTCTATTTTACTCAGTTTGCCTATAGTCACAAACTTGGCAGACACGGTGTGTAGAATGCCTCAGCATACAATTATTAAGCATATCTTTTTGGTAATGTTATTCGACCGAGCGGTTCATGCCTAGTCTTCCGACCGAGAAGCATATCTCAATTATGAACGTGGCATCTCAAGCTTGCTGTCGCTGAACTCACAGGTCATGGATCTAGCTTTACTTTTCCCATGTCTGTTTTGAATGAAGGATGGCCTCCAGTAGAGTAGCAGATGCTTAATAAGATTTTGTGGTTCACTTGTATGTGCAGTTACAGTGATAGTAAGTAACTTTGAAAACCAGAGCCAAGATCCTGTGCATGCACATTAGGGGTGTGCTGACGGGCATGTGCAGGATCTTGGCTCCAGTTTTCAAAGTTCCTTATTATCACTGTAACTGCTCATTTTAGTAAGTGAACCTCAACGTCTTGTTAAGCATCTATTACTCTACTGGATGCCACCCTTCTTTCAAAACACACATGGGAAAAATTTAAAGCTGGGTCCTCGAGTTGTGTGTTCAATGATGGCGGGCTTAGAGATGTGCTTTCTTGGTGAGAATATTCTTCTGGGAGGTGGAAGAATAGGAGCGGACCGCTGGGACCAAACATTACAAAAATGGCTAAAAATGGTAATTATTCTTAATAATTGTATATGCTGGGGCATTCTACACACTTATTTGCCAAGTCTGCACCTACAGGCAAACTGGTCAAAGATGGCCAGAAAATTGCAAAGCACAGCTGACAGTGTCCCATTAAATATTATTCTGGCTGCATGAAGTGGTGACTATAGCCAAGGCCACTGATTTACAGTGATTAAAACAATTAAATTCCGGTTTCAAGACTTAAGATTCCGGAATTTCACCGGTGATTGTTACTCTAATTTCCAGATTTTACCGGGATTCTGTTATCATTCTTTTAGTATGTACATAAATAATCAGAATTAAAGAAGGCTTACTATACAGAGCATTAAATAAAGCAAACTAAAAACAGTACAGGAAGGAATTAAGAGAAAAACAGACTTTTTTGTAGATTTACTGATCTGATAGAAAATGCCAGATTCCATGAAATCTTCGTTTTTACCGGTTTTCAGGCAGCCCTAATTCCGGAATTTTACCGGATTTTCCGGTTAAAAACGAAAAACAGTGGCCTTGACTATAGCCTGTGTGTAGTGATTTGGTGAAGGTTTTACTTTATTATGGAGCACTTGACAAATACAGTATGATATGTATTGTGCATAAGATGGTTTTTGGACTAAGTATTATAATATTTGTGTATAGGTCCTGTTGAAGTGGTATGAATACCACAGAACATTGATTCAGGGTGTACAGGAGTGATTTATGAAGAATTGTTGAAAATGAGTGAGTCTGAGTGTTTCCATTTTTGATGTGCATGTTTACCCGAGATTGTTTGGAGCCAGACAGGCAGGCCACACTGCCACTCTGTGAATCTACTGGAAATTAATAAGGAAAGATTGGTTGAGTATCTTGAATCCAGTGGGCTGCAACACCACAGGCAACATGGGTTCACAGGGGGGAGGTCATACCAAAGGAATCTGATAGATGTCTTTGGCTGGGTGATCAGGGAAATAGACCAGAGAAGGGCAGTGGACATGGCCTATGTGGACTTCAGAAAGGCTTTTGACACTGTGCTGCACAGGAGGTTGATAAAGAAACTGAGCAGCTTGGAGGTGGGATCCAAACTGGAGAATTGGGTTAGAAACTGGTTAATGGACAGGAGAGAGAAGGTGTTGGGAAACAGCACTCACTTGAATGATGGAAGAGTAACTAGTGGTATGCCACACGACTCAGTATTGCTACCAGGTCTCTTCAATATCTTCGTACGTGACATTGCTGAGAAACTGGAAGGGAAGGTGTGCCTTTTTGCAGATGATATCAAAATCTGCAATAGTGTGGACACTCAGGAGGAAGTGGAGAGAATGCACAGGGATCTTGGGAAACTCGAGGAGTGATCTACAGCTTGGCAGCTGGGGTTCCTAGCCAAAATATGCAAGATCATGCATCTAGGGCATATGAACCCAGGCGACAAGTATAGGACTAGGGGGTACTGACAATTACTAAACAGGATGGGGACCTTGGGGTTATCATATCTGATGACTTCAAGATGGCAGGCAGCATGGCAAAGCCATGGGTAGGGGTAGTGGGATGCTGGGGTGAATAGGGAAGTGTATATCCAGCAGGAGGAGGGTGGCGGTGTTGCAACTGCAGCACTTACCAGTGAGACCCCACTTGGAGTACTGTGTCCAGTTTTGGAGGCTACATCTCAGAAAGGACATAGACAAGGTGGTGGCAGTCCAAAGAAGGGTAACTGAAATAGTGCTGGGGTTGCATGAGAAGCCCTACGAGGAGAGACTAAGGGATCTCAACATGTTCAACCTAGAAAAGAGGAGCGCAAGAGGTGACATGGTAGACACCTACAAGTACCTTACAGGGATGAAGAGGGCGCAAGAGGGAAGTCTCTTTCAAATGAAAAGGTGTACCAGGACTAAGGCTATGCGATGAAGCTGGGGAAGGGTGAATTTAAGAGACATGTGAGGAAATATTTCTTCACTGAAAGGGTGGTAGATGCATGGAACAGATTGACAGTAAACGTGGTGGAGGTAAAAACAGTGGAGGGCTTAATGCATGCACAGGATAGAGAAGCAGCTGCAATTTGTGAGGGACAAAGATGGTGGACATGATTACAATCTCAGCGACCCTACTGTTGTCTGGCAAGAGTCAACAGCTTCCCAGTCTCAGCCCTGACTGGAACTAGACACGATCAGGGGGCTATTTCCTGCACCCAGATACACACACACAGTGGACTGAAAGACTGGGGCAAGCCCCTAGCCCCCTTCCCGCTCATACCAGTAATGTATTACAACTATTCTCTATTCCTATTACATACTGTTCCAAATAGCTACCAAGTAAGAGGTCAAGAAGTCTCGTCAGAGATGGCGCTGTGTGCTCATCATCTACGAGAATCATGGCTGCCATATTCTTTGTCCCTCACAAACTGCAGCTGGGCCTGGGATATATATTGGGGTGTATTAGAAAATAGACCAGAAGGAGAGAGGGTCTCCAGAGACCATTTAGGGTCTGTGGAGGAAGATTAGGCAGTGAACATCATGGCAGATGGGCTATAAATGTAGAGATGTTGTGAAGTTTTAATTCGAACTTGAAGTTTTGATGAAGTCACCAACTTTGTCTCCATGGAGCAATTTGTGAAATGTTGCCATTATCTTGTAAATTCTACTATATGTAACTTCTCGGGCCAAGACCCTCATGGTAACTTCTACCATTACAAAGTTAGGGCTAAGCATGTTAACTTCTCTGGCGCTCACTTTGCCTGTAACTTCGCCACTGAGACAGGCGAAGTATGTTCAAAACAAGGTGACTGCCTGGTGGTAAACAAATGCTAGAGGTCACAAGGAAACAACTCCTTCAGGTCACATGCTACTGTTCTATGTGCCGACTCATCCTTAGTTTCACTTCGCAGTCTGAGCTAGTGAATGGGAGGTGACAGAGCTGCTCTTTTGGTTCTAAAACCTAGCTAAAAAAAAAATCCAACTTTGTCACCTTTCTTTTGCTTCTTGCATATGTAACCCAGGGGTGGCATCCACCACAGGCTACTACCCCCTGCCTGGTTGGCCACTGACCAGGTTGAGGGGTCTTGGTTCCTATTTTGCTGTTATGGGGGTTCTTTCCCAAGCTAGAACAATTACATAGCATGGCGCATCCACCCAGAGTACGTTTTAAGTGGGTCTGATATTTTGCAGTACAACTCCCTGGTATGCTGTATCAGACAACACACCTCCCTATACAGTCACCCCAACACATGGAATTACCATAACCAATCCCACAAATTCAACACTTTGAATTTTTGTCTTCAGCTAATAATATGCTCTCGAGTCAAAAATTTTCCAAAACAGTTAAACACCATTTATTCACGGGGGGGGGGAGGGGTTAGGAATGGGTTAATGGAGTAAAGGTTAAGCAACATTTTCATTTTGTGTTGGAGTTTAAAGATCAGCATTAAAACAGACCTTCTGCATTTTGATTTTACACATATGTTAAGACTTACAACCACCAACCCTTTGATGGACCAGATATTAGATTTCTGACTAACTAGCTGCTTTAGATATTAACCATTTAACAAACCCCAACTGGTACCAGTCCCCAGTCCAGACAAAACCCCACTAATCTGTCCCTCATTGCAAGCCTGTGATGTAGTTGGTCGGCCGGTGCTGGTGCACTTGGTGTAAATAAATAACATTAGTTTTTAACTTTTTATGTTGTCTTGCATGCGCAGCACAGACAACATATTGTGGTTGCTTCAGTGGAGAAGTGGGTTTCAGAGGTGCGGGCCTGCTGCAGCCAATGGCGCCACTGCTTTTTGTGACTGGGCTCTGTGGCGCCAATGGCATAGCATGCTGTTTATGACAGCAGTTCAGAAAACGTGCCACCACCTTGAAAGAAATTAGCCGCTGCAATCAGGGAGTGCCACCGGGCAGTCCCTGATTGCAGCAGCCAATTACCGCTTGCCTCTTCTAGTGTCCCCTCAAGCAAAATGGCAGTGGCTTCCCGTCAGCTTCTCAGAGGCCCCACAGAAGCCAAGGGATAGCAGCCACCTTCTACAACCCCTCTGAAAGCCAATGGGGGTGCCCAATCCCTCTGTCGGCATGTCCCCTCCTAAATTAATTTGCCGACGGGGTGCCCAATCCCTGTCAGCATAATGTACCCCCCATTTCTTGTGTGCCAAGGGGTGCACAATCCCCCTTGGCTCATATGACACTCCTCCCAATTCTGTATGGCTAGCAGGGGTGCCCAATCCCCCATCGGCTTCAGCCCCCTCAAATAAAAAAAATACTCAGGCGGCACGCTCGGAGCCCACTCCAGTGAACCAAATGTCCCTGTAAAGAAAAAAAAGTCCTGCAATGTTTGTTTTTTTAACCTGTAAACCAGAAAATGGTCCCTCATTAAGTCCAGTGACCCCTCCCCCAACCTGTGCCCATCCTCCATGCACCCTGCCTCCTCACACCCTCCCCCTCACCCCATACTTACCTCTGGAGCCCAGTGCGATGATCTTCGGTGGACCAGGAAGATATCTGCACTCTTCAAAGCCAACCGTGACCTGAAGAAATGCCGGTAAGCTGTATAATGGCATAAATAGGGTTTTTTCAACTTTGGTGCATATCGCGGGTATTTTGTGGACTTTTTGCACCAAATTTTCAACATAGGGGTTTTTGGGACCCCTCCTCATGAATTCAGTCACTGTCATGGCATTATTCAGTCCCGAAAGGTGATTTTGAGGTCACTGCACAGAATCACCTTTTGGGACCGAGTAATGAAATGACAGTGTTGTTGTTCATGAGGTGGCCTCCCAAAAAGCCTATGTTGCAAATTTGGTGAAAAAATTCCAAAAAATTACTGTGTTACAAGCGTGCGTTGCGCAGTTTCCACATGCACTTGTAACTTCACCAATATGTAATATTTTCACTCCAGATTTCCAATATTGGCATTTTGTCACACCTCCTTATGAACAGTGCAGCTATCATTTTTCACATCCTGGCCAAAATGTGTTTTCGCACTACTGGCGCAGAATTGCGCTGTCACTGTGGGAAGTCAGTGTTCGGAATAGATTATGAAAATCACAGTGGCACTGTTCATGAGCAGAGGTCCTAAAATGCCTATGTTGAAAATCTGGTGACAAAAGTCCATAAAATGACTATGTTACAAGCGTGCATTGTGCAGTTTCCACACGCACTCATAACTTCGACAATTTGTAATATTTTCTCTTAAAAGTATCAACATTGTCAATTTTGCACACGTCCTTATGAACAGTAGAGCTGTCATTTTTGAGATCCTGCCCCAAATGTGTTTTCACACAAGTGGTGCACTATGGCGCAGTCACTGAGGGAAACTAAAGATCAGGACAGATAAAGAAAATCATAGTGACAATGTTCATGAGCAGAGGTCCCAAAATGCCTATGGTGAAAATTTGGTGAAATAATTCCACTAAATGTCTGTGTTACGAGTATGCATTGTGCAGCTTCTAGTACGTTCATAAATTTGAGCATTTTTAATATTTTTCGCTCAAGATTTTCAACGCAGCCATCTCTTCACACCTACCTTTGAATGGTACAACTGTCATTTTTCACATCCTGCCCAAATGGTGTTTTCCCACATCTGGTGCAGAATGGCACTGTCGCTGTGAGAAATCAACGTTTGGAACAGATTAACAAAATCACAGTGCCACTATTCAAGAGCAGAGGCCCCAAACACTTTCATGAGGTGGGGTCACAAAAATGCAGTGTTGCAAATTTCTAGTGCAAATACCAAAAAACAACCGGGGCATTAGGGTTTCTAACCATAACGTCCCATCCTGCACAGACTGACAGGCATCAGGGTGTGTCTTTGTATTGCTGGCTGTCATGCTCATGCCATGCCATCCCCCCACCCTCAAGCCACTGACAGGCATCGAGGTGTGCCTTGGAGTCTTCGGCCCCACAGTTCACCCCATTTTCCTATGCTGCACCCATTTCAGCATATGTCCTTATGAAATTGGGTGACTGTAAAGCCGAACACCCCACGTCACACCTCGGCACTTGTCAGTGTCTGCAGGATAGGGTGAGGTAAAATGCCATGAGTGTTAAGGCCGAATGGGGTGAGCATAAGGCCTGAGAACCCCAAGGCACAACATGATATTTGTCGCACTGCAGGGTAGGGTGAGCTGAAATGCCATGAACATTATGGCCGATGCACAAAGGCTCACCTCAGTGCCTGTCAGTCTCTGTAGGGTGATGTGGGGTTTGATGTCACTTTCATACTTCACTGCCATTCCTATTATGCATCGGTTCAACTCCTGTGCTACCAATGCCAATGTCAGCAAGACAACATTTGGCATTGACAAATGCTTGTTCTTGACTGATTTAGGGCTTTTACTATGCCATAGTGCATAAACTTGTAACGATTATATACAGTCCCAAGGTGTAGGACAATCTCTGCATTTACTCACAGTTCTGCAGACTGTCTCAGGTGGCATTGGGACTGTACCTCTGGGGTAGTTGGAACAGCAGAACTCGAGAACTTGGGAAGCTGGAGACATGTGGGATGGCACCTTGCAGCTTGGACCTTCCGAATTGCTTATAGGTCTAGCAGCTTGTGACATTCACTCTCAGGCCAGATGTAGGGTACCATACAAGGCTTTCCAGGCCACAAATGAGCTCAGACCCAGGAGTGACCCCACGATCCAGCTCCCCGATGGATCCAGAGTGCCCTAGTACCCAGGTACGCACCCGTGTCTCCCTGTGGCCCAGTCTGCCCTACTCAATAGGGGCTGGAAGTTTTCCTACCTGGCTCCAAGGTGTGGATGAACAGGTTTTCAGTCTCTTTTAGCTTCAGACCAAGTTGGCAACTTAATTCTTGTAGTTTAGTCACATCCAGGTACTAAAGGCATTTTCAGTCACACTGCCGGCCTGTCAGTTGTGCCCTTTTAAAATAGACCACAGTCTCTTTTTGCTCACTGGAGACTCAGTTGCAGTAACACTGGAGTACATACTGAGGGCTCCTCCAAGGACCCTGAACCTAGCACTGAGACACCAACCTTTACTTGTGCAGTCCCATGCTACCAGACATTACTTTCCTTCACCATGCAGGTGCTTATGACCAGAAGAGGCTCTCTTTTCCTTTTGAAGATCAACCTTGGCAATACTGGCAAGCCCCTGCATGTCAGGGGGCCCTCCGTGCCATTCTTTCTTAAACACAAATCCATTTTCCATAAATCCATTTTCCAAAAACCAGAAGCATCCATTTTCCTTTTCCTCAGACCAATGTCCTTCCTTTTTATGTTCACTTGCGTGCATGCGCAAGGAACGTCTTGGGAGAATGGGACACTTTGGAGGTGTGCCCCTCCCCTGCAATCCACTGCTCCATTGAGCAGGCGTGGCAGTCCTGCACCAATCAGATGCGGTGCTGTGTATGACAGTGGTGATCTTCTCTTCAAAGAAAACCACCGCTGTCATACACAGCACAGCGTCCACGCCCAAATCTTTGCTGCCACGCTGGGAGCCCACCGCAGCGCGGCAACATCCTGCCATCTGCCGACGGGAAGCCCAATCCCCATCGGGCTCCACGGCTCCCTCCCAGCCAGCCATCTTTCCACGCTGGGAGCCCACCCAGCGTGGCAAACATCCCGTTGTTCTTCGAATGGGTGCCCAATCCCATCGGCTCCACGGCCCCCAGCCATCCTTCTGCCATGTTGACAGCTCACCCAGCGTGGCAAACGTCCCACATCATCTTTTTTACAAACCTGTAAATTGAAGCGGTCCCACTGCCTCCCAGCCCCCTCCCACAACCCGCACCCACCCACTGCACGCCCTGCCTCCCCACAGCCCCACTCACCTCATACTTACCCGAGCTCGCGCCGACGATCTTCAGTGGACCGGAACACGTCTGCACTCTTCAAAGCTGACCGCGAACTGAGGAAATGCCGTAAGCTGTATAATGGGCTAGATAGGGGTTTTCAACTTTATTGCATTATTTTGTGGATTTTTGAATTTTATGCACCAATGTTTAATATGGTTTTTAGATTCATGACGATTAAATATGACAAGATAGGTTCGGCGGGTGATTTCGCAGTCACTGAGCAGTCACCGCGCGAAATCATCTTTGGGCCTGAATAACGCCATAACAGTGACATCATTCATGAGAAGGGGTCCCAAAACCCCATGTTCGAAAATTTGGCAAATCCAAAAATGACTGTTTTATTGAGCATGTGTTGATGCAGTTCCCACGCAGGCCTCGTAAGTTCGCAAATTTTCAATATTTTCACTCCAGATTTTCAACATTGCTATTTTACCACACCTCCTTATGAGCAGTACAGCTGTCATTTTTCACATCCTGCCCAAAACGTGTTTCCGCCCATGTAGGGCACAATGGCGCAGTCGGTGTGCGAAATCAATGTATGGGACACATTAAGAAAATCACAGTGACACTGTTCATTAGCAGAGGTCTTAAAATGGCTATGTTGAAAATTTGGTGAAAAATTCTAAAAATGACTGTTTTACGAGTGTGCTGCGCAGTTCCTATGCACGCCAAACGCTTACATCTTTCAATATTTACTCCAGATTTTCAACATTGCCATTTTACCACACCTCCTCATGTGCAGTACAGCTATCATTTTCACATCCTGCCCAAAACGTGTAGCCCCCCATGTAGCATGTAATGGCACAGTTGATGTGCGAAATCAATGTATGGGACACATTAAGAAAATCACGTGACACTGTTCATGAGCAGAGCTCTTAAATGGCTATGTTGAAATTTGGGGAAAAAATTCTAAAAATGACTGTTTTACAAGCGTCGTTCAGGCAGTTCCTACGCAAACTCGTAAGTTCGCGAATTTTCAATATTTGCACTCCAATGACTTCCAAATACCTAAACAGCACATAGGAGCAAGCAACATTCGGCATTGACAAATACATACTAACATACTAACATACATACTAACATACTAAAATGCCAGCAGAATAGGCCTAATGGTCTTTCGTGTCTGCTCGTTTGGTCAGCCCCCACCCTGGGTGCTGACCTTGCTGTCCCCCTGGCCTTCTCTGGCTTCTCCCTTCCCAGTTCCAGATATTCTTGCTGCATTGGATTTTGCTTCCTGAACCCTTCCCCTGTACCTGTCCCACCCCCTCTTGAACCCCTCCACTGTCTCTGCCTCCACCAGCCCCTAGGTAGTGCATTCCATGGCTTCTACCACCCTCTCAGTGAAGTAGCACCTCCTCCTTTCTCCCTGAATCTTCCCCTCCAGCTTCCACCCATGCCCTCTAGTGGCCCCTCCTCCTTCCTTCAAGCACCCTCACTGTTCCTCCCTATTTACCCTCTTCATGCACCTGAAGACCTCTATCATGTCCCCCTGTCCTTCTCTCTTCCAAAGTGTACATATTTAGCTCTTGAGCCTCTCCTCATAGGTCCTGTCCCCCAAGCCCCAAATCATTTTGGCTGCTCTCCCTGGACCCTCTCCAGGAGGTTAATGTCCTCTTTAAATGCGGCCTCCAAACTGCACGTAGTACTCCAGGTGCGGCCTCACCAAGCAGTTATACAGAGGGAGTATCACTCTCCTTCTGGAGGTGATCCCCAGCGATGCATCCCAGCATCCTGTTGGCCTTGGCTGCTGCCCTCCTACAAGTCTCAGAGTTGTTCATCTTGACATCCACCACCACCCCCAGGTCCCTCTCAGCCACTGGAGACTTGTAGTATTTCCCAGGGTGTACACTTGGCCTGGGTTTCTGCCCCCAGGTGGAGCACCTTGCATTTCCCTGCATTGAACCTCAGCTTCCACTTTCTAGACCATCTTTCCAGAGCCTCCAGGTCCCCCTGCAGGGCCACCCTCCCCTCCTCCCCATCCACCACCGCCCCCAGTTTTGAGTCATCTGCAAAGAGACTCATCTCACTCCTGATTTCTGTCCTTATGTCAGATACGTAGGCGTTGAACAGAAGGGGCCCAAGGACTGATCCCTGTGGGACCCCACTAATGACCCTCCTTGGGAAGAGACTATCCCACTCAACTACGACCCTCTGGGTCCGGTCCGGAGCCAATTGCCTATCCATCGGATCATCTGGTTTCCACCCCATTTCTCCTAGTTTATCCAACAGGCCCATGTGCGGAACAGAGTCAAATGCCTTGCTGAAGTCTAGAAAGAGGACATCCACTGGTCTACCCAGGTCCAAGGCACTTGTCACCCAGTCATAGAACTCCACCAGGTTTGTCTCGACACGATTTCCCGGGATGAATCCATGCTGTCCATCGTCCAGGCACCCTGACTTATCCAGGTCCCCCCCTAGCCTCTCCTTGACAATGCCCTCCATCACCTTGCCCACCACTGATGTCAGGCTGACAGGCCTGCAGTTCCCTGCCACCTCCCTTGATCCCCCCTTGTGGATAGGCACTACATGCGCCACCTTCCAGTCTTGGGGCACCCACCCTGTCCTCAGAGAGATGGTGAAAAACTCTGCCAGGGGTTTCGCCAGGACAACTGCAAGTTCCTTCAGCACTCTAGGATGTAATTTATCCTGCCCCGTGCTTTCTTCTGTCTTAAGGGAGCTGAGGGCTTCCTCACTCTCTCTGCTGTGATTTACCCAGTACCTCTTCTCCTGCTTAGCCCTCCCCACCTGCCAGTGATGCCCCCTCCCCAGACCTGCCGATTGGTAGGGGTCCCCCACCCTCATTATCTCTGTCTCCTCCCATGTATGATGCAGCATCCCCATTTTCCCTGGTGAAAACTGAGGTGAAGTACTCATTTAGTACCTCAGCCTGCTCCTCTGGGTCTTGTGCCCATCTCTTCCCTGATTTAATCCTGCTAATCTGCCCTTCACCCTTCGTCTTTCTCAATGTATCTAAAGAACCTCTTTTCTCTCCTAATTTCCCTGGCCAGGTTCTGCTCCTTCCTTGCCTTAGCTACCTCACCACTCTAGTGGCCCTTCTAGCCATCAGCTCATACTCCCCGATCCCTTTCACTCCTTGAGCACTTGAATTTTATAGGCTGCTTTCTTTCCGCGACCACCTCCTGGACCTCCCTGGTCCACCAACAGAGAGTTTTGGGCCCTACCATATTTCGTCTTTACTTGCACAGGTGCTGGTAGCATCCTGCACCCCCTCCTGATGATTTCCACCTACTATCAGCGTCCATGTCTGACCCAATCCCATCCAAATGCTCCTTAAGGATCCTTCCCATTTCCTTAAAATCCACCCCTGAAGTCGGGTTACTCCGTCTTGTGCAGCCTTCTACCCTCCTAGGTCCAGGCAGAACCAGACTGTGGCATGGTCACTCCGCCAATGGGTCCCTTACCTCCAGGCCCCCAATCTGGTCACTGTCTGCCAGGACCACATCCAGTACCTGTGCCTCCCTGGTCGGTTCCCTCACCTGCTGAGTTAGGAACGCCTGAAAGACATTCAACAACCTCTGTTCCCTGGTCACAGAGGATGTCATAGTCTCCCAGTCTGTTCCTGGCATGTTTAAGTCCCCCAACACCACCACCCTTCCTCTGCCCAGTCTGCAGTGTCTCCCAACATCTGCCACCAGACTGTCCTCCAGCTCCTCTGCCAGGGCAAGGGTCTATACACCACCCTATTTTTACCTCTTGCCCCCCTTGTTATCAAGGTGACCCAAATCGCCTCCACGGTTCCCTCCGCCTCCTCTACTCCCCCTATGCCAATGCAGTTTTTTATCATCATTGCTACCCCTCCTCCCCTTCCCTCCCCCCTGTCCTTCCTGAACATAGTGTAACCCTCCAGGTTCAGGTCCCAGTCATGTCTTGCAGTGGCCCAAGTCTCAGTGACCACTGCCACATCCACTGCTCCCTCAGTTAACATCGCCTGGAGCTCAGGCATTTTATTGCCCAAGCTCCTGGCATTTAGCAGGACTACCTTCCACCCTTTCCCTATAGTTCCATTTCCCTGCTCGTTCTCTTGGGATTCTGTTTTCCTGGTCTGCACCTTTGCCAGTTGGTCTTTTCCTGCTATCCTCCTGGTCCCCAGGGGGGTGGAGACAGAGTCCCTCCTTTATCGGCATCCCCTTGACTGCCTTTTCTCCCATCCCACCCCCCTTCACAAGTTTAAACCCCACTTTTCACCAATGAACTCCTCTATTTTCAACTTAAGGATTCCCCTCCCCTCCAAATTGAGATGTAGTCTATCTCTAGCATACAGCTCCTTATCCTCCCAGGTCTCCCCCCAATCCCCCATCAACCCATACCTCTGGCCTCACACCACCCCTGAGCCACTGGTTTATCTCCCTAATTTTCCTTTTGTGTTCCCCCACTAGCCCTTTGCACTGGCAGGATTTAAGTGAGAAGGAAACTGTGCATCCTATGTCATGACAGACCCTGGCTGAGCTCCCTGAATCTTGCCTGTACCTCTAGCTCGCTATTTCCTAATGTCATTTGTGCCCAGGTGGACCAGTATGTCTGGGGAACCCCCACAGTCCTTTGCCAGCTGATATACCTCGTTAGCCTCTGTGCATCGTAGTCCAGGGAAGCATCTTGTTCTAACTGGCCAGGCCCCTCCCTATCCATTTGATACCCCTGATCATAGAATCCCAAGCAGGAGCACTCTGACCACCCTTTTCCTCCATTCCCCTTCCATGTCCCTCATCCTTTTACCGCCCTTCCACCCAGCTGGCTCCTTGTTCCTCCCCATCTGTGTGCCACATGCCACCCGCTCCTTATTTACCATGGCCACCCCTCCCTCCAATCCTATGCCTCCTCCTCCTGAGTATCCTTCTGCACCTTGTTAATTCCCCTCACTGCTCACAACTGGTCCTTTCTCCCCATCTGCTAAACTAGCCTGGCTCATCCTCCCTTCCTTCTTGTCTCCATTTAGTTCCTCCTGCCGTCGGCTCCCCTGGCCTACCCCTCAGCTCTTTTACTGAATCCTCCTTGTACTTCTGGTCCTTCTTACCTTTCCCTCCCAACTGGTCCTTCTCCGCGCTTTTCCTCCCTCTTCCCCTGCCCCTCCTGCTCCGATTCACTGCTCCCCATTCTCCTGCATTCCAGGTCCCCCCTGTTCTTCCTGCTATCTGGCCCCTGCCTCCTGCCCCCCACTCCCACACCCTTCCGGCTCTAACCACCTCTGTCGCGGGCTACATCCCCCTCATCCTTGAGCAGAAGAAGAGAATTGGAAGCGATGACTAAGTATAAGGTCCGATCCACCTCCCTGCCTTGCTTCCTCTGTCCAGCACTGGCTATCCGCCTACTTCCCTGAGAATGTTGTCCCTCCGTCCCCCTTTGTGAGGGTCCCCAGTTACCTGCCTGCTTCCTTGGTTGTGTCCTTTGGGCCCTCTGCCAGGGTCCCTATGTGACCCCTGAGTATTCTCCTGCACTCCTTTCCCTATACCCCCCCAGTGCTTGGTGCAACCCTGTGGGAGATTTCCAGCCCCCTTCCCCAACCATACCACCCCCTTCCCCCAGCTTTCTCCTCATCCCCGCAACCTCCTCCCTAAGCTGTGCTAGCTGGTAGCACACTGGGCAACCACCAAACTTCCAAGCCCAGTCCAGTATCATGGCTGCTCCACACCCTGTGCACCCCACCTCCCTCCCAAAGATGCCGGCCCCATGATGTGTGGTTCCATCCCTTTCAAATAGGTTTCCTTGGGTGAGCCACCAGGTTCCCCTATTCCAAGATACCCCTACTGCCTAATCAGGTCACCCACTAATCCTAGAGACAGTCCCACTGTACACCAGTAACTCTACTAGGTGCAGTACAACACATTAAACATGTAAGGAAAATGAACAACTCCCTAAGCTCCTCTCTCGGCCTTTAAATTCAACCCCAGTGGCTAGAATTACATGAGCTGCACAAGCAGCCTTTTCTCCACCTGTAGGGCAGGTCTTCCCCATAAATTTGCAGACTTAGGAGGGAGGGTGGGGAGGGTGGTTTGGGCAGACACCTGACAAGAGGGAGAGTGTATCAGCCCTGTGTCTCCCTCCAAGCCCTGCAGCTAAAGAACCAGGCCCAAGCAAATCCCACCAAACAGGTTTTAAATCAGAAGAAATAGGCTCTACCAGGCAGCCTGTTACAAAGTGAAACATCCACAAAAAGAGCCCCACTTACAGCCACTAAATCAGTTACAAACATCCAGGATCCCCCAGAACAATACCCTGCTAGCCCCTTAGAAGCAAGAAAGAAAAGAACTAACCTACCAAGTAAAATCCACAAGAACCCTGTGAAAACAGCAGCAGCTACTGTCCTGGAACACAACTGATCCTGCCCCCTCCAAGATCTTTCTGAGAAGACAAAGCAGCTAGCACCTCAACCCGATTCAGCCCTGCCTCCACTCAATTGGCTGAGTGAGACCTGGCCAGACCATTAACACCCCTCCCCCACTATGAACTAACCTTTACAGCTAATGGAGTCAGCACAAGGAATCAAAATTCAAGTCAAAGCCCCCAAAATATGTTTGCTGCCAAAGGAAACAGTTCTCCAATTTAATCAGCTTCACTAACACCAAATCAAACTAGGCTTGAAATTAACAGATATAGGTCTCCAATTCAAATAACCATCTCCAAGCAAATCCCACCAAACAGGTTTTAAATCAGAAGAAATAGGCCTCTACCAGCAGCCTGTTACAAAGTGAAACATCCATAAAAAGAGCCCCACTTACAGCCACTAAATCAGTTTACAAACATCCAGGATCCCCCAGAACAATACCCTGCTAGCCCCTTAGAAGCAAGAAAGAAAAGAACTAACCTACCAAGTAAAATCCACAAGAACCATGTGAAAACAGCAGCAGCTACTGTCCTGGAACACAACTGATCCTGCCCCCTTCCAGATCTTTCTTCTTACTTGTACTTCTTTGTCACTGATATTTTTAAGCCATGTCCAAGTGCCAAATACCACTGCAAATACCTGCAAGCGAACGTTCGGCATTGACAAATGCTTGTTCTTGTTAGGTTGAGTTGATCCAGGGTACAGACAGAATCTTTTTCCTTCCTTGAACCTTTTAGCAGTATACACCACTGTTTAAGTGTAGATTCTCACTGCCTTCTATATACTTGCAGCTTTTTCCAAGCTGAAAACTGCTTAGCAGATGAGTTCCTCAAAGAAATGGGGAAAGGTAAACATAGGCCCTGGGGGACAGGTAGCTGGCAACTCCCAATCAGCTCCCTCCCTCCCAGCCTTGCACCCCATCTTTCTGCATAGGGGCTGGAGCCCACCTCCCTCTGGAGGGTCTCCTGCCGAACTAAACTCAGAACCAACAGTCTTTGGGTTTTGGGAGCTCTCAGGCTGTTCCCCATTGGCTGAACCCATTGTCCCTTCTCAAAATTAATATGCAAAAGGCTCCCTCGACGCCAGATTGGCTGTGTAAAAGGGCACCAAGCAGTTCCCCAGCTTTTTCCCCCACAAGTCCATTTTATTGTCCCAGAAGTCCTTTGCTAAAACCTGGCATCTTGATTGGCTGATTTGTGGTCACAAGTCCATTTTATTGTCCCAGAAGTCCTTTGCTAAAACCTGGCATCTTGATTGGCTGATTTGTGGTCACAAGGCTGCAAACATGGTTGCCAAACACACAGCATACATGCAGTCCATACACAGTCACAAACTTTACTGTCCTGGTGCACCCAACATAAACCTTTTTATTCATTTATTGCCCCTCAGTCTCATAGCTGCTTTGGTGCCCTATTAAACATTTGTGGCAGTTAACATTTTAATGTGGTCCCTTACCTGTCGCTAGCACCATTTTGCCTAGCCCCCAGGCTCTAGACAGACTCAGCTCTTTAATATTCATCAGCCTCATTAATATTCATGAGGCCAGAGCTATCATTATTGGCGCTTTTTAATTAAAATCTTTTTCAGCTCCTCTTATGCCTTCTCCAGGTCTCTGGTCCTCAATTTGCACAATGTTGGGACTGGGACCACTGGAGAGGCATCCGTTTGACCCCAGCAATGGCCAAAAAACCAAAATGTGCCAGTGTGTGTGTGCAGATCGATCACACCGAAGGGCAGAACAGAGCGGTGGCTCCACGATTCAGCTTCTCTGGCCCCAATGTGGATCTAAAAAAAAAGCATGGGTCGGACAGAGGCTACTGGGCACAATGGGACCTATGAAAGGTGGCAGGGGACACCGGGGGAAAAAACAGAGCACTGGGGCAATGGGAGATTAAAGAGGTAAGCCACCGCAGGGAGTTGCATATATCTTATTTTTACATTACAGTTTATTACTCTTTGTTTAGTTGTTCTTTACCTGTTATTTTCTTAAAATAGAACACTTTTATTTGTGCTATTTGTCACCTCTTTCAGTGTGTTTTTTTACTCATTTTACTATGTGTTTTTTGGGGGGGGAATTTAAGATGAGAGGGACTGGGAGTGGCTAGGATAAGAGGGGGTGCAGGTAGCAGATGGGAGATGTGCTTTTCACATCAAGAGGACCTAGCCCACGGCAGAAGCAGTAGGAAGAGACAGCAGCAACACCCAGCCCCCCACAGTGCAGCACCCCTAGCAATGAGATGAGACAAGGGCACCACCACTAACAGCTAAGGAAGCTGCAGACCAGCCAGATATTGTACCACCACCATCAGCACCACCACCACCTGTGCACCATGAGGAGGAGGAGACACAGCCAGATATTGTACCATCACCACTTGTGCACCCACGAGGAGGAGGAGACACAGCCAGATATTGTACCACCATCACTTGTGCACCATGAGGAGGAGGAGATACAGCCAGATATTGTACCACCACCATCAGCACCACCATCACCTGTGCACCATGAGGAAGAGGAGGAGACACAGCCAGATATTGTACCACCACCATCAGCACCACCACCACCTGTGCACCATGAGGAGTAGGAGACACAGCCAGATATTGTACCACCACCATCAGCACCATCACCTGTGCACCATGAGGAGGAGGAGACACAGCCAGATATCGTACCACCACGATCAGCACCACCATCACCTGTGCACCATGAGGAGGAGGAGACACAGCCAGATATTGTACCACCACCATCAGCACCACCACCACCTGTGCACCATGAGGAGGAGGAGGAGACACAGCCAGATATTGTACCACCACCATCAGCACCACCACCACCTGTGCACCATGAGGAGGAGGAGACCCAGCCAGATATTGTACCACCACCATCAGCACCAACACCACCTGTGCACCATGAGGAGGAGGAGACACAGCCAGATATTGTACCACCACCATCAGCACCACCACTACCTGTGCACCATGAGGAGGAGGAGACACAGCCAGGACCATCTTGTCCCTCCTGTCATTGGCAGCAGCTGAAGTCCCTTGTCTGGGACCTGTTTGACATTGACCCCACCGACAATAGTGTGGCCACCTCTAAACTATGTCACACTATTGTTCGGCATGAGAAACGGGAGAGCCATTTGGGGACAAGTGGGTAGCACACCCACTTTAGAGCAAGGCACTGCAAAGGACTAGGAGGAACACCTGCGAAATAATGTTGCTGAAAGGGTTGGAGGTGGTGTTGCCACCTCTACTGGTTCTTCTTTGCCGGGAAAGAGAAAGAATCATGGTGCACAGGTGCAGGAGAGAGATAGAGGGGACTGGGAGAGGGACCTGCAGGTAGACTCGGGTGCTGCAGGGGGCACCTGAGAGACAACCTCACATCTTCTTCCAACATCCATCTGTGTAGAAGTAGAACAGCTCTACAGAGAGGTAACGGAGTGCTCCTGGCAAGTTGCGGGGATGAAGTAGCTGTTGGAGGTGCTGCTGCAAAATCAACAAACCATTCTGGAAGGTCTGGTTGAACTACAAAGTGGTGGTGCACTCTATGTCCCCAGGCCATAGCCCTCCAACCCAGATATGTTCTTTTACCTTTCTCTTTTACCATCTTTTAAACTGTAAAAATGAAAACAATGAAAAAACTTGAAAAGAAAACAACATTGTTCATCTATCCTTACTTCTCTCTGTCAGTCTGTATATCTTTATTTCTTTTACTGCAGCAGTGTTAAACCCTAAAAATGAAAAACTATTTTTTAAATAAAAAGAAAAAAAATGTTCATCCATATTTATTTCTCTCTGTCTGTATTTCTTGATTTCTGCTACTGCTTTGTTCTGTCTATTGACATTCTTCTCTTCTCATCCATTCAAAAGAAAAAAATCTGATTTCAACTCTGTTGTTGTCCTTTTAGTGCAACTGCATAGTCCTTACACTGTCACTAAAATTGTTCTCAACTACTGCTGCTACTTGGTGCTGTGCTGTGTGTCTCACTCCCCCCCCACCACAAACTGCCCTTCCTGTAATTCACTGCACAACAGTAGTGCAAATGTTCCAGAAAAACAAAGTAGGCTGAATTTCAGTACTCCCAGAATTATGTGTATTATGTGTATGCTGCTGCTACATGATGCTGCGCTGTGTGTCTCACTCCCCCCCCCATCACAGGCTGCCCTTCCTAACCTTCTGATTATTCTGTGTAATCCTATAAGATGTGGTGGAGAAGATGGTTGTTGATGGCTCGCTTGCTGGAGGATTCACCCCAGAATTCTAAAAGAACTAAGGGGAGACCTAGTGACACCACTGACTGCCCTTTTTAACAAATCATGGGAGGATGGTGTGGTACCTGGGGACTGGAGGAGGGTGGATGTGATTCCCTTCCACAAAAGTGGGAGAAACACAGAGGCAGGAAACTACAGACCTGTTAGTTTGACCTCAGTGGTAGGGAAAATGATGGAATCACTTCTGAAAGAAAGAATTGTTGAGTACCTAGAGGCCAGCAGGACACAGGACCCAAGGCAGCATGGATTCACAATGGAAAGGTCATGTCATCCAAATGTAATAGATTTCTTTGACTGGGTGACCAAAGTAGTAGACCAGGGAGGGGCTGGTGACATGGCCTACCTAGACTTTAGCAAGGCATTTGACACAGTCCCACAAAAAAGATTAATTAACAAGTCAGCCAGCCTGTGAGTGGGTCCCAGGATAGTAGCCTGGGTAAAACATTGGCTGGACAACAGGATGCAGAAGGTAATAGTAAACAGAGTCCACTCTGAAGAAAGGGGAGGTTACCAGTGGGGTACCGAAGGGTCTCAGTACTGGGACTGGTTCTCTTTAATGTCTTTATAGGTGACTGGAAGGAAAAGTATGCCTTTTTGGAGACGACACAAAAATCTGCAACAGGGTTGATACACAAGGGTGTGTGTGGTGGAAAGGATGAGAAGGGACTTGGAAGGGTTGGAGGAATGGTCAAAAGTATGGCAGCTTAGATTCAATGCAAAGAAATGCAAAGTAATGCACCTGGGAAACAAAAACTCAGGGGAAGAGTACACAATGGGGGGGGGGTACTAACAACAACAAAAATGGAAAGGGACTGGGGGTAGTCATAGCAGATGACCTAAATGTAGGCAAGCAATGTGAGAAGGCAGTAAGGAGGGCTGTGAGGATACTGGGATGCATGGAGAAAGGCATCACCAATAGAAAACAGGAAGTTGTCTTGTTATTGCTCTGTACAGACAGTTGATAAGACCTTATCTAGAGTACTGCATGCAGTTCTGGAGACCCCACCTCTGCAAGGACATAAACAAGATGGAGGCAGTACAGAGGAGGGCAACTAAAATGGTGCAGGGTCTGCACCAGAAGCCATATGAAGAGACATAAAGGAGCTTAATATGTATACACTCGAGGAAAAGAGGAAGAGAATGGACATGATAGAAACTTTCAAGTACCTCAAGGGAATCAACAAAGTCCAAGTGGGTAGCATTTTTCAGAAAAAGAGATGTGCAAGAACAAGGGAGCACAATTTGAAGATAGAGGGGGGATGGCTTGGGGGCAGCGTGAGGAAATATTTTTTCATGGAGAGGGTGGTGGACACATGGAATGGCCCTCCTGAGGAGGTCATGGGGTCAAAAACAGTGGGGGAATTCAAGAATGCATGGGACAGACATAAGATAATCCTAGTGGGGGGTAGGCAGAAGTAGGCTGTTGGTTAACTAGGATCTGCAGCTTATCCAATAGGTAGGGGAAATGGGAACACTGGGTGGGCCAAGCAGTCCTTATCTGCTGTCAACGTCTATGTTTCTATGAAGAAGCAGCAGAATTGGTGGACACCTAAAGATTACAAAAAGAAATTATTTAGAACTACTCAACTTGCCACTGAGGTGGTAATGGTATATTTGTTATCCACTCCTATTCTTATTGTACCTGTCACCTGTGAATAACAATAAGAAACTAGCCTCCCTTTGGTCACTGTGAGGGTCGCATGGTATATCCGTTGTCCACTCCCATTCTTACTGTACCTGTCACCTGTGAATAAAAATGAGAAACTAGCCTCCCTTTGGCCACTGCAGTGGCCACTCAGTATATTTGTTGTCCTCTCCCTTTCTTATTGTACCTGTCACCTGTGAATAAACATGACAAAATATTTAGTTTCCCTTTGGCTACTGTGGTGTCCACACAGTATATCCGTTGTTCACTCCCATTCTTACTGTAGCTGTCACCTGTGAATACAAATACATTATTTAGCCTTCCTTTGGCCACTGTGGTGGCCGCATAGTACTATCCATTGCCCACTCCGATTCTTACTGTACCTGTCACCTGTGAATAAAAATGAGAAACTATTTAGCCTCACTTTGGCCACTGAGGTGGCCGCATGGTATATCCATTGTCCACTACTATTCTCTTTTTTTTCCTTTTTATTAAGCATATAATATTTCATTAGGTCAAACATTTTTTAAATGCATTTGTGTGCATTGATTAAACCAATTCATAGCAACCTTTGTTGATAAATGTAACATTGTTGGCTAATACAACCAGATGTTAAGAGTAAAGTTACATTGTTTCTTTTCAAATAAATATTTGTTGTTTGTGTTAAAGTGCTTAAGACTTTAAACCAGAATATATCTAACGAGCAACATCCCACCATCATATGTTCCAGTGTACCATTCTGCATTCACATCTGGGGCACAAATTAGAGCAATTGCCATTCATCAGAGTTAGTCTGTGTGGGATGTAGTATATTCTATGTATTCTATTGAAATATATTTGTACTAGTTTAGATAAAATTATGCCAAGATTAGAAAAATTAATAATTTGTGTCCATTGTTCTGTAATGTTTTGTTGTGTTTTTGTCCGCCATTTCAATTTTAATGCTTGTAGGTTGCTACACATCTCTGATTGTATAATGGTGTAAAACTTTGCTATTAATTTAATGTCATTACTTTGCATCAGTTACTCCTCCCATTGTGTATTCTATGTTTTTTCTAATGTATCGTTTCTCCTAATGTAGTCATGAATTTGAAGATATCTAAAAAATTGTTTTTATGTTTAATAGTATCAAAATCAAGTAAACCATCATTATCATATAAATTTGATAACTGCTTTATTCCATTCATATACCGTATCTTAAATCATTTCTCTGGCTATGATGGTGGGAAATCACCATTAAGGTATATGGGAGAGTATAATGAAATACTATAACATGCATTTGTAATTCACATAACTGTTTCACAGATCTGACAAGCTGTATGAGTAGAAGTACATAAGTGAGTTATCTGTTTCCAGGAGGGGTCTACATATAGTAAATGTTTAATTTCTTCATGCATAATGCTGCATTCTTCAATTTGTGTTGACAACGTGTCTTGCTTTTTTTTTTTAATTTAAAGTTTATTAAAGTTTCCAACATACAATACACCATAGTCACCTGGCATTAGAATACAAGTACATGCTTTTGCAAAACAACCCTCCACTTCTTCCCCACATTCCCCCCCCCGCCTACACCCAGTTACTCAAAGAAAGGTGTCACACCCCACAAAGAAAACCCTCTACAGTATCCCTCCATCCCCCCATCACCCCTTTCCCCTCCCAGGTTTGTGCCCAGAGCATTACTTAGCTTACACCTCTACTCTCAAGGGTCTGTTGTATTATGTCACTTGAAGAGAGTATAAGGTATAAGTAAGAGTATAAAGCAGTAGGTAAGGCTAGAGGGGTGTTAGGGTGTATTAGTAGGGGTATCACAAGTCATAAGAGGGAGGTAATAATCCCTCTTTACAAGACACTGGTTAGGCCCCATCTGGAGTACTGCGTGCAGTATTGGAGGCCACACCTTCACAAGGACATTAACCAAATTGAGGCAGTCCAGAGAAGGGCAACCAAAATGGTGCAGGGACTGCATCAGAAGACATATGAGGACAGATTAACAGAGCTTAATATGTATACCCTTGAGCAAAGGAGGGAGAGAGGTGATATGATTGGGACATTCAAACACCTTAAGGGCATTAACAAGGTGAAAGAGTCTAACATGTTTAAATATAAGAAAAATAGCAGGACAAGAGGACACAGCATGAGATTAAAGGGGGGCCGATTAAGGGGGAATGTGAGGAAATTCTTTTTCACAGAAAGGGTGGTGGATGCATGGAATGGCTTACCACAAGAAGTGGTGGCTATGAAAACAGTGCAGGGCTTCAAACAGGCATGGGATAGGCAAAAGGGAGCAATACAAATGACTGTGAATAGATAGGCCACTGACAGAGCAAAGGCCGATGGCACATTTATAAGGTAGAAAAATAAATGGGCAGACTGGGTGGGCCTTGTGGTCCTTATCTGCTGTCAACTTCTATGTTTCTATGTTAATAGCGGGGCCCAGATTTTGTTGAACTTACTTATTCTGTTGCGCAGACTGGCTGTCATCTTTTCCAATCTAACATTAGCCAGGAATTCCCTCAACCATTCAGCATATGATATTACTTCACTATCCTTCCAATGCCGGAGTACCAGTTTTTTAACAGACATGGATATTAGAGCTATATGGTATTTGCGCATGACTATTGGAATTGCAGAATACTCTCCTAAGAGGCAGATTTCAGCCGAAAACAAGTAATTGAGTCCCAATAGGGGGTCTATTCTTTGTTTAATTTGCGACCATAAGGGGGTTATCTTGGGACAAAGCCAAAAAATATGCATTAGGTTGCCCTCCCCATGGGCACACCTTATACAAGTAGCAGAAGAGGCAATACCAAGTTTAGCCATTTTTTGAGGGGTATAATATAAGTTATGCAAAATTTGGAACTGCATGAGTCAGAGCCTGTCTTGTGTAATAAATTTGTGGCACCCCTGCCAAAGTTTCTCCCAGTTAATGAGTACCTCTCGGAAGAAGCGCTGCCCAGTAATCCGAAGGTCCATAAGGTCCGGGGTAAATCTTATCATATAAAGCATTAAAAATCTTTGATACCGCGTGTGGAAGGCCCGCCATTTAAACCAGATTTGCCCAGAAGGGAGGACACCTGCTCGCCTGGGCTTCTATCCCTATGACCTTCACCAGTATATGCCACAGTTGGAAAATCTTAAAAATTTTGGAGGCTGTAACTCCTAACTTATTTAGAATTTCTGTGGATGAAAACCATGTCTGTTCTATCTCATTCCGGAAATATGTAAGCTTAACTTCCTTAACTTGTGGGATCCACGAAGTGGGGGGGACTTTCCCACCTAACCTGATGTTGGGATTGCCTATCAAGGGTTGCTCCAAATCTAGGCAGTGATTGTATTTCATAAAGGAGCAAAATTTGGAGTGCACCCTCACAGATATTGCAATAGGTGTCGAACACAACTGCTTTGGGAGGTTCTTAGGTTGCACAAAAAGCAAGGCCGCAGGAGAGAAATTATAACACCAAATTTGGGCAGATTCTATTTTAATCCAGAGAGGCTTGTACACACAAAATTCTTCAGAGTCACTTGTTTTAAGCCACCTCAGATATTTGCTTGCATGACTGTCCCAGTAATAAAGGCCAACGTGCGGTACATGAAGGCCACCTCTGGATTTCGGAGCCGCTAACTTATGAAAAGCCAGGCGGTGACATTTGCTAGCCCAAATAAAGTTGGAGAAAATATTATGCACTCTCTTGAACCATGATTGGGGTAACCATATGTTCAAGGGACTCAGTGGGTAAAACAGATGAGGGAAAACATTCATTTTAATGAGACTAACTCTGCCCCAGACAGTCAATGGGAGAAGGGACCACCTATTTAGATCTTGGGTAATAATATGTAGTAAGGAGTCCAGATTATTCTTTTTCAAAAGTGCAACACTTCTTGTGAAAGTAAAACCCAGGTATTTCAATGATTTCCTTTTCCATAACAGGCCTGATGCACTAACTTCATGCTTCATCACTCTCTGATTGAGAGGGAAAACCACAGTTTTTTCCACATTTAATTTATAATTGGAAAGCAAACAATACTCTTTAATAATTTCCAATAAATGTGGGATAGACTTTCCAGGATACAAGATTTGAAGCAGTAGGTCATCTGCGTAGGCCGAGACCTTAACTTCAATACCTTGTACCATTATACCTTGTATCCTAGGACTGGCAACCAGCCTTCGAATAAGGGTCTCTAGATACAAAGTAAAAAGAAGAGGGGATAAAGGGCAGCCTTGTCTAGTGCCCGAGCACAGAGGAAACAGATCGGAAATAAATCCATTGCATAAGACTTTGGCTGTTGGGGATTTGTAAAGTGCCTATATCCAGCTTTGGAACTCTAGGGGAAACCAAAAGCATATAATGTCCGGAAAAGAAAATTCCAATTTACTCTATCAAATGCCTTCTCTGCATCCAGGAAAACCAAAGCAGCTGGGTATTCCGCATCCCTGGACACTGAGAAGACATGTGCTAAGGTGCAAATATGATCGCTGGCTGACCTCCCTTTCATTAAGCCCACCTGTTCTACTCCTATTAGATCTGGAAGAACTGTATTGAGACGGTCCGCTAACAATTTACTCAGAATTTTAATATCCTGATTAAATAAAGATATAGGCCTGTAACTTGCCATCTCCTCTGGTGCTTTACCCGGTTTTGGCAGCAGTGTTATCAACGCCTCAAACAATGTGCCATCTGTACTATTGCCGGCAAGAATCTGTTGGAACGTAGAAAGAAGCAGAGGAGCAAGCTTCTTTGCAAACTTTTTATAAAAATTAGGTGAGAACCCATCCGGTCCCAGGGATTTATTGAGGGGAAGGCCATCTATAACTCTTAGAATCTCTGCTTCGGTTAAGGGGGCGCATAATATAGTTTGTTGCGCTTCTGTGAGAGAGGGCAGGTGAGATTCAGCTAGTTAATGATCCAAATCTCTAAGAGGGGGGGGTTTGCCATTGGAGAATACAAAGATTGAAAACATTTCTGAAATTCTGCTGTAATTTCTTTCTGGTTATTCACCAGCACTCCATCGGATGACCAAATTGAGGCAATAAACCTAGCAGGACAATGTATCTTGCTTTTTATGAAACCATCCATAAATGGTAGCTATATCTGCAGCAAAATAATAACATCCAAAATGTGGAAAAGCAAGGCCCTCTTTTTTCTAAAATGTGTAATTTATCTAATTTGAGGCTGGGCTTACTACCTTTCCATTAAAATTGTCTAATTATGGTATCTAATGATTTTAAAAATGTATCATTCAGGATAATGGATATATTCTGAAAAAAAAAAAGAATTCTGTGTAGCTTAGTAATTTTTATTACATTTATGCAGCTAATGAGAGTCAATTAGAGTGTTTCCCAGCAATTTAATTCCATTTTTGCTTTCTCCATAAGCTGTTCAAAGTTATTTTTATAGAGTTGCATGTTGTCTTGGTCTAATTGGACCCCCAAAATACTTTAATTTAGTTATCTTTTTTACATTAAGGCTGGGATATTTGGACTGCGCCAGGCAGTGGTGAAAGCCTGGGTGCAGTGCAACTGGGATGCGCCGAGACCAGGGCCAGGTGATATTCAACGGTGATGCACCATGGCATTTGTACCCAGGATGCTGGCTGACTTTGCAGTCCCTACCCACCTCCATGACTAGCCAGCATCTTAACTCAAGACTCACCTGCTCAGATTCCCCCGTGGCTTGCCCCCCATGGTGGGACTGGGAGAGGGAGGGTCATCCTCCCCAACTCCTGGAATCCAAGTCCAACTCTCAGCAGGGCCCTAAGATGATTGAGCAGGCTGATGCAGGCAGGTGGGGCTTCCTGTTGCATAGCCCCCAGAATGTTTGCATTCTTCTATCCTTTCCCCAAGGGCAGAGCACGTGCATTGTCATGAGCGTATGGTGAGAAGATACCGCATGTATTCAGATGCCTGTGCCTGGCCTTCTGGGATGTGGCCACATGCTGTGCAGCCTAGCCTCTGTTGGATGCCAGTCATGCAGCAGTTTGTGCTGTCCCCCCTTCCCAAATAAGGAGAGCTGTCTATGGATGCTTGATCCTCCTTCCTTCAACTGGCCCCCAAGGGACCCCGGTGCATTCCTGAACCTGGTTCACTGGTTTTGGCAGGAGGTGAGGTGCCAAGCCCCACCCTCCAGCCCTCCATTTCACTGGACCACTCAAACAATCCTGTTCTGCCAACAAATTATGTTTCTATGTTTCCACCATGGTCTCTGGGGCTGGATGATCAGAAGGTTGGGACCTCTAGTCCCACACCAGGAAGCTGAGTTAATACTCAGTGCTGACACTGAAGTAGAGCACTAGGGGAGTGGGATGCTACTTCACAGATGAGAGGCCATCCTTTGGATGGGATGTTAAACCAAGGTCCCTTTTAGAATTGGGAGAACTCTGTGAAGTTCTGACCCTTATTAAATAAGAACTGGAACTTGGTGAAGTTCTGATTTGTTCTGATTAGCTCTGATTCGTTCTGATTTATTGACAAATATTTGAATAAATGTGAGAAAATGAATAAAAGTGGCCAAAGACTGTCACATTTGACACAGAGGCCCAAAGGAAATAATTAAATGGATTATTTGTACAACAATTAATGTAAAACTGCTAAATAAAAAAAAGCAATCACTCACTACTAGCCCCTTCATTGCTGGCCTATAATGGTGGGGTTGCATATCCTGCTCAGTCAGTGACATGAGTGTGCTGGGAGAGGCAGAGAGAGAGAGATGGAGAGAGAGAGATAGACAGACAGATGCAAATACCTATACCATAGCACCACCAAGCGCTGCAGGCACTGGGAAGCAGCTGAGATTTTTTTTAAATTAATGGTTCTGTGTGGGTATTATTTTGATGGATATTCCAATCAGAGCCAAACAGGTCAAAGACATGGATATGAATGGCCAAATGAGCAGCATTAAGAGAGCCCACCCACCTACCCATGTGAATGATGCAACTGCTTTGCATGCCCTGTGGTATATGGTACACTACCTGGTGCCAGAGATGATAATGTTTTCTAGTACTACGACTACTTCTACTGAATCTGATCAACATGCTGAATCCTTACAAAAGAAAAACTGAAAGACAGAGTGATCACCACCACCCAGGCAGGCAGCCAGTTGTACATTGCATCGGTCAAGTGCAGTGCAGTCATAAAAAGTTTGCCACTGTCACATGAAGACCTAATGACACACAACACAATTACATCCTTCCTAGTTCCACAATTACTGTCAGCTACTGCCAAGTAATTTAACTATCAAAAATAAAATACAGTAATATAATAATCTCAGCCCAGTTATTGTAAGTGAGATGTAACCAGGGTAGCATACTACACACACACAAACAATAGAGGAATGAAATGAATTTTCAATTTAGTAGCATTTTTTTCCGTGAAGTATTCACAGCCAAATATGGGGGGCATGAGAAATACACAAACAGTATTCAGTTTCTGGGTTTCAGGCATCTGCTAAGCCACGCACTGTACGAAAATTAAAACAGTACAGTCAGGATCAGTTGCTGAGGGCAAAAAAAGTGACAAGTAGTAAGGACTGGAGTAAGGACAAAAAGTAATAAGTAGTAGTTGTAACTTGTGAGGGCAGACAGTGATAATAGTAGTAGACAGTTGTACCCTACCTTCCAGATCAGATAGTGGTACCAGGTACCACCAAGTAAGTTTGTCACATGAAATGCAGTTGCTTGCTGTACTTGGACTCTGAACCCACTAATGTTATTATTTTTTTTCTATTCTGTGCTGCTTATGTGATCATTCAAGTAATAGTGGCCTGGCTGGGCCAAGTCTGTCTTGACTTGACATGTTGCAGCTAATTGCTACCTCATGTAGTAGACCCTATTCACAAAAGATTTTCACCACAGGCACGGATTCTTGAAAGTGTTTTGTGGATAGGGCTTGCTCAGAGCAGTCAGTGTATGTTTTATTCAGTTATAATTTTGAAATTAAAGTGAGGAACGTTGACTTTGAGAAATGTAAGGCGCTCAGCATTTTCTGGTGTCAAATAGGATCGTGTGTCAGTAACGATGATACCAGCTGAACTAAACAGTCATTCTGAACAGACGCTAGTAGGAGGGCAATTCATGTACTTCATTGCATTGTTTACTAAAGCGAGTCACATATTTTGTTTGGATTTCCAGTATTGCAAAGGATCATCATTCCAGATGATATTGGTCTCTGCCAGATACATTTCAACATTGATCTGTGCTGAAGCTGTGTTACCAGAGGCAGATGAAGATGTTACAGTTACATCTTTTGAGTGACTCCAGAGACATGAAGCTGAACCAAGTGACTGTGGGACAGTGCTTTGTTTGGCTGGTGGTGAAGAAGACTCGGTTGCAGTAGCTGAGAAGGAAGAGGAAGAAAATGCCACAACACTACAGGATGGGCCACCTGATGCTGTGCTGTAGTGAAGAAGATTCTGAATGTGGTGCTGCTGTTGTACTCTGTTCCATGATGACACACACCTCATCAATTGTTTGTTGTTTATCTCGAAACAAGTGTCATCATAATCACCACTCAATAGTTGCTTCAATTTGTATTGTGGGTCCAGGATTGTTGCTTTAATGTAGTACTCAGAAAATAAATATTTTACATAGTTTGTCATCCTCTTCAACTTTTTTGATCATACGTCTCATTAGATCTTGTATTCTGGGGGGCAACTGGCATGTGTCAGCAGAAGAACTGGCAGCCTGTGCGATCATGGAACTGTCTTGCTTCTCTAACATTTCCCTAATCAGATTCAATCTGAATTTCAAAATTTGTATTAGTAGTATCACCTGGCTGAGAGTTGCTGTGTTTGCACTAACCTCCCTGGTGAGTTCCTGAAATGGCTGGAGCAGGAAAATTAGGAACTCCAACATGGCTCACTGTGGTGGAGTAATATAGATGTCTGTACCACCAATTTTATTTTCTAAGATGTAGTACCTGACAGCTTTCTTTTGTTCCGGCAGCCTTTGGAACATATAAAAGGTCGAATTCCATTGAGTAGAAATGTCTTGGATCAGTCTGTGCAAAGGTAAACTATGCTTCTGCTGTATTTTTTCAAACAAGTGACGAGCTTTTCTTGAGTGACTGAAATGAGTGAATATTCTTTTACCAGTTCTAATAAGATCCTTACTCTCCCTGTCATCATTGAGCAAACCGTGAACAATTAAATTTAAGCAATGCGCATAGCAGCAGATGTGAACAAAGCTCCCCTCCTTCAAGGCCTTCCTTAGGTTGGACTCATTATTTGCAACTATAAAGCCAACTGACAGTCCCTGTGAAGTGAGCCATTGCTGTATTGGATTTTGGAGCTCTTCACTGATGTTGTATGAGGTGTGTTCAGATGGATAATAAAACATTCTTAGAACAGCAGACTGTGAGGCTTCACTGTCCCCAGTCCCACTTGAATTATTGAAAAATGCTGAACACTTCATTCATTTTCAGATCCAGTACCTCAAGGTGAAGCAGGAGCCAAAAGAAGCAGAAGCTGAAAATATGACATACAGTACTAGTTACACAAGTGCACTGCATCTCAAAGGACTTTAGGCTCTTTTTTTAATTACTTTGGTGTTTATGTTCTCTTTATTTTCATGTTAAATTAAATAAAATTACTACACACAACCAAATTAGAGTGCTTTGTCATTCTTTTACTTTGTCTGGTGCAGTACCTGGTTGTATTACTGATTGAAGTAGCGGTCAATTCTGTCATTCTTCTACTTAGTATGGTACAGTACGTCTACAATATTAGCGGTCAGTTAAATTTAGCACATGTTGGTGCTAACATTATTGGAGCGTTAATATAACCTACTATACAGTATATCTACGTCATGAATTGGTTGGACATCTAATGTGGCATTACAACTTACATTATTGTTAGAAAAGGCCTCACAGAACTGTAAGTTAAAAAATTCAGCCATATCACTAGGATGACATAAGGTTTTTGTACCAGAATTAATAGGGCCAACCTTGTACGTCTGTTTTTTTAAGGAGTTGATGTAACTGACCATTAATTTATTGTTTCCTTTTTGTGCCTGTTCGGCTAATGATTTTTCCATAGATATTTTGTCCTTTTTGATTTCTTTTTACAATGTTTTTGAACAGGACTAAATGCAGTTAAAGTTCTGTCACATTTATTGGAATAATATTTTTTATATAATTTGTTTTTCTTTTTTTTATCAATTTCTGTAATTTTAAATTAAGCCATTTTGGTTCATGACTTAATTTCTTTTTTGTAACCTTAGGTATGAATTTGTTAGCAGCATTCAAAATTGTTGTGGTAAAGAAATTCCACATATCATTAATATTTTATTATTTAACATAGCAGACCAATCAATAGCAGCAAGATAGTTATTCAAAGCTATAATGTTTGATTTATGAAAAGCAAATATTTTTGTGATTTTATCTGCTTCCCATTGAGCATAATGAGTTTTGAAATTGATAGTACAATGGTCACTATTACCTAAAGGAGCTGAGGGATGACAGTTTTGAATAGTTATTGGATCACTATCTAAAACAATGTTCAAAATATTTGATTCACGAGTTGGGAATGAAATATGTTGAACTAAATTCAGTTCCAAACAGGAGTTCAAAAAGATTTTTGATTAATTAGTTTTGGCAGAATTATTTGACCAATTTATGTCACCCAGATTAAGGTCACCCATAAACAAGATATTTCCTAATTCGGCAGCTGATGACATTTCCTCAATAATATCATTTAATATTTCTGGTTTCGAGTCAGGTAGTCTGTAACGGAGGCCCCAAATTAATTCAGTGTTTGGTTGTTTAAGCCTAAGCCAAACAGATTCCACCAAAGAATGATCTTTTTTAATTTTATGTGAGATATCAAATATGCACACAGATGAGGCTATAAAGAATGTTACGCCACCACCTCTCCAGTTTGATCTGCTGTGATGGCATAATGAGTAGCCAGGGATACAAGTTTCCCATGCCTGCTTACTAGACCACCAAATTTCTGTAATGCCTATAATATCTGGCTTATCAGTACTAACTCTTAGAAGTAGTTCATTTGTTTTATTAACCAAACTTCGTGCATTTGACAACATACATTTTAGATCTTGTTTATTCTTGTCAACCTGAACAGAAACAGATGGTAACGAGGAAACAGTTGTCTTTATAGTTTCCCTCTTAGATGCTAGTTTAAAGTAATTGAGGGATTATGAGAGCAAAAGGAAGTGCATAGATTCATGGCTCCTAGTTGATTTAAATGTAAACCATCTTTAGCAAAATAATAAGAATTAGAAATAAAATTTTTCCAATGATCAATGAAAACTAGATTACCTGGAGAGCACCAATTTGAAAGTCTGGCACTAATCCTTTCTATAGTGTGAGTCTTTTCAATCCTAGCTCTTGGAATAGCTAATAAGCTTGAAATAAAGACATTACAATTTTTTTTTATTTTATTCCCTAATTGAGTTAATTCTAGACAGATGTCTTTCTCGTGAGTGTGGCCAACATTGTTTGTACCCACATGTAGGATAACATTTGATGGCCCCAATATAAGAGAATCTATCCTGTCTGCTATGTCTTCAATTTTTGCTTCTGGGAAAGAAAATACTGACACTTCATTTTCTGAATTTGTTATATAAGAATTTATATATTTATATATTACAGAGCTCAACAAAGGGCAGGACGGGGGTAAATGGTAAAATAGATAAGAGCAATAAGAGCAGGGATGGGGGAAAAAAGTATAAAGCCAACATTAAATGGAGGGCAATGACTACCAATGCCCGTAGTCTGGGAAACAAGCTTTCTGAGCTAGTAGCTTTGATGGAAGATGAACAATTGGATATTGTGGCAGTCACAGAAACATGGTACACTGAAAGCCATGACTGGGATGTCAACATACCAGGGTACACAATCTACAGAAGGGACAGGGAAGGCAAAAGAGGAGGTGGAGTAGCTCTATACATAAGAGAAGGGATCAAAGCTACAGAACTAAAAAGTAAAGGGGGAGGACAAGAGGCACTTTGGGTCACCTTGGAGATGGGGAATGGCATCACAATCCGCACAGGGGTTGTATACAGACCCCCATCTCAAGGGGAGGAAATGGACAAGAGAATGATAGAGGACATTCTCAAAATGGCTGAAAAAGGGGAGATACTTTTGATGGGGGACCTGAATATGCCAGATGTTAACTGAAGGACATGTACTGCAGCCACATCCAAGAGCAGGGTCATTCTCGATGCCCTGCAGGGGGCAGACCTTAGACAGCTAGTGCTGGAACCCACTCAGGAGGGAGCAATACTAGACCTGGTACTCTCAAATGGAGAGAGGATCACAAATTTAGAAGTCGGTAGACATCTGGGAACAAGCGACCACTGCACAGTGTGCTTCACAGTGAGCACAACCATGGAGATAAGCCATACAAAAACAAGGATACTGGACTTTAGAAGAGCTGACTTTGGCAAAATGGGTGAACACCTGAAGAATGCACTAGTAAATGGCCAAATAGGAGGGGTGGAAGAACAATGGAGAAAAATCAAAACTGCCATCATAGAGGCAACAAGTCTATGTGTAAAACAAATAAAGAAAACAAAGCGGAGTAAAAAACCACCATGGTTCTCAAAAGAGGTGGCAGGGAAGGTTAAGGAGAAAAAGGCTGCATTCAAAAAGTATAAGGAATCACAGAAGGAGCACGACAGAGAACTGTATCAATTAAAGCAGAAAGAAGTAGGAAAAGCGGTCAGAACAGCAAAGGCACAAACTTAGGAAAAAATAGCCAACTCGGTCAAAAAGGGGATAAAACCTTTTATAGGTACATTAGAGAGCATAGAAAGGTTAAGGGAGGGATAGTGAAGATTAATGAAGGAAAGGGGAGGTCGGCAGAGGGAGACAGTGAAAAGGCAGAGATACTGAATGAATACTTTTGCTCAGTATTCACCAAAGAAGATGAGGAGCAGTTACCTAAACCAGACAATAGAAGCACTCTGGGTAGGGGTGTTGACACCAGTCCATTCACAGAAGAAAGAGTACTGAAAGAACTCCTAAAACTCAAGGTGGACAAAGCAATGGGGCCTGATGGGATTCACCCCAGAATCCTAAAAGAACTAAGGGGGGACCTAGTGACACCACTGACCACACTTTTTAACAAATCATGGCAGGATGGGGTGGTACCTGAGGACTGGAGGAGGGCAGATGTGATTCCCCTTTACAAAAGTGGAAGCAAGGCAGAAGCAGGAAACTACAGACCTGTAAGTTTGACCTCAGTGGTAGGGAAAATGATGGAATCACTTCTGAAAGAAAGAATTGTTGAGTACCTAGAGGCCAGCAGGGCACAGGACCCAAAGCAGCATGGATTTACAGCAGGAAGGTCATGTCAGATGAATCTAATTGATTTCTTTGACTGGATGACCAAAGTAATAGACCAGAGAGGGGCTGTGGATATGGCCTACCTAGACTTTAGCAAGGCATTTGACACAGTCCCACACAAAAGATTAATAATCAAGTTAGCCAGCCTGGGAGTGGGTCCCAGGGTGGTAGCCTGGGTAGCGAACTGGCTGCACAACAGGACACAGAAGGTAATAGTGAATGGAACACATTCTGAAGAAAGGGGGTACTAGTGGAGTACCTCAAGGCTCAGTACTGGGTCCAATCCTCTTTAACATCTTTATAAGTGACATTGCAGAGGGTCTGAAGGGAAAGGTATGGCTCTTTGCAGATGACACAAAGATCTGTAACAGAGTTGATACACAAGAGGGGGTAGAAAAGATGAGAAGGGACTTGACAAGGTTGGAGGACTGGTCAGACATATGGCAACTTAGAGTCAATGCAAAGAAGTGCAAGTAATGCACCTGGGAAACAAAACCCAGGAGAAAGAGTACACATTAGCAGGGAGGTACTAACAACAACAAAATGGAAGGGGACCTGGGGTAGTCATATCAGATGACCTAAGGGTGGGTAAGCAATGTAAAAGTCAGTAAGGAGAGCCAGGGGGCTACTGGGATGCATAGGAAGGGGCATCACAAGTAGAAAAAGGGAAGTGGTTATCCCTCTGTACAGGCAGTTGGTGAGACCCCATCTGGAGTACTGTGTGCAGTTTTGGAGACCTCATCTACGCAAGGACATAGACAGGATGGAAGCAGTCCAGAGGAGGGCAACTAAAATGGTGCAGGGTCTACATCAGAAACCATATGAGGAGAGACTGAGAGAGCTTAATATGTATACCCTTGATGAAAGGAGGGACAGGGGGGACATGATTGAAACGTTCAAGTACCTCAAGGGAATCAACAAAGTCCAGGAGGGTAGCATCTTTCAGTAAAAGAGATGTGTAAGAACAAGGGGGCACAGTTTAAAGATAGAGGGGGGACGGCTCAGGGGTAATGTGAGGAAATTCTTTTTCACAGAGAGAGTGGTGGATACATGGAACAGCCTTCCTGAGGAGGTCGTTGGGTCTAAAACAGTGGGGGAATTCAAACATGCATGGGACAGACACAAAGCAATTATAGTGGGGGGTTGCAGGAAACAGGCTGTTGGTTAACTAGAATCTGCAGCTTATCCAGTAGGTAGGGAAATGGGCAGACTGGGTGGGCCAAGCGGTCCTTATCTGCTGTCAAAGTCTATGTTTCTATGTTTCTATGCAGTGATAGACATGAAGGGTTCAGTTGACAGTTTGTCCAGGTATCAGTTGTGAGATGCATCACCCTCCCCACAGCATTGCACAAGACACGTCTTTGTTTTTTACATACAACATCGTAAAGATCTGGAATCCTTGTTGTCAAGACGTATTTCCATGGTGGTATACCATATCAAGGTTCAAGGTACTCAAGCGGCCACCTGAATCCTATATGTTCAACCACAATATATGGTAGCAAATCAACAGCTATCATTTCTGAAATGTTTCTGGTTATTGTAACATCAACAGGGCGAGTCAAGGCATATTTGGCTTTATGCTCGAATGTTTCTGAGATGGTAAGCTGTCTCCTTGAAAGAGGAGGGCTTTCAAACACATGGTCACTTTCAGTAATAGTTGGAGGAGTCCTATGAATGGTTGGAAGTGGTGGTGGGGGAGTTTCAGTAGTGCTTCGGGGGCTGCCACTGCTTTCATCTATGGGAGTAACCCCTGAGTGCAGTGAGCTATCACTGTCACTTTCTCTTCGGGATTCACAACTGGGCTTCTCAGTAAAGATATGACATCAGTCTAGGTGCCTTTTCAGTGCTGAAGTTCCCAATGCTCCTTTCTTTTTATCCCTGCTGACTGGCCATTTACAAGTAGCGCATGTTGCTACCAACTCATTGGAAGCACTAATAGAGAAGTATGACCAAACAAAATACTTTTTTTTAGTTTTTTTTCCCAGGAAGGCATGGCATCTTGGTCACCTTTTCAGGGTCCCCCCTCCCCCCGGATTTTTCTTGGGCCTGGTCCTCTTGTGGTTTATTCCCACTGCGTCCTCCACAACCAAAACATTTCTGCCTGTTTCTTCCTCATATGAAATTTCCATCCTCTCCAGTAAACCTTGTGCTGCCTGATCATTCGCTTCATCTTTATTATTAGTATTACCCTCGTCGGGTTCAACCTCAGCAGAATCAGATAAGGGACTGGCAGTAGCAAAGTGTGCAATTGTTCCATATCATTGGGTGCCTCTGTGGGTGGTACCCACCACACCTCTAGTTTTTTAGCTATATGACTTATTTTTTTTTGCTTGGGACTGATGATGATCCGAGACATTCACCTTTTGGATTCAAGCATTCGTTTGGAAGACAAAACCTTAGACATGAAAAAAAATCACTATTTGAGGTTTGATTTTGTTTTCCCTTTTCAGGCTTATTGCTGTATTTTGCAGTGCCACTGTCTACATGAGAAATAGAATATGCCTCATCAACAGTTTGATCCATTTTTTATTAGTATTCTAACCTGTAACAAAAGATCCCTCTAACTAACATGATGTCCTCTGATGACTCCCACCCACAGGGCAGGGACAGATTTTCTGTTGTGACTTTTGACTGTAAACAACACACCAACAGCAGAGCAGTCCACCACCTCTTCCTTCCAAGATTACCGGACTGATTCCTACAATACAGTTACTTACTGTTAAGTGATCAAATTCAGCACATGTTAAGTGTGCCTCAGAATTTGAATGGAGATTCAGACACATCTGGTGCATAGCCACACCCAACACAGTCCAACACTGGGAGTTGGATAATGCTTATACGTAATGTAATGCGCTTTACTATAAAACTAATGGTAATAAGGAGGGATAATGGGGAATGAGTGATGATGATGATGACACTTGTGTGTACAGTACTTGTACTTTACTTGTGTTGTACTGTAAACATCCTGCTACAAGTCACAAAGTCATATTATCCCCTGGCTACCCACAGCCAGCAGCACAGGCTGATCAACTTGTACACTGTTTGACTGAACATCATTTTTTTTTTAATACTTGAAATTGTGAATGATCATTAACAAGTGATCATGATTCATGATTAGATGGCACAAGTTGAAGATTTATTTTGCCACCCTGTTGCCCTTGCCCTGTACACACAGCCACACTGAAGCCAGGAAAAAAAAATTTGGTTTTCTGGGACTGCTACATTTATTATGCCCCCCCCCCGCAGTCTCTATCTTTCTCCTCTGGATGTCACAAGTCATAGATTTATTTTGCCACCCTGCTACCCTTGCCCTGTACACACAGCCACACTGAAACCAGGAAAAAAAATTTGTGTGGGATTTCTGGGACTGTTACATTTATCGTGGGCCACCCTGCAGTCTCTCTCTCTCCCCTGTGGACATCTCGAGTCAAATATTTATTTTGCCACCATGCTATCCTTGCCCTGTACACACAGCCACACTGAAACTAGGAAAATAAATTTTATTTGGGACTTCTGGGACTGTTACATTTATCGTCAGCCCCCCTGCAGTCTCTCTCTCTCTCTCTCTCTCCGCTCTGGATGAGATCGTGAATGAATGTTAACAAGTGATTGTGATTCGTGACTGGATAGCACAAGTAAAAGATTTCTATAGCCACCCTGCTGCCCTTGCCCTCTACACACAGCCACAATGAAGCCAGGAAAAAAATTGGTATTTTATGTAACTGAAAAATTTCTCTTGGACCCCCAGTATTCTCTCCCTCTCTCCTCTGGATCAGGAATGGCACAAGTCAAAGATTTTGCCAGTCTGCCCTTTCTCATATTACATACAAAGTCATCAACACTGTTTAAGGCCAAGAAAAGAAAAAAAACTTTCATTTGGGATTTTCTGTAACTGTAAAATCTCTCTCGGATCCCCAGTAGTCTCTCTCTCTCTCTCTCTCTCTCTCTCTCTCTCTCTCCTCTTGAGCTGGATTGGCACAAGTCAAAGATTTTGCCAGCCTGCCCTTGCTCATACTGTACATACAGTCACACAGTACTGCCACCCTGCCTTAGTGTGCATCCCCCCTGGCAGCCACCCAGGCCACAACTATCTCCCCAGTCCCAACTCCATGACCCGCCTACATCCACCCCACGACGATTGGTTTCTCTCCCCTTTCTTTCTCTCACTCTCCCTAATTACTTTTCTTCCCTCCCCTCTGGCCGATATATTTTTGGCATTTTGGGAGGGTTTTGGTGCTTTTGTCTCTGCTGGCTGCTTGGCTCTTCTGAGTGCAGCTCCTGCTCCTCCAGTCCTCATCACTCGTCTGGGGCCACGTTGCGCACTCAGCATGGTTATATACTGTGAGTGCGTCATGTGATCTTCTGTTTCTGATTGGATGCCGCCTGCCACTGGTACATGCTAATGGCATCTCCATGGCAACAGACAACAAAATCATGAAAATGGCATCTCCATGGACCCAGAACTGGTCTTCTCCAGTGAAGTCCATATTTATCTAGGTCTGTGTATTGCAGGTTCAATCTGGGGGTCCGGATCTCCTGCAGAACAATCTGCCCAATCCTAATCCTTTTTGTCCATGTCTGGTGACTGTTCATGTGGAGTTAAAGATCCAGTGCTGGGGGAGCGCTGTGGAGCCTGAGCAAGATGGCAGTCAAGATTTAGTGCTCTGCACAATGGATATCCTTTTTTACTATATAAATGTACTTTATCAGACATTGTGACTGGTACAACAGTTTTCTTCTCCAATTGGAAGACCTCCTGTGTCGATATGGGGTATCTGAAAAAAGACAAAGCCTCATTGGATGGCAATAAAGTTAAAAATGCTCCTGGTCCTCCGACTACGCATTCCACTCAAAGCTGCAACCTCACTGCTCTGCCTGTTGAAGGTAAGGAAATCTTACAAACTCTCAGCTAAAAATTACCCAGTTGCTAGCCTCAGTGGCAGGATTAGCTGATAAATTTGACTCTTTGACAAATAGAGTCACCAATGTGGAAACTGAGGTAACCTATCTTAAAACCAAAGCAACAGAGATGAAGAAGCATTCTGAAGCAGCCCTGGGAGCCACAGCTAATTTGGTCAGAGAGAACAAGATCTTACGATGCTGGTTGAAGAATTTGGAGAACCAGGCCAGGGCCTCAAACTAAAGGATTGTTGGAATGCCAGAGAATAGTGAAGGTGACCACCAGGACTAATTTTTAAAAGAATGGCTGCTGCAGAAGCTGGGACAGCCTTTAGTGGACTGGAACTTTTTCATCCAGAAGGCTTATCGTGTGGCATTTTGAGGGCAACCAGTGAATGTAGAGGCTCCAAGGGCCATTGTGATGGTGGTGGATGGTGTTGGACCAAGGATTTTCTCCTAGCCTTGGCACAGCAGAAAATAAATTTATTCCATGATGGACAATGAGTCTCTCTTTATCTGAACCTAAGTTATGCCACCCACCAATGGAGAAAGAAATCTGATGGTGTCCACACCATTCTTCATGAAGCAGGAGTGCCTAATGGATTGCTCTTCCCTGCCTGACCATGCCTCATCCTTGAGGGGAGAGTTTTCATCTTTGTGGACCCCTCCAAGTCACTGAAATGAGCACAAAAACACACTTTGGCACAGAGGAGAGAAGAGTGTTCACAATCTGTTTCTGAGAATGAAGAAGAAACAGACACTTGACTTGGACTGTAGATTCTATTTTCATGTCCAGGTTTGCATATTGGGCTCTTAGTCTCTCTAGTATATTGAACCAACAGTAATGTTTCTTGCCTTTTTTGGTAACATTTCTGGTTTTACTGTTAGAAAGTTCTTAAATGGGAATAGAATGAGCAATATAAGTAGGGTGGCCCCCTTGTGCTCGGCACCATGACAGCAAAACATGGAAAAAGACCACTACAGCGACAGTCCCTGTAATGGTCTGTTTCCATGTCTCGCTTTCCTCCAGTGTTCTGCCCCCTCATCGGACCATCTCTGACCTGGAGTTGAGAATCCTAAAGCCCAGGTGGTGCAGGGGGCAGAGCCCCCCACATGGAAGACTGGGGGACTGGGCGGCACAATATCTGCGTCGGTACTGTGCCGTCGCTTTATGGGAGGTTGTCATTTTACTGTCGACCTCCCATGGTGCTTCCTATAAGTACAAAAGTCGACTGTAAAAATACTGCTTCTCTACTGGTTACAATATTATATTTTCCTCCTATATTTTAACTGCTAGGCATGAAGCTGAAAGTTTGAGAATGCTACACGAGATGTTTATTGCAGAGTCAGAATCCTAATGTGTGGGTACCTTAATGGTACACTAATATGGGTCAGGCATGTGTTTTATCTCATTTCCTTTTACAGGATAAAGGGAATCATCTCATATTAAAATATATTTTGGTCTGGTTTTCAAATGCAGCTCACGGGTTCATTATTCGTAGCATACACTGATAATCACTTATTTAGATTTTTAGACTGTTTACCCCCATAATATATCTAATTGATGTATTATGAATCCTTATTTGCATGTATTAAGAGGGGTGGCACCCTCATCTGTTAATTACTGCATATCCTTATGTATTGCATCTGGAATATAAACTTCATTCTTACCATAAACTCAATAATCAGAAAGCAAAAAAAAAAAAGATCCCATGCCACTTATCATTAGGGTTGAGTATTTTCTCAGTGTCCTGGTAAACATTCCTGCTGTCAATAAAAACAGTTCATATAACCTACCCCCAGCATGCACCTGGAAATGAGCTGTCACAGACCAGTGTGCCTTTCCTTGTCAAAAATAACAAACATATTAAATAAATAATAAGCCTCTAGCTAGAGGGGAAACAATTGCACATAGTTTCCCCCCCATCAACTGTTTTCCCATCTGTGGTCAATTTTAATAGAATCATCTGAAGTCACAATGGCTCAGACCAATTTGTTTTTTTAATTGTGTGACAGTTATTCCACAAAAAGCCAGAAAGAGGCATAATAAAAAGTAAGCTACTGTCTAACTGACAAAATCAGAACAGTTGTACGTGTAAAAAAAACACATGAGCAGCTCCATGCATATATAATCTGCTGTGATACAAGAATTCTCTGGTGTTGGGGTGATGCAACAGTGGCAGCCTCTAAAAATGATCGTTAAAAGCAGAGTCAGACCTCCCAATCCATGGGAATTTCTATTTGGATAAATGGTTAAAGCTGGTGCCTGATAACTGAGTTCCATGGTTTGATTCCCTATAACAGCTTACTGGAGGAGGAGGAAGACATAACAGGAACTTTCCTGACTATATCATACTGACTATATCACGCTGTAACTGCAAGAAAAAAAAAGTTATGATTTAGTCTAAACGTGGCCCACTAAACCTTCAACTCCTGATTTTGCAATACAGAGCAGGATTTAGAAGGTTAGCTAATGCCTGGAAAAAACAAGGGCCTTTCCAACCAGTCATCAGAATTCCATCCCTGCTTCACCCCACCTAGCACTCAAATAGTCACAAGGCCTCTTGGCACAGAGCTGCACACTCACGGATGTCACAGCTGCCACCATGGCCCGAGACACTGTTACTAGAGACCCTGGGATAGGGCTCCAAGACCCTCATGCTGCTGCCTTCTTTCAATGCTGTTTCCAAACAGTGAAGAAAGAAAAAAACTCAACTACAGAAGCTTAGCTCTCCATGTGGTCCCATTGCTGTCAGCCTTGCCAATCTGTAGTAGCAGTCCTAAACCCTGTAAAGATTTTGTTCTGCCATCAGAGCAGTATGCATCCAGAAAAAAAGCAACTCACATTCTCATTCATAACCAGAACTGAAACAGGCAACTCCATCATAGCAATGGGAAAACCCATGTTAGCATTCCTTTCTCTGTCTCTGTTGCTCTCTCTCTCTCTCTCACCTCTCTCTCTTACTCACTCACTCACTCACTCACTCACTCACTCACTCTCCCTCCCTCTCCTGGGTGCTCCTGTGAAAAGACTTGATGCAGCGTTCTCAGACAGGAAGCCCAAATGTATTTATAAATATGGATATTTTAAATGCTATTACGCACATGAGCTTGGCAAAGATGACATTTAAAGTACCAGTGTGCCTTTCCATTCCTCCCAACAAAACTGTCTGTATATTCTCTGAAGAAACTGGATAAAAATAAAAGGCAGTATTTGTTTGCTCCGTGAGAAGTTTTGCTGAGAAACACTTCAGATGCTTTTGTTTTTATTTTTGGGGTTTGTGTGGAGGTGGGTGGTAACTCTAGACTCTCAATGTAGTTGGATTTCTCTTGTGTTCAGAAGTCTGATGATTGCACTCTCAATGCAGACTAATGTTCCAGTGCTGCCACCCTTTCACTCTAATAGTGATTGTAAATAGCTCAGGTGACCTTCTGCTTATGGTGTTGTATGTGTATATGTGTGTGTATAGATGTGTAACAGATAAACCACTCTGAGGTGTGCGGTGCAGCTCCTGATATATCATGCATAAGGCATGCATATATCAGAGCATGACCGCATACCTCAGAGTGGTTTATCTATCTTATAAAATGTCAAAATTGTTTTAGAAGGGGTAAAAGTGCAGGTGTGCAGTCACGCCTGATATACACACGGTCATGTGATGATCAATATCCAGTCATTCCCAAGCAAATTTCTACCCATTTTTATATATATATATATATATATATATATATATATATATATATATATATATATATAGGGCAAGAACTCCATTTAATGCATCAGTTAGGGTTGTTCACAGTGACAAAGTGAAATTCATATTAGGGTTGAAAACCCTTGAATATAGCCCCCCAAGCTTGCGGCGTTGGGAGTGCGCATTGTCGGCCTAATTCTCACCCCATCACATGCATAAAGAAGCAGAGGTATAGGAGAATGGGGTGAGAGTTAGGATTGAAGACCCCAATGCGCACCCCAATGCCAGTTGGGGGTGGGCTGGGTGGTCCAAGGTGGGTTTTCAACCCTAGCACCAAATTTCCTCACTTTTGTCGCTGTGGGACAACTCTAACTGATACATTAAACAGAGTTTTTTGCCTCTAATTTCCCTTCTTTTTGAGAATGATAACGAGAAATAATGAATGTACTAGGCCCCGTGCTCCCACCACGTGATGCCTTGTGACATAGTAACAGGAACAGCAATGCAAACAGAAGTGCTAACAGTGGCACACATAGTAATGCAAGTGCAAATGAGAACAGAAAGGGTAACGCACACGGTGGCATAGACGGGAACGGTCTGCCACGTGATGTCTTGTCACATAGTAACATGGTGCTCGCAAATGCAAATGGTAATGGGCATGGTGACACAAAGTGAAACAGAAATAGAAACAGTACTGTAGACACAAATGGTAAAAAATAACGGAAATGCAAATGCAAATGAAAATGCAAAGGATAACGCACATGGTGGCGTAGACGTGAACGGTAAGTGAAACGGGTACGGAACTGCAAGTGAAAAGGGCAACGATAACAGTAATGGATGCACACAGGCTGGTTTTCCACAAAAGCTTCATAGAGAAAGACAATGAGTACAAAGAATGTGTGCATAATAATGGGCCGCGGAGCAGAAAATGAGGAGTTGGAATACTAAATTGCTTATATCTCAGGAACTGTACGACATAGAAAAACAACTTAAAAGTCATATGATGTAAGATTTTCCTGGCTAGTTTTGGAGGCTAAGCATTTTTCTGATGAAAAGTCCGTATCTCACACTGTTTCCAAGATACGGGCCCTGAAAGGCACAGCGAATGCCGTAATGTTATCCTATGGGAAAAAAAGAGAAGTTTGAAGTGCCATAACTTTGGCTCCCTATAATATTTTTTCACCAAATCACTAAAGGGCACATCTGTGCGATGTTGGCTGTCTTCCCTCCAAATTTCAGCCCAAAAGACCAAACCGTTATTTTGCAGTAGGGCACCAAAAGATTGCTGCAATGCGTCGGACGCTGTAATGTTATCCTATGGGAAAAAGTGTCAACTCTGGAGTACCATAACTTTGCTGCCGTGTAATATTTTTTCAACAAAACACTGAAAGTCACATCTGTGAGATGTGGGCAGATGTGTTCCCACCAAATTTCAGCCCCAAACTCCAAACCATTCTTTTGCAGTGGGGTGCCAAATAATTGCTGTTATTTTCCCACAGCCTAGAAAAGTACTGTCACAATTTCCAAAAGCTTTCGCAAATGCATTCGACAGTGTCACAAGTGTGAAAGTACTTTGTGAAAGTGCTTTTTCCAGAAATTTGTAAAACATATTTCTGGGGTGTTTTACCCCAAAATAAAGACATGGCTAGCATCCCCAGGGTCCGATTGGGCGAATACAAAAAGAATTAGGTTGCTAGAAGGTCCCAAATTTAAATGCCAAGCATTTTTCTGATCAGCAACTGAAAACAAAATGGTGGATTTGTGACAGTAAAAGGGCCATTTGCGAAAGTAAAAACTGCATTTGCGACACTGTCGAACTTTTTAACTTGTCCCATTGACTTATAATGAGAACTTGTTTTTTGAATAACTTTTGAACCGTTTAACATTTTTTCGTGAAATCTTCAAAAGGCACATCGGGGACCCTGGCCGCACGTTCCCTGAAGATTTCGGACCAGTCGCGCAAACTGTGCGACCTGTAGGAGCGACCGTAAAATTCCCAAAAAAGCGTAAACACACGTGCAGATCACGCTTAATAACTCCGCAGCCGTATATCCGACTAGTACGCAACTTGGCAGATCCCAAGGCATATGGGTCTTGATACAAATGTTAGGCAAATCTGTCAAATGGTTGCAAAGTTATTAAGGTGCAAAATTTCAGGTTTAACATGTAAATGGATCCTCAACCCTAACTATGGTAGCACTACCGTGCTACCATAATACATATTTATATATATAGTAGTGCTACCATAGTTAGGGTTGAGGAGCCATTTACATGTTAAACCTAAAATTTTGTGCCTCAATAACTTTACAACTGTTCAACGGATTTGCCTGAAATTTGGAATACTTGATCAAGATCCATACACCTTGGGATATGCCAGCTTACATTCTGTTTGGATATACAGCTGCAGAGTTATTAAGCAAGATCTGCGCGTGCATTTACACTTTTTTGAAATCTTTGCTCATCCCTACAGGTCGCACAGTTTGTGTGACCAGTCTGAAAACTTCACGGAACATGCAGCCAGGGTCCCCAATGTGCCTTTTGAAGATTTTGTGAAAAAATATTGAACGGTTCAAAAGTTATTCAAAAAACAAGTTTTCATTATAAGTCAATGGGAAGAGTTAAAAAGTTCAACACTTTCGCAAATGCAGTTTTTACTTTCACAAATGGCCCTTTTACTTTCGCAAATCCACCATTTTGTTTTCAGTTGGTGATCAGAAAAATGCTTGGCATTTAAATTTGGGACCCTCTAGCAACACAATTCTTTTTGTGTTTACCTTTTCGGACACAGAGGATGCTAGGCATGTCTTTATTTTGAGGTTAAACACCATATAAATATGTTTTTCAAGTTTCTGGAAAAAGTACTTTCGCAAAGTAGTGTCGCACTCACGAAAAATGTTTGCGAAAGCTTTCGCAATTGCGACACTACGTTTCCAGACTATGGCCAAAATGACAGCAGTTCTTTGCCACCCTGCTGCAAATGAACGGTTTGGTCTTTTGGGCTGAAATTCGGAGGTAAGCCAGCCAATATTTCACAGATGTGACTTTTCATGGATTGGTGACATAATATTGCACAGATGAAAAGTTACAGTACTCCAAAGTTGACACTTTTTCCCATAGACTGACATTGCGGCGTCCGCTGCATGACAGGAATTCTTTGCCACCCTGCTGCAAAATAACAGTTTGGTCTTTTACATTGAAATTTGGAGGGAAGAAAGCCAACATCCCACGGATATGCCTTTTAGTGGTTTGGTGAAAAAATAGTACAGGGCGGCAAAGTTATGGCACTCCAAACTTCTCTTTTTTCCCCATAGGATTACATTACGGCATTCGCCAGCTTTCTTAGGGCCAGTCTGGGGAGGTCGAAACGCGATATAATGGACTTTTGTCAGAAAATGCTTAACCTCCATTGAGGCTAGGTAGAAAACTCAGCCAGGAAAGTCACAAATCATATGACTCTTTAATTTTTTTTTCTACGTTGTACGTTCCTGAAATATAAGCAATTTAGTATTCCAACCTCTAATTTTCTGCTCCAAGGCCCATTATTATGCATATATTCTTTGTACTCACTGTCTTTCTCTATGCAGCTTTTGGGGAAAACCAGCCTGTGCGCTTACACTACTGTTACCCTTACTGCTTCCACTTGCGGTTCCGTACCCGTTTCACTTACCGGTCCCATCTACGCCACCATGCATTACCCTTACGCTTTCATTTGAGCTTGTGTTTCCATTATTTTTTACCATTTGTGTCTACAGTACTGTTTCTCTGACTCTGTTGGCTGATCGACCCCAACGCACACCCTGGATGCCAGTTGGGGTGGGGCTGAGGGGTGCAAGGGGGTTCAACCCTAACATCGAATTTCCTAGCTTTTGTCACTGTGGAACAACCTTAACTGATGCATTAAAGGAATTTTTTTGCCTCTAATATATATATATATATATATATATAGGAGATACATGATGGGCAGGAGCAGGATATGGAAAATATTCTCACTCCTGCAGAGTGAGAATATTTTCCATATCCCAGGATCTGCACATCATGTGTGTGGTTTATACCACTGGGGTGAGAGCTTTAGGAACATTTTTTCTGTTGCTGTGTGTTTCCTGCTCATTCTGTGTGTGGTGTGTGTGTGTGTGTGTGTGTGTATTCTGAATGGACTAGGAGTAAGAAACACAGCCAAGTGTGTTTTGCAAAGCTAACTGAGTGATTCAGAGGCTCACTGAGAAAGACAAACTGCTTTGTAAAAGTTTCATTTAGAACTCAGGTTGTTTTGAGGCTGGGATCAGCACAGTAATGGGCTAGAAGTGTTAGAAACTCAGTGGGACACAGCTGACAGTGTTTTGCAAAGGTAATTGAGTGAGTCAGACACTCAGTGAGAAAGACAAACTGCTGCAGGTAGCAGTGAGAGAGAGAAACTGCTTTGTAAAAGAGTTTCATTTAGAATTCAGGCTGTTTGGAGGCTCAGATAGCACTGTAATGGGCTAGGAGTATTAGAAACTCAGTGGGACACAGCTGGGGGTGTTTTGCAAAGCTAATTGTGTAAGTTGCAGCTTTAGTGAGAAAGTGAAACTGTTTTTGAGGCAGTTTGCTTTAGAATGCCATTTGCAATGTAGATATTCTCACTCCAGTGACATCACCAGTGTGAGGATAAATGTTATATTCTTACTCCAGTGACATCAGCAGAGTGATGATAAATGTGAAATCCTCACTCTGGTGATGTCATCAGGATTTCTCCTCACTCCAGAGAAAATATCACTGTTTATTCTACTGGGGGAGCTCTAACCTCAGTGGCATATATATATATATATATATATATCTATATATATAGATATATATCTATATATCTATATATCTATATATCTATCTATCTATATCTATCTATCTATCTATCTATCTATCTATCTATATATATATATATATATATGGGATACATGATGGGCAGGAGTGTGATATGGAAAATATCATCACTCCTATAGAGTGACCTCTGAATACTCACGAGTGGTGAAGCCACGAATGAGGTTTCAGAGGTCACTGTACAGGACTTAACATATTTCCCATATCACACGAGTACCCATCATGTATCCGATATATACAATGGGGGCCTCATTGTTGCAAAATGTACCATTTGCGTGACTTTGCGCGGGTGTGATAAATGTCAGGTCTTATATTTATCACACCCTGGTGAAAATAACATAATTTATCACACTCATTTACCACTCACCCCCATTGCATATATATATATGTATATATATATATATATATTGCAAAAGCATGTTCAGTTAGGGTTGATAGCATAGTGACAAAAGATTGGAAATTAAATGTTAGGATGTTACCAACCCTACTCCAACCGCACTCTCCACATACCAGCAGGCATTGGGATGTGCCTTGGGGTTGTGGCCCCAACTGTCACCCCATTCCATTTGTAATGAAGCTGAGTGGTACAGTACAGGACAATGGGGTGAGAGTTAGACCCGATGACCCTGAGGCACACCTGATACCTGTTGATGTGTGGAGAGTAGGGGTAGTGTTGGTAACACCCTAATATTGAATTTTCAAACTTTTGTCACTGTGCTATTAACCCTAACTGATGCATTAGCACAGTTTTTTTGCAATAAATGTCTCTTCTTTTTGAGAAAGTGTAATGGAAGTGGCATGTGGTTGTGGGAGCACGGGCCATCTGGGCCCTGCGCTCCCTTCATGCTGTCCATTGATACATAATAGTATGCGAATGTGGAAGCACAGGTCCTCTGGTCCCTGTGCTCCCACTCACACATAATCGGTGTAAATGTTTTCACCAAAGCATCAAAACACACTTCTGAGGGAGAATGGCTTACCACCCTGTAGATTTCTGCCTAAAAGTCCTTACTGTTTTTTGGCTGTAAGGTGGACAAGAAACTCTTATATTGGGCCTGTGTACCAGCCTCATTTCATGAAAGTACACAGTTCTTTCATGAAAGTACCATGATTGACATGTGGAACTTTCACAAAATTATCAAGTACTTTCACAAAAGTGCCCCCATGTAAAGTGACGGTACTTTCGCTAAAGTATAAAGCACTTTCACAAAACTACCATTGGTTAACATGGGGGACTTTAGAAAAAGTACCCAGTACTTTTGCTGAAGTCCCCCATGTAAACCAATTGCACTTTCATGGAAATGCCCAGTAGCATCTCAAATAGTTTTCGAGATACAGGCACCGAAACATGATGCAGGTGCCACAATGTTATCCTATGGGGAATTTCTCAACTTGGAACATTGTAACTAATGGAGTGTTAAACAGTTTGGGAGCAAACAAACAAAAGGCACTTCTGTGGACCCAGGGCTTGCCACCCTGCAAATTTCAGGCCAAAAGTCCCAACCATTTAGGTACAGTGGAGTGACAAAGAATTCCTCTTTTTTGGATGTTATAGTGCCACAAATTGAGACACTTTCACAAAAAATTATGAAAGAAAGGACACAACACTGTTATGATTTGTGAAAGTGTCACATCCATTCCATCACAATTTGCAACACTACGGGAGGCCAATCTCAGAATAGGCATTTCTAGGGGGGTTTACCTCCCCAAAAAGGTTGTGCTGTGTAGCTCAGGGCCTGACTAGGTAAACAAAAATGTCAGTGTTTTCTTAGGACCAGCCAAATTTGAACTACAGCCATTTTTGTCCATCACTAATTGAAAACCAGATGGCGGCAGCTTGAAAACAAATCGGCATAGCTCAAAAACAAACTTTGCTTGTACAAAGCTTTTAAAAGCTTTCATGGTGCACATATATTTTTTCTTATAGGCTATAATGGGAAACTTTAAAGTTTAATAACTTTTGAACAGATTAATATCTTTTCACCAAATCTTCAAAAGACACTTCCTTGTCCAGTCCCCATATGCCCTGAAAATCTCAGACCAGTTAGATAAACTATTCAGGCTGTAGAGGTGGGCAAAGAATTCAAAAAAGTTAAGGGTTTTTCACAGTTTTCAAGGCTCTGCAGCTCTGCAACTGAAAATCCGACCAGAACAAAAATTTCCAGATCCAGAGATCTATGGTACCACACTGTGCATGCACAATTTCAGGCAGATTGGACAAACAGGTGCAAAGTTATTAAAGTGCGAAACGTTGAGTTTAACGTAGAAGTGGCTGTGCAACCCTAACTATACTGGCCCTACTGGGCCAGTATGATATAGGTATATAGTTTTATATATATATATATATATATATATATATGACAAAAAAACTCCATTTAATGCATCAGTTAGGGTTGTTCCACAGTGACAAAAGTGAGGAAATTTGATGTAAGGGTTGAAACCCCCTTGGACCCACCCACCCTGCCTCCCAGCCAGCATTGGACTGTGTGTTGGGGTCATCAGCCCTAACTCTCACCCCATCACATATAAAACAAGCTGAGATGGTGAACTATAGGAGAATGTGGTGAGAGTTGGACCAATGACCCCAGTGCATACCCCTATGCTGGCTGGGGAGGGTGGGGTGGGTCCAAAGGGTTTTCAACCCTAACATCAATTTTCCTCACTTTTGTCACTGTGGAACAACCCTAACTGATGCATTAAACAGAGTTTTTTTTACCATGAATTTCCCTTCTTTTTGAGAATGAGGACTATAAATAGTAAACGTAATGTGGTGGTGAAGTGCAGGCCCTTAGGGCTCCATGCTCCCACCACATGCCTTTTACTCAAATAGCAATGGTAACTGCAATGGAAACACAAGTACAAATGGTAACGCACGTGGTGATGGAAATGTAAATGGTAACGCAAATGGTAACAGAAATGCAAGTGCAAAGTGACACCAAAGTGAACAGTGACACAAACAGAGATGCAAGCGGGTATGAAAATGCAACTGGTAATGTGCACAGTCACGGTACCACAATTGTAAATGCAAATGGTAATAATAACAGCAACAATAACACCTAAGGAAACAGAAACACAAACAGAAGCACGTGCGGAAACGCAAACCGTAACATGCACGGTGACGGTACCGCAATTGGAAATGCAAAAGGTAACAGCAAAAATAATGCCAAAGGAAACACAAATGGAAACACAAATGGAAGCGTATATGGAAATGCAAACCATAACGCGCACGGTCATGGTACCACAATTGTGAGTGCAAATGATAACTGTAACAGCAACAACAATGCCAAAGGATACAGAAACGCAAACACAAGTGTATATGGAAATGCAAACCGTAAAGTTCACGGTCACGGTAACACAATTGGAAACGCAAATGGTAATGGTAACAGCAACGATGATGCAGAAAGAAAGACAAATGCAAAAGCAAATGGTAATGTGCACGGTGATGCAAACTGAAACACAAACAGAAACAGTGATGGACACGCAAATGGTAACAGTAATGCAAGCGCAAATGAAAAGGTGAAGGATAATGCACACGGTGGCATACAGGGGACTGCTAACGCAAACAGGTACAGAAATGCAAGTGGAAACGCTAAGTGTAACAGTAAGTGGAGTGCACACTGTGGTTTTCCCCAACAGCTCCATAGAGAAACGCAGTGACTACAAAGAATGTATGAATAATATTAGGCCTCAGACCAGAAAATGAGCACTTGGAATAGTAAATTGCTTATATCTCAGGAACTGTACGATGTAGAAAAAACAATTAAAATTTCTTATGATTCCTGACTGTCCTGGCTACGTTTGCACTAAACACTTAGCCACCTAGGGGGCTAAGCATTCTACTGACAAAAAGTCTGTATCTTGCACCGTTTCTGAGACACGGGCCCTGAAAGGTGCGACGGATGCCACTATGTTAGTCTATGGGGAAAAGGGCCAACTTCAGAGTATGTTACCTTTGCATCCCTGCAATATTTTTTCACCAAACCAACAAAAGGTACATTTATGTGATGTTGGCTTTCTTCCCTCCAAATTTCAGCACAAAAGACCAAACTGTTCTTTTGCAGCATGGTGGCAAACAATTCCTGTGATTTTGGCCACAGTGTTGCAAAGTAGTGTGGTGATTTGTGACACTTTCACAAAAAAAATCAAAAAGGTGCGACGCTACTTTGTGACACTACTTTTCCCAAAAATTTCAAATACATATTTCTGGGGTGTTTAACCCCAAAATAAAGACATGCCCAGCATCCTCAGGGCTTGACTAGGTAAACACAAAAAGAATTGTGTCCCTAGAGAGTCCCAATTTTAAATGGCAAGCATTTCTGTGATCAGTAACTGGAAAAAAATGGCTGACTCATGACACTACAGGGGCTATTTGTGACACTAAAAACTGTCTTTGTGACACTGTTGAACTTTTTGTTTACTTTTCACATTGACTATAATGGGAAACTTGTTTTTTGAATAACTTTTGAACTATTCAATATTTTTTCATGGAATCTTCAAAAAGCACACTGGGAACCCCGGTCACATGTTCCCTGAAGTTTTTGGCCTGGTCGCACAAACCATGCGACCTGTAGGCACGAGCAAAAAATGCGCAAAAAAGCATAAATGCACTATGGAATGTCACTTAATAACTTTGCAACTATATAGCTGATTGGTCCGAAACTTGGCAGATCCCAAGATCTTTGGCAACACTCCACATCTGCCAAATTTCAGGCAAATCTGTTGAACAGTGAGAAAGTAATTAAGGTGCAAAATTTCACAATTTAACCGTAAATGGTGTACTCAACCCTAACTATAGTGGCACTACCATGCCACTATAATACATATATATATATATATATATATATATATATACACACACATACGTGTGTGTGTGTGAGTGCTGCAAAAAACTTTGTTAATGCACCATTAGGATGAAGCATCAAAAGTAGAGAAATGTGACCTTAGGGTTCCCAAGCGTAAGTGTGCCTGCAGGAACAGGCATGAAGGTGTGTTTTAGGGTTGTGAACCCTACTGCTCACCCCATTCTCCTATGCTGTACCTATCTTACCTTACTTACTATTGGAATTGTGTGAGCATTAGGGTTCACAACCCTAAAACACACTCCTCATGTGCATTCCTGCAGGCACAGTGGGGTGTGTGGTCTTAGGCTTGGGAAATCTAAGGTCGCATTTCCTACTTTTAACACTTCACCCTAATGGTGCATTAATGAAGTTTTTTGCAATGAATTTCCTTACTTTTTCAGATAATTTACTTGTATCCCTATTTGCCTGTGGGTACGCAGGGCCATTTGGGCCCTGCAGTCCAAAGACTCATCTGTGAGGCAAAAGCTTTCTCCTTGAAAATTTCAGACCACAACCTAAAACAGTTTCTCAGATACTGGTGGACAAAGAAAAAGAAAAAACATAAATGTAAGGATATTTGAGATGCTGCATCTCAGAAACCACACAAGTGATTCAGACAAAATTTTCCATATCAACAGAGATGCCAATGAAATTACGCATGTAAAAGTGCATGCATGTATGTTGAAGAGTTGCAACGTTATTAAGGTGCAAAGTGTGCAAAACTGGAAGACTGCAAAAATGAAAAAAAAAAACACGTAAATAAGAAGGTTTGAGATATATTATCTAAGAAACCACACAAGAAATTCAAACTAAATTAGTCACATCAACAGAATTACCCCACTATATTACACATGCAACATTTCCTGCACATCCATTGAACAGTCACAAAGTTATTAAGGCACAAACTATGCATAACAGGGTGACCTGTTTCAAAAATGGAAACAAACATGTAAATTTAAAGATTGTTGAGACTCTGTATGTCAAAAACCACACAAGCAATTCAAACTAAATTGACCCCATCGACAGACCCTACACCTCAAGACTATGCATGTGGATATGCTGAAGGGTTACAAAGTTATTAAAGTGCAAAGTATGCAAAACTGAAAGACTGCAAAAATAAAATAAAAGTACATTTAAGGATGTTTGAGACACAGTATCTTGGAAACCACATAAACTATTCAAATAAAATTGTTCACATCACCAGACCTATGCCATGACATTACACATGCAAAATGTCATGTACATATGTGGAAGGGTTGCAAAGTTATTAAGGTGCAAAGTATGCATAATTGAAAGACTGTAAAAAATCAAGGACAATAAAATGTATATTTAAGGATGCTTGAGGCACAGTATTTAAGAAGCCACACAATGGATACACACAGAATCTGGCACAGTATGAGACCACTACCTAAGAATTATGCAGACCAATGTTCATGCAAATCCATTGAAGAATGCCAAAGTTATCAAGGTTCAAAAATGTGAAAAATACTGCCTAGATTTGAACAAAAAACAGACTGAAATGTACACAAATTATCATTTGTGCACACAAATCAATTCTTTCATGTCTGACATATAAATTGTCCCATAAGAAATAATGGGAAATTTAAACATTTTATAACTTCTGGAGGGATTAATATTTTTCACCAAACCTTCAAAAGGCACATCTGCGAAGCAAAGATTCTCTACCCTGAAAATTTTAGACCACAACCTAATGCCATTTCTGTGATCCAGGTGGACGAAGAAATGGCAAAAAAAATTTCTGTTTTTTCAATGCTCTGTATCTCAGAAACCAAACAACAGATTTGCATGAAATGTGGCATGCCAAGAAACCTACTAATAGAGATAATGCATTCCAATTTTCGTGGAAATCTGTTGAAAGGCTCCAAAGTTATTAAGGTTCACAATTTCGGGTTTAACATAGAAGTTACATTTCACCCTAATATACTGGTGCTACCACACCAGTATAATATGTGTGTGTGTGTGTGTGTGTGTATATATAAGGGATATGCAATGGGTCTACTGGAAATATCACTGATATTCCCCCCCGAGTGCAGTTTGACCTTATGACCTCACGAGTGGAGGAGTCACGAGTGAGGTTACAAGGTGAAAGAACCTCTGTGCGCAAACACTGAGGCAAGGGTTACCCCTAAGGACTTTTGGCTGGGAAGCCAAGTTTCAAGAAAATACAATATCACACACATGCCTACACAATGCAAAGCATCATGGGCTGCATATGCAAATCACCACAGAATGTTATGCCGGTTCAACTCTAAGCAGGCTGCACAAGGGGGAAATAGTGATATTTCCAGTAGAGCCATTGCATATTGATTTATGCAATGATGTTTTTGTGTTTTAATGTATTTTTTTTATATTTAATTTTAATTCTTTATTTGTACGCTGTTTCATGGTTCTGCACTGCTAGGTAGGTAGGGACAGTAGCGTGGTTGCTAGGGTACTTACGTGGTGGTTTTGGTAATGTGGCATTTCATTGGACATGGTTTTGTGTGGGTGGTCGGAGTAGGTCTGAGAAATATGGCAGCGGAGCTTTCGCTTAGCGAGGGAGGGAGTTTGCGATGTGGTGATTTTCTTTTACATATACAGTATATTTGTTTGTGCTCTCACAGTGCTTTTTTATCTAGTTGATCCTGCCTTTTCATTGGAGATTCATCAGGGTGTAGAGGACGTCCTTGCCAGGTTCAGAGGCAGTGAGAGGTGTGGAAATGAATTTGGAGTTGGGAAGTGAGAGAGCCATTGAGCGTGCCACGCAGTTTGAAATGCTCTGTTCGCTGTTTTGTTTGGTGGCTGTTTTTATTCATGAGAGCTACAAAAAAAAAAAAAACAAAAAAACCTTTCAGTGTGAATGCCGGTTTCACACTGAGGAGGTTTTGTATTACAGGTGTGTGGTAAGTGAGTGAGTATATTTGGGGTGTTTATACAGGGTGAGTTGTGTTAGGGCTGTAACTGGTGCTGGAGGAAGTGAAAGTGTTCAGTGGGTTGTCAGAATGAAATGAAACTGACTGTGGGAGCTGGCATGCTAGTGAGCAGGTGAATTCTAATTGTGCTGCTCGTGCTGCCAGCTCCCACCAATCAAAATGTTTTTCAGTAGTTGTGGTGAATGCAGATAGTGGCTGGTTATTACCTACAGTGAGAATAAATAAGCTACAGTAAGAATAAACACGATATTCTCACTGTAGGTCTGACCAGCCAAAAATACTGCTGTTATTTGACACTTTTTATCCTCACCCCATTGCATAAATATATATATATGTATTATGGTAGTGCTACCATAGTTAGGGTTGAGTAACCCTTTTAAGGTTAAAGGGTGAAACTTTGCACCTTAATAACTTTTCCACCGTTCAACAGATTTGCCTGAAATTTGGCAGGCATGGGGCGTAATCAAAGATCTTGGGATCTGCCAACTTTTATACTAGTTGGATATACGGCTATGGAGTTATTAAGTGACATTCATGTGCACAATTACTTTTTTTGCGAATTCTTTGCTCATGCCTACAGGTTGCATGGTTTGCGCAACTGGTCTGCAAACTTCAGGGAACATGCAACCAGGGTCCCTGATGTGCCTTTTGAAGATTTCATGAAAACATATTGAACGGTTCAAAAGTTATTCAAAAAACAAGTTCCCATTATAAGTCAAAGGAAAAAGTTAACAAAAAGTTTGACACTTTCACAAATGCAGTTTTTAGTGTCGCAAATGGCCATAGTAGTGTCACAAATCCACCATCTTGTTTTCAGTACTGATCACATAAATGCTTGGCATTTAAAATTGGGACCATCTAGGGACACAATTATTTTTGTGTTTACCTATTTGAGCCCTGAGGATGCTAGCCATGTCTTCAGTTTGGGGTTAAACACCCCAGAAATATGTTTTCCAAATTTCTGGAAAAAGTAGTGTCGCAAAGTAGTGTCGCACCTGCGACACTTTCGCAAATTTTGTGAAAACTTTCGCAAATTGCGACACTACTTTTCCAGACTATGGCCAAAATGACAGGAGTTCTTTGCCACCCTACTGTAAAAGAACTTTTTGGTCTTTTGAGCTGAGATTTGGAGGGAAGGCAGCCAATATCTCTCAGATGTACCTTTTAGTGGTTTGGTGACAAAATATTGCACAGATGCTAAGTTACGGTACTCCGAAGTTGACATTTCTTTCCCATAGACAAACATGGTGGTGTCCGTTGCGCATTTCGGGGCTTGTATCTCGAAAACGGTGCTAGATACGGAATTTTCATTGAGACAATGCATAGCCCTATGGGCTACACATTTAGTGAAAACCTAGCCAAGAAATTCACGAATCATGTGAAATTTAAAAATTCTTTTTTTACGTCGCACGGTTCCTGAGATATAAGCAATTTAGTATTCCAACAGCTCATTTTCTGTTCCGAGGCCCATTATTATGCATACATTCTTTGTACACACTGTGTTTCTCCATGCAGCTGTTGGACAAAAACAGGGTGTGCGCTTACAGTTAGCGTTTCCACTTGCATTTCCATTTCTATTTGAATTACTGTTCCCATGTACGCCACCGTGTGCGTTACCCTTTGCAGTCTTGTTTGTGTATGTGCTTGAGTTGCATTTCCACATCTGTTTTCTTTGGCGTTATTTCTGCTGTTAATGTTACCATTTGCACTTCCGATTGTGGTACCGTGACCGTGCGCATCATGGTTTGCATTTCCTTATGCACTTTTGTCTCCTTTTGAGTCACTGTTTACTTCGGCATCACTTTGCACTTGCATTTCTAGTAACGTTCACTTTTCTATTTACGTTTCAGTCACCATGTGTGCAACTGTTAGCGGTTGCATTTCTGTTGCACTTACCATTACTATGTCACAAAAAATCACATGGTGGAGGCCCCGTGCTCCCACCACCACATTCTATTCACTATTTCTACTGCACATTCTCAAAAAGAAGGGAAATTAGAGGCAAAAAGCTCAGTTTAATGCATCAGTTAGGGTTGTTCCACAGTGACAAAAGCAAGGAAATTCGGTGTTAGGGTTGAGAGTCCCCATTGCACCTCCCCAGCATGCCACCCCAACCACCAATGGGGTGTGCATTGGGGTTGTCGGTCCTAACTCTCACCCCATTTTCCTATACCTCAGCTTGTTTACCCATGTGATGGGGTGAGAGTTAGGACCAATGACCCCAAAGCACTTATGTCACTCTGGAACAACTCTAACCGATGCATTAAACTGAGTTTTTTGCCTCTAATATATACACACACACACACACATATATATATATATATATATATATATACATATATATATATATATATATATATATATATATATATATATATATATATATATGGCATATGGGGTGTGTTTGGGGTTGTGAACCCTAATGTTCACCCCATTCCATGAGTAAGTAAGGTAAGATGGGTACAGCATAGAAGAACTGGTGGAGCATTAGGGTTTACAACCCCAAAACACATCCCTCATGCCTGTTTCTAATGATAAAAAAAACCCCAGAAATGTTAGGATTTTTGAGACTATGGACAGGATTCACAAACCCCATGAAAGTCCTGCAGCTGTGGGATAATGTTGGCCCAAAGGGGTTGCCACTTGCGGAGACACAGGACTCCCACAGTGGCAGGTATTCACAAAGGTGGAGCCAGATTACGACCAGCTCCATGATTTATGGCAGCTTTCAGGTGGTGTTGCCAGGGATATCACTGCAGCAGCAGAACGATGTTACAGCCAGTGGGAGCAGCCATAACACCCTCCACAGCTGCTATGGTTGTGAATCTCACTCACTGCATCTGCGGAAATTTCAGTCTGCCACTGGAGTTGTGGAGTGGGTCTTAGTTCCCAAACGGTTTGTGAATCCTGCCCTATGTATCTCAGAAACTGCACAAGCAATTCAGATGAAATTTCCCTAATCAACAGACCTACTCTATGAGATTCTGCATGAAAACTGTCATGTATGTCTGTTGAAGGGTTGCAAAGTTTTTAAGGTTAAAAATATGCAAAATGGAAGACTTTGCGAAAATTGAAACAAAAACATGTACTCCTAAACATGTTTGAGACACAGTATCTCACAACCACACAAGCTATTTAAATAAGATTAGTCATAACAACAGATCTATGCTATGACATTATGCATGCCAAATGTCATGTACATATGTTGAAGGGTTGTAAAGTTATTAAGGTGCAAAGTATGCATAACTGGAAGACTGCAAAATTTAAAAAGAAAATGTACATTTAAGGATGTTTGAGACATAGTATCTCAGAAGTAACACAACAGATTTCCACAAAATTTAGAACACTGGGAGAGGTGCACCCAGAGACTAAGCCTGCCTAATTGTGTGCAAATCCATTGAAAAGTGCTAGAGTTATTGAGGTTCAAAAATGCAACAAGTACTATCCAAATCTGGTGCAAAAACTGACCGAAATGTGCACAAATTACCATTTGTGCACATAAATCAATTCTTTCATTCCTGACATATAAATTGAACCATGGGAAATGATGGGAAATTTAAAAAAGTTTATAACTTTAAAAGGGATTAATATTTTTTTTACCAAACCTCCAAAAGACACAACTGTGAGGCAAAGGCTTTCTACCATAAAAATGTCAGACCACAACCTAAAGCAATTTCCGAGATCCAGGTGGACAAAAAAATGGCAACAAACACAGATATTTCTATTTTTTCAAAACTCTGTATCTCAGAAACTACACAACAGAGTTGCACAAAATTTGGCAAATAAAGAGAACTACCACTAGAGATTGCGCATGTCAAGTTCTGTGGAAATCCATTAAATGGTTCCAAAGTTATTAAGATTCGCAATTTTGGATTTAACATAGACGTTACCATTCTCCCTAATATACTGGCACTACCATGCCAGCATACTATATATATATATATGTATAGCAGAAACTTCATTAATGCATCATTTAGGGTTGCCATGACAAAAGACAAAAGTAGGGAAATGAGATGTTAGGGTTTCCCCCAACACACCACCCCTGCCCTGCGGAGACCAGGAGGTGTGGGGGGAGGAGGTGGCATTAGGGGTGCCAACCCCAGCACTCATCCCATTCTCCTATACTGTAGCCACACAGCTTATTTTACAATGGAATGGGGTGAGTGTTAGGGCTGGCAACCCTAATGCCAACCTGCCTGATGCCTCCTGGTATCTGCAGAGCAGGGGTGGTGTGTTAGGGGGAACCCTAATGCCTCATTTCCCTACTTTTGTCATGGCAACCCTAACTGATGCTTTGACAAAGTTTTTTGCAACTAATTTCCATACTTCATAGCATAATAGTATCCTCATTTACTGTGGGAGAGCAGAGGGTCCTTTGCACCTTGCACTCCTATCTCTCCATCAAGACAATATGACAGTAGCCTTACTTTTTACAGCAGAAGCACAGGGTATAACAGTATCCTTATTTGACCCCAAATTTCCAACATTGCCTTCTTATGACCTCACCACATGTACCCAGTACAGAACATTTTCAAATCCCCTTCACAACATAATTCTGTGCATCCACAATGCCATTCTGCACCACATGTGTGAGAACACATTTTGGCCAGGATTTGAACAATGACAGCTGTCACATACATGAGGTGGGGTAATAGCAAGGTTATATTGAAAATATGAGGTGTCAATACACACAATTACCAAAGTTATGAGCGTGTGTAGAGAGACAGCAACAAATGCTCATAATGCAGCCATTTTTTAAAATTTTGATTCCAAATGATCAACAATGCCTTCTTATGACCCCACTTCATGAACAATGTCACTGTTGTTACACAAATCCCACCAGAAAGGTGATTTCACCAACCGACCGTGAAATCACCTTTCCAGCGAGAGTTGCCTACTAACAATCATATTGTTCATGGGGTGGAGCCCCAGGACTTCATGATGAAAATTTGGGGCCATAATCTTAAACAACGTCAGTGTTATGGCTAAAAGTTGAACCCCCCCATTAAATACATAGGACTGCATTTACAACCACAAACAGAGCCGCACAGGGGTTTCGGGGTGCCTAGTGACAATATCCAACTGTAAAAACAAAGTCATGGCACTCACCATGCACACATAAAGAAAAAGACAGAGACTTGATTCAATGCAAAAATATATCTTGCCTTTACTTCAGCCAGTGAAAAAACAGGAAACAGGGTGCAACAAACTTTCTATGTATCACCCAATCTTGGGCTTTCTCAAGGATCGCATTTACCTTAGCTGAGATTGCAGTTACCAGTTCCAGCAGCAAGATGTGTCTTTGATCTACAGAGTGGATCTCGAACCCAGGGCCTCCTCAAGTGAGTGGTGGCCTGGGGGATGTCAGGGGGAAGTGGGGAGGTAGCTGCACACTGCGAGGTTGGGTGGAGGATATGGGCACCATTGGTGGTGGATGTTTTTTTTTTATTTTCAATAGCCCCAAGTGAGCAAAACACAATGAAGGATGGTTTTCTTCTGTTCAGGAAAAGAAATAAGAAATACAGGAAAACAGGGGACTGCCACTGTCACCAATGATAACTGTGGCATGGGGTGGGGCCACTAGACCCCAGGGTTTATATATATATAAAAAAAAATAAGTGGCAAAACACCACTGAAATAATGTTTTTATTTAAAAAAAATATTAAACAAAAAATAAAATACGAATGGGGCTGCCACTAGACACCAGGGTAAGAGGGGGACAAAAAAAAATTTATTCAGGACCAAATAGTCCTGCAACAGTTTGCCGAAAGTTTTTTTATAAGGCGATGGCTGAAGCAATCCTTGCCTGCCATCTTCTTTCCTTGTCTGCCACCCTGGTTCACCAATCGGCTGGCGGACAAGAATCCCCAGTCTGGCCATCTTGTTGGCAAATTTTCATGACCAGATGGCCAGACAGGAATCCTTACCACCACCTAAATTCCTTGTCTGCCATTCTGGTTCATCACTGGTAGACAAGAATCCTGCTTTGGTCATCTGGTTGGCAAAATTTATGACCAGATATCCAAACCGGGGACCCTTGTCTGCCAGCCGATTTCCTTGTATGCCACTGACAAACCAGGGTGGTGAATAAGGAAGTTAGTGAGTGGTGAACCAGGATTTAAAAAAGTGCTAAAAATAAAAAAATAGCACTAAACAAACAGAAGCCACAGTGGACAGCACATCAAGTCCTGATGAATAAAACACAGTCATAGATGTATTTAACAAACATCCCTGAACAGAGATATCAGGTATTTTTGGGGGCAAAAAAACTAAAAACAAGATGGCAGCTAGCAAAAAAATAATTTTTTCTTATGAACCAGGATTGCCAACTGACCTGCGAGGAATGGCCCCTGGTGAACTGGGATCCTGGCTCGTACCGTGCATCTATCCTGAAAAATAAAACTTTTATTGAAAATAATGGGACCTTAAAAATGTAATAACTTTTGAATGGATTAATATGTTTTCACCAAATAAATGCTGGTATATTCTATGATCCAAGCTCTGTCTGCTACAACAATTTCATACCAAAATTTAATACTGTTTCTGTAAAGTGCAACAAGAAATCAACTGCCAAAAGTGGAACATTTTAGTTTTTTTCACTATCCAGATCGCAGAATCTGTAAATCTGACTGTAACAAAACTTGGTGCATCAAGAGATCTACCCCTTGAAACCATGCATGCAAAATTGAGTGCAAATCCATTGAACAGTTGCAAAGTTATTAAAGTACAAAATTTGAGGTTTAGCATAGAAACTGCTGCTCAACCCTAACTATAGTGGTACTACCGCACCACTATAATATACATATATATATAAATATATATATATATATTCTTTGCAAAAAATAAACTGCGTTAATGCACCAGTTAATGTTGAAGTTAATATGCCACAAAAGTAGGGAAATGTGGCATTAGGGTTTCTAACCCTCACTCCCCACCCCATCTCCAAACAGCAAAAGGAAAAAAATATCAAGGTTTTGGGTCTCCCGAGTCTTGGTGAATCAGTGGTGGGGTCTTCCTTGGGGTTGTTAACCCTAACATTTAGAGATCACATCTGACCTTGATTGGTCAGTGGAAGGGATGGGCATTAGGGATGACAACCCCAAGGAAGACCCCATCACTGATTTACTAAGACACTGGAGACACAAAACCCTAATGTTTTTTTTTTCCTTTTGCTGCTTAGGTGGTGGGGGTTGAGGATTTAGGGTTACAGATGCCGATGCTCTGGGCCCTGCACCAAGGGGAGAGTCTGTCTACCTTTGAAAGTGCTGGGCCCAGTGTGCCCTGCACTTCTGATTGGCAACATATGTCAACAATTTGTGGGACTGTCTGGTGGGCTGTGAAAGCACAGGGCCTCTTCCATGTGGCTACATATATAGAAACACAGGACAAAGAGTCCATCTGTCTGCAGAAGCACAGGATGATCTGGTAGCCAATGGGTGCAGAGGTGCAGAACCCTATGCCAAGAGAAGATTTCTCTTCACTATATAGTTATTGGTTGAGAAGGGGGTGGACGACCTGGAAGGGAAAGGAAAGAAAGAAGCAGTACCAGGGTTGGCCACCCCAGCCCACCTAATAAATATTTATTAGATAAATTAGGTAGATAGGTAGGTAGGTCAGAAGAAAGATAAATAGATAGATAGACAGACAGACAGGCAGGCAGACAAGTGCAGCAGGGCATTTCTGGCTCACTGTTCTAACAGAAGGTGAAAGCATGACTTGAGCTGTGGTTTCACAATTCTAGAAAGTTCCACTGTTCTCATACTGAGAATGTGGATGAATGGCTCCTCTTGCTTAGCTGGATATCCAGGATTGTCGGGTGCCCATCCTTGAAAGGCACTACCTTGGTATAATCTGCTTTTACCCTTAAAGTTTCATGGACAATTCTGCATCTTTTAGGTTGTGTATGAGAGCAAAACAAAACATGTGTTAAGCATAGGAAAACAACATTATTTCTTTATTAACTTTTTGTATTTTTTGGCATCCTGCATCTCGTGAACTGAACAAGATGCTATCAAGAAGCTTTTCACGTCTTGCTACTTTGGCAGCCAGACCATGCATGCCAAATTGTGGGCTATTTCATCAAACACCAACAAGGTTACTGAGGTGCAAAACTTGGGGTTTACATTTAACAGCTTACTCAGCCTTAACAATAGGGGGTATGGTATTTTATATGTATATCTTTTATGATTTATGTACTCTGGATACAGGAAAGGCTGTAGACATAAAGAGCAAGTGGTCTCAACTCATATAAAATGTTATTGGTCCATAAAAATAGGATAATTTAAGCAAAAAATAACATTTGAGGGGGGCTTCAGTTCCCACATTTCCCCCCTCCCCCTTGGAGCTGTCCCTGCCTAGATAGCCTCTCTGGACCAGCAGTTTAGCCCAGAAGTTAGTGGAATCAACCATGTATGAGCTTGGTACATCCAGTAGAGCTTGGTTTGAGTCTCATAAGCTCTGTTTGCATCCTGTGTGACCCTATGCAAGTAATGTAACCTCCCTCTGCTCCAGGGATACACCTAGAAATGAACCTATGCCTTTTTCTGGACAAAAACTAGGTATGCTAGTGAAGGGAGAAACACTGTAGGGGGAAGGGATTGTACGGCTAAAAAGGGAGGAAGGAGAGGGCATGGAAGGAGACAAGGAAAAAACATCAATCCTGAACAAATATTTCTGTTCAGTATTCACAGAGGAAGGGGAAGGGGAGGCACCACAGTTAAGAAACAGGACTTGGAAGGGAGGAGGACACCAGTCCATTTACAGAGGAGAGAGTCCTAAAGGAACTCACAAAACTGAAAGTGGATAAGGCAATGGGATCAGACAGGATACATCCTAGAATGTTAAAGAAGTTAGGGGTGTACTAGCAGCACCAATGGCAACCCTGATCAACAGGTCACTTGACAAGGGAGTGGTTCCAGAGGACTAGAGAAGGGCTGATGTAGTCCCTCTACACAAAAGTGGGAGCACGGAGGAGGCTGGAAACTATACCTGACCTCCATGATGGAGAAAACTATGGAATCACTGCTAAAAGAAAGGATGGTGGAGTACCTTGAATCCACCTGAGCACAAGATCCAAGGCAGCATGGATTCATGTCAGGAAAGTCATGTCAGACATTTCTGATAGATTTCTTTGACTGGGTGACCAGGGAAGTGGATCGGGGGGAGCAGTGGATGTGGCCTACCTTGACTTCAGCAAAGCATTCAGCACTGTTCCACATAGGAGGCTTGTAAACAAGCTGGACAGCCTGGGATTGGGTCACAGGGTGGTGAACTGGGTTGGGAATTGGTTGAGGGATAGAACACAGAGGGTGGTGGCAAACAAAGCTAAATTTGAGAAAGGGAGGGTGACCAGTGGGGTGCCACAGGAATCAGTTCATGGGCCAGTACTGTTTAATATCTTCATTAGTGACATTACAGAGGGCCTGGAGGGGAAGGTATGCCCCTTTGCAGATGACACGAAGATCTGCAATAGGGTAGCCACTCCAGGAGGGGTGGAATAAATAAGGAAGGACCTAGCTAAAATGGAGGAATGGTCCAGAGTGTGGCAGCTAACATTCAATGTGAAGAAGTGCAAAATCATGCACTTCGGGCAAAGGAACCCTGGGGAGGATTACATGAAGGGTGGAGGGTTATTTACAGCCACCAAATAGGAAAGAGATTTGGGGGTGCTCATATCTAACAACAAAAAAATTGCCAAACAATGTGCCAAGGCGGTAGGGAGAGCTGGTGGGATGTTGGAGTGCTTAGGGAGAGGTATCACCAGCAGAAGAACTGAGGTAGTGATGCCACTGTACACATCATTGGTGGGACCTCATTTGGAGCACTGTGTCCAGTTCTGGAGGCCGCATCTCCAAAAGGACACAGACAGGGTAGAGGCTATTCAAGGAAGGGCAACAAAAATGATGCAGAGCCAGCACCAGAGACCATACAAGGAGAGACTGGAGGAGCTGAATATGTATACTCTAGGGGACAGGAGGGAGAGGAGAGACATGAGAGAGACCTTCAAGTACCTAAAGGGAATAAATAAGGTACAGGAAGGCAGCATCTTTCAGAAAAGAAGATGCTCTAGAACAAGAGGGAATGACATGAGACTGGAGGGGGTAGACTAAGGGGCAATGTCAGAAAGTAATTCTTCACGGAAAGGGTGGTGGAGGCATGGAACATCCTCCCAGCAGATATGGTGGAGCAAAGTCAGTGAGGGAATTCAAAACTGCATGGGATCGACATAGGAGGACCCCAGCGATTCAAAAGAGGTGGTAAAACCAGAGATAAAGTAGGATCTCCAGCACTTTAGTAGGCAAGGAAAAAGGGCAGACTGGATGGGCCTTTTGGTCCTTATCTGCCAACAAATTCTATGTTCCTGTGTAAAAATTGTAAAATAAAAATGAATAAATAATGAAAACAAATTCTGGGGCATGGACTTCATTTACCTCTGTGTAAAGAAGGTTGGGAAGAAGAAAAGGAGAGGGAAGCATATATGGTATACAAGGGGAGTATGAAAGGCAGTGAGGGAGAAGTGGATGACTTTCAAATGTTGAAAAAATCCAGTTAAACAGATGAAAGTGGGGAAATGTACTTCAACAACCTGAAGAAGGCAAGTGTGGAAGGCACAAGCAGAAGCAGCTCAAAATAGATGAGGGAGTGAGAGAAGGGGGCAAGACTTTCTTCTGGTATTGTACATCAAAGAGAAACAAAAGCAAAGGGATGTTCAGGCTGCAAAGGGGAAGGGGTGGAGGAAAGCAATAAGGGCAAACCAGAAATTTTGAACATGTACTTTACATGTCTGTAGGAATGCATGGAGAGCATCTTATGGATGTAAGTGTGTCACTTCAAGCATTCCTAGGGCAAGAGAACTGCAAACCAAAGGTGGGAAGTTCTGGTGCTCTAAGGACACAAGAGGTACACTCTTGTATCTGTAAGAGGCCCTCCTAGTACCCCTCTAAATTTATTATAAATCATGCCACGATTAAAAAAAATACCCTTTTTGCAGTCAAATTTTGAGTCAGAAGTGGCGGTCATTAAGGAGCCTACTACAGTGCTCAGTGCACGAGGTACTCTTATGGCAATAAGAGTACTTCAGATGTCACTGAAAGAAGCACTGTGATTGGTCTGGGACACTCTTGTGATCTATAATTGTATTTACGGTGTCAGAGAATCGGCTGCTCCCTCAGTGCCAGATCAGAACCAGGCAGACTGGCGTATGGGCATGGACATGGGAGATATAGAGGAGGAGAGGGCAATTCAAGAGCTAGGGTAACTAAAGGTAGACAAATCCCTAGATCTGAATTTGTGCACCCAAAGGTGCTAAAAAAGATAGACCAAGTTCTCTTGGCACCACTGAGATGGACCTCTTCTATTGCTTGCTAGAGACAGGTGTGGTGCCAAACAATTAAAAGGTAGCTGACGGTGCCACTACACAACACCAACAGTAGGGATGATGCTGAATGGGGAATTTTCAGAGGTGAGTATGATTACTAGTGGGTTGCCACAGTGATTGGTTATGGGGCCAGGAGATTTCAACATCTTCTTTTGTGACATAAGTGAAGATATCCAGGGCAAGATTTGCCTCTTCAGGGACAACACAGAAATCTGCAGGACAGTGGATAAATGAGAAAGAAATAAGAGTAATGAAGGAGGATTTGAAGATGTAGGAGAGGTGGTCCAAGGTATGACTGCTGAGGTTCAATGCAAAGTGCAAAGTCATGCACACAGGAGCAAAGAACCAGATAACTGAATACAGGATAGGGGAACTGAGGTAAGAGCAGACAGCGGAAGAGAGGGATATAGGGTTATTTTACATAACATAAAACAATCTGTGTGATGTAGTAAGGTAGTAGGCAAGGTCAATAGAATAACGGGATGCATATGCAGGGGAATCAGCAGTAGGTACATGGAGGTGATACTGCCCCTCTACAGATCCCTGGTGAGACCACACTTACAGTAGTTCTGGAATTCTCAACTGAAGTAGTATAGGTATAGGCAGGAGTTGGTCCAGAGTAGTGCTACCAACATGATTTAGCAGCAACAAGGTAGGTCCTATGGGGAAAGAGTGATGGACTGTAACAGGCACGCACTAGAAACCTGGAACGAGAAGGGGATGTGATAGAAACATGTAAGTTTCTAGAGGGGATAATATGGACTGCAGTCGTAATATGCACATCCAATGCAAACTAACTCAAGCACTAGAGATAATGTGATAAAGCTGGTAAGTGTCAGGTTTAAGAAGAATGTCAGGAAGTACTTTTTTACAGAGATGGTGGTAGGTGTAACACACTGTTCAACGAGATGGTCTGTGAGAAATCAGTGGTTTTGTTCAAGCATAGGTGGGACTGACTGAGAGTTTACTGGGAGGCAATGGGGGACTGGTGATAAAAGAGAAGGGAGAAGATGAGTGATCGCTTTGGGGCTCATCAATTTCTATGTTTCTATGTTTCCAGGTTTTATAGCTGAAAGACTAAAGTACACAGAGGTCAGTGACCAGTGGCTCTGGTGGGATTGGAGCCTGTGAACTCCAGGCTTAGAGTGCCATGCCCTAAACACTAGATTTATTTTTTATTTTATTTTATTAATTAGAGTCTAGGATTACAGTTACCTTTGAGCCAAAGCTCTTTTACAAAGTTTCCACGTCAGGATGAGAACAAACAAGCAGAACATTAATTATTACGGGATAACAGGTTACAGTTGTTTATCATCACATGAGTACATACAGATTAGACGGTACTAGGGGCATGCACAGGACAGGGATAACATTGATAACGAGAACTTGGTGAGACAAGAGAAAAAGATGCTGCCAGAGGCAATTGTCAAAACACGCAGGAAGTGCAAGTGGAAAGTTCAAGTATGGGGGGGGGAAGGTAGAGGGGGAGAGTAGGGGGCTGGATGAGATGAGACAACTGCCAAAAAGGGAACAGCAGGTTAGAGAAGACAGTCGCATGTGGTAGCGGCAGAGAGGAATAGGCGGAGGTTAGATTTGAACAGGCCTAGCTTAGGTAGGGAGGAGATGTCCCTGGTGACACCATTTAGCCAGCTGGGAGTTCTGTAGGCAAAGGATCTTTGTCCCTGTGAGGTTTGGTATCTTGGAATATGCAGTGATTGAGATTCAGAGCCCCTGGTGAGGCAGGGATTCTGTGCAGGTTGTAGCAGAGCTTGAACTCCAGGGGGGCAAAGCCCATCAATGTTTTTTTAGCCATTATGCATGTTAGATACTTAATGCAGCTCGAGGGTCAAAGTCAACCAGTTTGGGCATAAAGGTCACATGTATGGGTGAGACGATGGGATCCAGTGATGAGTCAGCAAGCTTTGTTCAAAGCCATAGAGATGCACCTGAGGGCGGTGGTGGAAGCAGAACCGTAGATGATGAGGCCATAGTCGATAGTTGAGATCACCGAGCTCTGAACTGCGATCCTTAAGGCTTCCGGAGTTAGGCATTGCCTATGCCTGTAAAGCAGGCCAATACATGTGTTAGTCGCTTTGGCAACATTGTCAATGTGATCCCCATAGGATAGACAACTGTCAAGAGTGATTCCAAGGTATTTGAAGGTTTGCACTTGTTCTAGGATTGCACCTAGGCAGTTTTCAATAGTGAGGCGGTGGTCCTGGTGCTTGTTTTGCGAGCTGCAGAAGAGCATGGACTTTGTTTTTTTATAGTTGAGGACAAGTTTGTGTTTACTGAACCAGTTTTCAGCTGAGGAGAAGCCATACTGTAGTTTGCTTTGCAGAAGGTGGGTGTCCTTGTGGGTGGAGTGGATAACAGCATCATCAGCATATAGGAGGAGTCTCTCCAGACAGGATTTTGGGAGACTATTTAGGAAGATACTGAAGAGAAGAGGCCCAAGGATTGACCCTTGTGGCACTCCAAAGTGCACTGGTCTGGCATCAGAGAGAAAGTCAGCTATTTTCACTTTTTGTGAGTGATTTTCCAGGTAGCTCTTAAACCAGGATATAGATTATGTGGTCAGTCCGGTATTTAGCCACTGAGAGAGTAGTAAATGATGATGGATGGTATCGAATGCTGTCAGGTCAATGAAGACCACCCCTGTAAGAAGGCTATTGTCCAAGGAACTATGGATTGCACCATTGAGTTCAAGGAGGGATGAACTATTTTATTTATTAAAGTCTAGGATTACAGTTACCTTTGAGCCAAGGGTCAGTGGCTCAGTAGGTAGCCCACTCGTCTCTGAGGCTGGGAGATCAGAGGGCTTTGGGTTCAGTTCCCATATCTGGCACTTGGGTTAATATCCCAGTACTGACACTGTAGTGCAGCATGAGAGGGGGTGCTGCACTTCTGAGGTGCCGTCTTTCGGATGAGACATTAAACCGAGGTTCCCATCTGCCTGGATTGGTGGTAGTTCAGGTGGATGTTAAAGATCCCATGGCACTTATCGAAAAGAGTAGGGCAATTTCCCCGGTGTCCTGGCCAAATTTCCCTCATTCGCTAAAAATATCACCTACAGCTTAATCTGATTCAAGGTCAGTTGGCATTCATCTGTATCCCCCTCCCCCCGGGTCGTGCCTGAAAATAGGCAGGATTTGTCTAGTACACTTACCCGGTCAACAAAAACTAACTAAAAAAAAAAATAAATGAAGTGGTACTGTGACCTTTTCAGTGGTACTGTGACCTTTTCCAAAGCTGTGCTGTTGAGCACACAGGACATCGTATTTATCAAGGTATTCCATAAGCTGGTCCGATACTATACGCTTCTATGGCCTTAAAGATCAGGAGCAGTATGGAGATGGGCCGATAGTTCATGAAGAGGGCCCTGTCCCTGCTCTTGTGGACCAGTGTGACAGAGGCGGATTTCCATCTGTCAGGGAACTGGCTGAGAGAGAGGGAGAGGTTGAAGATTTTTGTTAATGGTAGGAGCACCTCGTCGAGGGTGAGGGCTAGCAGCTTGAGGTCAAGGGAGTCCCCACTTGACCTGGACCTAGCAATAGCTTTACTGATGTAGTTGTGAGCTTCATATGGTTTGACTGATTTGAAGTAGAATGGAGGCCGGTTTGGAGAGAGGGTGGGACTTGAGGGAAGAGTTTGGGGGTCGGCTTCATTGAAATAGTCAGGTGGAAGAACAGAACTGAAACCAGTGAAAGCTGAGTTGAATGAATTTGCTATGGTAGTCAGGTCCAGCATTGTGATACCATCTACGACCAGTATAGTGGGTGAGGTTTTTGTCTGCTTTCCTGTAATTTCTTTAATATTGTTCCAAAATGAATTCCCCTTGCCCCAAGTGTTCATCAGGGCATCCTTATAGTAGGTACTTTTCTGTTGGCAAACTAATTTTGTGCAGTTATTATGAGCTTGTTTATAATTCTGTATGTAGATTTGATTTCCAGTTTCCCGAGTCCATGCCCAGAGATGGTCCCTGGATTTTAGTTGTGCTAGTAGTTCAGGGGAGAGCCAGGGGTTGCACAGGCCTTTGACTTGCCACTTTTTGAAAGGGGCATGAGAGTCACAGGCAGCATTAAAGGTCTTGATGAAGAGGTCAAGGACAGTGTTGACATCTGGAGCGTGGAAGATTGGGGACCAATCTTGCAGTCTTAGGTGGGATTTTAGGTTTTTCAACTGCCCACGTGAAAGGACTCTGCTGTTGATGAATTGGGGGGAAGGGGTCATGGTAAATTTATTTGTCCAGATGCAGATTACAGGGGAATGGTCTCTTAGAGTGCCAGGAAGGACAGACACGTTTGAGATGCAGGATGGGTGACTGGTCAGTATCCAGTCCAGGAGAGTACATTTGCCTGTTTTGTAATTTTGCCTAGTGGGGGAGGCAACCAGTTGAGCAAGGTTTGCTGAGGAGATGGCATCTATGAAGCCCCCTGATTCCGGAGCAAGCCAGTTGATATTGAAGTCACCCATTAGGATTGTCTCAGAGTCAGGTGGTTGGGATCGGATGAGGTCAAGGACTGAGTTGAGGCCTTTTCCTTGTTCTTTAGGGGGGGATGTAAACTGTGGCAATTGACAGAGCTATATTGTGGGCCCTAGTAGAACTCTGACAGTGAGAATCTGGGAGGATGAATCAGAGACAGATGTTTTTAGAGGGAGGCCTTGGAGTGAGTCTTTGAGATATAAGGTGCAGCCACTACCTCTTTGAGTGATTTTGTCAAGTCAGAAAATGTTGTACCCTGGCAGGGTAATAGCCATGTCTGAGATTTTAGGTGAGAGCCAGGTTTCGACAACTGCAGGGATGTCTGGCTTGTGCTAATTTACAAATTTTTGCAGAGATTGCAAATGTTTACTGTAGCAAGGGTGAGTGTTCCAGAGTGGCTCATGGTGAGCTACTGATGACCAGAAAACTGTCATTACTGTAGATCAAAGACCCAGACTGTGTTAAATTCCCGAAGGTGATGAACATTGGCCTGGGGCATATGGAGGATGTAAAATTACTTTGTTAGTATCTTCCCTTTGTTCTCCAAAATGGTTGGGAATAGACCTTAAAGACAAGCACACACCTTTTAAGAACAAGTCAGACAGAAATGTGGATTAAATGCAGCACTTCACAACTCAGAGCTTGTAGAACAGATATACTGACCTTACTTTTGCTTTTGATGGCTTCCAAAAAAGTTGATTTATGATGAGAATGCCAATACCTGCTGGTGATGTTTTGCAGTTTCTTAGTCCAGGAAATATTCATAGAGGTTATGTACAAGAATGGTCCAGTTCCTCCAAGCAAAAACACATGAAAAACCACAAAAACTAAACTACTGACAGACAAACACAACAACCAGCCACATAGGCTCTAGTCAAGTCACAATCGAGCTAGATGGCACTGCCTGGGTCATGTATGATTGTTCTCCACTGCACAAGTTCTATAGGTAGGAGCTTGGGTGCAAATTCTCGAAGGCGAGGGGTTGGTCCCCCTGCTATACCTTACATTTCAAGCTGTCAGTTACTGTTTTGTCTAAGTGGGAACCTCTAGGATGTCCCTCTCAGCTTCAGATGTTGATGTAAAAGGTTAATGAGTCCATTCAAAAACCAGGGCCAGGTAGACATCACCAGCTCTTACTGAGTGCTTAAAGGGAGAAAAAAGATACTAGGGCCTGGATATTCAAAGAGGTTGCACATGGCGCAACCCTGCACTGCTCCCCAGTGGGATATTGAAAAGGCTGCCAGGCACAAATCCCGATGCGCTGGGGCACAATGGTAATGTATGCGGCACAGATGCAGGGGGTGTGCCCATGCATATGCAGCACATCCCGATATTCAGCCTGGGATATGCGGTGCATTTGCTGGCACAACCATGCATTGCGACACATGGGGGGCTCAAAGTTGAGCCCCTGAACAGGAGGAACAACTCCTGGCTACCCACAGGCAGGCTGCTGTATTGCAGGATGCAACACAGCAGCCGCCAGTTGTGGGTGGCTACCCTTCCAACCAGAACACCGTACACAAGCATCCATATCTCCTTGGTAGTCTAGTGGTACCCCCCTTCCTCCCATTTCTCCAATCTCTGGTAAATGTACATAAAATAATTCCATGGTAGTTTAGTGGTACCCCCTTCCTCCGGTTTTCCTGATCGCCGGTAACTGTACGTAAATAAATTCCTGGTGATCCAGTGGCACTACCCACCCTCCACCCACACAGGACCCTTGCCCACCCCGCTTCCCATCATCGGGCGGGGCTGCACCTCCCACATACCGCCCGCCACCAGCAATGACAGCTTACAGTATGTGCTGTAAGCCCATTGGTCCACATTGTTGAATATCGCAGGTGATGCACCCAACTGCATTGCGCCAGTGCATCCCCGGTATCCCTATCTGCTGTGCGAAGTGCCACTGCACCCTGCGCTCTCTGTGAAACATTCAACAGTGCTGCGCCATGGTGCATCACTGTTGAATATCACCTGATCCTGGCCCTGGCACATCCCAGTTGCACTGCGCCCATGCTTGCGCCACTGCCAGGCGCAGTCTGAATATCCGGGCCAAAAAGTCGAGAGCCCAAAACCAGCACTGGATAGCAGCTGAAATAAAAGTTAGTGATAAAACATTTGTCAAATACTATATCAGGGTAAGAGAAAAACAAAGGACAGTAGAGGCCATTAGGTAAAAAAAATCAGGAAACCACAATTCGGGGGAATAAGGAAACAGAAGATGGTATATATTCTGTGCCTCTGTAGTTACCTGGGAAAATGACACAGGGGAGGAGGAGGTGGAAATGATAACACTGCAATACTGTTGGGAGGAAAAATGAAAACACCAACTGCTATACTGTGCAGAATCAAGGAACTGGAGGCAGACATGGCATTAAGCATGGATGAGATACACCCAAGGATACTGAAGGAACCAAAGGACATTCTTCACTACTCATGGAGATCCATAGTGAATCTAGGGCCGCAGATAATGCCAGTAGACTGGAGCACAGTAAATGTTACTCTACTGTTTAAGAAACCATCCATGGCAAACATTGGCAATTGAAAGGCATATGCCTGTAGTTCCATGAAGGAATAACTCCTCCCCCATCTTCTACTTAAACCATCAGGCTATTGCCGCTCTGCTTAGAGCGAATCACACTCGCTGTCGTACTGCTGCTTGTCTGTGACAGCCTCCTTTGTTTTCTTTTCTTTTCTCACCTGGATGTCCTGCCCCCTCCCCCCCCACTGCACTCCATCCCTTCCCCTCATTTGTTTTTCTGTTGTTTGCTCTTTACTTTCATCCCCCGCCCCGTGTTCTTCTGTCCCTCGTTCTCTCTCTTTGGGGTTTTACTGGTGGCCCGCTGATATCACGCTGTGCCTGCTGCAGCTGCTTGCTCTTCCCCTGCTCCTTGCATGCTCCACTCCCCATTGCTCCATCCTGTGCTATTGCTCTCATTACCTTGTCTATCTCCTCAGGCAACCGCTTGTGCTCCAGTTCAGTTTGCTGCCTCCCTAGGTCTCGTCTCCTGCAGTCTGCCATTCATGTCTGCCAGTGTTTCGGACATTCTCACTCGCCTCGGCAGAGCCACACAGTAATTCTCTATAGGCTGGCTTGCCACATCTTCGACTGCTTCCCTGTCCCTTTCCTTCAGCTTGCAGGGTGGGGACCCCTGGATTATTCCACTTTGGTGCCTGCCACACCTGATACCAGAGCCCTCTTTTCTGCTTGGCTCCTGGACCTGCTGTTTCACTACAGCCCTCATGCTCTGAGTTGCATCTCAACTTCACTGCTAGTGTTGTACACCATACAATCCGTTCTAGACAGTCTTTATGGCGCTGCCTGTTCTATTACCATATGTGACTTTTCTGACATCTATTCATGGAACTGCCATTATTTTACACAATGCTTCAATGCCAGCAGCTTTTGACGGACTTTTAGATACCACAAGCGTTGTCTTCAGGATGATTTATGGATCTGCTTCTTCTGGTCTCAGTATTGTCACCTATGTTTCCACTGCTCAACTAATTCATCCTTTCTCTTGTTCTCAGAACTGTATTTTGTGTTAAAGCATTATTGTGCTTGCCGTGCTACCTGTGCTCAGCTTTGCCTCTGAGTTGGTTTGGCTTCCTGCATTGCTTCTCTAACAGTTCTGCTCTCCCATTTGGGGTGCAGCCAGCCTCTATAAAGGCTGCAGTACTGTGGAAGACCTTGAACTTCGGGATCTTAGAGGGCACGTGTCTTCTTGTGGAGCACTTTTTCTAAACCATTACCATATTGGAGACATCCCCTGCCTGCAACTGTTGTGCCATTACATGCACTTGTTCTCTGATCTGTGGGACACCTGGAACATTTGCCACCTCTTGCTCATGCACCTTGCTGCCTGCCTACTTTTATCCCTCGGCTTTAGCCTCTGGGATGTCTGCTGCACCAGGCTGCCCTCCGTGGTGGCATTCCTGTCCTGTCTAGCCTTTCTGGAGGTTTAGCTTGACTCCTTCTCCCCTTCCCTTCCCGCCTGGCCTACATGGGGCCTGGCAGTTTCCTCTGGCCATGCAGGGGCCTAGCCTGGCAAGCTTTCACTGCTCCTTTGCTGCTCTGCAGAGCATTTTGTGGTTCTGCTAGCCTTCGTGGGGCCTAGCTACCACTCTTTACTCCTTCCTTTGGCTGCCCTACGTAGAGGTCCAGCCGCTCATCCTACCCCTCATAGGGGCCCAGCTGGTTACTTTCCCGCCGTCCTTTGGAATCTTGACATGCCCTCCAGCTGTGCGCTCTGTCATGGCATTTGGCACCTTGTTCCGGATCCTTCCTGCTGGCAGTCATCTGAACTTATCTACTGCATCCTTCGTTTCTGCCTTCCAGTGTCCCTCCAGCATTGGTCTCTGCTGAGACATTCCTGTGGTTCTCCGTTCCTGGCTCTGGACAATCATTTCTCCAGCCTTGTGCTTCCTCTGAGCACTAGATTTCAAGTAGTACATGCCACCTTCCCTTATGCAGTTCTCCAACTGAATTGGCTGGTTCATTCCTTCCCATCCTTGCAGCATGTTTGATCCTTCCCGGACCATCTGCTTCAGTCATGTCTCCCTGCTGTTCACCTGCTCTCAGGATCTGGACTGTTTCTGGACCTGCATTCATCTGCCTACCTTGTCCCACTGCTCTGCGGTGTCTTCTTCTCCCTCGACTGGACCCAGTCTGCTCCTGCTGCTTCATTGCTTGCCTATTTCAGATCATTTTCATCCTTTTTGTGCATTTTCATCGGATTTCCGTCTGCCAGAAATCTTTATTCCATGTCACTTACTCATCTCCGAATTTTTCATCAGGATTGGATACATTGCCAGGATGTCTCACCTTCAGTCGTACCACTCAAGTTCTGGACACTGCAGCTCTCACCTTTGTCTGCTTGCACCTATTTGCACTTGTCAGGATACCCTTCTTCGCTCCACCGTGGACTTACATCTAGACTACATTTCAGGACATTCACAATGAATTCCCTTGGATGTCTCTTGCCATGCTTCTTCAGTTCATTTGGATTACTACTTCTACTGTTTCCCACCAGGACTCTCAGCCAAGCTCCATTCCATAGTGCCATTCCTATCTCATGGCTTAGGCCTCAGACATTAACCTACTCAGTACCATGAGGCTTATTAAATCTGGTCAAGTTGTCAACTCACCTGACTCACTTCTCTCCATCGCATCCTTTTGTTTTCCTTCATCATCATGAACACAATGTTTCTACAGGACCGTCTTACTGCTCTCGTACGTCTGCTCTTTAGCCTCTCCACTTATGCCTGCCTCACCCAGCATTGGGGGCTGGAGGTTCCACTATTTCTACTCTACACCTGCCTCGCCCAGCATTGGGACTTGGAGGTTCGAATATTTTTACTCTACACCTGCCTCACCTAGCATTGGGGCCTGGAGGTTCAACTATTTCTATCTACACCTGCCTCACCCAGCTCGGGGCTTGGAGGTTCTCATAGCATCTGTGACATGCTTGCCTAGCTCAGCACGTGGAGGTTCTGTTCCTTACCTTACTTGCTTTGCTGGACAGGTTGGAGGTTTTCCAGGCTTTCTAGCCTAATGTCCAATTACCGCTTAGCTCACTCAGGATTGGGGGTGCATTTGCTCTGCCTTCTTTAGCTTCACAACTTGCATTCAGCCTACTTGCCTCGCCTTCAAAGACTCTATGCTTTCCATAAACTTGTATATTGAAATAGGAACCACCACTTCAAGATAAACTATGCTTTCAACTGGATTTGAAATGAAATTCTATCAATATTTGCACTGGACGTTGACGTCTTGGACTGGGACTTTGCCAAGGATATGCTATCATCTTCTCACTGGACATTCAACATCAGTATTGGATTCCAGTCCTCTTCATTGACCTTAAGATCTTCATCAACTATAGGATCTCTCTTCTTTAGTATGCCCAGAAGGATGGGCAGGTCAGTAGCCATGGATCCTCAGAGGTTTCCTCCAAAGGGGGTTTTTCCTCTCCTGCTTGCTACTGGCCACACTCTCTGGAGTTGGAGGAGGTAATCGTATCTGTGATTGATTCTTTTGGGGGGTCTCAATCCTACTCAACTAAGCATCCTTCCAAAGGTGTGGATAGAAACATAGACTTCGATGGCAGATAAGGACCACTGGACCAACCCAGTCTGCCCATTTCCCTACCTACTGGATAAGCTGCAGATTCTAGTTAACCAACAGCCTACTTCCTGCCACCCCCCACTACAATTGCCTTGTGTCTGTCCCATGCATGTTTGAATTCCCTCACTGTTTTAGCCCCAACAACCTCCCCAGGAAGGCAGTTCCACACATCCACCACTCTCTCCATGAAAAAAGATTTCCTCACATTACCCCTGAGCCGTCCCCCCTCTATCTTTAAATTGTGTCGCCTTGTTCTTACACATCTTTTTTTCTGAAAGATGCTACCCTCCTGGACTTTGTTGATTCCCTTGAGGTACTTGAATGTTTCTATCATGTCCCCCCATCCCTCCTTTCATCAGGGGTATACATATAAAGCTCTCTCAGTCTCTCTTCATATGATTTCTGATGCAAACCCTGCACCATTTTAGTTGCCCTCCTCTGGACTGCTTCCATCCTGTCTATGTCCTTGCATAGATGAGGTCTCCAAAACTGCACACAGTACTCCAGATGGGGTCTCACCAACTGTCTGTACAGAAGCATAACCAATTCCCTTTTTCTACTTGTGATGCCGCTTCCTATGCATCCTAGTATCCCCCTGGCTCTCCTTATTGACTTCTAACATTGCTTACCCACCTTTAGATCATCTGATATGACTACCCCAAGTCTCGTTCCATTTTTGTTGTTGTTAGTACCTCCTCTGCTATTGAGTACTCTTCTCCTGGGTTTTTGTTTCCCAGGTGCATTACTTTGCACGTATTTGCATTAAATCTAAGTTGCCATATGTCTGACCATTCCTCCAACCTTGCCAAGTCCTTTCTCATCCTTTCTACCCCCCTTGTGTATCAACTCTGTTACAGATCTTTGTATCATCTGCAAAGAGGCATACCTTTCCCTCCAGACCCTCTGCAATATCACTTATAAAGATGTTAAAGAAGACTGGACCCAGTACTGAGCCCTGAGGTACTCTACTAGTGACCCCACCTTTCTTCGGAATGTGTTCCACTCATTATTACCTTCTGTGTCCTGTTGTGCAGCTACTTTGCAACCCAGGCTACCACCCTGGGACCCACTCCCAGGCTGGCTAACTTGACTATAAATCTTTTGTGAGGGACTGTGTCAAATGCCTTGCTAAAGTCTAGGTAGGCCATATCCACAGCCCCTCCCTGGTCTATTACTTTGATCACTGAGTCAAAGAAATCTATTAGATTCGTCTGACATGACCTTCCTGCTGTAAATCCATGCTGCATTGGATTCTGTGCCCCGCTGGCCTATAGGTACTCAGCAATTCTTTCTTTCAGAAGTGATTCCATAATTTTCCCTACCACTGAGGTCAAACTTACAGGTCTGTAGTTTCCTGCTTCTGCCTTGCTCACACTTTTGTGAAGGGGAATCACATCTGCCCTCCTCCAGTCCTCAGGTACCACCCCATCCTCCCATGATTTGTTAAAAAGTGTGGTCAGTGGTGTCACTAGGTCCTCCCTTAGTTCTTTTAGGATTCTGGGGTGAATCCCATCAGGCCCCATTGCTTTGTCCACCTTGAGTTTTAGGAGTTCTTTCAGGACTCTTTCTTCTGTAAATGGACTGGTGTCAACCCCCCTACCCAGAGTGTTTCTATTGTCTGGTTTAGGTAACTCCTCCTCATCTTCTTTTGTGAATACTGAGCAAAAGTATTCATTCAGTATCCCTGCCTTTTCAATCTCTCCCTCTGCCCACCTCCCCTCTCCCTTATTAATCTTCACTATTCCTCCCTTAACCTTTCTATGCTCCCTAATGTACCTATAAAAGGTTGTATCCCCCTTCTTAACTGACTTGGCTATTTTTTCCTCAGTTTGGGCTTTTGCTATTCTGACTGCCTTCCCCACTTCTTTCTGCTTTAAATGATACAGTTCCCTGTTGTGCTCCTTCTGTGATGTCTTATACTTTTTGAATGTAGCCTTTTTTTCCTTAACCTTCCCTGCCACCTCTTTTGAGAACCATGGTGGTTTTTTACTCCGCTTTGTTTTCTTTATCTGTTTCACACAAAGGCTTGTTGCCTCTATGATGGCAGTTTTGATTTTTCTCCATTGTTCTTCCATCCCTCCTTTTTGGCCATTTGCTAGTGAATTCCTCAGGTATTCACCCATTTTGCCAAAGTCAGCCCTTCTAAAGTCCAGTATGCTTGTTTTTGTATGGCTTGTCTCCATGGTTGTGCTTATTGTGAAGCACACTGTGCAGTGGTCGCTTGTTCCCAGATGTCTACTGACTTCTAAATTTGTGATCATCTCTCCATTTGAGAGTACCAGATCTAGTATTGCTTCCTCCCGAGTGGGTTCCAACACTAGCTGTCTAAGGCCTGTCCCCTGCAGGGCATCGAGAATGACCCTGCTCTTGGATGTGGCTGCAGTACATGTCATCCAGTTAACATCTGGCATATTCAGATCTCCCATCAACAGTATCTCCCCTTTTTCAGACATTTTGAGAATGTCCTCTATCATTTTCTTGTCTATTTCCTCCCCTTGAGACGGGGGTCTGTGTACAACCCCTGTGCAGATTGTGATGCCATTCCTTGTCTCCAAGGTGACCCAGAGTGCCTCTTGTCCTCCTCCTTTACTTTTTAGTTCTGTAGCTTTGATTCCTTCTATTATGTATAGAGCTACTCCACCTCCTCTTTTCCCTTCCCTGTCCCTTCTGTAGACTGAGTACCCCGGTATGTTGACATCCCAGACATGGTTCCCCGTGTACCATGTTTCTGTGACTGCCACGATATCCAAGTGTTCATCTTCCATCAAGGCTACTAGCTCAGGAAGCTTGTTTCCCAGACTACAGGCGTTGGTACTCATTGCCCTCCATTTAATGTTGGCTTTATCCCCTTTTCCCCATGCTTGCTCTTTTTGCCCTTGTCTATTTTTCCATTTACCCCGTCCTGCCCTCTGTTGAGCATTGTACCTCAGTGTTTACCTTACTACCCATCATATTTTGTGAGGGGAGACTTGAAATTTCCTGCCTCTTATTAGCACCTCCCCCCATGGCTAGTTTAAAAGCTTGCCAAGGAAGCATTTAAACCTGGCACTTAGGATCTTGGTTCCCTTCATGGACTGATGCAGACCATTGTGCCAGTATAAACCTTCATCTCTCCAGGTGCACCCCAGTCCCCAGTGAAGCCAAAGCCCTGTGCTCTGCACCAGTTTTGCACCCATTCATTAAGCTGCATGGTGTGCAGTACCCTAGCCTCACCCCTGCCATGGACTGGCAGCACCTCTGAGAAGGTAACCGTGCTTGCTACCTGTCTGAGACCCCTCCCCAACTCCACAATTTTATCCTGCACTGCACTGATCCCATGCCTTGCTAGGTCATTTGTCCCAAGGTGGACAATGATATCTAGTTCCCTCTCCTGTGATGCTGCTTCTGCAATCCTGAGGATTCACTTCTTGTCCCTCCAAGCCATGGCACCAGGCAGGCACCTTACTTCCCTCTCCTCTCCCTTCCCCAGGTCTACCCTTCTAACAACTGAGTCCCCTATCAGAAGCTGTTTCCTTCCCCTGTGGTGTCCCTTGCCACCCTTCTGTGGGTCTCCCTTGTGGGTGTCCTCAGCATTCTTCTTGGTCTCCACTGAGGGTGCCATCGTAGAGGAACCATACTCTGCCAGACTGGCATATGGTTTGTGTAGAGGTACAACTAGGGGGATTCACCTCTGTTCCACCACCCGTACCCTCCCAGAACCCACTGTGGTCCAACTGCTCTTCATACTTGGCAGCCTCTGTGGCAGTGGTGCTCTTTGGGTGGGGGAGGCCTCCTTAATCCTTGCCAGTTCAGCCTGGAGGTGGGCCAAAACATCAAGTCCTAACAAGTTATTTATTGGTTCAAGCATCATTCTTAGCACTATGCATATCCAATCCAGTTCCAATGTACTACAATCACTGACCTGTTCATATCTATGCTGAAGTATCTAAGCACTAACTATTTCATAACTCATATATCTTGCATGCATTGTCCTACTTACTGGTCTGGCCTATGTATCCAAGCACAGCCTGCATCATTCAGCTCTATTGTATGTAGAACAAGCACTGAGCTATGAACCACATAGAACTGAAGGAATGTGAGCCTACCTTCCATTCCAGGGAATCTACTCTCTTAGTGAGTGCCTAAAGGTAGAAAAAAGATATAAAAAGCTGCAAGCTGAATACCAGCACTGGATAGCAGCTGGAATAAAAGTTAATGACAAAACATTTGTCAAATACTATATCAGGGGAAAAGAAAAACAAAGGACAGTGGAGGCCATTGGGTAAAAAAAAAAAAAAAAATCAGGGAACCACAATTCGGTGGAATGAGGAAACAGAAGAGGGTATATATTCTTTGCCTCTGTATTTATCCAGGAAAATGACACAGGGGAGGAGGTGGAGATGATAACACTGCAATACTGGTGGGAGGAAAAATGAAAACACCAACTGCTATACTGTGCAGAATCAAGGAACTGGAGGCAGACATGGCATTAAGCATGGATGAGATACACCCAAGGATACTGAAGGAACCAAGGGACATTCATCACTACTCATGGAGATCCATAGTGAATCTAGGGCCGCAGACAATGCCAGTAGACTGGAGCACAGTAAATGTTACTCTGCTATTTAAGAAACCATACATGGCAAACATCGGGAACTGAAGGAATGTGAGCCTACCTTCCATTCCAGGGAAACTACTAGAGCATAATAATCAAGGGTAGAATAGCAGAGTACATGGGCAGGAGAATACTGACAAAAAGAGTGATGCCCCAAAGGCTAAGCTGTTGAAATTGGTTGCATCTGTAATATCATACCCATTAACAACAAGCATTGGTCAAAGCCAAATATTTGCTTGCTTGTGTTTCATGTGTAATTGTTGGGCACAAATAGCACAGCAGTTAAAATTAATAAATTAATAACATGAGTTTTCACTGTGAGATTGTCATGACTGAGAAATGAAAAGACATTCAAACATAACATTGTTGTTTTCTTAGATTGTGACCTTGAATTTTCAAGATCTATTACCCCGAGATAATGAATATGACAGGTGTCATTTATCAAATGTGACGTGAAGCATGATTTTCAGGAAAAACTATGAAAACAGGTTTTGGAGGATGGTTTGAAAATGCCACCTGCAATGCTCACAGTGCTGCAGGCTACTCCACTTGTCCTTCAGCCCCTGCTAGAGATATTCAACACTCTCCCCTCCCTCGAACACAGTGGAGCCTGCTCACAGTGCTGCAGGCTACTCCATTGTTCCTTCAGCTCCTGACAGAGACATTCAGCACTCTCACCCTCCCTCATACACAGCGGAGCCTGCTCACAGTGCTGCAGGCTACTCCAGGATTCCTTCAGGCCCTGCCAGAGGCATTCAATTCTCTCCCCTCCCTCGGACACAACAAAGCCTGCTCACAGTGCTGCAGGCTACTCCAGTGTTCCTTCAGCCCTTGCCAAAGACATTCAGTGCTCTCCTCCTCCCTTGGATGTAGCGGAGCTTGCTCACAGTGTTGCAGGCTACTCCAGTGTCCCTTCAGCCCCTGCCACAGATGTTCAACACTCTCCTCCTCCCTTGGACACAGTGGAGCCTGTTCACAGTGCTGCAGACTACTCCAGTGTTTCTTTGGCCCCTGCCACAGATGATCAACACTGTCCTCTTCCCTCAGACACAGCGGAGCCTGCTCTCAGTGCTGCAGGCTACTCCAGTGTTCCTTCAGCCCCTGCTAGAGACATTCAACACGCTCCCCTCCCTTGGACATAGCAAAGCCTGCTCACAGTGCTGCAGGCTACTCCATTGTTCCTTCTGCCCCTGCCAGAGACATTCAATGCTCTCCCCCTCCCTTGGACACAGTGGAGCTTGCTCACAGTGCTGCAGGCTACTCCAGTGTTCCTTCAGCCCCTGTCTGAGGCATTCAATGCTCTCACCTCCCTTGGATACAGTGGAGCCTGCTCTCAGTGCTGATGGTATTAAGAGGACTGTGAGGCACAGTGTTGGCCTGCTATCATGGCAGCTGCCTCACCCTTCCTTCCTTCCCAGGACAGCATTTGCCTTATAGGCAGATGCTCTCATGTGACCCTGTCACACGACCACTGCATTTGCTAGCGATCCAATTTTCATTTTGCAGCTTATATGATTTGACCTCTAGAGGTCGCTACTGCTGAGGTAACATTTAAACATCTTTCCCCAGCATTTTATCAGACTGCTGCATTTAGATTCCCCTCACCTCCCTTAGTACTTAGTTTCCTATCACTTTGCCTTTTGCAGGGCCCCTTCCATGTGGCTACAGATAAAGACACACAGGGCAAAGACTGTCTGCAGAAGCACATGATGATCTGGTAGCCAATGGGTGCAGAGGTGCAGGACCCTATGCCAAGAGAAGATTTCTCTTCACTATATGGTTCTTGGTTGAGAAGTGGGGGGGCGGATGACCTGGAGGGGAAGGGGAAGAAAGAAGTGGTATCAGAGGTGAGCACCCCAGTCCACCTAATAAATATTTATTATTTAAATTGGGTAGATACATAGGTAGGTAGGTTGGTAGAAAGATAGATAGATAGATAGATAGATAGATAGATAGATAGATAGATAGATAGATAGATAGATAGATAGACAGACAGACAGACAGACAGACAAATACAGCAGGGCATTGCTGGCTTACTGCTCTAACAGAAGGCGGCAGCATGACTTGAGCTGTGGATTCACAATTCTAGAAAGTTCCACTGTTCTCATACTGAGAATACTAAACTGAACATTCAGGATTTTTGGGTGCCCATCCTTGAAAGGCACTACCTTGGTATAATCTGCTTCTACCATGAAAGTTTCATGGAAAAATTCTGCATCTTTTAGGATGTGTATGAGAGTAAAACATAGCATGTGTTAAGCAGAGGAAAACAAAATTATTTAACTTTTTTTTTTTTTGCATTTTTTTGTCATCCTGTATCTAGTAAACTGAACAAGATGCCATCATGATGCTTTTCACGTTGAGAGACTCTGGCAGTCAGACCATGCATGCCAAATTGTGGGCTTTTTCGTCAAACACCAACAAAGTTATTGAGGTGCAAAACTTGGGGTTTACATTTAACAGCTTAGTCAACCTTAACAATAGGGGGTATGGTATTTTATATGTATATCTTTTATGATTTATGTACTCTGGATACAGGAAAGGCTGTAGACCTAAAGAGCAGGGGGTCTCAACTCATATAAAATGTTATTGGTCCATAAAAATAGGATAATTTAAGCAAAAACACAGAATTTGGGGGGCTTCAGCCCCCACATTCCCCCCTCCCCCCTTGGAGCTGTTCCTGCCTAGAAAGCCTCTCTGGGATGGCTGTTTAGCCTAGAAGTTAGTGGGATCAACCGTGTATGAGCTTGGTACATCCAGCAGAGCTTGGTTTGATTCTCATAAACTCTTTTTGCATCCTGTGTGATCCTGAGCAAGTAACTTAACCTTCCTCTGCTCCTGGGATACACCTGGAAATGAACCTGTGCCTTTTCCTGGACAAAAATGAGGTACGCTAGCGAAGGGAGAAAGACCTGGGGGGGGGGTTGTACAACTAAAAGGGGAGGAAGGAAAGGGCATGGAAGAAGACCAGGAAAAAGCATGAATCCTGAACAAATATTTCTGTTCAGTATTCACAGAGAAAGGGGAAGGGGAGGGACCACAGTTAAGAAACAGAATTAGAACGGAGGAGAACACCAGTCCATTTACATAGGACAGAGTCCTAAAGGAACTCACAAATCTGAAAGTGGACAAAGCAATGGGATCAGAAAGGATACATCCTAGAATATTTATGGAGTTAGGGATGTACTGGTAGCACCAATGGCAGCCCTGTTCAACAGATCATTGGACAGGGGCGTGGTTCCAGAGGACTGGAGAAGGGCTGATGTAGTCCCTCTACACAAAAGTAGGAGGCCAGAAACTATAGACCTGTCAGCCTGACCTCCATGGTGGGGAAACTTTGGAATCACTGCTAAAAGAAAGGATAGTGGAGCACCTTGAATCCAGCTGAGCACAAGATCTGAGGCAGCACGGATTCATGTCAGAAAAGTCATGTCAGACAATTCTGATAGATTTCTTTGACTGGGTGATAAGGGAAGTGGATCAGGGGAAGCGGTGGATGTAGCCTACTTTGACGTCAGCAAGGCGTTCGACACGATTCCACATAGGAGGCTTGTAAACAAGCTGGGCAACCTGGGATTGGATCACAAGGTGGTGAACTGGGTTGAGAATTGGTTGAGGGATAGAACACAGAGGGTGGTGGCAAACTGAGCTAAATTCAATAAAGCGATGGTGACCAGTGGGGTGCCACAGGGATCAGTTCTTGGGCACGTACTGTTTAATATCTTCATTAGTGACATTGAGGAGGGGCCGGAGGGGAAGGTATGCTCCTTTGCAGATGACACTAAGATCTGCAATAGGGTAGCCGCTCCACGAGGGATTGAAAAAATGAGGAAGGACCTAGCTAAAATAGAGGAATGGTCCAGAGTGTGGCAACTAAGATTCAGTGCGAAGAAGTGCAAAATCATGCACTCGTGGCGCAGAGACCCAGGGGAGGAATACATGATTGGTGGGGAGTTATTAACACCCACCAAATAGGAAAGAGAATGCTCATATCTAGCAACCAAAAAGTGGCCCAAAAATGTGCAAAGGTGGTAGGGAGAGCTAGTGGGATGTTGGAGTGCATACAGAAAGGTATCACCAGCAGAAGAAAAGAAGTGGTGATGCCACTGTGCAAATCATTGGTGAGACCTCATTTGGAGCACTGTGTCCAGTTCTGGAGGTGCATCTCTGAAAGAACATAGACAGGGTAGAGGCAGTTCAAAGAAGGGCAACAAAAATGGTGCAGGACTTGCACCACAGGTCATACGAGGAGAGACTGGAGGAGCTCAGTATGTATACCTTGGAGGAGAGGATGGAGATGAGAGACATGATAGAGACTTTCAAGTACCTGAAGGGAATAAATAAGGCCAGGAGGGCAACATCTTTCAGAAAAGAAGATGCTCTGGAACAACAGGGCATAACATGAGACTGGAGGGGACAGACTAAGGTGCAACGTGAGAAAGTACTTCTTCACGGAAAGGGGGGTGGAGGCATGGAACAGCCTCCCAGCACAGGAGGAGGAGCAAAGTCGGTGAGAGAATTCAAAACTGCATGGGATCAACTTAGGAGGACCCTAGCAATTCAAAAGAGGAGGTAAAATCAGAGATAAAGTAGGATCTCCAGCATTTTAGTAGGTAGGGGAAAAGGGCAGACTGGATGGGCCTTTTGGTCCTTATCTGCCATCAAATTCTATGTTTCTGTGTAAAAATTGTAAAATAAAAATAAGTAAATAATGAAAACAAATTCTGGGTCAGGGACTTCATTTACCTCTGTGTAAAGATGGTTGGGAAGACAAAAAGGAGAGGGAAGCATATATGGTATAAAAGAGAAGTGTGAAAGGCAGTGAGGGAGAAGAGGGTGACTTTCAAATGTTGAAAAAACCCAGTTAAACAGATGAAAATGGGGAAGTGTACTTAAACAACCTGAAGAAGGCAAATGTGGAAGGCACAAGCAGAAGCAGCTCAAAATAGATGAGGGAGTGAGAGAAGGGGGCAAGACTTTCTTCTTCTACTGGACATCAAAGAGAAACAAAAACAAAGGGATGTTCAGGCTGAAAAGGGGAAGGAGTGGAGGAAAGCAATAAGGGTAAACCAGAAATTTTGAACATGTACTTTACATGTCTGTGGGAGTGCAAGAAGGGCGTCTTATGGATGTAAATGTGTCACCTCAAGCATTCCTAGGGAAAGAGAACTGCAAACCAAAGATGAGAAGTTCTGGTGCTTTAAGGACACAAGAGGTACACTCTTGTATCCATAAGAGGCCCTCCTAGTGCCCTTCTAAATTTATTATAAATCATGCCATGATTAAAAAAATACCCTTTTTGCAGTCCATTTCTGTGGCAGAAGTGACAGTCATTAAGAAGCCTATTACAGTGCTCAGTGCATGAAGAACTCTTACAGCAATAAGAGTACTTCATACGCCACTGAAGGAAGCACTGTAATTGGTCTGGGGCACTCCTGTGATCTATAATTGTATATACGATGGAGGAGAATCAGTTGCTCCCTCAGTGTGGGATCAGACCCAGGCTGAATGGAGTAGGGGCATGGACATGGGAGATATAGAGGAAAAGAGGGTAATTAAAGGGCTAGGGTAACTAAAGGTAGACAAATCCCTAGATCTGAATTTGTGCACCCAAGGGTGCTAAAAAAGATAGACCAAGTTCTATTGGCACCACTGATGGACCTCTTCTATTGCTTGCTGGAGACAGGTGTGGTGCCAACCAATTAAAAGGTAGCTGACGGTGCCACTACACAACAGCAACAGTAGGGATGATGCTGAATGGGGAATTTTCAGAGGTGAGGATGATTACTAGTGGGTTGCCACAGTGATTGGTTATGGGGCCAGGAGATTTCAACATCTTCATTTGTAACATAAGTGAAGATATCCAGGACAAGATTTGCCTCTTCAGTGACAATACAAAAATCTGCATGACAGTGGATAAATGAAAAAGGAATACAAGTAATGAAGGAGGATTTGGAGAGGTAGGAGAGGTGGTCCAAGGTATGACTGCGAGGTTCAATGCAAAGAAGTGCAAAGTCATGCACACAGGAGCAAAGAACCAGATAACTGAATACAGGATAGGGGAACTGAGGTAAGAGCAGACAGCGGAAGAGAGGGATATAGGGGTTTTTACATAACATAAAACAATCTGTGTGATGTAATAAGGTAGTAGGCAAGGCCAATAGAATGTTGGGATGCATATGCAGGGGAATCAGCAGTAGGTGCATGGGAGGGAGGTAATACTGCCCCTCTACCGATCCCTGGTGAGACCATACTTACTGTACATTAGTTCTGGAATTCTCAACTGAAGTAGTATAGGGATAGGCAGGAGTTGGTCCAGAGTAGTGCTACCAAAATGATTTAGCAGCAATGGGGTAGGTCCTATGGGGAAAGAGTGATGGACCTTAAGAGGCACTCACTAGAAACCAGGAATGAGAGGGGGACATGATAGAAACATGCAGGTTTCTACAGGGGATAATATGGACAGCAGTGCAATATGCACCTGCAGTGGAAACACAAACACTAGAGATAATGTGATAAAGCTGGTAAATGTCAGGTTTAAGAAGAATGTCAAGAAGTATGTTTTTACAGAGAGGGTGGTAGTTGTCCTGTAACAGACTGCTCAACGAGGTGGTCTGTGAAAAATCAGTGGTAGGTTCAAGCATAGGTGAGACTGACTGAGAGTTTAGTGGGAGGCAATGGAGGAATGGAGATAAAAGAGAAGAGAGAAGACCAGTGATCACTTTGGGACTCATCAGTTTCTGTGTTTTTATGTTTCCAGGTTATATAGCTGAAAGACTGAAGTACACAGAGGTCAGTGACCAGTGACTCTGCTGGGATTGGAGCCTGTGAACTCCAGGCTTAGAGTGCCATGCCCTAAACACTAGATGACACTGCCTGGGTCATGTGCAATTGTTCTCCACTGCACAAGTACTGTAGGCAGAAGCCTGGCTGCAAATTCTCAAAAGAGTGGGGGGTGGTCCCCCTGCTATACCTGACATTCCAAACTGTCCGTTACTGTTTTGGCTAAGTGGGAACCTCCAGGATGCCCCTCTCAGCTTCAGATGTTGATGTAAAAGGTTAGTGAGTCCATTCAAAGACCAGGGCCAGGGAGACATCAGCAGCTCTTAGTGAGTGCCTAAAGGTAGAAAAAAGATATAAAAAGCTGCAAGCTGAATACCAGCACTGGATCGCAGCTGGAATAAAAGTTAATGACAAAACATTTGTCAAATACTATAACAGGGGAAAAGAAAAACAAAGGACAGTGGAGGCCATTGGGTAAAAAAAAAAAAAAATCAGGGAACCACAATTCGGTGGAATGAGGAAACAGAAGAGGGTATATATTCTTTGCCTCTGTATTTATCAGGGAAAATGACACAGGGGAAGAGGTGGAGATGATAACACTGCAATACTGGTGGGAGGAAAAATTAAAACACCAACTGCTATACTGTGCAGAATCAAGGAACTGGAGGCAGACATGGCATTAAGCATGGATGAGATACACCCAAGGATACTGAAGGAACCAAGGGACAGTCATCACTACTCATGGAGATCCATAGTGAATCTAGGGCGCAGACAATGCCAGTAGACTGGAGCACAGTAAATGTTACTCTGCTATTTAAGAAACCATCCATGGCAAACATCGGGAACTGAAGGAATGTGAGCCTACCTTCCATTCCAGGGAAACTACTAGAGCATAATAATCAAGGGTAGAATAGGAGAGCACATGGGCAGGAGAATACTGACAAAAAGAGTGATGCCCCGAAGGCTAAGCTGTTGAAATTGGTTGCATCTGTAATATCATACCCATTAACAACAAGCATTAGTCAAAGCTGTTTGATGTGTAGTTGTTGAGAACAGATAGCACAGCAGTTAAAATTAACAAATTAATAACACGAGTTTTCATTGTGAGATTGTCATGACTGAGAAATGAAAAAACATTGTTGTTTTCTTAGATTGTGAGCTTGAATTTTCAAGATTTATTACTCCGAGATAATGAATACGACAGGTGTTATTTATCAAATGTGTCGTGAAGCATGATTTTCCGGAACAACCACGAAAACAGGTTTTGGAGGGTGGTTTGAAAATGCCACATGCCATGCTCACAGTGCTGCAGGCTACTCCATTGTTCCTTCAGACCCTGCCAGAGACATTCAATGCTCTCCCCTCCTCAGACACAGCGGAGCCTGCTCACAGTGCAGTGCTGCAGGCTACTCCACTGTTCCTTCAACCCCTGCCAGTGTTCATTCAACACTCTTTCGTTTCAGACACAGGTGCTACAGGTATTAAGAGGACTGTGAGGCAACTGTCGCTATTGCAGCAGCTGCCCCACTCTTGGTCAGCATTTGCCTTATAGGTGGATGCTCCCATGTGACCCTGTCATGCGACTACTACTGCATTTACTTTTAACCAATTTTCAATTAGCAGCTTTCATGATTTGACCACTAGAGGTTGTTACTGCTCTCCCACCATGAGGTAACATTTAAATATCTTTCTGCAACATTTTATCAGACTGCTGCATTTAGATTCCCCTCACCTCCCTTAGTACTTAGTTCCCTATCACTTTGCCTTTCGACACAGTATTATCCCAGTGAGGGTATCGAACTCTTGACCCTTGGTATATTGGCTCATGGTTAATTTGGCGCACTATTCCTCTAGACCATACAGCCTGCTAGAGTGCCTTCCTCCCATAGCTTGTGTTACTTCAAAAGCACTGTGGTCATGTGATAGAAAATATTCCCCACCTCCCACTCTGGGTGGGCATATCTTTCATGAGTACTTGTGGTCACGTGGCCATTTTTTTCTATCTCCCCCAGGCTCCATTAGTTATTTATAATAGCATGACACATGAGATCCCTGTCGTAGGACCTATACCCCTCCCCAACTCCTAATATAAATTACTGTGCCTTCACTTTACTGTCCCTAATTATTTGTCCCTCCACTTAATCCTTCTGAAGCTAACATCTCTCCATCCTTTCCTCATTCCCATCCCTCTCCCCACTCCCTGGGACTCGAACACCTGGCTCCTGATTTCAGGCTCATCTGTAGCTGGCAGCCCACACCATTAGGTCATACTTCCAGTTATAATTTGTCTCAACTGCTAGTAGCTCTTAGTGCCTAGTCCCCCGCTCCCAACTGCTTTTGGTTCCTCCTGCTACATCTTTCTTGATCCCCCCAAGCTGCTTTGGTTCCTCCTGCTACCTCTGCTCTGTTCTCCTTCCCCTGCAACTGGCTTGCCTCCACCAGTAATCCAACCTCTGCTCTCCCACCAGGTGGCACTACATATTCTACTCCAAGCCACCTCCATGTACCATTATTATCTACCCACTGTGCTGCTACATCCCCTAAACACTTCTGCCTATTTAACTACAATGGATACTTATACTTTAACAATGGATGCTCATAAATATATGCCCCTCCTAGCCCTCCTACTACTTGCCATATCTCCCACAGGCCCATATAAGAGCCACCAGGATATCAATAACCCTTCCACTTTTGAAACAAATTTATCCCAAAGACCTGGCACAATGAGCTACATAGTTGACACTTATCTCAGACTTACCAACCCCTATAGATGTATACTCTGTCTCTCTAACATACCAACCATACTTCTTCTCCCCTGCTTTACCATGTTACAGAGCCAAAAAAAGTATGGTATGGTTAGCAGTTGAAAACTCTTGGCAGATCTCAGATTACATGATCACCTTCTATTATGGTTGACCTTGCTGCTTCTACTCTTGTCGGGTAACGTCCACCCCGACTCTGGCACATTGCAACAGACACCATGCAGCAGCAACAACCACAGTACCCTAAAATTGGCCTCTATCAATATCTGTAGCCTGCTGTCCAGAATTGATGCTCTCCAAGTGTGGGTCAATTAACACAGGTCTGATGTGCTCCCCATGGTGGAGTCCTGGCTCACATCAAAGATCCAAGACACAGCCATTACCCTTAACGGATACACCTTTTTCAGACAGGACAGGCTAGGAAAAAGGGGTGGAGGTTGTGCAGTCTATTATAGGGATAATCTCCAAGGCCACGGCCTTCCCCAATTAGATACAGGAAATAACATACAGGCACTAGCTATCAGAGTACTGCTAGGAGCCCACAGTAAATTGGTCACTGTTGTCTTGGTTTACATCCATCTGACAGAACAGGCCAGTGGCTTTAATATGGTCCTTGACTACTTAGAAAACCGTCACCAAAATTCTGAAGTGGTAATGCTAGGCGACTTTAATATAAGCTGGCTGTCTCCTGAGGCGGTCCCCTAAAAAGACGCCATGTCCACCGTCAATGTATCACAAATGGTTGACTCCCCCACTGTTGTTAACTACCATGCTCATTCCAGCACACTTCTGGACTGGATACTTACTAATCACCCAGAGAGAATCACCAACACCACCGTCCTCCCTGACTCAATAAGCAACCACTTCCTTTTCTATGCCACTGGTCTAATAAAGTCCCTAAACCTCTCACTAAAACTATCATAGGTCGAGTTCTGAAAGAAGAGAGCTTGAACCCCTTAAGTCCTATCTTAAACAACTCAACTGGTCCCCCATAGACTCTACTCAAGATGTGGAGCAAGCACTCGAATACTTTATCTCCATGTACAATGCAGTCTGTGACATCCACGCCCCTATAAGAAAATGTAAGCTTAAGGGTGCAAATAATTCCTGGATCACCCAGTCCATTTCTTCATAACTTCATTGTTTTTTGACATTTTTCACTCTGTGGGTGGGATATTCAGAAGGGTTGCGCATGGCACAACACAGTTGCACCATGCGCAACCCACTGATGTGCCCCAGTGCGATATTCAAAGGGGGATCAAGCCTGGCACAAATCCCGTTGCACCGGAGTGCATCAGTAACGTATGCAGTGCAGGTGGGGGGGGCATGCCCATGCATACTCCGCACATCCCGATATTCAGCCCAGGATGTACTGAGCCCATGCATGCGCAACCTCTGCCTGCGCTACACACTGGTGAGCCCCCCCAAAAAGGAGCAACAGCTGGCCACCCACAGGTGAGCTGCCATAGTGCATTGCACAACATGGCAGCTGCCACCTGTGGGTGGCCACCCGAGCTCTGGCGGCATCTTCGTGGTGGCACCCCCCCGACGCCCGATCGTGGGCATATGTAGAAAATAATAGTTCTATATCCCTGGTGGTCCAGTGGACCACTCACAGCCCGATCGCGGGCATAAGTTTGACAGAATAGTCCTATATCCCTGGTGGTCCAGTGGACTGCTTGCAGCCCGATCGATGGCATATATGTGAAAGAATAGTCCTATATCCCTGGTGGTCCAGTCGACTGCTCGCAGCCTGATCGTGGGCATAAGTTTGACAGTATAGTCCTATATCCCTGGTGGTCCAGTGGACTGCTTGCAGCCCGATCGACTGCATATGTGTGAAAGAATAATCCTATATCCCTGGTGGTCCAGTGGACCGCTCGCGGACTGATCGTGGGCATAAGTTTGACAGTATAGTCCTATATGCCTGGTGGTCCAGTGGACTGCTCACAGCCCGATCGTGGGGATATGTGTGAAAGAATAGTCCTATATCCCTGGTGGTCCAGTGGACTGCTCGCAGCCTGATCATGGGCGTCAGTAATATCCTATGACAAACCAATCCAACCATGGTGGTCCAGCGGATCCCCCTCCCCACCGCCCACTGGGCCCCACCGCTCCTCCTCCGGTCAGCGGCGGGTGGCAGCTTCTCTCACTTGCTGCCCACCGCCCGCCCGACTGATTCCGTAGGTAGGGCTGTCGCCCAGTGGTCCACAGCATGAGCCAATGGGCGTGCAGCCTGTCCCCTACTACAGTCCAGATATGTGATTTCACATTTCTGGACTGTGTAGTATGAATGTGAATGCAGCCATTGGCTCACGCCGTGGACCAATGGGTACAACCCTACCTGAAGTCAGTCAGCGGGCAGAGGGGCGGCAAGCGGGTGGGGAGCTGCCACCCACCGTTGACCGGGGGGGAGTGGGGCAGTGGGGCTCAGTGAGCATGTGGGGAGGGGGGTACCACTGGACCACCAGGATTGGATTGGTTTGTCATACGATATTACTGATGCCCATGATCGGACTGTGAGCGGTCCACTGGACCACCAGGGATATAGGCCTATTCTTTCAAACATATGCCCGCGATCAGGCTACGAGCAGTCCACTGGAGTACCAGGGATATGGGACTATTCATACATTATATGCCTGCGATCAGCACTAGGCACTCTTGCGCAGGCAGAGGGCATCGGTCTCTGACGACTGCAGCCTGGCAGGGCGCCAGGGGCAAGTTGCCAGGGATCGGCGCACCTGCATGCAAATGGGGCCATAATGTCTAGCAAATGGCCCCATTTGCACCTTGCATACATTATGGCCTCATTTGCATGTGATATCACGGTAGTTGCGCCTATTGCAATGGCATTTGTGCTAGCGCATCCCCCTGCTCCACTCTGGCCACTTGCGCTGGCGCAGTGCCACTGCACCATGTGCACTGCAGGTGGCCAAGAAGCGATATTCATCGATGCTGTGCCATGGCGCAGCTCCATTGAATATCACCCTGTCAATGCCCCTGTGCATCCAAGTTGCGCTGCACCCAGGCTTGTGCCACAGCCTGGCACAGTCTGAATATCCCACCCTAAGTATTCAACATACTCTTTGTATGACTCCATGTGACTTTCAAGACAGGTGGGATTTTCTAAATCCTGACTAAAATGTAATTTCGTGAAGTGAATGCAAAACCACGTTTCAGAGGGGATTTGAAAAATGACACCAGTCACGTTCATGAGGTGGGGTAACATAAGGTCTGTGTTGAAAATTTGGGGCCAAAGTCTATATAAATCACAAAGTTATGAGTAAATCTTAAAAAAATGTAATGTTTCTTCATAACTTCACTGTTTTTAGACATTTTTGACTGTAAGTATTCAACATACTCTTTGTATGACTCCATGTTACGATCAAGACAGGTGGGATTTTCTAAATCCTGACTGAAATGTAATTTCAAGGAGTGAATGCAAAATCATGTTTCAGAGTGGATTTGAAAAATGACACCAGTTGTGTTCATGAGGTGGGGTAACATAAGGTCTATGTTAAAAATGTGGGGCCAAAATCTATATAAATCACAAAGTTATGAGTAAATGTTGAAAAAATGTAATGTTTCTTCATAATTTCATTGTTTTTTGACTCCACATTTTCAACATAGTCTTTTTATGACCCCACTTTATGATCAAGAGAGGTGGAATTTTTTGAATCCTGTCCAAAATGTGATTTTATGGTGGGACTGAAAAAATATGCTTTGGAGGTGATTTGAAAAATTACACCTGCCTTGTTCATAAGTTAGGGTAACAAAAACATTATGTTGAAAATTTGGGGTACAAATGTTAAGAAATGACAACGTTATGAGCAAAAGTTCAAAGCACATCAAAAAGTCATTAACCACAGTTACCTTGTTTTCAGTCAGTTTGCAATCAGCCATGGGAACAGCCAGGAAGTTTGAGGGTAAAGAGAAGACTACTCCACTGGATCATGTTTGATACTGTAAGTGAGGGGTGCAGGGCAGGTTTGTGGGTGCTGAGTGGGGGTCAGGAGAGTCTGAAGGAATAAAAGACATAGATGGACAGTTTTCTTTTTTCAGTATAAAAAACAAACAAAAAAACCCAGAACAATGAGCGATGGTTTTCTTGTTTTTACAGGTACCATCACTGGAGATTGTACACCCTGGTATTGGTGTGTTGTTTGGCAGCACTGGGGGTAGCATCCTATTGGGGTGGTTAGGACTTCTCTGGCAGTGGAGTTGGGCACCCGACCATCAGACATTCAGATGAGGGGTGTGATTGCAGACTTCTCCTACAGTGGGATAGGCACCGGACTGCTAGACGTTTGGGAGGAGGTGATTGCAGATAATGGCAGGATTGTGCACCTGATCAGTGGATGTTCTGATAAGGGGGCGACGACAGACTTCCCAGCAGTGAGATTGGGCACCCAACTTCTGGATGTTCAGGGGGAGTGACTGGAGAGTTCTCTAGTGGCCGGGCCGGGCACCCAACAACAGCAGATATTCTGGTACAATTGGGTTGGGTAGGAGGGGGTTACTGGTGGTAGGACTGAGCAACCACCGCCGGTGCTAATGAAGAGCTGAGTCAGGCAGGAGAAGAGACATTGGCTGATGATGGTTAAATGAAAGGATGTAGCCACACTGATTGGTGTGGCTGCATCCTTTCATTTGTGAAATGTTTCCACCCATCAGCCAGAAAAGGAACATCAGCAGGAGACTTGTCAGCACTGGGTACTCACTCATTCACTTACACACCTCCTGCAGGATCAGCTTCATTGGCTGCTTTAGCACACACCTCCCTGGTCCCTGCACTGCCCAAATAGCAACAATATGTTTGTTGTGCAGAGGCATACAAGGAAACATAAAAATCTTTGACCTGTCTCTGATCACTGGCATTATTTCAGATATATGGAAACTGACCAGTGGTTCACCAATGTCCAAGAATGGTAAACCTAAAAACATTGAAAAATATCACCCAATATTAATATTACCTGCCCTGGGAAAGATACCAGAGTGATTAGGTTGCAGTCATCTACTGTTGTATGTTGAGACTCATGACATTCTGGTTCCACAACAGCATGGATTCAGACAGGGACATAGAACACCTACTGCCTTGGTCAAATTCTTGAACACCATCTCCACTGCCATGAACAGTGGTATGTTTACAGATGCTGTGCTTGTAGATACTGTATGACCATGGTGTTTGAACTAGTTGATCATGAACTGTTGCTACACAGGCTCTATACCTCCTGAGTATCCACTACTGCATTGACTTGGTTCATTGATTACCTGTCTACTAAAAAGGCAGGGGATAAAATAGAAAATATCTTCTCAACCACTGCTGTAGTAACTATGAAAGTACTGAAGGAAGGTTATGCTCCCCCTGTATAATTCATTGGTTGAGTACTGTGTGCAGTTCTGTAGCCCTCACCTCAGAAAGGACATTAACAGGGCAAAGGCAGTGCAGAGGAGGGCAACCAAGATGATACAGGGACAGCAGGAGAAGTTATTTGAAAGGCCTTAACAGGTATTCCATAGAGATCAGTAGAACCAGAGGGACATGACTGAAACAGCTGTTTTTAAAGTAAGCACATCATTGCTCATTGAGTCAGATGACATCTGGCAGAGGTAGTGAGTGGTGGGCTATGCAATTTGCCATTTCTAATAACATATAATGTTCCTGCGGCAGGGCTAAGACCTGCCATCAAAATATTATAGCTTTCTTTAAGAATGTCAGGTTTATAATAATAATAATAATAAACGTTATTTTTATGGCGCCTTTCAAAACCAAGGCACCTAACAAAGTTACAATCACACAATCATAAAATTTCACCACATCATAATCAACAAACATCTTAAAAACAGATAATCATAACATTTTAAAACTTTCCAACAATTAAATACTATTTCCACCAGTTAAGTACCATATGCTTGACTCCATAGCCAAGTTTTAAGTGCTTGTTTAAAACCCTCCATGGTTGTGTGCTCACGTAACTAACAGGGTAGAGAATTCCAGAGGGTGGGGGCAGCATACATAAATGTCCTAGCCCCCGACGATTTCAGACGTACCCTCAGAATCTCTAGCAACCCTCATTGGCTGAGCGGAGCAATCGCTTAGAGCAGTGAGGAACCAGGAGCTCTTTCAGTTAGTCAGGACCAAGTTCATGTAGGGCGTTGAAAGTCAGAAGACTGACCTTAAAGGTGATCTGCCACTGAACAGGCAGCCAGTGCAGTCCGTGCAGCACCGGTGAAATATGGCAGGACCACGAGGTACCCGCCAACAGCCACACCACAGCGTTCTGCACTAGCTACAAGTGGTGGATTTCTACCCCAGGTAGCCCTAGGTAAAGGGAGTTGCAATATTCCAAGCGTGAGGTCACAAAGGCATGGATCACAATAGGAAGGTCACCGGATGGAACAAGGTGTCTGATCCTGGTGATATTCCTCAGATGGTAAAATGAGGATTTGATGACAGCTGACACCTGAGAGTGCAGGGTCAGCCCATTGTCAGAAATTACCCCCAGGTTCTGCACCTGTTCAGAGGCTGGTAGTGGCTCACCCCCAAGATATATACCCGAAGGTGAACCCCCACCCAACTTCTCTATCTGGTGACCTGGATCCACAACCAATACCTCGGTCTTATCAGAGTTCAACTTTAACCAGCTGGTATTCATCCATTCCTGGATTTCAGCAAGGCAGTTATTAAAGACCGAGACAGCTCTATCCTGGTCAGGGGCAAAAGAAAGGTAGAGCTGGGTATCATCTGCATAGCAGTGAAACCTCAGCCCATACCTTCTTACAATGTCTCAGAGGGGCAGCATGTACACTGCAAACAACATGGGGGACAGCACTGAGCCCTGGGGAACTCCACACGATAAAGGGACCAGAACCGAGGAAAAAAACTCGGAGAACCACCCTCTGAGATCTTCCTGTGAGAAACGATGTAAACCACTTGAAGACCATACCCGGCAGTCCACAAATGAACCTCAGGTGATCAAGCAATACCCCATGGTCCACAGTGACAAATGCTGATGAGAGATCAAGGAGAACCAAGATAGAATAGTTCCTCCCATCCGCAGCCATCAGGAGATCATTGAGCACCCGAACCAGTACCATCTCGGTACTATGCGTCTTTCGATATCTAGACTGGAGGGGTTCATAAATGGCATGGATGGCCAAGTGGTCCTCCAGCTGTGTGGCCACTACCTTTCCAATCACCTTCCCCACAAAGGGAAGGTTAAAGATTGGTCTGTAGTTAGCAAGACAATCTGAGTCCGGAGAAGCTTTCTTCAAGAGTGGTGTTACCACCACCTCTTTCAAGGAGCTTGGAAACTCACCTGTCTCCAAGGAGCACCAGATTATTCAAGCTAGGACCAGGCCAATGACATCACTGCAACCCAAAATTAGGGAAGTAGGTCCTGGATCCAAACTCCAGTATGTAGGGCGCACACTCTGGACTATCCGCATAACATTCATGAAGGCCAGTTGATCAAAGGTACTCCAAGAAGAACCAAGATATACAGACCTGCGCTGGTCCACCGCAAAGCCCATAGAGTGTGCCAGCTGGAAAGCCGCCCTGATGTTGGCCACCTTATTTACAAAAAAATCGAGCAAGTTCATCGCACTCTTCTCGCAAAAAGGTTTTCCAGACTTGTAGGCAGGCTGGGTTGCACAGTCTGTCCACAGTTCGGAACAGCTGAGCTGGTCAATTTTGAGCAGCTGCAATCTCCCTGGACAGGAATTCTGCCTTCTTACGGGAGATTTCAGATTGATAGACTTGATAACGATCCATCAATCTAAGGCGGTCAGCATCAAGAGCGGACTTCCGCCAACAACGCTCCAACCTTCGTCCAAGTCACTGCATCTCCCACAGTATCAGTACTGCATGCTTCAGCCACATATAAAATTTTAGAAGTCAGTGTTAAATTTGCTGCCCTTACAAAAGAATTTCCACATATCTTCTATTAAATCTCCCTAAACACAATAATGATGAATCACATTTTTGGCTATAATTTTAAAATGATCAGATCAGCCAAAAGTAGAGGAGAAAGTTAAACCTACACAGATATATGACTTCACTTGTTGCAAACTATTACCATAACATTTCTGTAAGCATGCAGATGATTTTGGACAAAGTGGATTACTTTAGTTTTGCTCAGATTTACTGATAATTTGGCAGATATGCAGAAGTAATCAAAATAATAGCTCTTGAAGGCCATATTTAGTCAAAGGAAAATACATCATCAACATATGAAAAGTCTGATACCATTGTACTGTACCTGAAATTTAAGGAGAAGTCTAAGAAAATAAAGATAATAAAAGCAAAAAATCATTTATATTGAAGTTACATACTGTAGAAGTGGGCCAACAAACAACCTTTTTTGATGCCTTTGTTTGAACAAAAAGAGTCTGTAGTTTGGCCATCCACAACAAATCTAACTTTAGTCCAGGTATTTCAGTAAAGAAATCTAGGATGAGATTTTCAAAACATCCTGAGACTAAGTCCCACTCTGCAACTCCAGTTGCTGACTGAAATCTCTTCAGCTGCAGAGAGTTATATTTTCAATTCTCTACAACTGCAGGAGATGTTACGCCTGGTCCCACTGGTGACATTTTTCTGCAGCTGCACTGAATAAATAGCCACAAGCTGTTGTAAACTGTGGAGCCGATTGTAAACCAGAATATCGTAGCTGCAGGAAAAACTGCAACCCACTTACGTCAAGTTTTTCCTACAGCAACTGGATTTTTAAGGGCTTTGAAAATCCAGCCCCTAATGATGTAAAGGAGACATGAATTGATATCTAACTCATTCAGTTTGTGCTAGCTACAGCAATTAGCCAGTGTGGTCCCTTGTACTTGTGGAAATAAAGAAAACTGGAGGAGCCTGTTCCAACAATGGGCTGAGTACAATGGCTAAAGGTTGGTATAATGGCTCTCTTATCACTACTTTATACTGTCATATATTTTTTAATTTTTCAGTTTTTAACTGCAAGTTAAACTATTACTATATACGACAAGAAAAAGTAGTGACAAGTGAGCCATTGTTCCAACCTTCAGCCATTGTGCTCTTTCAATTTATGCCATAAAATAAATTTAAAGAATCAAGAGTCAATGATAAGTTGATAAATACAGCATAAACTCTTTGTTTATGCACATGTATGTATTTATGTACAGTATGATTCAAAACAAAATAATGATCAAGAACTGAAAAGCCTGATCTAAATCCTGCCTGAAAATGGGTTAGTAAATCACAGCTTTTAACTGAAACTTGCAGTCTTTCAAAAATAATTTTAGTAAAAATCTTAGCTGAAACATTTATCAAACTTATTGGTCAGTGAGAAGCAGTATGGTATGGTATGGTATGGTATGGGATGGGACAGTACCTTTTTTCTTCATATAAAAATATGAACAGGGATAAAACTCATTCTTCCATGGCTCATTTACAATGAGATCCTTGTTGCATTCAGTGAATTTTTGTTACAAAAGCAATAAGTTAACACCATATGGAAAAATAACAGCATAACCTATTTTACATACAATAGGTAGCATTATAACTAATACTATACAACACAGTCAGTGTTTATGCTATTGTGTCTGTCTTCTGATAAGAACCATAGATTACTCTTGGCCATATTAGCCACTACAGATGTCCACCTTATAGTCCAGTACAGCAGGCTTAGGTTTTTTTGGCATTAAGATGCAGCCAATATTATATAATTCCCAAACTGATTTACTGTTGGCAGGTCTTAATTTACATGGAACTGTACTCCATGCAGCTGATCCTAGATAATAAAAGACTGATCTGCCAGTTCACAAATTATTTAATGCACAGTTAGCTCTAGGCCCACTGCAGATCTTAGGGAAGCTTTCTTTTGATGAATAAGGATATTTGACAGTATATGCTCTGATAGTAGATCCCCGATGCATCTATATGTGAGAGTCAATATATGTTCTTTCCTTCAGTCACTTAATTGCATCCCCCAGAAATCAGAGTACAGTTTACAATGGTGCATCATAAGGGGGGCATTGAGGATGAAGTGAGCAATCCTGTTGTAACATACATCCAGTCTTGCCAGCTCCCTTCCCAATACTCCAGTGTATAATATATCCCTGTAGCCCAGCAGACAGAGGACCATCAAGGTCACTACCTGCTGTCTAACCACCCTGGACATACATTTCTTTATCCAATGCAACATCTCTAGTTGCCTACCCAAGGTTCCTAGTAACTTATTTATGTTTCAATGTACTTAATTTGGTATGATATATGTTTGTATGACTCAGATACATTGTGGCTGTTTACCTCTCTATCCGTGGGATATACCACCATATAGGGGCATGACAGTGAGGAACCCTAGAGGAGTGTTCCACTCCAATGGTGCCATGGGAATGATTTCCTTGGCTGAAGGTAGCTTAGGAAGAAGCCTACATAAAAGAGAGACATGCCTCTGGAGGAGGTGGAGGAGGAGAGGATGGTGGGGCAATGAAGAAACAAATCCTGGAACAGTTCAGGAGGAGTTGTCTTTTAAGGCCTGATGGGGGATTGAATTTGTTGCTCTGACCATTGAACCACAGACATAGCCTTTGCAATTCAATGTGCTTATGCAACTTGGTATGATGTATGCTTGTGTGACCTAGATACATTGTGGCTGTTCACCTCTCTATCCATGGGATATACCACCCTACAGGAGTATAACAGCGAGGAAACCTAGAGGAGGGTTCAAGCCCTATAGGTGCAGTGGGAATGATTCCCTTGACTAAAGGTAGCTTAGGAAGAAGCCCAAATAGAATACCCAAAAGGGCGTCGAGCATCGAAGAGGTGAGACATCAGAATATATTGAGACCCGAAAGAAGGTGAAAGATGTAGATGGGAAGGGTAGGAGAAGAACGCGATATGATGAGGACGATGGATGAAAGGAAAGCTGACAAGTTGCAGAAGGGTGGACTTCTTAAGGAACAGCTGGGGCCACCATCCGACTCCGTCCAACAGTGGAATCTAACTACAGAACCTATGAAAGCACTAACCCTGTCTAATATTATGACCGTCAGCATGAAGGAGAAGAAAAAAACCCTTTGAGGAGGAAACCTCTGGGGATCCAAGGCCTAGGTTACCTGCTCTCCAGGCTGAAGGACATTTTGCTTAGTGATGGCTCAGCTACTGCAATTTAGAGTCGATACTGAGGGAAGAGGAAAAGATTCCAATTTAGATGAAGCTGTCGCTCTGTCCTTCTAACAGGAATGCTGTTGAGGGTTGTGAGCGACATCTCTGCAACTAGATGCCCAAAAGCAAAGGAGGAGAGAAAAGATCACTGAGGCACTCAGCCAGTCTACACAAGCCTATGAGACAGACCAGGTGAACCAGAGGTGGTCTTGATGGAGAATAGCATAGAGGGTACCTCCGAACCCACTCTGGGAGCCAAAGGGGCCCCTCATGAAGAGAGCTCCACCCCTTGCAGCTTGAAGTTATAAAGTCTACATCTAGAGGGGTTGCCAAAACAAGTGACAACTGAATGTCCACCCAGAGTGAAGACATTCTCACTATGGGCCAGGGAGAAGGACCCCGCTCAGAGCTTCCCAAGCTCTAGATGTGGACTTTGTAGGTGCAGAGTGAGACTGTCAGCTACAGGCTAGCCCCAAGCCATGAAGCAATGGATATGGAAGGCATGTCTTCGAGTGAAGAGCAGGTCGAATCGAGGTAGCATTGGACCCATTTGAAGGGCATGCTTGAGGAGACAATGTGAATGAACAGACCTATGGAGAGAACAGATTGAGTGAAGGAGACCCTGACATGGGTCTGAAGAAGCAATCACAGGAGTGTGTGACAACAGGGTCCATTGAGAAGCCAAATTAGGGAAGGATCAAACTGCATGAAGGTAGAAATGAGAACAGTCAGGTGAAGCCCGCAGCCTACATTTGAGGTACGAAGTACCAAGAGTAGAGAGGTAGGAGCTACAGAGGTGGAATGGATGGGTAGAGGTTCGAACATGAACATACAAGATATGCTGAGAAGGGAAGAGTTGAGGACAATGTAGAACTGCAGAATTGGAGTGAAAAGGATGTGAGGGAGAGATGATGACAACCAAGGGAAGCCTGCAGCGTACGATGAGGGGTGCAGTTGGTATCGGAAGAGGAGAAGTTGATTTGAGAGGACAGAATGGTCGAGAACGAGTTAATGACAAATGAAGATGGATTGAAATCCTTGAAGGTTTTAAGGTGAGGAATGAAATGGATGATGTACGATAATGAAATGAAGCCTAGAAGGCTGGTATGATGAAGATGAGATATGAAATGGACAAAGTATGGTAGTGGAGTGAAGCCTGATGGCCAGTATGGTTAAGGTGAAATATTAAATGGATGATGTACGAAGATGAAGGGAAGCCTTGAGGGCCAGAATGGCTAAAGCATGCGGCTCCAAAGCTGTGGAATTCCCTTCCCCTCGACATTAGACTTTCTAGCTCCCACACATGCTTTAAGAGAAAATTGCGCTCGAATCCGCTGATTGCTGATACCTGTTCCTGCTTTCACCCTACCTAATGACTGATGTCTCTGGCCATACAATAGTATTTTCTCACCTCTATATAACCCTCTTACTGTCTCAGCCTGTCCCAGCTCCCTTTCCCTGCCCATATACAATCTTGCACTGCAGGCATCTCCCTTACACTTACATACACTCATATAATCTAATTTCATGACTTGCTCCCCTCTTCCTCACTTACCAACCTTTTCCTTAATGACACCTCTTGCCCTCAATGGTTATTTCTTCCTTTTGTATTACCTGTTTTTGTTTTTGTATACCTTTTTCTGTTCATATGATATGTCACCTGATAATTTATTGTCCAAGGTCCTCTCTATTCATTGCATAGGTAGGCACCTATGAACTTTTGAATGGTCCACTCTGTATGTCTCTGATATATTGTATCCACTTTAACTCATTGCACATAAAGTGCTTTACTTTGTACGTTCTGATATATTGTATCCTCTTTAACTCATTGTATGTAAAGCACTTATAAATTGTTATCCTGTTAAGTTTCTGCATGTCTGTACTCTCCTGGGTCGTGCCTGAAAATAGTAATTTTATGGCTAGTGCACTTACCCAGTTAACAAAAGCTAAATAAATAAATAAAATAAATAAATAAAGATGAGGTAGGAATTGGATGATGTACGATGATGGAGTGAAGTCATGGAGGCTGGTACAGTTAAAGAGAGGTAAGAAAAGATGAAGTACAATGATGGAGGGGAAGCTTTGAAGGCCAGTATGGTGAAGGGTAAGAAAGATGGCAGGTGGGGTACAAGAAGGATGAGGTTCGGTAATAACAGAGGGTGAAAAGGAGTGGAGAATAAATAAGTTGAGTGGTCCAGAACATAGGATTAAGGTAAGATGAGGATACAGATAGGTAGTAAGAGGAGGATACGAACAGGTAAGGTGATGGTAGGATAGGGAAACACCAGCAGTGAAGATGGTATGTGGAGAGGTGATGGGTAGGAATGGAGCAGTGAAAGGGGCAGTGGGCAGACTTTGGGGTTCCCAAAAGAAAGAACAACAGCAGAGAGCCAGGGGAAGACAGAAGGTTTGAGAATGAAAGACACAATATGATGGAGGTATAGCACAGAAGGTTGGTACTGAAGGTAAGAAATGAATGAAATATGATGGTGGGGTGAAAGCCTCGAAGGCCAGTACAAAAGCACACTAAGTAGAATGGCAGGAAGAGTATGGGAAGGATGAGGTTTGAAAACGAATGAATGTTGGTACGAAATAGAGACAGATGCAAGATAAGTGGTCCGAAACATAGGACTAGCAGAAGAGAAGAGACAAATAGGTACGATGGTGGCAGGGAGGGGAAACACCCCCAAAAGAAAAGAGGAGACGAGAAAGGAGAGGAGGTGAAGAACCACTGGTACTGAAACCAGCAGAGCTGAGCAAAAGAAAGTACGCTGAGAAAAATAAGCAGTGAGCAGGGGAAAAGGCATCCAGAAGAGAAACACATTGAGGCAGGAAGCTGGGGCAAATGACCAACATGGGATGTATCCCACAGGATCCCAACCAACCATACCTCTCAATTACATGACAGTAAAAATCAGAGCACTGGCCTTCAAAATTACAACAAAGGGCCAGAATGTGTAGCACTTCCTATTGTAAACAAAATGTCTACAGATAGTGGGCTCCATTCAGTTAGAAACAAGGAAAGTACCAATCAATGGAGGTCATATGATGAAAGAGAGTGGGCATCCAGAAATAGCAGGCAGGGACAAACAGCAAGTTCTAGAGGGAGGCAACAGAGCACTGCAGCCAGGCAGATGGGCAGGTTGGTTTGCGAGATCAACAATGTGGAAAAGGCAGCACGGAATCACCCCTGCCTGAAGATGGAAAAGAACAATGAAGCCAACACCACCTAGTAAAAGGAAAAATGGGGGCTTCAGTACAGCAGGAGAGAGCAGTGGGGAACGGGAAAGTCAGGTGCAAGGGTAACATCATACCTGGTGTACTGTGGTACACGAGTGAAGGCAACTGCCAGAGGAGCAGCAAATGCCCAGCTGAGGTAGAGTCCTCCCCAGCAGGAAAGCCGGGTGCTGTGGGAGAAGCACACCTGAAAGGCACCGGCACAGCTGGGGAGATAACAGATGGGAGGAAGCTGATTTGCAGCAGGCCACTGAGAGGAATGAGGTATGGGGCTGTGGGGGTGCTGCAAAGAAAGCACTAGATGGAGCAATGAAAGGCAAGGTTGCCAGAGTGAGGCATGCACCAGCCCTAAGAGTAGTCAGGGAGCCAATGAGCCAGAAGGCAGGTTAGACGTGAGGGACAAGCAACAAAAATGCTGCAAAATGAGGCAGATACGGAGCAAGCTGGTGGCCAGAGGTGACCACAGGAGCATGTTGAAAATTAGCAGAATCAGGGAACGAAGAAGAGAAGTGCCTCCAGCCACAATGAAGAAACGAATCTTGGAACAGTCCAGGAGGAGTGGCCTTTTAAGGCCTGATGGGGGAGTGATGTTGTTGCTCCATCCATTGAACCACAGGCATAGCCTTTGCAAGTATATTCCACTTCTGTCCACTGCCCAGCCACATTCCTAAATATCAATAGGAATTGACTTTCTGTAACAAAATATTATGTTCTGTTTCAAGTATTAAGCCTGTGTTAACCGACTTGACCAATTTATGTTTCTTAAGGAAAACCTGAATATGATGAAGGTATATTACAATTTATTCTGGATCTGACTTATTAAATGACTTGCTGTATAAATGATTGTATAATCTGCATATAAATGGTAAAAGATAGCTGTGTCAGTAAAACACAGTTCATTTACATAAATGTGAATGAGAAGTTGGCTTAATATGGACACCTGTGGCGCCCGGTGGTGCTTGCTGCAAATCACCTGTAATCACCTATAGATACCAATTGTTGATGCCCCTTTAAATATGAACTAAACCATTCACTACAACCTACAACCCTCATCAAGCCCCATCAAGATCAACCTGGAAAGAATGATAATGTGGTCCAAGGTGTTGAAAGCTTTTGACAAATCAGCAAAGATAGCTCCAACAGATAGCCTCCTGTCCAGGGCGAGGTGGATGTCTAATGAAACTTTGATCAGTGCTGAGGTTGCTCTGTGGTTAAGCCTCAAGCCAAACTGAAATTTATTTAGTTTCTTTCTGACTTCTAAAAAAAAAAAGATTTCAATTGGATACAAACCAGTTTCTTGAATAGATACCTGGGGTGATAACAAAAATGGATGATAGTTTTCTATCTCTGATCTGACTCCTACATTAATTATGGACCAAGAAAACACAGCACCATCCACCAATACAAATGAACAAAAGTGTTTAATTACTCAAAGTTCTGGAGCATAAAAAATAGGCCTTTTGTGTGTGAAAGAAATGTTTTCTACCTGAGTGGCACTGCTGCTGTTTTTTATGCTCCAGAACTGTGAGTAAAGACTTTTTTCTATTTGCATTGGTGGATGGTGACGTGTTTTCCTGGTCTGTGTGTATGCTGTACAGTGACCTGTCTACTTCAGAGCCACGTTCCCTGCTTGAACTCCTACATTAATTACTCAAACTACTTTTACTCATTTCCATGCATCTAGGAATTCACCACTCCTTAGGGATCATTTACAAATTTGAACTAAAGGGATAGCTATAACTGGGGAAGCATACTTTAATACCCATACACAGGATGTTACCCTTGCTGATGATCTTATCAATGTCAAGCTTTAACAGCTCCATTCGCATCTCATCAGCTGCAATGTTTGAGAAGAAAACTGTGGCCCGATCAGAGGTTGTTCTCCCTTGGTAGTGATCTTCGGATTTCATTGTAATATACAGTATTACCCAAAGTTTTCAGGCCCATCTTTATGAAATATTTGTTAAAACATTCAACCGCACTCCAACCTCTTTTAAAGGTGCTGCTATCACATAGTTTTTACTATTTAAGGGCTGTGACATGGTTTTCCAAAAGTCATGTGGATTTTTTTATTACTGTTGTCAAACCTCCTTTTATAAAATGTTGTTTTTCTAATCTAACCTCATTGGAGTACTGATTTCTTGTCTGTCTGTCTTCATCATGTCACTCATTCATACTATGTATCTCTATGTTGAAAGTACTAATATCCTGAACAATAAAAACCTCTGGAAATACACAAACTGAAAACAATTTACAGGGAAAACCCCTATTTTACAACCTAGCCAGATTGAAAAGATGAAGGTAAATGTGGTATTGCACACTTGCTGCAACTTGTTTTGTTAAAATCTAATTAAGCAGACATGCATACTGTGGAGTCTAAAGGGTGCTGACACATCATGTTCTCATATGCTAATGCAAATCTCAGGGACAATGAGATTTCAACAACCAGAAAATGGAGACCCCCCCCCAGGATAGTTATAGGAACTAGCATGAACAGTGAAAATAAATAGAAGCAATCACATATATCTCTAACAGCTACAGAAAAATACAGTAATTGCTTGTTGACATGGAAACAAAATTTACAAGATATGAGGGAGTAGTTTTCCTTTAATATCAAAAGAGTATGTCTGGTTGGACTCTTCCTTGATTGTCTGATAAGCATATTTAATTTTGTTTTTTCTTGTCTACAATTTACTTAAACCATTGTTGTGAGTTTTCAAATTTCCTACTTAACTTATAAAGATGAGCTATAGTTTTTTTGAAAAATGTCTAATAGTTATTGATATTTAATATGAGGATAAACCACTCCAGAAAAACTTCAGAAAAATCTGAGATATAATTACATTCCAGTTAAATCAAAGGTTAATGTTCTGATATGATATATATGAAGATAATGTAATCTGATATAATATATATGATCTATGATCTAATCTTATATATTATGCGATATATGAGAAGATCAAATCTGATATATTGTACAATATACAGTATGATAAAATAATGTATAAAATCTTGGACTACAATACTGGCCTGTGATTGGCCAAAACCTGGACACGTGAAGAGAAATAGATGGGGGAAATTCCACTGCCTTATCTTGGCAATTGGCAATAGTCCTAGCATTGAGCAGCAGTTCAAAAATTAATGCCTGATAAATGGGTACATACGCGACATCAGTTGATAAACTAAAAATCAGCTCAGTGTTGCTCTCCACAGCTGAGCGCTAGCTGCCTGGTATTTATTTTTGTAATTTAATTTTGTATCCCTGGTAGTCGAGTAGCCAATTCACCCCTCCCAACCATGGAAATGTTCTCACCACTCCTCCCTAACCACAAGATGGTGGCCAGTTTTTACCCTCCTCTCAGCTCTGCTACAGGTCTCTGCCTGAATCTTGCTTGTGCCTCTCTTCCCTCAGTATGCTCCTGCCTGCCATCATCAAAGTAAGTACCAGTCATGGCAGTACTTAGCCTTTCTCTTGCTTTCCTCACTGTGTTGCTGCCTCCCACCATGGAAGTAAGAGCTAGGGGGACTTAGAAAGGAGAGATGGACTGAGGTGGTACAATGTTTTTAGTGTACAGGTACAGCTGGTATAAAAAGGGGAAACTGCCAGAATGAACAATGTTAAATATAACTGCATAAATAATTCTATTAGACATCATACCCTCTTGGCCATGTCAAACAATCTTAGAGTGGAGGCAGAGTTTTAGTGGACAGAGGGATGTCATAGCACCAAGGAATGGAGAAGGTGGAGGAAGGGTAACATGGGCAAGGTTCAAGAAAATGGATATTGACCAGAACTGCTGCAGAAATCATGGGAGAATCTTGATCCTTTGCAGCGACCTATTGCCTTCCAATAGTCATACTGTCCTCAGCCTTAAGCTTTGGGCAATATAGCATTTATTAGGAAATAGCTGATCCCAACCCCTGGGTTCAATATTTTCTCACTACTTCCCTCAGCTTTGGCCAATATTTGTATAATAACCTGATTTGATAGATGTGAAGATGATACAGTATGATGTGATATATATGGTGACACGATATGATATATGATATGATATACGTGGGTTAATCATATAATCTGACATATGATATGATAATCTGATATAATTCACCATAAAATTATATGATACTTGAAAAGATAACATCTGATTTGATATGATATGAAATTATATAATTTAATATATGATCATTTTTATTCATTTTATCATTTATTATTATTATTATTTATTTCAATTAGGTGCCAAGAAAACAAATTATGAATCGCAACTCATGATTTGGGCTTGAAGCATGACTCCCTGCTGTTATGCTGTTTTCAGAAACAGATAGAGACAATGGGTAGAGTGAACTTTGAGAAACTGACCAGTGAATGCAATATGATTTTTTTTTCAGGAACTAGAATTTACATTTCTAAATGGATCCCTTTTATCCCAAGTAGGGAAACTGGAAGCACTTGAAGAAGGAAGAGGGGAAACTGGTGTCCTTCTCAATTGCTCAGTATGGTTTCATCACCAAATGCACTGGGTGACTGACTGGGAGGGCTGCATGTACTGCAGTGGGAGTGGAACCAGTGAATTTCTGGGAACTAATGAACCATGATTTAATTTGCTGTACAATCATAAGCACAGCAGTCAATTGCACTCATAGTTCCATAAATGTGACTCACAGTCCCTGTTCCACCATGACCAGCTCCAATCTCCCTAACTACTGCTTGTAGAACTTGTACTTGGTAGAACAGGCATGGTAAAACATCTGTCTGTTCCTTTCCTCCCTGTCCTTCTTTTCATGTTTTCTATTCATCAGCAACACAGGCATAACAGATAATAACACAATGCATTTGCCAGCGGACACCAAGAATGATAACTTACAATAGTCACTGGTGATTCTCAGATGCCCACATGACAGACGCATTTGGTACGTGGATAAGATGAACTGCTGTATGACTCGCGAGGTGATACCCACTGAGAGAACTTAGAGCCTTGTATCCCACACAGCAGTTTAGCTACCTCATTTTTTCACTCCCTGAGTAGCTGGCAGGCTCAACTACACAGGGGTGATAAGTAAAAAGATGGATTTCTGTGTCATGCTGCACCATCAGTAGTCAGTAAAACAAAAAATGTTTAGTCAAATCCATTCTACAAAATAGCCCTGTATCTTTCATGATCTCCTAAATTTAATCTGCCCTGCTCCTGCTGTGTGTGTGTGAGGGAGGTAATAAAAGAAAAACATAAATATAGATTTCTGTGCCCTCTGTACCACCAGCATTCAGTAATAAAATATTTGTCAAAGATCTCTTTCAAAAATACTCCCAGCTCCTTTTCACACTCTGATAAATATGGCCTGCTGTGCCATGCTCCTGCTGCCAGTAGGGCCTGCAGTTGCCAATGCAGCAAAGTCACACTGTGCACTCTGTTCTCCGAAGTTCAGCACAATTTCAATAGTCTGTTTGTCCTGAAGTTATAGTTAAATATACTGATGATTAACTTACTGGAATTATAAGAAATGTTTCTCTAAGGATGTTTAAAGTTTTCTGATCAAATGTCACTCACATAGATGGAGCTCTTTCTTGCCTCAGGTAATTCTCCTGTAAAAGAGATGGAAATGTCACTGAGATAGGTGCAGCATTTGGTGTTGTCCCGCCACTGCATCACTGATTGACAGCTGCATGCCATGTGACTTATCAACAACTTGAACATGTTCACTGTGCTCCCGTAAAAAGTGATGTGTCATGAAGTCAAAGTGCCAAAATGTCAATGGAAAACTAAATTCCTTTGGACCTGATTCCTTGGTGTCCAACATGCTGGACTTTGGCATGTTCACCACATGCAAATTCAGTATAGCTTCATCCTCAGTGGATATTGCTAGAAAGGCAAACAAAATACTGGATGCATTTACAAAGGCATAGCAGGGACAAATAAATGATGACAGAAAAAGTAGATGAACAGACAGAAATTTATACCGTGCCTTTCAAAAGGGCAACAAACCACTGTACAATTTAAACATAATAAATATATTGGACAACATCAGACAATACAAGAATGAAGATAAGAAGGCAGGGCCCAATAAAATCGGTGCACAATATAAAAGCATATGTAACCCCCCACCGGCCCCTTGTTTAACTAGTAGGCACACCTCCCATGCTTTTTCTGTCTAGGGGAAAATAGAGTGATGAGGGTATAAAGCTATTGCATGTGTGTGTACTAGATACAAACAGACCTTTACCAAAACCCAGGTCCTGAGGAGTGAATGTTTGCTAAGGGCTATGCTAGGTTTGCACTTCTGGACAGGGGTACCCAGTAAATCCAGACAGAAATCAGTAACTAGATTGTCCATACCAGGCTGGGATTCTAGAGTGTGGCTTTATTCTGAAACTAAGTTGGAAACACAAAAGCAAAGATGGACCCCCAAGGGTTTACACTCCACAGCACAAGGCAATGCAGAACACATATGTAGAAAAAGAAATGTGAACCTCCCATTTAGCATAGGATTAAACATCTGGAAATGTGGAACTAGCCACGGTGAACACACAAAATCTCCTGGAAAAGAGGCACTAGGCCAGTACTTAGAACAGTTCCCATATGGCACAGGATTAGACCCCTGGAAAATTGTGGAACTAACCACTGTGAAAATACACAAACTCTTCTGGAAAAGAAACTAGACCAGTACATAGAACAGTTCCCATATGGCATAGGATAGGAACATGGCACCCTGGCCATGATGGAGTACTTAAGGCTCAAAACTAGCAGAACACCCACATACAAGGGGTAAACGTCTTCAGGCATTGGCCACATGCACTGACAGAAAACAAGTGCCCTTACAGAACCTGAAGTGCTGAACTAGTCACGCCAGATGGGGAGTCTCCCACCTTTTGCTTCCATATCCATACCCAGCCATTCTTTCTGAGTTACACCTCACAAATACTGAAACTGTAGAAATTGATGCTATCTTGAAATGTTTAGCACATTTAACATCAGGAACACCACTAGGGTGTAAGGTTAAAGTCCTGAACAAAGGGCAAGTCGCATATGGGACATCCACTGTTGTCAGCAAATTTTAAAACACAAATCTTCTTGAGAAAACCCTCACAGAAATTGGGTGAAAGGGTCCCTTTATCAGAGAGTCACCCTACAGAAAAAGGCAGGTACATATCCTGGGTAACTCAGACAGAATCTACTCAGTTTGTACATCAAAGGCAGCTTCACAAAAAGTTCAAGGCTGGATCAGGGGATTGCCCCTTAGTCCTCTGCAGTCCCCCTCATCCCACATGGGATACAGGCACAGGAACCCCTGGAGATGGTTTCCACCACTTCACAAGTCAGGAAAGGATGTCCTCCACTAAGGTGAAAAAACAGGCATGGCTCACTCCCTGAGCTGCTCACTCTCTGAGCTGCTTGACTGAACTCCCACCAGCAACACTGCTGGCACTGAACTGACATCAGAATTCTAAAACTTCCCACTCTCACACAAGCTGTGTAGCTTATGTTGCTGCAAGAGTTCTAAATAACACCACCTCTCTGCTCTCAGCAGTGACCAAGCAGCAGAGAGGGGCAAGATGAAAATCCATTTAGCTAGATATTCACCAGCTGCCTTCCCCACATAACACTGACACTGACGGGATTCTAGTAACCCCAGGGACCGGGGGGGGGGGGTTACACTCACTGTAAGCCAGGTAAATGTCTGTCTGCAGTCATTTCTCTACCCGGCACCAGGCCATCCTACACTCTGTGTTACCTATGGGGAGGTAGCGCTGCTTCTCCCCTACCATGTACCAGGCGGGCAACACTAAAGGCACAGAGGCCAAATGCTGAAACTTCAGCCCCTGCTCTACGATCTATCTATGGAAAATCAGTGGCTCCAAGAACTGCCTGAAGCATGCCCTAATAGACCAGAACTGAGGCCCCTACTGTAGCTCAGGACCACAACCTGTCTATCCCCCTAGCCCTCTAGGGAAAATCTATCTGACCAAGCTGCCACTGGGGAATCTCCCCCCAAAACCAGGATACCTGCAGACCAAAGCACCAAGGAAACAACACATTATAATGCATTACATTTCCCACAACTTTCCCCATTTACACTGTGAAGGAAAACCTGTTAACACCAACAGTTCTAAAACTCTGCGGAAAAACAAGAACTCGAATGAGCTCCCACATCCTCTTTTCTTCTTCAGGTACACCTAAAAGAGAAGAAAAATACAAAAAACACATTCTGCATAACACACAGTGTCTAAACCTCCATCTGAACACTAAAGAATCCCAAAAAACATTTTTTTAGAAAAGTACAAAAGTAGAAAACAAGAAAAACAGACATTATGCAACACATTTTGGGGGATGGAATGCCCTAAAAGTCCTAAACTAGTGAGAGAATGTTGTTGCTCGAGGGCAAGGTCCATAAAAGAGTTTCTCCTAGACCGAAGCCTGCTGAAGAACAGTCCTGGAACAGGGCAGGGCCTGAAAAGCACTGCAATCCATAGGGAGAGTCTTTGAGGAGAGTTCAAACAGTTTGTGGTAGTCTGCCAGATGTACGGTGTGTTGTACAACGTCAGTAAAAACATGGAAAAGATTGTTCTTACCAGTTCCTGGAAGATCGAATCAGATATTACCTTACTTCTCCAAGTTAAAGACTCTCAACCACCAGGCAGCATCTTCTGATACAGCTGAGTTGATGTCCTCTGAAAACCAGGCGATGAAACTTGAAAACAGCTGGACTGATGACATCTTGGAAATCGAACCATGGAACAGGAAAACAGCTGAGATGATGTTATCTGGAAGGCCAGGTGATGGAAATGGGAAAACACTGCTGGCTGGTGAATCTGAACACACCTGGAGATCCTGGAACACTAGTACAGCTGCATCTTCCTCCTTGGATACTGCTGCTGCTGGATGACAGACACTGCGCTGCCACTGTTTTTTGCTTCCCTTGGGGCATGCTGGAAATATTCACAGGGAGTGGCACCATTAAGGGTAATACCACTCAGGGTGAGGTGCAAGAACTATGATACCATCTTGGCATGCAAGAACAAGAGGGCACAATTTGAAGATGGGGGGGCAGCTCAGAGGTAATTTAAGGAAGTATTTTTTCACAGAGAGGGTTGTGGATGCATGGAACGGCCTTCCGGAGGAGGTTGTGGAGTCAAAATCAGTGGTGGAATTCAAGTATGCATGGGACAGTCATAAGGCCATTCTAGGGGTGGGGGTAGGAAGAAGTAGGCTGCTGGTTAACTAGGATCTGCAGCTTATCTAGTAGGTAGGGAAATGGGCAGACTGGGTGGGCCAAGCGGTCCTTATCTGCCATCAAATTCTATGTTTCTATGCTTCTATAAAGTTGATGTTGTGGAATGTCTCATTCCCTGCCTTGTCCACAGTTTGAACAGTGTCCATAAACAAAGTTCTTCCCAATTTTCAGAATTTCAGTCTATCGCTGATGACTCTATCTCTGACACATGCTGCTGCACCAGGATACAGATTTTTGCTTGCTCTTCCAATAACCAGGATTGCCTGCTTTGTTTGATTTCCTCCCAGACTCTACGAGGAAAGATAGGAAAGGACCTCCCATATATGGTGTCGGCCCTCCTACTTACCAGTCTCTCCTCCTTGCTACTCTTCACAAGTGTACGGCCCCTGGCTCGGCTTGGGGTGGTCAGTTCTGGTTAAGCCAGTGCCGCATACTTAATAAATGAAAGAACTTGTCCCCTTCCATTTCTATAAGCAGGGCAGTGGAGCCATCTTCTTCTCTCTCTTGCTCCTCCAAGGCAAGAGCTTGAGGCCACATAATGAGACCCTCAACATGAAGATACTTATCTTCATCCTCCTCTTCCTCACTCAAAATCTGAGCCTGGGAGTGAGCAATCGTCCTCACTCCCAAGACAGTCCACTTTTCACTGGGTGCGGAGGTAGACACCTCCCAGTTCAATGTCTCTTGAAGTTCCTCCTCCCCTATTAGGCTAGGACTAGGACCATCCATCCATGGGTCCCCGGATCCTTCCATTGCACTGCCCATGTGGGACACAGGCATGGAAACATCTCTAAGTGCCTGCCCTTGCAGTAGATCCATACGCTCTCCTTCTGTGCCACACTCTACGAGGCCTCCCCCAACAGGTTCAACCTGGTGCATTGTGTTGCTACTTACAGGGTTTCCTAGTTTGGTCCAAGTGGGAGCCAACTGAATTTGTGATGCCCTCTCTGGCACTGCATCCCTGCTCATATCATACTTCACTAGGCAATCCGAACAGTGGGGTATCAGAAACACATTCCTTTCAGCCCTGAGGCACATAATGCATAATCTCACTGCATAGCTAGGGATTGCAATGTCTGGAGGCAACCCTTCACCGTAGAAAGTTCTCTCTAGTTCCCTTAGTGTGGCCACCTCCTCTGCTATCATATCTCAGGCATGATACAGGTAGTGGGAAGTTCCAGAAGCCATGTCTGCAATTAAAACACATAAAAGTTCATTGTTACTATTTGTTTACTAGTCTTGGCACAGTCTCACAAAATGGCTCCCTGCTGCTGCTGTGTTTACATTGCTAACCCTGCCCTGTAATGGCGGCGGTAGCTGTCCTCATGCATCGAATCTGTTTCTGACTCAAAAACTGTGCATCTGACCTTTGTTGCTACTGATTTTGCTCAAAGTGTATCGATTGCACTGCTTGTATCTCTCTCAGCACATTCATATTGTTTTACAGGACTTTGCGATTAGCACACGAATCAACTATTTACACATGCTTACTCACTTGCAAGCCGCAGTATTTCTTTTACACAGGATTGCCTGTTTGCTGCAGGATAATACTACTTGCAGTCTCTCACTTGTTTTAAGAACGTTACTGTTGCTGAACCCATCATACATGCTTACAGTCTATGCTCAGAATTTTGTTTGCTGCACTTGCTGTTTACAACTCACAGTCCTCTTTGCAAAACAATCTACTTGCTTGCACACAGATTCAGCTGGCTTGAAAATTACATCACAGTTTGATGCACAGTTACTTGGATTTTTTAATCACTAAAATCAGTAGCTGGCTTTCTCCGGTGGAAATGTTCAGCCTGCTGCCAATCCTGGAAGGCCTCTGGAGTGAAACAGGCTGGCAGTCCTGCTGATCTTTGCTACGAACATCACGTTCACTTTCCAGTCAGTCGGATAATGGGTTCAGCCCGAATTTTAAGAGCAAAAGTCTGTATTTCACAGATTAGAACATTCCCAAGCCCCTCAATGGTTGATGCTGGTCTGACCAGCTCACACGCCACTTGTTCTCTCCTTTCTCGAACACTGGGCTGCACTCTGAAGCTAACTAGGGGGGCAGGACTGATTGCAGTCGCACCAGTCATTTGACACCATGCAAATGAGCCTCTCTCTCTCTCTCATGCTCTTCCTTCACGGCGATCGTCGAGCAGGGCAAATTTAAACTGAAAACATGTTTTTTCTTGGCTACAATTTCAATGGCAAGAGTGCTGTTTTGACCATTTTCTCACACAGAACTTGGCAATTTCTTTAGTGACTCCCACAATTTGCACACACAGTACATGAAACATTCAGGGCATATTTCTGTCTTTGTTTCCTAAAGTCCACATTACTTTTGGCACTTAAAACTTGAGAGTTAAAAGTTCTGTAAAATATTCTGGATGCAGAGACAAGGACACACACTATCTGGCTTTACATTCCATTATTAGTTGTCAGTTACACACAGCAGAACTGTACTAGCAAGCACACAGAGACACATATGAGTGGCACTCTCCTGGGCAAGATCCTTTTGTGCAAAGCTTCCCTTCCTGATTTGAGCTACCAAACTGCCAGACAGACAAAATGCTAGCCATACCCTAAGCAAACATCTACTGTTCTCTCCCCAAAATAAAAAAATATAGTCGGATGAACCCCCAATTTTGTAACCCCCCACCAGCCCCTTATTTAACTAGTAGGCACACCTTCCATACTTTTTCTGTCTAGGGGAAAAGAGCAGGGTGGGGGTACAAAGCAATTGCAATGAAGGAAACACAAAATGTATACTAGACACAAACTGACCTATACCAAAACTCAGGTCCTGAGGAGCGAATGTTTGCTAAGGGCTATGCTAGGTTTGCACTTCTGGACAGGGGTACCCAGTAAATCCAGACAGGAAGCAGTAACTAGATTGTCCATACTAGGTTGGGATTCTAGAGTGTGGCTTTATTCTGAAATTAAGTTGGAAACACAAAAACAAAGATGGACCCCTAAGGGTTTACACTCCATGGCACAAGGCAATGCAAAAGACATCTGTAGAAACAGAAACTTGAATCTTCCATATAGCATAGGATTAAACATCTGCAAATGTGGAACTAGCCATGGTAAACACACAAAATCTCCTGGAGAAGAAGCACTAGGACAGTACTTAGAACAGTTTTCATATGGCACAGGATTAGATATCTGGAAAATTGTGGAACTAGCCACTGTGAAAACATGCAAATTCTTCTGGAAAAGGCACTAGATCAGTACATAGAACAGTTCCCATATGGCATAGGATAGGAACATGGCACCCTGGCAACGACGGAGCACTCAAGGCTCAAAACTAGCAGAACACCCACATACAAGGGGTAACCTTCTTCAGGCATTGGCCACATGCACTGACAGAAAACAGGAGCCCTTACAGAATCTGAAGTGCTGAACTGGTCACTGCAGATGGGGAGGGGTCTCCCACCTTTTGCTTCCAAGTCCATACCCAGCCATTCTTTCAGAGTTATACCTCACAAATACTGAAACTGTAGAACTTGATGCTATCTTGAAATGTTTAGCACATTTAACAGCAGAAACACCACTAGGGTGCAAGGTTAAAGTCCTGAACATAGGGCAAGTTGCATATGGGACATACACTGTTGTCAGCAAACTTTAAAACACAGATATTCTTGAGAAAATCTCAAAGAAATGGGACAAAGGGTCCCTTTATCAGAGAGTCATCCCACAGAAAAAGGCAGGTACATATCCTGGGTAACTCAGACAGAATCTACCCGCAGTTTGTACATGAAAGGCAGCTTCACAAAAAGTTCAAGGTTGGATAGGGATTGTCTTTCAAATCCTCTGCAGTCACCCTCATCCCCCATGGCATAAAGGCACAGGAACCTCTGGAGACAGTTTCCACCACTTCACAAGTCAGGAAAGGACGTCCTCCACTAGGGTGAGAAAACTGGCATGGCTCACTCCCTGAGCTGCTCACTCTCTGAATTGCTGGACTGAACTCCCACCAGCAACACTGCTGGCAATGAACTGACTTCAGAATTCTAAAACTCCACACTCTCACACAAGCTGTGTGGCTTATGTTGCTACGAGAGTTCTAAATGACATCACCTCTCTGCTCTCAGCAGTAACCAAGCAGCAGAGAGGGGCAAGGTGAAAATCCATTTAGCTAGATATTCACCAGCTGCCTTCCCTACCTAACACTGACACTGATGGGATTCTAGTAACCCCAGGGAACAGGGGGTGACACATGCATAGAAATTCTAGTGGTTAGAGGAAGTTTTCATCCTGGGAAGGTCTGGCTAACAAGTTAGGTCTTTAATCTTGCTCAAAAATACAGTACAGATGGAGCTTTATGAATGACTCTGGGGACTGCATTCCTTTGCTGGGGGGGGTTTAGCTACAGAGAAAGATTTAAATCTTGAATTCAGAACACAGAACAATCCCTGCCTCATGGCACTGTAAGCACAACTCCCTACAGTTCACAGTTGCATTTGTTAGTGTGACTAGTAGCTTGCAGAAGTACTGTAACATGGGCAAGTCCATTCAGGCTCATAAATACTGGGAGCAAAAAATGAATTGGCCAGGGGACATCTGAAGGTCTAGTGCTAAGACATCACCTTACCATGCTGGCAATCCAGACCTGAGACTGAACCCAATATGCTGGCAATCTGACAGACAACTGGGAAGAGTGCTGCCACTGATACTGAAAAAGTTAAAGAGCTGCACCGAGAATGGTCTGGTGCTTTAACAAGTCCAGTTCAAAATGAGCAAAAAGTCACCACCCAGACCAAGGGCTCACGTGAAGGCATTTTTATTGTATTTAACACAAAGTGCAAAGTGCAGATTGCATCAATACTGGTTCTCCAACCAATCTGGTAACAGGCTGTGCTGCAAAAAGTGCTGTTATGTTTCACCTAGCAGAACGGCAGGCTTCATCAGATGAAATGTAAGAGCACCTTTGTAGCCCAACCTGCTACCAGAATGGTTGGAAAACCAGTATTGATGCACTCTGAACTTGGTACTTTGTGTTAAATAAAAATGGCTTTGTACGAGCCCTTGATCTGGGTGCTAACTTTTTGCTTGTTCTGCCACTGGTACTGCATCGTTACCAGAGGAGGGCTAGTTCCACGTTCTGCCACCATAGAGAAAGCCAGAGAGTTTACTTTGCAACAAGAGGCATGTTGTGTGTGCATATAGAAGGCCAAGAAGAGTCTGTGTGGATGACCGTAGGGGTGATGGGAGGGATATAGGTTCATGGGTGGAAATCAAGGTGGAAAGTGATTGCTGCATACACAACATCAATAGCATTGTCGAACCCTGTGTCACTGCTGCTCCACATGCATACTAGATTGTGCTCCAAGGGAAGTGCCGAGCCTTCCTAATGGCACCATCATGGAGGTATGTCATGCGGGAACCTTGTAGTGGAGCAGGTAAGGGATTGTTGGGATTGTCAGGTGCCTGGCAAGAATCCAAAGTGGGGAATCCATCCAGGAGGATAACTACTGTAGCGTAATTGAAGAAACAAATTGATTTGCCATTTAACCAGCAGCCAGTGCAGCTTGCAGAGCACAAAAGTAAAATTCTCCAGCCTCCTGTTGGACAGCAGAGTTGTGCTGTTGTGTTTTGCCCTAGCAGCAAATGGTGGATCTGATTCAGAAGCAGGCCTTCATAGAGCACATTGAAGTGATCCAGGAGTGATATGACGCAAGTTTATACAAGTGTTTTCAAGTTGCCTTGATCAAGGTAAAGCCACAACCTGCCAATGTTTTTCAGAAGGTAAAGTCACTCTAGATGACAGCAGATTTATGGAAATCCAGGGTCAGATAACTGTCCAGATTGACTCCCAGGCTGCGTACAATGTCCTTGCCTCCAGCTGCATCCCATCAATAGTGGGGAGCCCTAGGCTATATTTGACAGATGACACCGGGGGACAAATCGCCTGTTTTGGATTTTGCTTTATTTTTATTCTGCCCACTCTTTTGATCAACATGTTTTGTTGTAACATACTGTGCTGTTTGGGTTGTTACTCTACTACTGCTGTACCAGTAGTAAGCCTGATTTATTACTTTTGACTGACTGTAGTATCATGTTCTCTTGTCAACTACTGTTTTACTGTTCTCCCCTGTTTCCCATCTGTGATGTCTGTGTCTTATATTCTGCTGATTTTATTAATTTTATTCTTTATTTATTGATTGCACTCCAGATTGTTTATTTGTGACATGTTTTACATTTGTGAGGTGCTCAGAGCCTCCAGGATTGGGTGCCTAAGAACTAAAAGTTGCCTTGCTTTGCCTTGTCTTTCCTGGGTTGTACCTGGAAATAAGCCTTGACTCAGTGCACTTTTTCTGCATAGTTACCAATTTTCAAGTAAGAATAATTAAATAAATAACTAACTAGATTACATCACCAACAACTCCACCTTAGATAGAGTTAGCCTCAACTAGCTAACAGCCATGTAATCTCTGATTTTGGCAAAACATTCCCCAGAATAGCTACCAGGTCTCACTGGATGGGTGAAAAGAAAAGATACAGTTGAGTTTGATCTGCATGAAGTAACACCTTACTTTTAGATCACCACTCCTAGCTGTAGCATATATTCCCAGGACAGCAGTGAGGATAAAATAGATCCCTGTTGTACGCCAGACTTGATAATCGTCAGGGAAGACTGAATAGCACCCAGTACTACTAGCTGTCCACAGTCTGCAAGAAAGAATTGGAACCAGTCTAGGATGGTCACAGAAAGACCATCACATTTTCTCAGATGTTTTATTAATTCCCAGTGATCTATGGCATGGAATGCAGCTAATAGATCAAGAAGAACCACAGAAACGGACTTCTGTTTGATCCTTCGCTAGAAGGAGATCATTCATCTCCTGAACAAAGGGCCATCTTGGTATTGTGCTAGGATTGAAACCCAGACTGGAATGGCTTATAGGCAGTTGATATTTATTTCCAGGTGTATTCTCACTTGCATTGCTATCTTAATCTCAATAAATTTGCAAGGAATAAGTAAATTAGAGATCTGTTTATAGTATGAGTGGTTGTCTGGATCTAAGGATTGGTTTATTCGAAGGATAATAACTGCCACTTCTTTCAAGGCTGCAGGAATGTGTCTCTCCCTTAGAAAAGCACTGACAGTCTCTGAAAATTGGAGATACAATTTACATCTCTAGCAGTAATGACTTTGGGTCCAGAACACAGGTGATCAGATGTAACTTGAACACCTGCAGGATTTCTATACAAGCAGTTTGCTGGAATACCAAACAAATATACATAGGCTCCACTGCTTCCATACTGTGATCACTCAGCCTTAACAAGCAACAGTGGATCAGATCAGAACCCTAATGTCTGCAATCTTGGCTGACCAAAACTTATTAAACTTCTCACAGCTCTCCACTGAAATTGTCCCCTTAACTATTCTTGCCATTTGGATGCAGAAATCCATCCAACATCTAGGAGAGAGCTGTCAACCTGTTCTTAACAGAATAAAGTAAGAAAACTTAGCCTTCGTCTCGATGGCTTCAGCTCTTCAGTGCACCCTTAATCTCTTCAAGTGACTGACTGCCCCAAACCTCCATCTACAGAACCAGGCACCTCTGTTGATCCACAGCTTCCAGCTCCCCATTGGCCCCCGAGACCCTCGATCCCAATGCAAACTACTAGAAACCTGGAAATACAAACTCATGGCACAAATAAATATGAGGGCTTCACGTTTCATTCCCCCAAACTAAATAGACAATCACCACCCAATTCTTTTTTCTCAGAACAGCTCTTTATTTTCACCTGTGTCCCAAATGATTTCAGAGATGCAGGGGCACCATCTTACACTAAGAAATAAAGCAGCTCCATGGGACTATAAAAATGTTTTACAAGCTCACCCAGCTGGAACTCTTGAGCAGTCATAAGATGACAAATCAGGCAATAGACGCAAGGCTGTCATTCACTTTTGGAAGCTCAGCTGATTTATCTAAGTAGATCGTTCATCTTGGAAGATTTATCAGGCTCCTTTCCCACTGGCACTAGTAAGCCACTTTTTTACTGGGTTACCTTTTCCTCTGTCTCTTTTCCTCTGCACTGGTCGGCATGCCCTGTCTCCACTTGGAGAAGCGAGCAGCTTCTCCCACCTGGACCCTAGATTCAGCCTGAGCCCTATAGGGGTCCCAGGATTTCTCATCCAGAACCAGGCCCTGTAACCCTCCATTTAGCCTGCACTCAAACTGCTTCATAGTAACCCTCACTGGCTCTGCAACTCCTCCGGTTCTCTTGCTCCTGCTCCCACTGGAGCTGCAAACTTTTGTGAGCCTGAAAGGCCAGCTCATAAATGGTGGCCCGGGGACAGCCCAAACCTTAATACCTGACCAGCCCACAGCATACCCAGGCTGCAGACCCAATACCCACTGCCATCACCTGAACTACCCTACTATGAGAGGAACCTGGGTCCTGCTACCTCCTAGGCCCTCCGAGGAGCTCAGATCCTTTCTGGCATCCCTGGTGTCCCCTTTTCTCTTGCAGTGCTCCTGAAGACCATCCATGGATGGCTGCAGCCTCCTCTCTGCATCCCTGCCAAACACATCCTGGGCTTGAATTAAGCTCCCGCCCAGGAGCTGCCCTCCAAGGCCTGTCTGAAGACCTGTGACCCACCCGGCCCCTAAAATGCTGGCACTGCAGGACTTGCCCCTCCATGTAAGCCCTTTGAGTGGGTGAAGGACACTCCCAGACCCCCTCTACACCTGAGCCACCCTGCCACAATGGGAAATGGTAAAGGACCTATGCCACCTCCCTCCCCCTTCCCTGTGAGAACCCTGCCATGGTTCCCACAGCCCTGGCAGCTAAAAATACACTTGCATGGGATCTGAATGGGGTTCCTCTACACCTTACCAATTCATTACTTTCCAGGCCTCCCCCATCCCGATGACGCAGTACCAGCTAGCTGGCCATCCTCCCTCAGAGCTTCCATCCCTGCTCTTCGACACCACATCACTGCATCAAGCCATCCTTGACTACTCACTTTGGGGGGGCCCTCAGGCCCATCCCAGGCTGTCAAGCTCCCGCCTTGCCTGCCTTCCCTGCTCTTCCAGCCACCCCTCCAGCCTCAGGCCTACTGCCCAAGGCTGGAAAAGCCCAGAACTTCCTGTTCCAACCCTATTTATAGCCCTTCAACCTGTTCTTTGCTGCCACCTTCAGGCATCCAGCAGGAATGAAACCCCCAGAGCACTAATAAATCAATAAGCTCTGGGAGGAGGTAGAATGTGAAAGGGGGGCTTTAATGGGAGCATAAGCCCCTCACAAAAGAGAGGGGGCTTACACATAAATAATACTTGCAACTCACCCCTCAATTGGAGGCTTACCATAATAGGTGACCTGCCAGCTGTGTCATCATGTCTCTGTTTCTGGGCCTCATTTTGGGACTTGAACTGCATGAGTCTGGCATAGAAGAGGGTGACAAAGGATAAACATGGACTTTCTTTGCTGCAACCACAGTCCTAAGCTGCAGAACAGACATAGCAGCCAATGAGGCATTGGCTATGCACTCCTGTGACCTAAGGGACGACCCTGGGTGACACTGGACACCTTATTGATCATCCCAACAGCCATAAGAATTGTGAATATGAACTTGTGCATTAAATAAATAACTTCAGTAGCCAATGAGCTTTCTGTTGTGTAGGGGACAGCCATATTTGTCACCTCTGACCTCTTTTCATTCTGGCACTTTGGTGAGAGGGTCAAATGAACAGTCAGTCAGGTTCTGAGGAACCAGAAGGAGGCTGCACAAAAAGCCCCAGCTTTTGTGAAGCCAATTAGACATTGAGTAGCAACCAGACTATGTGAACGGCTAATTAATGAGAGAGCTGGGTTTTCAAGTGAACAAGAAATAATTTAGCAGTATGTGTCAGTCTGCATCACAGCCAGTGTGTGGCAGGAGTCTATGTCTACACATGACAGAATTTGGAGACAGGGCTGTGCTTGAACATTGCAAAAGAGGATATTGATAAACACAGAGTTTGAAGCTCATTCCATTCAGAGAGATACACTCTATGAGGGTGAGACACCCTATATTTGTGCTCTTCAGTTTGACCTGAGATACTTTAGGGGTCTCCTAATAAGACCAAAGCCCTGTGGTTAACAGCTGATACAGGGAATGGGGCTAACATCAGAATCAGAGTGGCATGCAGGCCCCAAGCAGAGGCGGAAAAGGGATGAAGAGCTACTCGAAAAAATACACAAAATGACTGATAAGGGCGAGGTGATATTGGTGGGGAATTTTAACCTACCCAACATAAATTGGGAAACACATACAGCAGCAAGAAGAAGAAGCAGGGACTTCCTAATGGGCCTAATGGGAGCTGGTCTGAGGCAACTTGTGGATGGACAATGAGGGGAGAAGCAGTCCTGGACCTGGTTCTCACCAGCAGTGAAAAAGTAATGGGGATTGAAGTTGGATGCCATCTGGAGAATAGTGACCACTGTATGGTCAGCATCAAAGTAAACACAGTCGAGGTCACAATCCACTCCAAAATTAGGGTCCTAGATTTTAGAAAAGCTGACTTCCAGAAAATGAAGGAAAGCCTGACAGGGGTCTTAAAAATCACAGAAGGGAAAAGAGTGGAAGAGATGTGGAAAAGCCTTAAGGAAGCTATTCAAACAGTCACAGACCAATGCACCAGAAGGATAAGTAAAGCAAAAAAAGAAAAGAAACCCTCTCTGGTTCTCGAAGAAAGTGTCAACTATAGTGAAAGAAAAAAAGGCAGCCTACAGGAAGTGCAAAGCATCAAATAAAGATGAAGGTAAGGAAGCATATAAAGAGAAATAGAGAGAGGCAAGTAAGGTGATAAAAAAGGCTAAAGCACAGACTGAGGTGAAAATTGCAGAATGGGCACAGCGAGGTGACAAAACCTTATTTAGGTACATAAGGGAAAAAAGGAAAACTGAGGGGGTATAGTTAGACTAGCAGCTGAGGAAGGGAACCTGGTAGAGGAGGATGGAGAAAAGGCAGAAGTCCTAAACAGGTACTTTTGCTCAGTGTTTACAAAAGAGGAGGAGGGCAATGGACCAGAGCTAGTTAGTTACTGCACCAATGAACAGTCAGTAGACACAAGTCCCTTCATGGCAGACCAAGTCTTAGAGGCACTAAACAAATTAAAAGTGGATAGGGCCATGGGACCAGATGATATACACCCCAGAATCCTAAAAGAACTGGAAAGGGAACTGGTGGCACCCCAGGCAACCCTATTTACTAAATCACTTATAAGCGTGGAAGCTCCCAAAGATTGGAAGAGGGCACTGGTGGTTCCACTTCATAAATCTTGTAGCAGGGAGGAGGCAGGAAACTGCTGTCCAGTGAGTCTTACTTCAGTCATAGGAAAATTTATGGAATCCCTACTCAAGCAGAGAATATTAACATTCCTGGAATCCAGCAGACACCAGGATCACAAACAACATGGGTTCACCGCAGGGAGGTCTTGCCAAACAAATCCTGACAACTGGGTAACTAGGGCAGTTGATAATGGGGAAGCAGTTGATGTGGTGTACCTGGACTATAGCAAGGCCTTCGACTCAGTTCCACACAGAAGGCTGGTAAAGAAACTAGACTATACGGGGGTGGGACAGGAGGTGGTAAACTGGTTGAAGTACTGGTTACACAGTAGGACACAAAGAGTGCAGGTGAACGGCATATTATCAAAAGTGGGGGAGGTAACCAGAGGGGTGCCCCAGAGCTCGGTGTTAGGGCCCCTGCTATTCAATATATTCATAGCCGACAGCTGGAAGATGTGCCTGTTTACAGATGACACTAAGATTTGCAACAGGGTGGACTCCCCAGAAGGAGTAGAGAAAATTAAATCAGACCTAAAGAAACTGGAGCAGTGGTCCAGAGCATGGCAGCTGAAATTCAACACCAAGAAGTGCAAAATCATGCAGTTAGGAAGAAACAACCCTAAAGGGGAGTACTACTTGAGGGGGTTGGGAAGACTAGCTGCAACCAACCAAGAACGAGAACTGGGGATCATGATATCAGATGACTTGAATGTAGGGAGGCAGTGTGAGAAGGTGGCACTAAAGACTAGTGGAATAGAAACACAGAAACATAGAAACATAGAATTTGGTGGCAGATAAGGACCGCTTGGCCTCCCAGTCTGCCCATTTCCTTATGTGATGGATAAGCTGCAGATTCTAGTTAATCAACAGCTTACTTCCTCCTGCCCCCTCTAGAATTGCCTTATCCCTGTACCATGCATTCTTGAATTCTCCCACTGTTCCTGACTCCACAACCTCCTCAAGAAGGCTGTTCCATGCATCCACAACTCTCTCTGTGAAAAAATACTTTCTAACATTACCTCTGAGCCGTCCCCCCCTCTATCTTCAAATTGTGCCCCTTGTTCTTGCACATCTCTTCTTCTGAAAGATACTACCCTCTTGTACCTTGTTAATTCCCTTGAGATACTTGAAAGTTTCTATCATGTCCCCCCTTCCCCCTTTTCTTAAGGGTATACATATTAAAAGACAAAGGACCTCTGTGCGCAAACACTGAGGCAAAGGTTACCCCAAAAGGCATTTGGCTGGGAAGCCAGGTTTCAAGAAAATACAAAATCACACATGCCCCCATGATGCAAAGCTTCATGGGCTGCATATGCAAATCACCACAGAATGTTATGCTAGTCCAACTTTAAGCAGAATTGCATGGTGCCAAAAGGCCTCTCACTCAGTTTGCAAAGGGTGCTAACAGAAGACATAGACTGTGTTTCTTCCTACCAGGACTCATCAGTATGCCTCGTCTGTTTGACACCCCAGGGGAATGGACCAGCTACCCTTAAGGCAGTGTGCCTTGGATATATTGTGGTGAACCCATTAAAATAAAAAAACTATTTAAAAGACAAAGGACCTCTGTGCGCAAACACTGAGGCAAGGGTTACCCCAAAAGGCATTTGGCTGGGAAGCCAGGTTTCAAGAAAATACAAAATCACACATGTCCCCACAATGCAAAGCATCATGGGCTGCATATGCAAATCACCACAGAATGTTATGCTAGTCCAACTTTAAGCAGAATTGCATGGTGCCAAAAGACCTCTCACTCAGTTTGCAAAGGGTGCTAACAGAAGACATAGACACGTGTTTCGTCCTACCGGGACTCATCAGTATGCCTCGTCTGTTTGACACCCCAGAGGAATGGACCAGCTATCAGTGTTTGCGCACAGAGGTCCTTTGTCTTTTAAATAGTTTTTTATTTTAATGGGTTCACCACAATATATCCAAGGCACACTGCCTTAAGGGTAGCTGGTCCATTCCCCTGGGGTGTCAAACAGACGAGGCATACTGATGAGTCCTGGTAGGACGAAACACGTGTCTATGTCTTCTGTCAGCACCCTTTGCAAACTGAGTGAGAGGCCTTTTGGCACCATGCAATTCTGCTTAAAGTTGGACTAGCATAACATTCTGTGGTGATTTGCATATACATATTAAGCTGCTTTAGTCTCTCCTCGTATGTCTTCTGGTGCAGACCTTGCACCATTTTGGTTGCTTTCTTCTGAACAGCCTCCACTCTGTCTATGTCTTTGTGGAGATGGGGTCTCCAGAATTGTACGCAGTACTCCAGATGGGGTCTCACTAACTGTCTGTAGAGAGGGATAACAACTTCCTGTTTTCTACTGTTGATGCCTCCTATGCATCCCAGTATCCCCCAGCCTCCTTACTGCATTCTCACATTGCTTGCCCACCTTTAGGTCATCTAATATAATTACTCCTAGGTCTCTTTCAATTTTGTCATGATCTTATCCCCCACTGTGTACTCTTCCCCTGGGTTTTTGTTTCCCAGATGCATTACCTTGCACTTCTTTGCATTGAATCTGAGCTGCCACGTATTTGACAATTCCTCCAACCTTGCCAAGTCCCTTTTCATTCTTTCCACCCCACCTTGTGCATCAACCCTGTTGCAGATCTTTGTGTCATCTGCAAAGAGGCATACCTTTCCTTCCAGGTGCTCTCTAATGTAACTTAAAAACATATTAAAGAGGACCAGTCCCAGTAGCGAACCCTGCGGTACACCGCTAGTTGCCCTCTTTTCTTCACTGTGGACTCCATTTACTATTACCCTTTGCGTCCTGTTGTCCAGCCAGTTTTTAATCCAGGCTACCACCTTGGGACCCACTACAAGGCTGGCTAACTTGTATATTAATCTTTTGCGTGAGACTGTGTCAAATGCCTTGCCAAAATCTAGGAAGGCCATATCCACAGCCCCTCCCTGGTCTACTACTTTGGTCACTCAGTCAAAGAAATCTATTAGGTTCATCTGACATGACCTTCCTGCTGTGAAACCATGCTGCCTTGGGTCCTGTGCCCCACTGGCCTCTAGGTACTCAACAATTCTTTCCTTCAGAAGTGATTCCATCATTTTACCTACCACTGAAGTCAAACTAACTGGTCTGTAGTTTTCTGCCTCTGCCCTGCTCCCACTTTTGTGAAGTGGAATCACATTTGCCCTCCTCCAGTCCTCAGGTACCACTTCATCCTCCCATGATTTGTTAAAGAGAGTAGTCAGTGGTGTTACTAGTTCTACCCTTAGTTATTTTAGTATTCTTGGGTGAATCCCATCAGGCCCCATTGCTTTGTCCACCCTCAGTTTCAAGAGTTCTTTCAAAACCCTTTCTTCTGTGAATGGACTGGTATTGACCCCCCTATCACAGTGTCTCCTTTGTTTGGTTTAGGCACCTCCCCCTCCTCATCTATTGTGAATACTGAGCAGAAATATTTGTCCAGTATCCCTGCTTTTTCACTATCACCCTCTGCCCACATTCCCTCCCCTTTATTAAGTCTCTGTATTCCTCCCTTGGTCTTTCTTCGCTCCTAATGTATCTATAAAGGTTTTATCCCCTTCTTAACACAGTTGGCTATCTTTTCCTCAGTTTGTGCCTTTGCTATTCTGACTGCCTCCTGCCTCCTTCTGCTTTAACTGATAAAGTTCTCTGTCCTGCTCCTTCTGTGTTTCCTTATATTTCCTGAATGCTATCCTTTTCTTCTTAACCGTTCCTGCCACCTCTTTTGAGAACCATAGTGGTTTTTTCCTTCACTTTGTTTTATTGATTTGCTTCACAAAAAGGCTTGTTGCCTCTGCGATGGCCGTTTTGATTATTTCCTATTGTTTCTCCACCCCTCTTTCTTGCCCATTTGCTAGTGCTTTTCTAAGGCACTCTCTCATTTTCCCAAAGTCAGCCTTCCTAAAGTCCAATACTCTTGTTTTTGTATGGCTTGACTCTATGGCTGTGTTTATTGTGAACCACACTGTTTGGTGGTCACTTGTTCCCAGATGGCTACCCACTTCTAAATCTGAGATCCTTTCTCCTTCCCCATTTGAGAGTACCAGGTCTAAGATTGCTCCCTCCCGAGTGGGTTCCAGCACTCGCTGTCTGAGGCATGCCCCCTGTAGGGCATCTAGAATGACCCTGCTCTTGGATGTGCCTGCAGCAAAGGTACTCCAGTTAACATCTGGCATATTCAGGTCCCCCATCAACAATATCTCCCCTTTTTCTGCCATTTTAAGGATGCCTTCTATCATTTCCTTGTCCATTTCCTCCCCCTAAGATGGGGGTCTGTACAGAACCCCCATGCGGATGGTGGTGCCATTTCCTGTCTCCAGGGTGACTCATAGTGACTCATCAACTTCCTGTTCACTCTTTAGTTCTGTTGCTTTAATCCCTTCCCTTATATAGAGAGCTACTCCTCCTCCTCCTCCTCTTTTACCCACCCTGTCCCTCCTGTAGACTGTGTATCCTGGTATGTTGACTTCCCACTCATGGTTCTCTGTGTCCCATGTTTCAGTGACTGCCACAATATCCAGGCATCCCTCTTCCATCAAGGCCACTAGTTCAGGGAGCTTGTTGCACAGACTGCGGGCATTGGTACACATCACCTTCTATTTATTTTTTATGGCCTTACCCCTTTTAGCCCCATCCCTGTTCTTAACACCTTTTTCTGCACTTATCCCTGTCCTGCTCCCTACTGACTTCTCTGTCTTGGTGTTTACCTCTCTAACTACTGCACTTTGTGGGGGGAGGCTGGGATTTCCCTGCTCTTTTTCAGTGCCTCCCCCCTTGGCTAGTTTAAATGCTTGCCAGTGAAGCATTTAAACCTGTCACCTAGGATCCTGGATCACCCCCCCGGACAGATGCAGACCATTGCGCCAGTATAAGCCTGCATCCCTCCAGGTGGCTCCTCAGTCCCCAATGAAGCCAAAACCCTGAGCTCCACACCAGTTTTTTAACCATCCATTGAATCCCATGGTGCGGAATACCCCAGCATCATCCTTGCCATAGACAGGCAGCACCACCGAGAAGGTTACCGTACATGCTACTTGTCTAATGCTGGGATGCATTGGATGGGGAATCACGATCAGAAGGAGTGCGGTGATATTGCCGCTGTACAAGGCACTTCTCTACCCCCACATGGAATACTGTGTCCAGTTTTGAAGACCACACCTCAGAAAGGATATTGATAGGATAGAGACAGCGCAGAAAAGGGAGACTAAAATGATACAGGGGTTACACCAGATGACTTATGAAAATAGGTTGAGGGAATTAAACATGTACTCCCTGGAGCAGAGGAGAGAGGGGAAACATGATCAAGATGTTCAAGTACATCGAGGGCATCAATAAGGCACAGATGCAGAAGCTATTTCATGTTAAGGAAAGTAATAGAACAAGGGATATGATCTGAGACTGAAAGGAGGAAAGTTCAGGAGCAACACCGGGAAATTCTTCGTCATGGAGAGGGTGGTGGATGCCTGAAACAGCCTACCTCCAGAGGCTGTGGGTGCAAAAATGGTCAAAGGTTTCAAGAGAGCTTGGGACAGACACAAAGGTATCATTCACCAGGGGGGCCAATGGGGGGGAATTATATACCTTGGGCAGACTAGATGGACCTTGTAGTCCCCCTTCTGTCATAATCTTCTATGTTTCTATGTTTGTTCCAAACAGACCCAGGGATCTGTAACCTGTGACTATGCCACACCCTGCCTGGGGATACTACAGCCACTATAGTCTGGTGACTGCTACACCATACTGGCAATTCCCAAGCAGTAGCACTGGACTAGATTCTCTGCAGTGCAGCACTGCAAACATAACTGAGTCATCAACTAATGGAGAGACACAGGAGTTGTGCTGATGTGCTGGAATCAAGCTGGACTTAGCCACTAAGAAGGCTGATCCAGTGACTGCTGCCGCAAGTGTTTCATCAGCAGAGGCATGGTTTTCTTGGAACTGTGAGTAACCAAACAGGGCCTCAGTCATGCAATGCTAATTTATTTTTTAAATTTTATTTATTTGTTTTACCAGAAAAGCTCCATTGAGAAATGCTTGTTTGCAAGAAGGCCCTGGTTAGAACAGTAACAGTACAGAAGAAACACAGAGGTTACAAAAGATGCAAGACAAAGGGTAGTACAAAATGTACAACCAGTGGATATACTGGTATATAAAACAGTGATACACAGAAACAAAAGAAAATAAGTATAATACAAAAATACAGTAAAATAGCAACTTATTACAAAAAAGTCAGCTTAAACAATACCAATAAAAATACGTTGAGTTCTGTAACAACGGAGAACCTAGAGACTAGTATAACTATCAGTGCAATGGATACTAGTCACTAGTTGATAAGTATGAAAGCTCACCATCAAATTCAATTTGAGAGAGGCTTGTAGTTTGTTCCAGTCTGTAGGGGCTAGCTAGCTGAAAGCCATTTTGCCATATTTAGATGCGAATCTGGGAGTTTCTAGTAAAACATAATTACATGCTCTCAGATTGTATAGGCTAGAGACTGTTTGAAAAAAGTCAGAGATATATTGCAGTACATCATGCCTTGAGAGATTTGTAGGACCATGAATATAGGTTTTTTAATTTTCTAGTGGTAAGGAATGGCCAACCCACAGATGTATAGAGGGTGCACTGGCGGGTCATTGCAGGCAGCCCAGTAATGAATCTCAGTGCCCTATGATAAAGGATGTCTAATTTGGCAAGTTGACTGACAGCAGCACCTCTGTACACCAGGTTTCCGTAATCAAACATGGGTTAGAACGTGGCTCTGACTAGGGCATTGCTGGCATCCCTAAGGTGATTAAACTTATTTCTGTAGTAGAAGCCCGAGCGTGGGAGTAGCTTCTTACACTGGTTTTTAATGTGGGTACTGAAAGAAAGCCCACTATCTAGCCATACTCCCCGATATTTGAAAATGTCTACTAGTTTCAGGTTATCACCCAGGAGGGTAAGGATTCTGGGAAGGGAGGAGTCAGTTGGCCAATTGCTGTTGGAAGCAAAAATCCTATACTTCGTTTCTGAGGCTGTAAGGAGAAGTGTGGATGCACACAATTTAATTTGCAGTGTTGAAGGCTTTCTGAAGGTCATTTAGAGCTTCTGGCATACTAAATCTGTCTGCATAGAGCACTGTATTGTCAGTTTAGCAGTGGAGCTCAACATCCCTACTGTCATCCCCTAGATTATTCATATGTATTGTGAATAAAAGAGGGCCAAGGACAGACTCTCGTAGGACTCCTTTAGGCATCTGAGTGCAGGAGAAAAATAAGTCTTTGGATTTCAGCTGTTTTTGCCTACCCATCAAATCTGGCACTTGGGTTAATATCCCAGTACTGACACTGTAGTGCAGTATGAGAGGGGTGCTGCACTTCTGAGGTGCCGTCTTTCGGAAGAGACGTTAAACCGAGGTCCCATCTGCCTGGATTGGTGGTAGTTCAGGTGGATGTTAAAGATCCCATGGCACTTATCGAAAAGAGTGGGGGAAAGTTTTATTAGAACAAGAAATCGTGTGATATACAAGAAAACAAAACATTACATAATAAACAGTAAAGAATGAACTGCACAACAAAAAAAAAACACCGCGTAACAAATGTGTTACCGAAAAGGGAAAACAATACAGGAATGCAACAAAAAAAGAAGGGGCCATCAAGTCACGGCCGAGTCCGAATCAGTAATCCAGGGAAGTGCAGTCCATAAGGCAAGCAGACTTGAAGCCGAGTGTAGTGATTGTTCATATGCATAGATTGTTCGTTAAGTTCTTCACAACTTTCCGCTCAAGTTCCAAATAGGTACAGTCCTTTTGTTGTAAAGTGAACTGGCACCTAGCCATCCAAATATTCCATTTGATCACAACTAGAATAAGATTGAGAGTGTCCGTATGCCATAGAGACCACTGAGAAGAAAAAACACCATACATAATGACCTGAAAAGAAACAGTCTGAAATATTGGAGAGGCCCACTTGTGCGCCAAAAAACCCCACCATTGCTGAATAAACGTACATTCAAAAAATAAATGAGATATTGTTTCCAAGGCTGCATTACACAATGGTCTAGAACATGACCTATCCTGAAGTTGTTTATGTTTATGGTTAGCTTGACATTAATTCTTTCATGGCATGACAGCCAATGAAAATCCCACATATCATGGATTCTTTTACACACAACAGAGAGAAGGGGAATATGTTGAAGCGGACATATTTCAAAAGGGGACTGTATCATACATACAGAGGAAAGAAGTGTCTTATAAAGGGTCTTATGTGTGTGAGCAATGAGCATCCGAGGTGACACTCACCACTGTTTTAAATGCACAAACACATGTTTCACATACAGGGGCATGGTGCCAGAAGGACAAAGCACACCCAAGGAGTCGTGTTCCCACTGGCAGAACCAGGTCCCGCAAGAATCATAAAACCACATTTCCCATCCTTTCTGAGTATTAATCAGAAGTGGCCGTAAATTGGCTATGAAAAAAACACTAAAATAAAACAACAAGGGGTTAACCATACCGACCCCACCTTCTGTAATAGGTAGATAAGTAACATTCCTTCTAATCGGATTCAGCCTGCTTCCCCATAGTGCCTGAAAAAACAAGCTAAGAACTGCCATTTCCATTTGTTTAGGGATAGGGAATACATAACTGAGATAAAGAAATAGAGGCAATAAAAAGGTTTTGATTAAATAGACCCTCTTTTTTTCCCAATAGATCCCTTGTTCCACAAGGCAACTTTCAACTTACCCTGTTGTAGTTTAATCTCCCAATTATAAATGTCAGAGTCACAGGTTCCATAGTAGACTCCAAAGATTCTAATGGGCCCCTCTACCAAACGCAGCGGGCCAATATATTGCATTGGGGCACTGATGGATCCTAACCGAATACCCATACTTTTTTCAAAATTCAAACAAGCACCTGAGAAAACCACAAAGAAAGTACATCTTGTAGGAAGCCTCCCACAAGGACATATCAGCAGCAAAAGGAGGCAAATGTCATCAGCATATGCAATGGCTTTATATAAAGCAGACCAGAACAAGAAATTGCATGTATCTGTGAGTGAGCATTCAGGCGAGCGGATCAGAACATCTAAAACAGGACATATAAAGAGGGCTCACAGGGCAACCTAGCGGACACTCTCTTAACAGGGATCATAGGTCCCACCCAACCATTCTACACGGAACTACCGTAGCCATTCTATAAAATTTCTGTAGCCACGGATCAAAGTGTCTGGTATATGTAAAAGCATAATGCTTTCCACAAAAATTATGGTCAACTGAGTCAAAAGCTGCCTTCTGATCCATGGAAACAACAATACCAGAGGCCTTGCCGCAGTTCCATGGGAAAACAGTTCTCGAAGGAGAATCAGGTGATCTGAAATCGTCTAGTAGGTATTGAGCAGGATTGGGCTGGATGCAGAACCGCTTCATAATGCCTGTTAGATGTCTATAATAATTTTCATCAACAACTTAAAATCAGTATTGAGCATACAGAGAGGGCGCCAGTTCTCCAAGAGGTGAATATCTCCTCTTTGTTTGTAGATATATATTAAAGTACCTTTAGTAAATTCTAAAGGTACAGTCACGCTACTCAGTAGGACATTAAATACAGCGGTCAGTTCAGTGAGTAAATGGGCAGACAGTACTTTGTACAAAGCAGCCGGGAGACCATCAGGACCAGGAGTTTTACGCAAGGGCAATAAAGAAATCACCGAAGACAGCTCTGTCTCTGTCACGGCAGCACAAGCCACTTCTACACTCTGTGTTGAAGGGAGTGGAATATCTAAATCCCTATACAGGGGCGATGGGTCTTCTAGTACAGCAGAGGGGGGAGAAAATAGAGCAGTTGTATAGTCAGTCACAATCTGCAGAATGTCAGAACGTGTATCACATAACATTCCATCTGAATTGGCAAGACTCAACATGGTCTTCTGAGAGACTTGTCGAGAGTTAGACTCAAAAGGACACACCACGTCCCTCGGTCCTGACATATGAAATTTGTGCTGGTGATACAATTGGTGTGATTGTCTGGACTGGAAACACAACATGTCTTTCTGCGTAGATTGGATCTGAGGGGACAAATTCTGGCCCGTCACATATGCTATAGAAATCAAGGACTGTAGATGAGCTCTTTTCTGTAAATAATCCAAATAATCTTTTCTGCATTTCTGTCGACTATAATTTTTCAAATGAATGATTAAAGCATGTTTCGTGTCCATCCACCAACTTATGGGATCATCATAGAGAATAAACACAGATTGTCGAGCCGAAATAAAAGACAGGAGAAAATTTTGAAACAGCATATCTAGCAATGAAGACGTATTAAATTTCCAAAGTCCCATCCCTTTGTTAAAAGGGGTAACTGGACCTATACCAATGGACAACACCTTGTGATCTGAAAAGGCCACTGCCTATACCTGAGCCGAACCAATCGGTAACGTACGGGATAAAAAAACAAAATCAACTCGGGTCACTAATTTCCCTTTTTGAAAAGTGGGGGTATGTAACTTTGTAAAGGAAAGATAAGCATCAGTCAGGTGTGCAGTACGAATCAGGTTACCCAATTCATGTGAATCACAAAAGATTTTTTTCGTGTTTGCAAACGAACTTTTATCAAGTAGGCTAAGGCCACAATTAAAATCACCAGAAAACACTATTTGGAAAGAAGTATGCAAATAAGGGCGAATCAAAGTAAGCAAGGCTATGTGAGCCGTCTTAACTTGGGGGGGGCGTAAATATTTACGACTCGGTACGGGCAGGAACCTAAAACAAAATCCAAGACTAAGGCTCTACCAGGTGCCAAATCGTACAATTTTAATAAGCGAAAATCTGGAAGATTCACTAATATACCCAGACCCGAACAGGGGTCCTGGTCTATGGACCAAAATGAAGGTCCCAAAAGCCAGTCATGTTTCACTAGTCTAATTTCCTGCAGTGTGTGGAACCTGGTATCCTGCAATAAAAAAATACCTAATGGTAAGAATCGTAGGAAGGAAAACACTAGTCTACGTTTCTCTGCTCTTTTCAAGCTATTAACATTAATAGTATGGCAGACAAAGGGCGCCATGTCTCCAAGTAAACAGTGAGAATCAACCTCAAGATTTCCTCTTTCCAGCAACATTCTTCCCTTTAAGCCTAACCTTGGCCTTGCGTTTTTGTGAAAGACCTGTACCCAGATTGAGGTCAGGGTCAGAAATGCTATCAGGGAGGGATGACGCAATAGAGGAGGAGTCACACTCACTACCTGCGTCTTCGGAAGTTAACTGGAGAATCTCATAAGTGTTAGACAGGGCAATGGTTTGGGGTACTACAGGTGGTTTAGAAAGTGGTGAGGTACGTGGACCAGTCCTCGTAGACCATCGTCGTGCAGTAGTAACTGGCTCAGTGGGGGGTGGCATAGCACTTGGGCCAGGGGACGTGGTCCAAGTGTGACACCGTAGGGATAGTATGTGGGGGTACAAAGGGTTCAACAGCTAGCAGGGGATCAACAGCAACACCAATTAAGGGGGTAGTATCCAGGGGAGACACGGGGCAGGAACAGCTGGAGCAGGGGTTAACTCAGCTTTAGAAGGAACAACAGAAGTGTCACGAAGCCATGCTTTCTGTGCCTGCGTAATCATAAATCGTTGGTCAACTCCTCCATCATGATTCGCCTGGGCGTGAGCAGACCAGGGACATGTTTGGAACGTATGACCAAGCTCATCACAAAGATTAAATTTCTACCATTCTGGCAATGTATTCCCACATGTCCTAACACCCCACAATTATTACATCTCAACTTATCACATACATTACTCAGGTGCAAGGGATCGCCACACCTGTAACAGGCCTTTGGCTGTCCCGGATAGAATAGCACCCCTCTGTCATGGCCTAGAAAAAAGGAGTTAGGTAAGTGAATTGGGCCAGAGTCATTAGTACGTAAGAGAACCTTAAACCTCCAGCGTTCTGTCCAGATATTTTCCGTATCCAGGATGGCCTCAGGTTGGCCCTGTACCTTACAACGTTGTCCCAGCCAATAAACAATATCAGACACATCCACACCCTCATTACGGAACATCACCATGATGGTCTTAAAGGCAGGTTTCGAGAGGGGTATAGCCTGAAAGGAAGTCCATAAGGCAGTACTTTTTAACGCATGGTACCTGGTCCAAAAACGATCCAACCCACGAGATGTCTGGAAACTCACATCAAACATGGATTCTCCAGAGACATGAATGAGGGCATATATCTCGTGAGAAAAAAATTTTAATGAATCCTTCAACAGGGTGCGGGCCACGAACACGTGGTCTGGAGGGTCAGGCAGGCCCCCTTTATAAAGTAGTCAGATAGCGTTATGCCTTTTAGCAGCTAGGACCTGTGAGTGAAACAGAGATGAAAAAGAGTGAGTGTGGCCCACCTGCTTAGGGGGCGACTTACCCACAACACTAGAAACTGAGACCACCTTAGCTGAAACACCAGGAGGAGAAGAGGTCCGTGGTCCAGAGTCTTGCAAGAGGGCCAAGACAGGATTCTGGGTGAAAGCCAAGTCCAAAGGCAAGCTCAGGGGGTCTGCGGAGTCCCGAGTGTCAGATTTACCTTGCTGCGCGACCAGGAAACCCTCAGGACGGGGGGACCGAATCGGAGACGGACCGGAAACCCACTACTGCAGTCCTGGTTCCTGTATCCAGCCAGCACCACGCAATGCCGCTTCCACAGTCCAGGCTGGCTCCATTGGGAGGTCTTCGTTTAGCAAAGGCTGCAGCAAAGAGGATTGCTCTGCTGAGGGAGGCACTGAAAAACCAACTGGTAAATCGGCACGAAGTGCAGTCGGTAGTGATAGGGAAGATGGAGCTCCAGCAGTCACAGACGAAGATGGCGCTGGCACCGAATCCAACTGGGCAGCCGTAAGTAATGCACACGGGTCCTTTGTATCTCGAGCAGAAGAGTAGGTAGGGTCATTAGCATTAGAACAGCCAGCCAGTAATTTAGTGTGCAAGGCAGGTTTCGTCACAGAAAAACAACTTTCAGCGCCTGACAGGCGCTTCCCAGTGTCGCACACACACTCCTGCACAGCAGCCTCAGCGAGACACCTCACATCCAATACAGTAACTCCCGAGGAGGCCGAGCAATCCATAGTCGAGAAATCCATAAGAGACACTGACTCAGCAACAGGTACATTCGGAAAGGAATCGTTCAGCAGCATAGACTCCTCCACTGAGTCCTGCTCAACCATGACGGTCTCTAAACAGCCTGAGACAGGAGTCGAGACCAAGTCTCCTGTCTCACCAGTCACCTCCGCAGCAGGCAGAGGAGGGTCCGCCATCTTGGACTCCGTCAGAGTAGGGGAATTTCCCTGGTGTCCTGGCCAAATTTCCCTCATTCACTAAAAATACCACCAATAGCTTAATCTGGTTCAAGGTCAGTTGGCATTCATCTGTATCCCCCTCCCCCGGGTCGTGCCTGAAAATAGGCAGGATTTATCTAGTGCACTTACCCGGTCAACAAAAACTAAAATAAAAAAAATAAAAAAATAAAAAAATTTCTGAACCAGTGAAGGGCAAAATAGCCAGTACCTACTGAGGACAGTTTATGCAATGGATTTGATGGTCGACTGTGTCAAATGCCTTACTAAGATCGAGAAATATGGATGCGATTACAAGCTTTTGATCAAGGGCAGTGAACCAGTCATCTGTCACTTTAATCAGTGTAGTTGTGGTGCTATGCAATGCCAAAAAAGCAGACTGAGATGGGGTAATTACATTATTGCTGGTGAGGTACTCTCAAACCTGGTCACTGATTTCCAAACCTTAGCTAGTAGTGGTGGTATGAATATAGGCATGTAGTTGCTTGAAACAGAGATTTATCACCAGCTTTGAAAAGTAGTAATATGTTATCTGTTTTCCAAAGTACGGGAATTAGGGGTGTGCGAGTAATAAATATTATTTCCTGAATACCACTGTAGCCCCTCTGTCAGGGTCTCACCTGTTAGCCCCTGAGGTTGCTCCCATTTTCCTTGGGTTTCCCCGTAGTTTCCCCACTTCCTGGCTGTGTCCCCTGCTGGTCCTTGTGGTGTCCCTAGGTCCACCCCCTGCACCTGCATAGTTTTTTAAAGAGAGGGGCAGAGGAAGCTTTAGCGCAGAGCTGCCAGTTGGAATTTGCACCTCGGATGCATACTGGAGCTCCGTGCCTGCGCAGAAGGTGCATTTTCATTTGGTCATTTGGTGGCATGCTGGGTTGTCTCTCTGCTGGTCCTGGTCCGTGCATGAAACAAAAGAGGGACTGGAGACCTTAGGCAGACTGGAGAGGCAATAGAAAAGCAAGGAGAGAAATGTTTGTGAATGCCAATCATGCTCAAGGATTCGTAGCTGCCTTGTGAATATCGATGAGACAGCTCACGAATAATTCATGAGCTGGAGCCTGTCTAGCACTGGGAGAGGTTATAGTGCTAACGACAGGCTGAAGAAAGTTTAAATACTAAAAAAAATGATAAGCAAGGAGTTAAAGAGAAAAGGGGTTTCTACCCATATGTAGGGCATTGGGGAAATAAATATGTTTTATTTGCAGCAGCCAAGAAGTAAAGCTGGAACTTGTGTGCATTGTATTGGAGCTGCAGTGAGCTGCCTGGGACCATCTAAAATGGCAGCAGTGACAGCACAAGGGGAAAAATAAAAGTGACACAGAGTGCAGTCACTTAGAAGGGCACAGGAGTGGTTACAAGTGTATGGGGAAATAAATTAAAGATTACTGCTGGCTGCAGGGACATTGAAAAGTTGAAAACCTGTATGGGCACTGTTGGGACGGTTTACTTCAGCAGCCAAGACAGTAGCCATGTGACCCTCTTACAGCCAATCACAAGTCCAGGACTTGCAAGAGGATTGTTGGACTTGTGAAAAGGCTGTTGGGGGAAAATACCGGGGAATATTCTGACACCATTTTGAGCAGCCAATGAGACATCGATGGGGCGTCATACATATTAATTTTCTCTAAGAACAGTGGCTCCAGGCAATAGAGAGCTGCCAGAAAGCTTCCAAAAGGACAGAACATTTGGATTCTGGTTCAGTTTGGAAGGAAGCCCTCCACAGGGAAGGGGGGCTCCAGCACCTAGTGACAGAATGGGTCTGCAAGTCGGCACAGGGGTCAATATGTCGCATGGCAGAATGTCATGCAGCAGAATCATGTTCGTGATTCACAAGTATTTTTTTCTGTGGGGCCTCCGCCCCCACACCATCCGTTATGGGGGCTGTTTTCCCAGGCCCCCACTAAAGATTCTAATTGCGGGGGCCAACTCGAGAGAGCACAGGTCAGGGATTCGCATAATGCCATACGCTATTAAGCGTACAACATTATGACCCGGTACGCTGCAGAGGCTGGGAGCGGGCCTGCCTGGGGGAAGCCAGCAATCTGTCCCCCAGAGTTGGTTGTGCCTTCCCCCATCTGGAGAGAAAAGAAAAGGATTTTGCAGGCAGCTCTGCATAGGAAGAGATCTACAGGGTATTGATGCTGTGGTAGGAAGCTACACCACAGCGGTGAAGATGCTGAGAGACCGATGTTTGAGAATGAAAAGGGGATTAGAGAAATGGACTGATCCTAGAAGAGGAGAGAGCCTCCTGAGAATTGGTCTGCACCTGAACAGTGAGAAACGGATGATCTGAGATGTGTGATGAAAGAGTTGTGTGAAAGTATGGAAAAGGAAAATGGTTCCATCTGACCCTGGCATAGACAAAGCATCTAAAGAGATGAAGGGAAGACAGGTGGTCTGAGGACTGGTTGTAGCACTGGGAAATGGCTACTGGAAATTTGGATGGGAATCCGGATTCTGGAGAAGTTGAAGAGAGAGCCTTTTTGAAATTGTTATGAACCTGCATGGTGAGAAAAGAGACTTTCTTGATGTTTTGCTAAGAAAGAGTTCTGGAATTGTGTGTGAGCCAGGGAAAGAGTGATGGCTGTGTTAAAGCTGAAAGACTGTGAAAGCAGAAAGATAAGCAGGTGCTATCTTGGTGGGTACCTGCTGTCTGCTCCTGAGATACAGCTGAGTAAAGAGACTGTTGTGATAAACCTGTAGTTTAGACTTGGCACTCCCCAGTGTCTGGGACATGGAAGAAACATAAAATGCTTTAGGTACACACCATAGCTGGTTTTGATTGAAAAAAGAATGATGACTTAGAGTTTCCATCCTAAATCCAGAGCCAAGTGGGAATTCGCTAACCCCCATCAAGTGGGGCTTGCCGGCTGTGGGGGATCATGATTTTATTTCCGAGTGCTAGGGCACTCTGACCTGTGAAGAAACTGGGCCATGGGGCCGCTCCTAGGTCTGGGTCCCTTGTGGCTGGCAGGCCTTGCCATGTGCTCCTCAGTGTGCCTCAATAGGCTGAAGAAAAAGCAGTGAGATCTCCAATCAAGCTGAAGATCCAAGCTGCAGTTTCCTTGCCCCCTCAAGTTCAAGCATCGAGCCCAGTTCTGCATCTGCTGTTTCCACCAACCCCAGGACTTAGTCATCTGTGCCACCAAAGGACTGATTCTGCAGAACCGTGAGTAAAAGCAGGAATTGCCCTGCACCTGGGGATATATATAGTTTAACTGCGTTCCTCTTTAGTGCTCACTGGCATAGGATGCCAGTATAGTAATCTAAGAAAAGTGTAAAAATGTGATTAAATTCCACGAGCGGGGCAATGCCGGCCGACCGGCTTCACCTCAGGCCTGCAACTAACATCTGGGTTCCCAGGGACAGAATTTGGGCATCATTCTGGAACTGGTGCCAGTGGGACTGGGTTTTGGGAATACCTGCAGCAGTCAGATAGCTAGGTAGAAAGATGGTGGCTGCATTGATTAAAACATGTGGGTTTGAATATAAACAGGGAAATGACTGGGAAATTGCTAATCTTTAAATGCCAATCCAAATGTTTGCATAAACTCTGTTCCACATACCCCATCCTAACCCTCCCTATGTAAATAAATCATGATGTTACTGTTTCAGAAAGTGCCGACTCGAGAGCCAGATTTTAGTGAGCATGCTAGTTGTGAGTTTGAAAATGCCAACTGTTTGAAATGTGGGTATGTTCAAGTCTGGTAGGTCCATGTCTGGGGTAACTGTTTGGGGAGGTGGGTTGGTACGACATCCCAGGGGGTTGTACTAGAAGAGATCAGACCCACTTAATTGTAATCTGGGTGGAGGCACTGCCATTTTATTTATTCTGGGGAAAGGACCCCTGGTAACAGCTGTATGGGAACCTTGTATCTGGCCGGCAAGGCAGAAGTAGTGGCCCTCTATAAGATGGCACCAGAGAGGGGCTACACCACAAATAATTCGCTATTCATTATTCAGATCTGAATAATGAATAGTGGTACTATTCATCCCCTATTCAGGAAATAGTAGCTAAAAAAAAAGGAAAAGAAACAGCCCCCCTCTTCCCTAGCCCATATACTTTGAACCAATACAGCCCCATCCCCCACCCTCAGTCAGAACCCCATTCCACCTCCACTCCCCCAGCACACACATTTTAATAAGGTTAATATTTTTTTTGTTTAAAAAAAAAAAAAAGACTCACATGGGTGACTGGCATGACCCACTTGTCTCCATGGCCGGCCACCAACTTTTAGTGCCCTGCAGCTCCTTAATAGATTGTCCCCCCCATGCACCCCACACCCTACCGGCAGCAGTCTAGCACCCAGTTTCTTACAGGAAATAAGAAGGAAGGTGACCAACACAGCACACCCTCCTCCGTGGCTGGCTACCCTCTGCTGAATTAAAGCGCTTGCACTTTTGTTTGCATGGCACAACTGGCTGATCTTTTTTTTTGCTATGCAAGTGTGTGAGTGCTTTCATTCAGAAGAAGGTGACCAGCCATGGAGGAGGAGGACGGTCTGTGTTGGTTGCCTTCCTAATTGTCCCCTGTAAGAAATTGGGTGCCAGACTGCTGCAGGTAGGGTGAGGAGTGTAGGAGGAACGATCTATTAAAGAGCTGCAGGGTGCTGAATGTTGGCAGCTGGCTGTGGAGGTGGCAGGGTTATGCCAGTTGCCCATTGGAGTTTTTTCTTTTGTTTTTCTTCTTTACAAAAAAAAAAAAATAAACTTACTAAAAAAGTATGTGCTTGGGGAGGAGGGTGGAATGGGGTTCCAACTGAGGGTGGGGGGACAAGCGTTGTGTTGGGTTAAAGGATTTGGGCTAGGGAGGAGGGGTACTCTTTTTTTTAAAATAGAGCCCAAATCACGAATATGAATACTGAATATTTGGAGGCCCCAAATAGAATATTCAGCCAAATATTCAGAATAATATATTCGCACATCCCTAATGGGAATTTCAATTCTGATTAAGGAAAGATTAAAAAGGTGAGCAATAGGTGCTGTTAGCACTGAGGTCCAGTTCTAAGGAAAATGGGGCCCAATTCCAAGTCAGGCTATGTCGGCGTAAAGTGGGATACGCCACTCTCCATGGCATATCCCACGACTTACACCATGCAATATACCCAGTGCCATTCCAGGAGGTGACTTTCACGGTATGTCTGTGGGCAGCGACAATTGCAAGATATGACATAATCTATAATTACTTGTGCTCAACACCTGGTAACTGGGACATACATCCATATAGCCCAATTCCAGTTGGGTGTTATCATAACCTGCAGTTGCAATTCTCAAAGCCGCAGTGGCATAGGGAATTTCTGACAGCTCAGAGCTGTCTTAAGTGGCATCTGACAGCTAGCACCATTGGATGTCACCATGCAGAGCCCCAGCGATGGCACCATAAGGCCCCTAGCCCCTGTAGCACCCCTGCCCCCCAACCCCCTGATCATCAGGGACCCCCAAGGGTCCGAGTTTGGTGCACCCCCCGGATGCCTGTGCCATGTGGTCTGCCTCCCCATGCCCCCTGGTGTCTGCCGAGGTGGTCTGGGACTGGGGGGGCTTCTGGGGGGCTGCCTGTCACCAGGCATGAGTTGCAACCTGCAGCTGCGATATGCCATGTGTGGGCTACCACCACACACATGGTGTATCTTGCCTGTCACAAGTGCCGGAACCCTGCTGTTTCTGGAATGTGGCGTAGGGTCCCTGGCATAGGAAAGACTGGTGTACCTCGCAACTGCGTGCAAGTTATGCCAGTAATCTTGGAATCGGCCCCATGGTTTAAATTTTTCTGCCCCAGGGACCCTTTTTGTGTAAGGGGTCAGGAGCACATCTTCCAGCTGTTAGACAGGGTTTCAATCAATATCTGAGAACCTGGACTGTTGTGTCAAGACACCCATCTGGGTTGGGAACAAACTTTCAGGCCAACTGACCATGTAATCAAATTTAAGTGGAAATACAATTGTGATTTTTTCACTGCTTGTGCTATGTGACTGTCAACTGGCCTGCAACAATCCAGTGTCTGGGTAGCATTTTTTCATCTTAGGAGAATCTCAAGTTAAAAAAGATGTAAGTGATTCACATTTGATGACACTGGTATATGCATTTGTTATCTCCACAATTGACTATTATAATGCTGTGTCACCTGGTCTTCCTAACTGTAAACTTGACATGCTGCAATATATTCTCAACACCGCAGCAAGACTTGTTTCAAAGGTGGGTTTCCCTGATCATATCACTCTGGTACACTCTTTATTGGGTACCAATTAAATGTAAGACTGACGTTAGGTTATTTCTTACTACGTACAAATGTCTTCACGATTGACGCCCAAGATACCTCTTTGATTGACCTGTGAAATCTTGTCCTAAAAGAGCTTTGCACTCTGCTGATCTTGAACTGCTTGCTGTCCCATCATTCAACCTTAAAACAGTGGGGGTCAGACTTTTCAGATTAGGGCCTCCCAACTGTGGAATGTCCTTCTGATAAGTTTCAGGCAAGCAGACTCATTGGCCAGTTTAAAATGTGCCCTGAAAACATGGTTGTTTTCACATGCTTTTCAATGTTTGTAATGTTAAATTGCAAATCTTTTTAAAATTTGTTTTAAGCAGTTATTATGCAGTCCTTCTCATTGTAATATTGTATGATATGTAATGAAGGTATCATGTACTCCTACTGTCTGTATTTAAAATTATGTACCTTGTTTTAAGTTTTGTACACTGCTTAGAGCTATTTTGGATTTGCGCTATACAGGCAGTCAGGCACCCGGAGGAAAAAGGCTTTGGTGTTACAACAGCTAAGCAATACATGATCACTGAATGGTAATATAACCTCTTACTAGTGGGGGAGCTACTGTACCCAACATTGCTTTAGGACATCAAATGATTTAAAGAGAAACTAGGCTCTATGGTGAAATGTTTAGAGGTTTCTGAAGTTCAGACAGAAACTATTGAAAAATAAGTTGTTCTCAATACTACTATAATAATTAAGAGCACACATAAAATCCAGACTTAAGAAATGCTTACAAACCCCCTCATGTGAGATAATGTGGCCCTCTGATGGAAGCTTCATAACACTAATAATGCTCAGTGCAACCCCTCCCATTATGTGACTTACCTTTTGGGCTACAACACCTGTTGCCCCGATGTTCCTGTCGTCAGTCTTCAGTCACATGGACTGTTGGATCAGGACCTGAGGGCTTTCACAAGGAGTGCTGGTGGGATTTAGGCCAGGGCTCCCTCCCCCAAAGCTTCATGGCAGCTGCTGCTGGATCCTTTTGTTCCTTGGCCTCATGGTGGTAACGGGCCCAGGGTCTTGCAGAGTTCTGTGTCTACGGGTACCTAGGGAAAAGTTTCTGCCCTCCAATTTGAAGGTTTACGAGGCTGGACTGGAAAATAGCGTTGAAACAGGTGCCTCTTCTTTCGCGAGCCCCATTAGGCAAATGGGTCTCTTTTCATGTAATTTGGGGGTTTCCATGGCCACATCTAAGCAAGCAGGGCCAGGGCATATATTTAACAGACCTTAAATGGGCTTATAAATAAATCTGGAGGCCGCAAAACCTATGCAGCATAATGTAAATGAACATTGTGGCCCCCAGTGAAGCTCCCTGCCACCAGGGCTGCTGGGAAGGGTTTATTTATGTATTTGTTTATTTATTCAAGTGTTTCACCAGGAAGGCATACTGAGTAGTGCTGCTTGTTTCCAGATGCATCCTGGGGGAAGGGGAGTGGAAGTAGTACAAGTACATAGTCACATGACTACATTGCAAAACAATTTATCAGATACAGTGATACATAGCAAGCCTTACATTTCATCAATATTACATCTGGTTATACACAATATTTACAACATGAATACAAGGTGTAACTACCCAGTTGGCTGCATGCGTAAATTAATTGAACAAACTAGGACAACAGTTGACTGTGGCTAATAGGAGCAACCCAGTTAGGGTCCTAGTCTTGGAGAACCCAATTGGCTGAAACATAGCATTAGGAGGCAGCCGAGTCAGGACCAAGTCCAGGTGAAGCCAAGTCTGGGCTAGGGGTTAGAAGGGGACTTGAGGGAGCAGATCTGGGTGAGAGGTCAATAGGTTTTGGCAGGAGCAGGTAGGGCGTTGTGTATTCACGTAGAGGGCACCCTCCTCTTGCCCGGGAAAATGTTAACCAATAAGGTTCGGAGCTGGAGTTTGCTATAAAAAGGGCAGTGCCCTGGGATCTGGGAGGAGTCCAGATGACAGTGGAGAGGTGGACACTGTGGGGGGGGGTAGCACCATCCAGAGGCTAGTGTGATGTGGAAAGGTCCTTCTGAGACCCAAAAAGTTTCAGGCAGAGTAACTGCTCACCTATTTTCCCAGTCAGGAAGTGATTTGAACTGCTCTCCTGATTTTTTCCAGCCAGGAAGTTTATTTAGACTGCTGTACTGTTTTTCCCAGCCAGGAAGCAACTTACCAGGGCTGGTTTAAGACTGAAAAGAAGTCCAACTTTATTGAAGCTCCAGCGAGACTAGTTCACTAAGATGTTCAAGGTGACCACAAGCCTAGTAGGTACACTGGTCAGATTGAGAACTCTGGATACAGTGGCTGTTCCTCACCTGCAGCCTGGGTGGAGATGCCTGATCTCTCCACTGGAGGGGCTTGGAGCATTGTCTCTGTGGGTGAAAACGATGAAAGGCCCAAGGGGTGAAGACACCAAAAGGCCTGAGGGGTGAGGACAACAAAAGGCCGAATAGGTGAAGATGGCAAAAGGCCCAAGGGGCGAAGACAACGAAAGGCCCAAGGGGCGAAGACAATGAAAGGCCTGGGAGGGGCAAAGATGATGAAAGGCCCGAGGGGTGAAGATGACAAAAGACCCAGCAAGGGCAATGGAAACAGTGCCTGCTCTAAAGTTTCCAGTCTGTATCTTTCTGTTACTTGAGAAGCTTCCTCCTGTGTTTCAGAGCTGTATAGCTAAGCCGTAACCTTCTACAGCACTCCTTGAACTCTTAAAAAACTGTGGGTGCAGCCCCAAGGAATTCTGTTGAAATTTAGTTGGCTAGTTTAGCTAGTTAAAGGGGGAGAAGTCCTGGGCAGGACTTTGTAAATCTGCAGGAAAAGCCCAGGCAGAAGATTATAAAAGTCATCCAGTCCACCTTTTTTGGATTACAAATAAGGGCCCCTTACAAAAGTTCTTCCAGTTAAAGTTAAAAACTGTTTTTTCCACAGTATTCTGAAGTGCACCAATCCACCGTCAAGTGAAGTGGTTAGCTACCAGCAACCCAGTGAGGTATCCACCGCAATGGACAGTTATTATCACGACCATTGGTGGGTGGAGCCAGGTGCACCCATGGGGATGATACACGGACTGCCGTGTACAGTACAACTGAAGCCAAATTTGTTAATGTATTTCCCACTGATGTCCATGGTTTCTATGCCTTTTTGCTTCCCCTTACCCCTTCCCTATAATAAATCAGAGGATAGTTTATTCTATAATTCTTGTTTATGGTTATTGACTGGTGTGTATTTTTACTGTGTGGGAAGAAGTTAAAAATGTGTGGGAGCAAAATTAATACTTGTTCCTGGGAGAAGGTTAGGGCCACATTGGATAGCCTTTATATACCCTGCCCCTAGTGGAGGCTCAAAAATCTGTTCCTGGTATTCTATCAGTGTACTGCATCCGAAAGAACCTACGCCAACTTCAAGGTGAGTCAGTAAGTGAGGGGTGCTGGGTGTGCATGTCAGAAAAAGACCCCCCTTACATATGGAGGAACCGCTGGGATTCTTCCACACCCCACACTGTTAGTCCCAATAGTCGATTCCAGAAAAAAATGTTTTCCTGCAGCATACCCCCTAAATATTTGGCAAAGACAGAATGTCACTCCAAGACTTGGTAGATTGGTGCTGAGGGGAGCAACCAGACTGGAGAAAGGCCATCTTAGTGATTGGGATTTCTGAAGGTTTTGATAGGTCCAAAATTATCAATGAATTGCTGGAATTGTAGTGTGCTGACTATTTAAAGGTGCAAGTACTCAAGTACAACTGCACTAGTAAAAGTGTGAGTGCCTTGATCAAGAGTGAGTCTGAAACTGATGTTGCTCAGCTACCCACCACTAACTCCCCATGGTGGGGTGGTTCCACCAGGACCACAGTGACTCATAGCAGTGCCAAGAAAATGCCCAATGGTCCATCAGATGCCAATGATTTTAAGGCAACACTTGAATCATGGCTGAAGTTGGAAGGGAAGACTCCCCATGAAGTGCAGGAACTGCACAAATTTGACAGTGTCTCCCCACCCAATTAACCCTCGACTTGGTTTGCTGCGTGGACACTGGGTAGAGGAACAGGATCTTACCCGAGGATAAAACCTTTCTCCAGGTGAAAACCCATGCCACCTGGGGAAGATGATTTTGAAATTCAAAATTGCTTTGAAAACATATTTATTTGCATGTGCTTTCCCTGATTTTTAGTATTGGATATCTGAACATTTAATAGTGCTAATTAGCTTTTATCTATTTTTGTTTGTTTACTTTAGAATTTGTTGATTGTACAGCGCTTTGATATTTTTGATGTTGCGCTTAATAAGTGAAATATATTATTATTATTATAAATGTGGATGGAGCAAGCCACTTCAATGGTGCAAGATCCCCCACTGTTCTGAAGCCAAGAAGAGACGTCAGCTGTGGGAGAGTTTGAGAGGACCTGCTATGAACAGCACTGACACTGCAAACTACCCGATCTGAAGCTACTGCTGAAATGTATCTCAACACCCTGGAGGGAATGTTCAGGAGCACTGACAGTGGCACACACATCATGAGAAAGCTGCAAAGGATGGTGCAAAGAGAAGGTGAACTGCTGTCTGAATATTTGATATATCTCAAACAATTGATGCAACAAACCTGCCGCAAGGGAGCTGTGACTGCCCAAGACATGAATCAGCTGTGGCTGCAACAAGTCCTAGAGGGAGCCAGACACTCAAAAATGCTTCTTATAAAGCTGTGTTTGGAAGAACAGCTCAGTAACCCCCCTTCCTATCATGAACTAGTACATGGGGTCTGAGAGAAAGATGATTGAGCTGCACTGCAAGGCCCAAAGGCAGCGCCTCTAAGGAAAATAGAGACCCCTTTTGCAAATGCCTCACCTGAGCAAGACACCAGTGACATGGAGGACTTGAAAAGACAAGTAAAAGAACTGACTGAACAGGTGGCTGCACTATGGGCTACCAAAGTACTAACTCAGCAAGGGGCATTTCTGTCCTCAGCAGGTCAGAGATACTACACTGGGCAAAATTCTGCCCTGCCAGGCATTGAAAGGTAACAACTGCAAATAGTGAGGACCTCTTCTGTTACAGATGCCAGGAAGATGGGCACTGCAAGCGATATTGTAAGAAACCCAAAAACTCCCCTTTGGTAGTGCAAAAGTAGCTAAAAGAAAAACATATGACATGAAAAGCCAGTAGGATCAAGCGAGTGAGCAAACTTGATGTCCCAAATCAAAAATACTCTATGAAACAGATGCAATGTGCTAACAGTACTGACCACATTATGCCCCAAGGACTGCTAGGACCATCTGCCAAGGCCCCCACCAAGACTGAAGGTGTGGAATGCCTTGTATTACTGGATAGTGGTGTTCAAGTGACCATAGTGTTTGAAGACTGGTACCAGGAACATTTGAGTCATGTGTCCTTGCAATCTTTAGAAGGACTAGCTATCTGGGGAATGAGCAATCAGCCTTTCCCGTATTAGGGACACATCATTATTCAAACAGAATTTCGCCAAAGCATGGCTGGGGTCTAGGCCCCTATAGAAACCCTTGCCTTGGTGTGCCACAGTACTGGAATGAAAGGTGAGACACCCATGGTGATTGGAACCAACACTAACATGTTTCAACGTCTGGCCCAGTTTGCCGAGAGATGGAGGGTCCACAGTGCATCCATAGCTTAGGGATGTACCACCTGATCTGAACACACACTAACTCATCTGGCAGAACTTGTTCTTAAACTCAATGCTTTTTCTTTTAATAACAGTTTTTTTCAGCAGGTCAGTGAAGTTGCCATGGGTACCAAGATGGGTCCCAGCTTTGCTAATCTGTTTGTGGGGTGGATGGAGGAACAGTTTTTTCTCTCATTCACAGGGACTGTGCCTGAACTCTACAAACACTACATAGATGACTGTGTGTGAGCCACCTCCTGCTCCAGGGAGACCCTCCAAGTCTTCCTCAATGTTTACCACGGCCCATCCTTCCCTTCTATACATTGTTAAAGTATCCTCCTCTTCACTGCCTTTTCTGGATATCCTCCTGTCAGTACAGAATACTGGTCTGAAGACATCAGTTTATTACAAACCCACTGACTCTCACAGTTTCCTTCTCCACAGCTCCTTCCATCTTAAACATGTCAAGAATGGTCTGCCTTATTCACAGTTTCTTAGACTTCGCAGGTTATGCAGTGAAGAGGATGATTTTGCTGAGCAGACCCAAATAATGCATAGTTTTTTATCAACAGGGGATATCCTAAAAGCACAGTGGACAGAGCACTCTCCTGGGTCAGTAACATGCCCCATAACCTTGACCCCTGCAGGAAGGATACTTTCACGTAAGAACAACGGCGAATTCCACTAGTGCTTCCTTTCCATCAGAGTACACCTTCTAGTCACAGGATCATAACCAGTAACTTTCCTATTTTGCAAACTGATCCCAACATTGTTGCTTCCTTTACAGAACCACCTATTGCCTCCTACTGCCGGCCACCCAACCTGTGGAATCTCCTGGTAAAAAGCAGCCTACCTACTCCTAATAGTTCCTCCCTACTAGGTACCAAACCTTGCAACAGAACTCGCTGCTACACCTGCAAATTTGTTTGTAGTGTGACTGAAATTCAGGGTCCTACAGGTGTTTTTCACATCACCAAAGAGTTCTCATGCACCTCCACTAATGTGGTATATTGTATTCTTTGCAGGAAGTGTGCAGCTATTTACATCGGAGAGACTGGTAGACGCCTTGCTGACCATTTCAGGGAACATTACAGGGCAGTCAGGAATGGAGACACTAATAAACCCATTGTATCCCACTTTATCTCTAGGGACCACAGTGTTAATGACCTTTCTGTTTGTGTCCTTCAGCAGGGCTTCTGGGATTCTGACCATAAAAATACATGGAAACCAAGCTGATCATCTGCCTTGGTTCCCAGCAGCCCTCCAGTTTAAATGATAGACTTATTGTGTACTAACATCTTTCAGCCACCCCTTGTTTTAGCTAAAGGCTGTTTGTATCTGTACACATTTAATTTCTTTCTCATTTTCACTATATATCTCCATCTCTGTCTCCTTCCCCCACATTTGTCACATTTCAGCCTTCTTACTAGGCTCTGTTAATTAGTCTCCACCTGGGGACTTCTCTAGCTCATTCACTACTATTATATATTGTCTTTCCCATCATCACCTTTTTGTTTCACAGATTCTCTCTTAATCTTGCCATTTATCACTTCTCCCTGAGCTTTCCACTTTTTTCTTTATATATATATATATATATATATATATATACATACATATATATATATATATATATATATATATATATATATATATATATAACCCTTGTCACCCAAGGTTACTAGAATCCCACTTAGAACTAGTGGCAGACAGGGAAAGGCAGCTTGTGAGACACCAGTTAAATGGGTTTCACACTGTCTCACTCTATCCTCAGTCTTGGCTGAGCTGGAGGGATGACATCACCATAGAATTCTCCCAGCAGCTTAAGCCACATTGGAATGCTCGCAGCAGGGGTCAGTGCTAGAACATTGGGGATTTCAGTCAGTCTTGAGCAGTCTGCAGAGGGAGGAGGAGGTGTGCTGCCATTGGCAGCCCCTTGGAGCCTAGCTCTGTTTTAGAGCTACACAAGAAATAGGGTAGTGTGTTCTCACCCTAGAGAAGAACACAGAAGAAACCAGCAGAAGTGGTAGAGACCGCCCCTGTGTTGTTCCAGTGCCCCATCCCTGGAGAGATGGGAGGGGGAATTCCAGCATTTCAGGGGCAATACCCTGGTCCTGCTGGGAAAAGGAAAAGCTGTCTGACAGGAGAAAATTGTACTGAGGTACCAGAATGTTGTGTTGTCCTTTGAGAAAAGCCCTGGGGCACCTGCAAACCACGGTGAGTCTGCTCTGAAATAGAGCCCATGTTTCACCAAGACAGAGTTGTGTAAAAGTATCTGCCTACTGTGGGGTCAGAAAAGGACTAGCCAAGTACAGTACTTTTAATTTTGTGTATGGCTTGGAATGCAATCTAAAGAGTGGAGTCTAGGAAGATGGACATAGCCACTTACAGAACTTTGCAAGTCAGGACACCAGCTAAATACAGTGTAGAATGTTAAATGTGATATACATTTCGAGATAGCATCTACAACCAGAGAGTTTCGGAGAAAGGTGTTGATCCAAATGAATAGCTGGGTATAGATTTGGGAGCAAGAGGTGGGAGATCCCCATCTAGAGTAACCAGGTTTACCTCCATGGGTTCACTTTTGGCACCTATAGCTTTCTTCCAGGCACTTGGCCAGTGTTTTCAGAAAGTACCCAGACATGGGATTAAGGATGTTTTCCCTTTAGAGCTAGAAAGTGCTCATGGGTGGTTTAGAGAGCCACCATCAAACTCCATGCTGCATGGAAAAGTGTCCAAGTGCTGGCTGGGGTGCCATGCCAGGGAATCAAAGAGAAAAGTACCAGTTCGGGCTGAGAGCCCAATGTGTGCAGAACCTGAGGGTTTACGTGTAGTGAAGAAAATGTGCTCTGTCCTCTGTTAATGTGCATTGTCAGTGAGTGTAGCCTCGTGGGGGTCCATCTTTGCTTTGTTATTCCTGTGTTGATGTGAATAAAACCCACACTCTAGAATCCCATTCCTGGTTTGGACATTTCAGTTATTGCTTCCTGTGTCCGGAATTACTTGGGTGCCCCTGACTAGAAGTACAAACTTAGCCAAAATGCTGAGCAAACAGTTTTCTCCCCGAACTTAGGCTAGCCCAGGTAGTGGTTACAAAATGGAGGCACCGCACTAGGGCTAACACATATATATATATATATATACTGTATATATATCCCTTATTTTACCTCCCCTCTACACTAACTTTGTTTTCTCTTTTAGATATTTCCTGAAGAAGACCTAAGGTCAAAACATAGATTTTTTACTCTATTTTCTATTTTCAGTATGCATTTACTATAACCATTTTGTTTTGCTTTCAGACCACATGCCGACGCAGCACTTTGTTTTTGTTTTTACATTTTATGTGAAAGAGCCTCCTTCTTGTATGCAAGAGACCAAAGATGAGCAGGTGGGAGTGATTTGCAGAAGAGATGTCCTGCCTTTGGTATTACCCCTACAGCTGAGTGCCAGGTGATGGGAGAAATGGAATTTGAGTCACTCGCCAGAGGCCCTGTTTTCATTATAGACATGTCCATTGATGGGGAGCAACCTAATAGTTTGCTAGTACAGAGATGCGTGGTGCCAGCCCCCTGTACCCACATCAGAGCTCAGAAGATTAATGTCCTGGTAAGGAATGAGATTGATAAAGAAGTGATTATTCAAAAGGGATAAACCTTAGCCCATGTCTACCGAGTAAAGGTGATACGACTTATGGTTCTGGAAATCGATGTACAGCCCAAAATATTTGGGCCACCTGGTTCTGACGTGATATTCAAACAGAATGCACAATCGGAACAGATAGCGCATTCTGTTTGAATATTGAACCCTGAATGTGTGGTACATAGTGGGCGGCTGCCATGTTTGGCACAGCAAATCCAGGATGCGAGTCTCAAGACCACCAATGGGGGAATGTGTGGCACATACCTTGATGCGCTGTGTCCCCCAAGGGCAATATTCAGCCAGAATATGCTAATGAGCTAATTGGGCATGCATGGCACAAAGGGGCCTCATGCATGCCCATTATAGGCTCATTAGCACGGTTGCATCAAGCTGACTGTGTCAGGCCAGCCTCCCCCCCCCAGCCCCAATCCATGTCTGTAGTAAGGGTAAATAGTTACCTCCTGTTACTTGGTAGTCTAGTGGTCCCTCCTCCCCTGCCCTGATCACAGTAACATTCAACAAATTCCCAAGCCCCTTTTCCATAGTGTAGGGATCCCCCTGGCCCCGATCACCGTATGAAATAGAACAATAAACTGAGTCCCGATTCCATAGTGTAGTGTCCCATCATCCCACCACCCCAGTAGGCAGTAACCCCCCGTCCCCGCAACCCCCAACCTGACCTGTGCCAGTGACTGGCACAGTCCTCCTCACCCTGCCATGACCAGCCGCTGACTGATCGGTACCCGAGCATATACAGTGCATAGTATGCGCTCATAGGTTGTCACCATAAGGGTGAAGTCCCAAATGTTTAACTCTTGTTTATGTACAGTACTTGTAAACCTCAGGTTAAACTCATTGCTGGAAAGCCACTGAATTAAATTTGCCACATATTCCTCAATTTCTTTCCACACACATTCGGTGTAATATCATCTATGTATCAGTACAATTTAATGATGTGACGAATGTGTGGGTTCTCATTGGGGTTGAGAACAAGGGATGTCTCCCAGAAACCGAGGAAGAGGCTGGCAAATGATGGGGCTATAGCCACCCCCATTGCAGTGCTGCAAATCAGTAAATAAAAGGTGTTATCAGATTCCAAATAGTTCTGTTTATAGTTCAAGCCTTCAACAAGGAAAGGAATTGGAAAGTCACCATTAAGGGAGTTATGCTGTAGAAAATGTTCACAGGCCGTAATATCTGTGTCATTTTTTATGCAGTTGTAGAGGGATCCGACATCTATTCAGAGGCATAACAAAGTCCCAGAGGGTCCAGGTGCAAGATTATGTTATAGGCCCCCCCCATTTTGGAACAGTGTGTGAAGGTGCACTGTGGGCACCAAAACTAAAAGAACAGAGCATAATGAGAAGTTGCATTCGAACCATCTCTAAGTACTGTGCAACATAATCAACATTATTAAATAAAGAAAAGCAGCTGGCAGTGGAGTTTGGGAGTAGGGACTTGGGGAATATGCTTGGTCCTGGCATTGAACTTGCAATAATAGGGGGTTACTACCCCATTTGAGAGGTGCCACAAGCTTCAGAGGAGATGTTGATGAGGTCCCTTTTGCCTATCCCTGTTGATTTTTCTGGAGCAATTGGGCAAGAGATTACATGGCACATTTTGTAATAGTACTCTACTCTTAGTTTCCCATTAGCATACTGCATGGAACATTCATCTCTTGTTCAATGAGAGAGAGTGTCATGGGTGCCTCTGTGCCTGTCCTGATCCATTTCCAGCAGCCAGCTCATGCTCTTTGGGTCTAAGCACACCCGTGTCATGACCTGAAAGTTTTAGTTTTTTTATGATTGTTCAATTCACTTGGTCTCAGTTTGATTATGGTGAAGAACTGGTATTGTAAACATGTTGTTCCTTTTGTATTATGTATATTTATATGTAACTGTACAATTTTCCTTGCCAACAGCAGGTACACCTTGTAAATGAGCTTGCTCAATGGTGATCGCCTGGATAAATAAAGATTTGATTGATTAATTGACTTTGATCAGGTAAACAACACAACAGCGAGCATGGTGAGTAGACACAACACACATGTTATCCACTCCAATCGTGCATGATTGTCCTCTCCTCTCACCACATGGCACGATTTACCAGTGTCGACATTCACACTTGGTTATAGTAACTTACCACATGACTTGTATAGCAGTTCACTAGAGCCATGTGGTAAGTTAACAGTGCACCTTGTGACACCCCTCTCCTCACACTGCTGCACTCTTACTGTCTCCTCTTAGTTCAAGCAACCCCCCCCCCGTCTGTCCCCACACTGCTGAGCTGCTGTGTGCTATCACTAACTCTTATGGTCTCCTCTCAACTCCTCCCAGTCTGACTGACTCCTGAGTCACTCTCACTGCTGCGGCGTGCACACCATAGCTGTGTAAAGAAAAAAAACGGCGGCTTTACAGTGCAAGCACATGTGCAGCAGTTTCCTGGGGAAAATATTAAAAAAATCAAAATTGCTCTGATAAGGCTCTTTAAGCTTGTGGGCCCAGGTGCAACTGCACCCCTTGCACCCTTGTAGAGGCTGTACAATGCCAGTTCGATAACAGGTATTTCGACCGCATCTCAACAGGAATTATGTCAAACGCAAGTTGCAATTTACATAGTTCTAGTGTGTCTCCCAGTCCATTTTTTCATCGGGGGGGCTTTGCGCCCAAACCCCCATGCAGGGGACTCTACCTCCTGCACCTCCCATTTTAGGATTCTCAACTCCAGTTAGAGTTGATTTGGGGAGGGTGTGCAGGACTGGGAGAAAGTGTGCCCTGTGTCAGTCACACCAACACAGCGGCCTGTCAGCAACCTGTCAATTTTGTCGACAGGTTGGTAGGTCACTGTGTTGGTGTTGCTGTCGGGGGGCATACCCCTTGTAGCTATGCCCCTGCATCTGTTCCTAACCCAGTGTATTCAGGTTCCTAAGTAAACCCATTAAACTTATCCGGGACATCCATAGTGTCCCGTAAATGGGATCCCACACATGTGATGCAATTCTTCAAGAAAAAAGGCTATGAATTTACATAGATTGTCAGAGAGGAACATCATTCCAAACCCATTGGATGTCCTCATGGTTCCTCTAATCATTTATGGATGTTTGGCAGTATATAAAAAATAAGAATTTGTGGGTTTTCATTCCATATGTACTCAAATTCTGCTTCCAAAATCTGTGATGTACTGTGTATCTGCCCCATTCAAGTAATTCCAGCAACTTTTTTGAAAGATATTTGTAGGGACAAATGGACATTTTCTGTAGTTATCCTCATCATTTAGTAATTCAAAAACTGCCCTTTCATAATTCTGTCTGATAAGGATAAGAACATTTCCTTCTTTATCTGCCCATTTTATTATAATATCTGGCATCTGTCTCAATCCATCAGGGGCTGTCAGTTCTTGCACTGTGACAAAAAAGGAGATGTTTGAAAAATGTTTTTCAGTTTAATTTAAGATAACATTCAAAAAAGTTCTGATGCTACGGTTAAAATACAGACTTACTCTTGAACATAGTTCTCCGAATATTGTTAATATTAGTGGCCGTAATCTCAAATAATTGTTCAATATTTTCCATAGCCATCTGAGATTCAGGTGACTCAATGTTAAACAAGGCCTCAAGCAGTTCAAGATTATTGAAATCCTGCATTGTCAAATGTTCACCAAGTCCCACACTGTTGCCAAAATAAGTATTATCTTTTTTTTAAATTAAATACACTTTATTGATTTATACCATAACACCAGTTTCTAACAGGCATACACATCTCCAGTAATATTACATTGGTACAGTGGCATGAGTCCAAAACAAGGCATAATACAATACCTAAAAAGGTTTAACAGCCATTTGTCATATATTGTACATATAAAAAAAATACATTAACCTACTCATGCCCTCTAACCAGCGGTTAACTACTCCCCAAAAAATAAGTATTATCTGATTTTAAATCATCTGTATCTGTTGGTATGGCTACAGGTTCAAGACCCGTTTGCTGACTTTCATTCGCAATCATAAAGGAAGCCTCCATGTTGTCCCCTTATTCTGCTCAATTAGCAAAGTAGTCCTTAAGTCTAATTTTGTGAAACAGCTTGAATAAGTCAATCCATATGGCAAATAGTCTGGTTTCGAGTCGGATGTAAAATTAAGACCTTTTGCTAGAACTGAAGTTTGTGGTGTGGTAAGCTTCATGTCAGCCAAGTTGAAAAATTTTCTGCAGAGTCTCCATCCTGATCATGTGCCTTTTCCTCTCTTCTCATGTTCTCCCAGGCCTTGTTATGTTTGCTTGCACATATGTGCAAGAAACATAGTACCATCATCCAAGTTTTCGGAGGTGTGGCAGCCGTCTTCCAGTTCAGTCAGTGTGTGTTTGCAGGTGCGGCCGCAGTTCTCCAATGAACACTGCAGCTGTCTATGACAGCAGTTGAAAATACAGCAGCCATACAGTTGAAAAGGAGAGCTACGCTTCAGTGAGCAGCAATAAGATATAGCGTGCTCATGCATGCCTCCCCCACTCACACACATGCACACACGTATACTGCATGCTCGTGCTTCCTCTCACCCACACACACACTGTAGAGCCAATGGGGGTGCCCAATCACCTGCTGGCTGTGCTGCACTCCCCCCCAACAGAGTTCCAGATGCCACACTGGGAGCCCACCCCAACATGGCAACAGATCATATGGCCGACAGGGGTGCCCAATCCCCCGTCAGCTTCATGGCCTCCCCAACAGCTTTCCAGCTGCCATGCTGGGAGCCCATCCCAGCATGGCAAATGTCCCACATTGTCTAAGTAAAAAAAAAAAAAAAAAAAAAGAAACCTGAAAGAAAAAAACCTTCCCTCGCTGCTGTCTTGACCCCACTCTCCCATTCGCACTCACCCACTGCGCACCCTGCCTCCCCACACCCCCACCTCACTCCATACTTACCTTCAGAGCTCGACGCGATGATCTTCGGTGGACTGGGAACATGTCTGCACTCTTCAAAGCCAACATCGAACTGAGGAAATGTCGGTAAGCTGTATAATGTAATAAATAGGGTTTTTTTCAACTTTAGTGCATATCTTGGGCATTTTGAGGAATTTTTTCACCAAATTTTCAACATGGGGTTTTTGGGACCCCCCTTATGAATTTTGTCACTGTCATGGCGTTACTCGGCCCCAAAAGGTGATTTCACAATCACTGCGCTGAACCACCTTTTGGGACTGATTTACAAAATGACAGTGTCACAGTTATTAAGGTAGGCCCCCAAAAACCCTATGTTGAAAATTTGGTGAAAAAATTCCCAAAAATAACTGTTTTATGAGCATGCATTGCGCTGTTCCTACGCACGCTCGTAAGTGCGCGAATTTTCAATATGTTCACTCCAGATTTTCAACATTGCCATTTTACCATACTTCCTTATGAGCAGTACAGCTGTCATTTCTCACATTTGACCCAAAATGTGTTTCCACGCATGTATCACACAATGGCGCAGTTGGTGTACGAAATCAATGTTCGGGCCATTTTAAGAAAATCACAGTGACACTGTTCATGAGCAGAGGTGTTAAAATGGCTATGTTAAAAATTTGGTGAAAAAATGCCACCAAATTACTGGTTTATGAGCATGCATTGCGCTGTTTCTACACACGCTCGTAAGTTTGCGAATTTTCAATATTTTCACTCCAGATTTTCAACATTGCCATTTTACCACACCTCCTTATGAGCAGTATAGCTGTAATTTTTCACATCTTGGCCAAAACGTGTTTCCGCCCATGTAACGTACAATGGTGTGGTCGGTATATGAAATCAATGTTTGGGACAGATTAAGAAAATCACAGTGACAATGTTCATGAGCAGAGGTGTTAAAATGGCTATGTTAAAATTTGGTGAAATACATCCATAAAATGACTGTGTTACGAGTGATCATTGCGCAGTTTCCACGCACCCTTGTAACTTCATGGATTTCTAATATTTTCAGTCCAGATTTTCACCACTGGAATTTTTCCACACTTCCTTATGAATGGTACAGCTGACATTTTTTACACCATGGCCGAAATGTGATTTTGCCCTTTCAGTGCAGAAATACGTGGTTGCTGTGGGAAATCACTGTTCAGGACAGATTAAGAAAATCACAGTGACACTTATGAGCGGAGGTTACAAAATCCCTGTGTTGACAATCTGCTGTAAAAAATCCCCAAACTAATTGCATTACAGGTGCGCGTTGTGCATTTTCTACGCACGCTTGTGACTTCACCAGTTTTTTTAATATTTTCACTGCAGAATTTCAACATTGCCACTTTTTGCACCTCTTCATGAACAGTACAGCTGTCATTTTTCACATCCTGTTCGAAATGTGTTTTCACATCTGTGGTGCCAAATGGTGTAGTCGCTGTGCGAAATCAGCTTTCCGTTAACAAACTGATATTGCCACTGTTCAAAAGGTGGAGGTCACAAAAAAACCATGTTGAAAATTTGGAGTGAAAATGCCAACTAACGCCTGAGGCATTAGGGTTTCCTACCATAATACCCCAGACTGTAGAGATTGACAGGCATCAGGGGTGTGACTTGGGATTCTTGCCTGTAATGCTCATACCATTCCACACCCTGCAGCCAGTGAGAGGCATCGAGGTGTGCCTTGGACTCTTCGGCCCCAAAGTTCACCCCACTCTCCTATACAGAACCCATCTCACCATATTTCCTGATGGAATGGGGTGATCATTAGGGCCAAAGACCCCAAGGCACACTGTGACACTTGTCAGTGTCTGCAGAGTAGGGTGTCGTGAAATGGAGTGGCCGTTATGCCTGACAACCCAAAGGCACATGCCAATGCCTGTCAGTCACTGCAGGGTGGTGGTGGGGTTGGTTTCAGTTCAATACTTCACTGCCATTCCTATTATGCAGCTCTCTAACTTCTACACTACCAATGCCAATGCCGGCAAGCAAACATTCGGCATTGACAAATGCTTGTTTTGCATTTGTATTTCTTTGTATAAATTTATTGGTGCTGTCTTGGATGTAGAGGGTTCTGTATCTTCCGAATTGCTGTTTTCAAAGTCATTAACCACAATGGAAACTGATTTCACTAATGCATGACTCCCTTTGTTTGCTCTATGCCTTGATTTAGAATGATATCTGCTTTGAGACATCTCTCTAGTGTTCTAGGTGAAGATGTTTCCTTCATAATTGTCTGAGTGATCATGTTGCAGTTTCGTTCCTTTTTGCCTGATTAACTCACTTTTGTGCTTAGTTTTGACCGCAACTGTTTATCAGGTTCAGCAAACTTTGGATTATTTTGATATTTGGCAAGTTCTTTCTTTATACAAAATGAAAAAAGCAGAAGTGCGCACTTGGCTGGGGTGCCGGGATAAATAGCACAACAATTCTCAAGATAAAATCCCCCACTCACCACCACCAAGAAAATCGCAAGCTGCTCGCAGATCTATGTGCTGGTAATTCTTTATTAAAGTGCCAGTGTGGCACATCTTGACATGTTTTGGAATCCTTTTCCTTTTTCAAAAGATGTACTTGTGTCGAGGTGATGATGTCTTATATACATAAGAGTGACATCATCAAACTTGTGACCTAATAGTGAAAGAACACACAGTGAAAGTGCAATTTAAAAACATAATTAAAAACACGCGCAAAAACAGATTGTAGTCAGAAGAACAATTTTGAAAAAACATTTTGATGTTAAATATAGTATAGAGACCCAGACTGCACAACAGTTCATTACATAAAATAGCATCTGGTTAGTATAACTGTTCTTCTGACTGTTCTTCTTAGGTCGCAGGTTTGATGATGTCACTGTATATAACACATCATCACCTCGACACAAGCATGTCTTTTGAAAAAGGAAAAGGTATGCCACACTGGCACTTTAATAAAGTATTACTGGCACTTTGATCTGTGAGCAGCTTTTGATTTTTTTGGTGGTGGTGAGTGTGGGATTTTGCCTTGAGAATTATTTTTTTATACCTTTTATCTTTGTGGTCATCTTATGTTTTCCAGTATCCTCAAGAATCAGCAATTTCATGTACTGGTTCATGAATCCTCAGAGATTTTTTACCAGGCTTGATGATTTCTAAAGCCCTCCAGTCCTCTGGAGGGGAATTTAGTGACTCTTCATCCCCTGGGAGCTTCACACCTCACAAGACATATTTCTAATGTAATAATGTTATAAATTAGGATTAATTCCCCGCACCTCCATTTTCTAATGTGCTGAAGAGTTGCTTCAAGTGTTCTTCCTCAGTAAGTACAGAGGTACTTCATAAATCACCCAGTTTTTGTTTAGCTCTCCATTTTCTGTTAAACAGTTCATTACTGCCTCCAAACACACTAGCTCTGTAGTTGTGATGCTCTGAGGCAATTCCTTGCTGCCAGTAGTACTCATGCTCACACTGCCTTGCCACCTTGAGATCTTCAGATTACTCAAGGTCCTTTCTTGCTTAGTGACTGTAAGTACCCCCCCAACACTAATATTATACACAGCTCCTGGGTTTCCCCATCCCAGGTGCATAGCTTTGCACTTTCTGGCATTGAAACCCAGTTACCACACCCTTGACCAGTTCTTTAGCTACCCCAGACACCATTGCATTCTCTCCACCCCTTCCTGACTGTTCATTCTGTTATAGATTTTTGTGTCATCTGCAAAGAGACACAACATTCCCTTCAGTTCTTCAGGAATGTCACTTTTGAAAACATTGAAGAGGACAGGTGCCAGTACTGATCCCTGTGGTGCCCCATTGGTCACTGTCCCATCCCCTGAGTGTCTGCCATTTACCACCATGCTCTGCTTCCTATCCTTCAACCAGTTTGATACCCAGCTTACCACCTTCTCCCCAAACCCTAGGCTGCTGAGTTTCTTTATTAGCCTCCTGCGTGGCACAGTATCAAAGGCTTTAGTGAAGTCCAGATAGGCCATGACTGTCCTCCCCTGATCCACCTCCCTAGTCTCCCAAAGAAATCTATGAGATTTGTTTGACATGACCTCCCCCTGTGAAACCGTGCGGCCTGTGGTCCTGCAGCCCATTTGCCAGCAGTTACTCCATCAGCTTCTCCTTCACCAAGGTGCCCATTAATTTCCCTACCACTGATGTGATACTGACTGGCTTGTAATTGTTAGTCTCCTCCTTGCTGCCACTGTTGTGCAGGGGACCACATAGGCCCTCCTCCAGTCCTCTGGAACCACCCCTATCTCCAATGAGGTGTTAAATAGTGTTCCCAGAGGGGCAGCTAGCACCTTGCTCAGTTCTTTTAGAACCCTTTGGTGAATGTCATCTTGCCCCATCTCCTTATTTTCCTTTAGGGCTTCCAATCCTCTTCAGATTCTATCCTCCAAAAATGAACTTGTGTGCACTTCTCTCTCTCTCTCCCCCCACTGCCTGCTGAAACATATCGGTCCACCCTCCACCCCCCACCCCCACCCCCTCCACACACACACATACACACACTGTGAAGACCGAGCAGAAGTACTCATTTAAAATTTTAGCTTTTTCTTGATCTTCTCCTTCACAGTCTCCCCCTGCTCTCCTGTTTCTCACTATCCCACCCCTTGCTTTCCACCCTTCACTCACATACCTGAAGAATGTCTTATCCCCTTTTTTGACTTCCTTGATTTCCTCTGTTTGTACAGTACCTTAGCTGCCCTCACCCACCTTCCTGCCTCCCTTTGTTTATCTAGATATGCCTCCCAAGCCACCTCCATTTGGGTCTCCATGTACTTCCAAAAGTATGTTTTTTTCCTGTCTTTCCACCTTAGCCACCTCCTTTGAGAACCATAGTTCCTCCTTCTACCCTTGCTTATTTCCTTCAAACAGCATGCTGTTGTATTAGCCATTCCATCCTTGGTCTTTTTCCACTGGGTTTCTACTTTTCCCTACAATCCCACTTTCAAGGTATTTACTGAGGCAGTCTCTCAAGAAAGCTGCTATGGGTTACTCTGGCTGCCTCTATCAAAGGTGACCACAAGGCACTCAGCAGAAGTTGCTTTCCAGCTGCTTCTAACTAAAGATGGTCAAAAGACAACAATAAAGTTGCACTGTTCTAGTCATAGCTGCAGGGCACCTAGTACTGCTTAATCCATGTGGTGTCTTTTCCAGTAATATTTTTTCAGTCTGGTGCAGAACTTAAGCATATAGGATACAGACTGTAAGGCTGTTTAAAAACTATGGCATATTATGTGCAAGAGCAGTGGGGTTCACATCCAATTATAATTTCTAGCTGATACAGATCCTGACTTTAGGCTCGATCCACAGACCACTAGGCCCCCATGTATGGGTGTGTAGTTGATCTGGTGGTGTACAGAAGTCCTACTTCACACATACAGACTTCATGCATTCACAGTATCTGCTGCACACTCCCTCTGCACTTGATCCATGGCCAAATGTGTGACTCCATGCATGACTGGGTCAGGTGGGCACAGGGGCGTTCAGCTGTAGCATGACATCCACTGTCTAAATGCCAACTTGCAGAGTGATGGCAGAGGGGTTGTAGGCTACACAGGTAAGGACCCTGCCATATCAGAGACATTCCTCCTCTTGCTGGCTGCCAGATACATTTGTGATCAGTCATCACCACTTCCATGTCCTCTCCAGCCCTTTGAATGGTCCTCAAGGGCTGATTGGGTGTATCACCTGTTTTTTAAAGATCAGAGCCTTTAAGGGATATGGCATCCCTTTGAGTAGTTTATTTTTACTTAGCTAAGTAAATCTAAGTCACCAGTTTATAAAAATAAGGGAAGAAAGAAAGGAAGGAAGAGAGAGAGAGAAAGAAAGAAAGAAAGAAAGAAAGAAAGAAAGAAAGAAAGAAAGAAAGAAAGAAAGAAAGAAAGAAAGAAAGAAAGAAAGAAAGATAGATCTAGGACTGTCTACATATCTGGCTGCCTGTAGACAAAAGTTTACTGTAGTGGGTCATATGCGTGCCTGTGGCACCCACTTAAATTTCTCCAATGGTTTCAGACACAGGTTACAAATGTGCTCCGTCACTTTAAAAGAATCTAAACTACAACTTTAAGGGGCCATTGGGTGCTTCCTGGCACTGGCTTAATTACCTTTGTACATTTTGTGACTGCTTTGCTCCTTCCTTCCTGTTTACTACCCACGTTTGAACCTGCAGCAGTTATACTGTCACTTTTACATGCAGACAGCAGCCTTTATGGATTGTTTTCTCCGAGATACTTGTGGTGATGAAGCAGTTGGCGTAAGAGCCCTCCTGGGAAGCTCCATGTACTGGCCTTTATTTTCACCTGCTATAGATCACCAAATTCTGCCTTTCCTATTAAAAACAATATTATACAATATTTGAAAGAAATAGTAATATGAAGGAAGTGTTTCGAGGCATAAGTAATTATGGACACTGAAATGAAAATACCAATTAAACATACACCTCCACTGACTTAAGCGGCTCAAAAAGATCTAAACAGACTCAAGCTAAGGTGGCAGCAACCTCTTCAGGAAACAACACCCTTACAGAGAAAAGATTTGTTGAAGAAATAAATCCTCTAAAAGATGGGATCCTTTCCCTGGTAGAAGAATCAAAGTTAACTAGAGAAGCAATAGAGAGAATTACCAAAAGAGTCACAGATGTGGAGACCAGAGTTTCATCCATCGAGGACTGGAAAAATAGATTTGAACTGGAGCTGTCAGCTTTAAGAAGCAAAATTTCAAAATTAGAGGCAAAATTAGAAGATCTAGAAGGCTGCTCTAGAAGAAACAACATGTAGGCATTAATGCATGACACAGGAGGGCTCTACTAGGGAATTAATGCCCGGTTGGAGCATGCAGCCAAAGGCCGAGTGCCTCCAACCACCGACCTGGCATTCATTCCCTAGTAAAGCCCAACTCTGGAGTGCATTAATGCAATTGTAACATGGCAAGCACTACAAAAATTTACTTCACAGAACTGCATTTTGAAAGAAAGACAGAGATGTTCGTTTCTCCTGATTGCAATTTTTTATAATGCATGTCATTCATTTTCAGACATGGAACATTGTTCAGTATTGTGGCTGCTACATAATACTGTGCTACTAAAACATACAAAATCTAGAAGATTAACACACGGTAATAAATGGCATATTTTTCAATTTTCCTACAATTTACTTGTTAATTCTGAAAAGTCTTCGTAACTTGCTCGTTTTGTGGTTATTTGAGGAGCAATGCATTGTGGGACTGGTGATTAACACACTGTGCTTTCACATTGCCAATCACAAACAGAACTCAGCGATTTCAGGCAAAAACAACTTCAGCGCTCATGTTACAACATCTCTGACTTTCTATTATTCTGCTGTCCTCTGGATATCAGAAGTTTGTCTTTTCAGGTACTTTCTAGGGCTTTCCACTATTGGGAACACCACAACTTGCCATGCTGCTGCCAGAAGTGAAATAATTGAAATGCAGTGGCCCAGTCATAGTAAAATGACTGAAGTTGAAGGGGCTCCAGCTTACAACATTTGAACACTGGGAGTTCCGCTGGGTTGACGGGGTACATAACTTTCTTGTTTTGGTATATATGGAATGTCTTTCTCATGTCCACATGGTTTATTACTTCCTTCTGCTGTTTGTGCTGTAGGACCTTTGAGAGAGGTGTCTCCAGCCATAAAATCTGAATTTGGGGACAGTGGGCATGTCTCACTTTTATTGTGCTTGAATGTATCTCCTGCATTTTCCTTTGGGGGCACAATTACAGGCTGTGAGTTTCTTTGTGGGGACAACTGATCAGGACATTTCTTTTGCTTTGCTGGGTTTGAGGCAACTTTTGAGGCCTGCTTTCCAGAACATTCCTTGTTACTGTTTCACAGAATACATGACCACTTTCTCCTGTCATCTTGAGAGGGGCTCCAGTAGTTTTTGAGGTTGGTCTCACATCTATGCCCAGTAACAGACATGATTTCTCTTGATGCGAGACCAGCCTCTGACAGCATTTGTACTGCCGTGCTCCTAATGGAGTGGTTGGTGTACCTGGTGATTAATTCAGCGTCTGAGGAAATCTGAACCATTGGGTCTCCAAGATAGTTCTTTCCCATGGGTTGTTTTGAAAGCCAGCATTCCTTTGTATCAAACACTTTCTGAGACAATTTGAGGGGGTGCAAATAAAATGCTGGTGGGTTCTTGGGGCACCGGGCAACATACTCTTTAAAGATGGCCACAGGACAATTGCTGCTGTCAGGCTGGGCATAGAAGATGCCACAAAAAGCTTGCTTTTTGTCTTCTGAAATCTGACAGTGGTTTTTAGTGTTCTCATTGAAGGCAACTGTGATAAATTCTATACCCTGATCATCAATTTCGATTTTGAATGAGTCATGTCTTAGCATCCGCTGGCCCTCTCTCGCACGTCTTGCTAAGCTCAATTGAATCTCAAACCACACTCTCCTTATTAGGCCTTACACAGTTTCAGGGTTTAACTTGACACAGGAATGTATCTTTTCAAGGTCAGAGGGGGGAGATGCGAGGGTGGTGGGATGCAGTGTCTTTGCCAGCTCCTCTGTATTCCTTTAGGACAGCTATGAATGCATTATATGCTGAGGTAAACTCAGGGTCTGCAGCTATATTGATATTTCTATTTACTTCTACAGAATTAATATACCTATTCAAGCCAGCTCTTAGTCCAATAAATGAACTGATACTGTACTGCTTCCCCTCCTCTGTCCTGACTGCACCATAGCAATTTCAGAGAAGAGAAGCAAGTTTAGGAATAGTGACAGTACTTATGTCAATACAAACATTATTGGCTCTCGACCAGTCCGAGAAAACATTGCAGGCCCAATACATATATGTATGCATATTGGCCTAGTAGTTTCTCACCTCAAGCTCGTCCAGCTCTTTCTGGTTTAGTTGAATATATCTCTGGCAACCACTACCCTTATTACTGCTTGCTGCAGGTGCAACATGTTTTTTTAAGTTTTTTTGTTTCAGACATACTTGTGGTGCCTTTAAGACTGGTGGTGCAGGTGGCTGGGATACAACGCATGTGGATAGCTCTTTCTTCCAGATCTCAAACACTCCAGGTATGTCCACCCACAATGCGATGCCACCAGAACAGCACAATTCAAAGGAAGTGATGAATTCAGGTGGGCAATATGCATTGCTCAGTTTAGAATACATTTCTTTTTCCTCTATTGCTGCTATCGTAATGCTCTGATTTAGAATGCATGACGCAGGCAATTGTGATCGCTATGGGTGGGTGGGAAGTAATTACTTGAAATGGCACTTGGATGGTGTTTCCACTGTGGAGATTGATAGTACTTCAAAATGAAGTGGGCATCACTAGGGAATTAATGCCCACTTCATTTTGCATCACAGGTTTTGTTTCCATGTATTAGAATGCTCTATTTCTGTATAAGAAAAATTACCATGTTACAAAGTGACTAATCGGCTATCGGAACAGTCTGAAGGAGCAGACCCGGTCCATTTTGCACAGTCAATCTGTGAAAATATTGCCGGAGTTTCACCCAATGACTCAAGCTATATAATAGATAGGGCACATAGAGCCCTTCACTCACCACCTACAAAATCCAATCCTCCACACCACGACCATTTATAATAACATTTTTAAATTATTTAGAGTTCATGTTATTAGAAAAGCAAAAAGCTCACCAGACCTATTCTCTGATGTCAAAAAAAATCCATCTCAGTCAAGATCTCCCACAGGAGTTCAGATAAAGAAGAAGGGAATTTTCTCCTTTAGTTAACAAGCTGATATTAGATGGTATTAAATTCAAAATATAGTATCCAGCTCATCTTTCATTCACTAAAGACAATAAGACCTTCTCCTTTGACTCTACGGACCAAGCAGTTAGACAATTAACTCAACTTTTCCCAGATCTGTTTAAAGCAAGCTGAACAGAGACTTAAGAAATGGAACAGACTTTAACTCGGCATTTACTTTGTAAGAAATAATTATTTAACGGTTTTGCAATTGTTTGACTTTGGACCTTTAAGCTGCAACTTCATATTATTACATTTGAGTATGCAGCATATGTTCTTTTAGAGGGACTACTGTACATGTATTAAACTTTTAATGTTTTTAGTTATGAAAGAAGGTCTATACCTCTCACCAGAAGACAGAAATATAAAAATAATGAGATGCAGGGTTAAAAGTAAAGATTTCAATTTCTTGTTGCATAAGTGATTTTAGTTTAGAACAGCTCTTTGGTTAAAATTAACATGCAACTATCTATTATGGTCCTCCAGAAATTTTTATCAGCTTGTTCTTTGTTATGCTGCTAGCCCTATTGAGAAATGCAACAAATTGATTCTTCTTAGTTAACTGTTCTTTTTGATTTCCTCATTTTTTTAATATTTGTGTATGGACTTAGTTGGTCAAGATAAACATTTTACCCAGAGTTTTATATATATTTGTTATGCTTCCATGTCACATTACTAAAAATGGATTGAGGGACTAAATTCACAACTTTTAAAATATATTTGGGGATACAAAAAAGTCAGGCTGACATATAAACTTTCTAGAAATGAGAATGAGGGAGGGCTGAAAGCACCAGACTTATTTCTTTATTACTTAACAATTAGACTTTCACAGATTTCCTATTGGATTAGATCCATTGGTGATGATATCTATATCCCAGAATGGGTTATGTTGGACACCTGACTGCAACACAGGCATTGGATTTACCGGCCATAATATATGCTAAAAAATGTATAGTAAGGAACTCTATGGTTATGCAAAATTCAATTAGGATATTAAGATATGGCAAGTCCCTGTTTTGGGGGGATTTAGCAAATTCCAGAAAGCAGCCAATCTGGAACAATGCCAACTTTATTAAAGATGGGTCTACGCTTTTCAATAATAACTGGATATAGAATGGTATCAGAAGGGTTCAGGATATAGTTAAGGCAGACACTTCCATACCTTTCACAATAATAAAAAAGAAATATGGGATTAAGGAAGAAGAAAGTCCTTTTAATGAGTAGCTAAAATTTATTATTGCCTCTGCAATTCAACTTGACTCTGCCCCTGATGAGAATGCCACTAGCTTTTTGGGTTTCTTATACTTATCTCCCATGATCTCACATCTACATGGTCTTCTTCTAGAATGCACCAGAGGACTGGCACCAGAACCAGTGAGATGGTGGACTCAAGAGCTCAGTGTGAGTACAAGCAAATGGAAGTGGGAGAAGATCTTGGCATTCTCAGCCAGAGCTTTTAACACAGTTAATTTAAAAATGGTTCATTTTAAAACATTACACAACTTGTACTACACCCCACACCTCATATACAAAATGGGTTTACAGGCCTCTCCAAACTGTAATAAATGCAAAGCTGAAACATGGTCATTGGGACATATGTTTTGGAATTGTTCATTAGTCAAATCTATATGGGAACAGGTCAGGACTCTGTTTCAGGACTATCCTATGTTACAAGACAACATAAATATAGAAACATGTATTATTGGCCATTTTGATGAGGATTTACATTGGACACAAGAACAAAACCACTCTTTATTACTAATTGGGGTTTCAATTAGGAACGTACTACTCAAATACTGGGTGGAGGACAAAATACCCTCCTTTCAAGAGTGTAAATCACAGTTGATAAAACATATCAAAGTACAGAAACTGGCACTAGGTATTAAAGAGCACCTTTCCCAGTCCTTTTGACTTTCATGCATAAATGACTCCTTCTAGCAGTGATTCTGGAATTGTATTTCATTACTGTCCTCTGCAGTTAGTTTTTGCATTCTTTCCCAGTCCTTTTGACTTTCATGCATAAATGACTCCTTCTAGCAGTGATTCTGGAATTGTATTTCATTACTGTCCTCTGCAGTTAGTTTTTGCATTCTGAGCAGCTAAAAACTGCAGGGTGTACCAGAGCTTCTGTAGCAAGCCTGGTATTGCTGTGGACTCAGGGCTGTACTGCTCACATCACTATAGGGCAGAGGAGTGACTCACACTGTGCAGTGCAGTATAGTGCAGTCACAGCAGTTTTGCAAGTGAAAACTACCAGTACTCAGTGTACATACTGAGTTTCCCCCTTCCCTGATACACACTGTTAGCAATGCATTATGCCAAAATCCGAATGCCTTGTCAGTATATTTTTTGTAAACTTGACTGTGTGTGTCTCTCCTCTGTCATACAGTAATGTGAGCAGTACAGCTTTGGGTCCACAGAAACACCAGGCTTGCTACAGAAGCTCTGGTACACCCTGCAGTTTTTAGCCACTCAGAATGCAAAAACTAACTGCAGAGGACAGTAATGAAGTGCAATTCCAGAATCAGTGCAAGAAGGGGTAATTTATGCATGAAAGTCAAAAGGACTGGGAAAGGTGCTCTTTAAATCTCAATTTCTATCTCCTAACAAAATATTGATCTCTTTTATAAGATGTATTTTCCCAACAGTTGAAACTCTGCCTCCTGTTCTTGTAAGTTTCATGTCCTATCTTTCATAAAATGGGGTAATTTCTTCACGTAAGTCAAAAGGACTTGGAAAGGTGTTGACAGCAAATCTAACTTCAGTCAATCCCAATGCTTTGTTACAGAGGCAGAAGTAAGTCAATTTTACAAAAAAAAAAACACATACTAACAAGGTATTTGGATTTTGGAATAATGCAATGCTAGCAGGGGGCCGGATATTCAAAAGGGTTGCGCCATGCGCAATAGGGTTGCGCATGCGCAAGTCCGAAAGTGCACCATTCTGTGATATTCAGCAGGAGGCAGTTGCACCACCGAAAACAGGCTGAGCAACAGTGCAATACAAATGACAGCATGCGCAACCAAAGGGGGTGGATCCCTACATAAAGAGCGCAATGCGATATTCAAAGGGTTGTGCAATGAGCAAGAGCAGAACAGCTGGAAGTTGCGCCACAGTGGAAATGAGCCAAAATAAAAAGGCTCAAGGAAGAGGCGCAAGAATGCGACAGAGATGCCAAGCGAGACAGACAGAGAGAGACAGACAGTGACAGTCCAGAACAGGGCAGGCAAGGGAAGTTGTGTGGGCCATAGGCTGCAGAGGCCAGCGGGGGTACCCGGTGCAGTGGAGGTAGCAGTCAGGACAGCGGGGGTAACAGAGCAACATCAGCCGGGGGGGGTCACAAGCCAGGGAGATGGACAGTGGCAGCTTCCACATGGAAGCTGTAATAGAGGTGAGGAATGCATGCTGCAGGGGATGTGGCCATGGAAGGGCCATCAGTGATACGCTCACAAAGGAGTACCGTGCCTCTACGAGCTTTGAGCTGTACACAGATGTAGATCGTGGGCGGTACCACCCGGAACAGGCAGTACTGAGATGGCTCTGTGAGCTGTGCAGTGATGTGATGCAGGCACCCTCACGGCGGAGTCATGCTCTGTCGGTGGAGACCAAGGTGACAGCCTGCATGTGCCTGCTCACCACGGGCACCTTCCAGAGGCTGACAGGGGACACCACAGGCATGACACAGTCGGCCCGTCATGCATCCTCACCCAGTTCCTCAGCACACTGCTGCCACATGCTCGGGCACATCCATTTCCCCCAGCACGGCAGGCGTACAACAAACATGTGCAGGAGTTCCACAGAATTGCCGCATTATGCCTGGCATGCTAGGGGCCATAGACTGCACCCATGTGGCTATCCGTCGCCACCCTGGCCCCGATGGGGGCTGCATATAGGAACAGGAAGGCTATTCCAGTGTCAACTGCCAGGTGGTATGTGATGCCACTGGCGCATAATCAATGTCTGTGCCACACACCCTGGTGGAGCACATGATGCCTTCATATGGTATCAGTCCACACTGTGCCATCGATTTGAGAGTGGGAACATCCCCACAGGCCATCTAGTGGGTAAGTACGCATGTAGGAATTGCAAACGTGGGGCAAGGGTGGGAATGCCACAGGTGCTATGGTAGTGGCACACAGGGATATTGGCAATATGGACCTGAACATGATACTCATCTCCACCATCTCCACACAGGTGACAGGGATACCCACTCCATCCCTGGCTGCTCACACCATACCGGCGCCCCATGACCCCATCACAGCAATGCTATAATAAGGCGCATGCCACCACATGCAACATCATCGAGCGGGTGTTTGGGATGCTCAAGGCATGCTTCCGATGCCTAGATACCTCCGGTGGTGCCCTACAGTACAGCCCCTCAAAGGCCTGTGGGATATTCCTGGCGTGTTGTATCCTGCACAACATGGCCAAAGACTGTGGGATAGCCATTCAGGTCAAGGAGGGGGACAGCGATGGGGACACCAGTGGCGCCGGTGATGATGGTGATGAGCAGCCCCCTCCTTGACGGCGGGACCCCGACTGATCCGCAGGCCCAGCTGCACGGGACACCATCACGGAGGAGCATTATGCACAACACAGGTAAGTCAAGGGGCCATGTGCAACCAACACTGTCCTGGCGCAACCCACAGGCACACAGAGTAACACACCAGGGGTGCATGATGGCAAGGGGAGGAAGGGACCAGGCACACAACACACCATCAGGGAAGGGTGAACAGTCATATGGACACACACACACACCAGGCACAAAGCGTACATGGGCAGGTGCACAGCAGAGCAGGAACAGACATGGCAAACACACAGATCCACAGACCATACCCACCACCTGTACTGTTCAAGTACGTGTGTCAGATGCTGGGCACCCTTGCACTTTGGTGTACAGTACAATGCAGGCATCATCATGCACACGCACCTGTGGACAGCAGTCGGGATGGTGTGCAGGTGGTCCGTATGTTGGCGTGATGTGCAGGGCACCCACCAGTGCACTGCCCACCATGACGCACATTGCACACAGGGCAGCACCAGACAGGGCCCGCACTGGGAGACAGGTCAGTCATGGTGCACTGTTCCACGGCCACCACGGATGCATGGGTGGCCCCGCCGTGACCCAACAGTACTGGCAGGCTGAGCAGGGGCTACATGGGGTAGCACCAATGGACCACCAGGGGTCCCACTGCGCGATCACGACCTTGTCCGCACTGGGGTCTGTAGTATGCCAAACATACTGCACCAGGTGTGCTCGGGATGCCCACAGCAGAACCCGGCGTCGACAGGCTGGGTGTCGCACGACACCGGGAACCGGGAGTGGAGAGCGTACTGTGTGCGGTACAGGGGCACCTGCTTGTGTGTCCAATGCAGCCACGACAGCGACCAATGCCTGGGTCTGCCTGTCAATGGCGGTGGTCACATCCATCCGCACATGGACCATCTCTGCAAGGTTCAGAGCACAGTCCCTGCTGTGCCGCTCCACAGCCACGCACAGTGCCTCCACGGACATTGCAACCCGCCTTTGCTGCTGTACTGATTCCTTCAGCAGGCGGGTGTGCTCTTCAAATGGGTACTCTGCCACAACGGCATCCTGTCCCCCAGGGTATGGAAGGTCCTGATGCTCAACACCCCTTGAGGGTGGGCGCTGTTCACCAGGACCAGGAATGGGCATATCAAAGGGCGGTGGGCATGTGCCACCACTGGACACTGTACCCCCAGACCTGGTGGGTGACTGCTGCTGCTGCCCCTCCAACCGCTGTGCCCCAGGGACCACTCGTTCCACTGCTGTGGCCACAACAGTGCCAGATGCCTGCACAGCCACCGGTGCTGCCCCACCAGTGCTGACAGGCACAGTCTTGGACTGTGCCGACATGCTGGCACACACGTTGGAACCAGCTAGGCCCAGGGGCACATGCTGGCCTGCTGTGTGTCCATCATGGGACACACACATGTCACTGCCCATTGCAGTCCTTGCATCACCAATGGTGCGGGTACATGCTACAGCCACAGTCACAGCATGCTGGCATGCTTGCATGCCAGACTGCTGAGACACAGGCTGTGCACCCCCCACACCTGACTCACTGACAACAGAGTTAGCAGCCCAGCATGCATGCTGGTGCAGTGCATGCTGGCTGGTGACAGAGGTGGATGGACCCTCCTCCAACTCCAGCAGGTCTTCCTCACTGCCTGGACCCACCACCACCGTCCCCTGAAGATGAACAGGATCTGTAACAGAAAGTGAGGACATGTGAGTGCATGTGAACAACCTTCCCCCCCCAACACCACCACCATGTCATACCGTGCAGTGATGGGCTTCCACCTGTCTGGAATCCACCTCCTGGTATGCCCTCAATAGCACTCTGCTGCATTGATGCAGCCAGTTGGTCCTCAGCCGGGGGTCAGCTCCGCCACCACTGGCTGGCCCCCGCCTGTGCCAGCACATGCCGCCCTGAGGGCTGCCACCTTTTCCTTCACCCTCCTGCAGTCTGTTCCCATCTTCTTTTTGCATTCCTGCACGGAGCGCTGGTGGCTTCTGTGCAGGTTCACTGCCCGAGCTACCCCCTCCCATGCAGCCACACGGGCCTAAGGGGTGCCCCGCCATCCACTCGGTAGTGGCCTCCTCCTCCAGGTAGGCCTGGAAGAGGGCCTCTGTCTCCACCGTGGTGAAGTTGGGCCTCCTCCTCCGCCCACCATCCTCACCCTCACCTTGGCTCTGCTCGGTCATGTCGATCTGTATGGGTGGAAGTGGACACCTGTCACTGTGCAGTCTACAGTGTTATCCCATGACCATTGTCCAGACCATCACACAGCATGCAACCCACCTCTCACCTGCAGTAACCGAATCTGGCCAGCACAGCCCAATGTCGCACATATATAGCGTAATGCATGCAAATTAGGAGTGGAGCAACTGTAATGAGATGCAAATCGCACCACTGTGCCTTTGAATGGCTGATCAGATGATTTGCATGTGTCGGCTGAATATCACGCCGTTGCACTTTGCGCAATACGGTTGAGCCGGCTGAGCCAATGGCGCATATCTGTGACTGTGTGGTACACTGCATTGCGCATGCCCAGGTAGTTTATGCAGGTGTCTGCCACGCTGATGATGTGCTGTGCGCGATCGGCAATTCAGGCCATGGCCACCATTGTTGCAATGGCGCTACAGCGCTGGTCACCACATGGCGCAGTGGCAGTACAGTGCAATAGTCCACTGTGGCACTGGCACGCAGGTGTCCGATCGCGCAGGATGTGTGGACGTCCGATGGCACCGTGCGTGGCCTTGCGCCACTGACCCATGACCTTGTGAGCGACCTTTGCCCCCTGGCACTGTACGTCTGGCATGTGTATGGCTCTATCGCGCTGTTCGGTGACAGCACGATGTGGACCGACGGCGCTGTCCGAACAGCGCGATAGGCAGTGATGGAGTTGCATTGCACAACATTTCCATGTGGGGTTGCCGCGCTGCGGAGCGCCATATTGCCACTGTACATTTTGAAAATGGCACGAAGGAGAGCACCACAATGGGGGGCTTTGGAGTTAGCCAACCTGGTGGCTGTGGTGGAGCCCCACTATGGCTCCCTGTTTGAGGGTGTGCCCCTGCAGGTGCCACACACCCATGTGTGGAGCAGGTCGCCGCTGCCCTGGAGCAGGCCACTGGGTGGAGGAGGACCCCGAACAGTGCAGGCACCGCTACAGCGACCTGCAGAGGAGGGAGCGTGCTCTACTTGCGTGCCTCAGGTCACATGCCAGGAGGGGCATTGTGCCCAGGCCAGGTGGGTGTGCTGTGTATGCACCGGTATTGTCTGCATGGGTGACTGTGTAATGTAATCTGTTCATGGGGGTGAGTTGGGCTGTTGTTTGCTGTGAGGGTGTTTGCAGGTGTGTGCTGTTTGGGTCTGGATGTGTGGGCAGGCACACTCAATGGGGCAAGGGGCTGTCTGCTTTGGGATCTCACTGATGTTTTTCTCTTCCTTTGTCTCCCACAGGTGTGGAGGAGCGGAGGCAGGCACGGGCTGAGGCATGGGATGGCGGTGCCAGGGTGGCTGGCGGAGGAGGGATGCAACAGCCACAGCAGCAGCAACAGCAGCAGCCACAGCACCTGATGCAGCAGCTTGATGAGGGTGAGTGTCATTACAACATGGATGCTATTGCATGCTGTGGGGGGGCATGGCCACCATCCTTGGACAACACTGCCATGCACGCGATGTGTGATAGTCAGCACTGTCCAGTGGCACTGCATGTCTGTGAGTGCGTCACTGGTGGTCCATGCATGCACTGGGCACATGGCTGTGGCACTACCTTCCCACGACATAGCCACGTCACTGGACAGCCTTGGTTGTGCTGTGCTGGGCATGGGTGGGGTGTGTGTGCAGCGGCACACATGGCTGTTGCTGCCTGGTTGGGCTTGTCTTGTGCATGGTCACTGTGAGTGGGTGCAGTCCATCACAGGGGTGGGGCACTTGGCTGTATGCCATGCATGTTGGGTGGGCTTCAGGGTTGTGGACAGTCACAGCCATTGATTCTGTTCCCTTGCCCTAGGTGTCCGGGTCCTGCACAGGATTGAGCGGGCTGTCCACCGCCTGCTGGAGGTGTCCACGGCGTCCCTATCCATTCTGCAGGAGATGCACCGGAGGGGTGTCAGACGACGGAGGAGGCCACGAGACCAGGGGCAACCTGCTGCTGTGCAGCCTGGAGGACAGTAGCTGTCCCACACCTACCCCCTTTACCCTTCCCTCACACCCTGCCTTCCCTCACCAAGTTCTTCACCCCTGCCCTTACCCCTACCTTGTACCCGTACTCCCCACCCCTTTCTTGTATATATCTCTGTACATAGTTTATTGTTGTGTGTTCGTGTTGATATTCTTTTATAAATCTATTTTGTATGACTACTGTAGTGGTCTCTGATTTGCAGCTGGCTATGGGTGCTCAGTTGCAGTGGTGTGCATGCCATCTGGTGTGGTATTGTCCTGGGATTGTGTGTGTGTGTGTGTGCATGGGGGGGTGTCCCTGGTGTGGTGGTGGCTTTCAGCCGGTCTGTCTGTGTGCTGCCACACACCGCTGGGTGCTCCTGGTGGGTCTGGCTTGTATGGTTCGGTGGTACACATGGTTGCATTGTGCTGGGGGGGCCTGGGGAGTCCTGCAGTGACGGTCACAGTCACTGCTCATGGGTGGTGTCTTGGGGTCACAGTGCAGGGTGTGCTGTGCACACGGGGGAGCTGCTGGACACTGGGGTGGTCTGCCCCCTTTGTGTGGCAGTCTCAGCTTGCCAGTGGGTGTGCTGCAGTAACACGGCCGGGATGTGCTTTCTTTGCTTGTCCCCATGGGCCGGTTGATATTCCATCCCTCCCCCAGTTATGCAGTTCTTGGGGTGTGGGGGTACATTGTTAGTTCTGCAGTGTGTCCCTGTGCCCATCTGTGGCATGGGTGGTGGGCCTCTGCCTACCTCCCTGGTTGTGCTGTTCCATTGCTATGCTGCTGGGGGTGTCATTGCTTGCCCTATGGGCCTCTGGACTGCTCAGCTGGGCTGGCCTTGTTGCGCTATGGCACATCGTATCTGCTCAGCTTCCCCTTCCTGGTTGCGCTATGGCGCAGTTTGTGTGATATTCAGACGTTGGCTGCTTGCGCAATTGGCCTTGCTCCATGTTTGAATATCACGATGATTGCGCATGTGCACAACTGACTTGCGCTTGCTCCTGCTGTTGCGCACTTTTTGGGCGCAGTTTGAATATCCGGCCCAGGGTGCTTTGGGGAAGGGGGAAAACTCAGTGGCCCTGATATTCAGAAGAATATCACACCCCGGTGTGATATTCAAATGAGGATTGAGCCTGGCACAAATCCCGATGCGCCGGAGCGCATCAGTAATGTATGCGGCGCAGGTGGGGAGGCATGCCCATGCATACTCTGCACATCCCGATATTCAGCCCGGGATGTGCTGAGCCCATGCATGCACAACCCCTACTTGTGCTGCACACAGGTGAGCCCAAAAAAAAAAGGAGCAACAGCTGGCCACCCACAGGTGAGCTGCCATATTGCAGGGCGCAACACGGCAGCTGCCACCTGTGGGTGACCACCCAAGCTCCGGCTGCACCTTTGTGGTGGTGCCCCCCCATGCCCAATCACAGGCTTAAGTATTAAAATCACCGTCTATTATCCCTGGTGGTCCGGTGGACCGCTCGTAGCCCTATCGCGGGCATATGTGTTAAATGAAAAGTCCTAAATCCCTGGTGGTCTAGTGGACAGCTCGCAGCCCCATCGCAGGCATAAGTAAAAATAAAAGCATTCATATATCCCTGGTGGTCCAGTGGACCGCTCGCAACCCGATCGCGGGCATCAATACAACATAATGCCACACCACCAACCCTGGAGGTCTAGCGTGCCCGCCACCGCCCACTGAGCCTCACTGCCCTGCTCCCCAGTCAGCGTGGTGTGCCGCCTCACTCCGCCATGTTGCTCATCGGCTCATTACTGCACGGTTATAGCCTACTATGCGCGAGCTCATGGGCATGCAGCTCGATAGCCATATTATACAATCAGATATGTGAATGGATCCATTCACTATCTGGACCGTGTAGTATGGTACAGATGCCTGTGCCCATTGGCCTACGCCGGACCAATGGGCATATAGCCCTACCGTACAGTGTCAGTCGACGAGCGGCAGGCGGCAAGCGGGTGGGGAGCTGCCGCCCGCTGCTGACCGGGGAGAGGGGCAGTGGGGCTCAGTGGGTGGGTGGGAGGGGTACCACTAGACCACCAGGGTTGGTGGTGTGGCATCATCTGTACTGATGCCCGCAATCGGCTGCGAGCGTCCACTGGACCACCAGGGATATTGGACATTTTTATTTCTACATATGCCCACGATTGGGATGCAAGTGGTCCACTGGACCACCAGGGAAATAGGAATGCTTTTATTTATACTTATGCCCGCGATCGGTCTGCGAGCGGTCCACTGGACCATCAGGGATATTGGACAATTATTCAATTCTACATATGCCCACGATCATGCAGTGGGGCACATTGCCGCGCTGTGCAGGGAGCGTTGGTCCCTGATGGCTACAGCCTGGCAGGGTGCCAGGCACAAGTCACCAGGGATCGGCGCATCTGCATGCAAATGGAGCCATAATGACATGCAAATGGCCCCATTTGCACCTTGCATGCATTATGGCCACATTTGCATGTGCACTTTTGAATATTGCAGTTGTTGCACCTAGCGCAATGGAACTTGTGCTAGTGCATCCCACTGCTCCACTCTGGCCACTTGCGCTGGTGCAGTGCCACTGCACTATGTGCACTGCAGGTGGCCAGGGTGCGATATTCAATGCTGCTGTGCCATGGTGTAGCTCCGTTGAATATCACCCTGTCAACGACCCTGCACAGCCATGTTGCGCTGCACCCAGGCTTGCATCACAGCCTGGTGCAGTCTGAATATCCGGGCCAGTATGTACATTGAGTACTGGTAGTTTTCCCTTGCAAAATTGCTGTGACTGCACTGTACTTCACAGTGTGAGTCACTCCTCTGCCCTGTAGTGATGTCATCAGTAGCCCGCAGCCCAGCAGCTGAACAGCAAAGACAAGTGCAGCAGGGATCAAAAACCAATCCAAATTATGGAAGGCAAAGTAAACCTTGGCCAAAAATAACAAATGCACACATCCTTTCAGCTCTAGTACTGCATATAATGACTACAAGCTGTAACTTTTTGGACCATCATGAAAGGTGCTCTTTAAAGATCCTAACTGCAAGTTTGTCTCCAGATGGATCACATTACATCAGACTTTTTCTGAGGAGCATGTGGCCAGTTCTCAGAACATATAATAATGTTGTATAGCTAAGGTTTTTGCTTGAATATGGTAAGTGTTAAGTTCCCTCATTCTCATAACCACCTGTTCCAAGGCACACAATTTCTTTATTGCAGGATCAGTTTCTCATTTTTTCTTTCCCTGATTGTAAAGAACAGTACTTTCTTCCGTTACTTCTATATCTTTTGACCTCTTTTCTTTTTTCTTCCTTGAGAGTAGATACACTAACAGAAATGTCAGCTATTGGTTGTGAATCAGTAATAAGTAGGGAAAATGATACAGTTTAAAAAGTATTTGTCAAATTACTACCAATGAGGAGCTGATAGCAGTGACAAATGACAACTACAGTTTGAGATATATATATATATATATATATATATATATATATATATATATATATATATATATTTCTCTCTCTCTCTATATATATATATATATATATATATATATATATATATATATATATATATATATATATATATATATATATATATATATATATATATATATATATCAGGATATGACATGGCCTGACTGAAGATATCATATTTATCTTCACGAGAGGCCGATGATATCATGATATCTCACGAGTGGCAAAGCCACGAGTGAGATATCTTGATGTCATTGGCCTCGAGTGAAGATAAATATGATATCTTCAGTCAGGCCATGTCATGTTTGGTTTATACAACTTATGTGCTGGGCCCCCAACATGACCCCCAGATATGTTTTGCCCCCACTCACTGCAGAACTGACCACATCGGATACTTAACAACAATACTGCACATAAGTTATGAGGCAGGAATAGGAGCACCTACCCCCTTCCCTGCATTGCTCCTGTCATAATTGGTAAAGATATGATTATTAAAATTCCATTATTTGGTTGATTGTTATTTCCCCCATGGTCTCACTGAGGAGTTGTAGTATAAATGTGTAGCTTGACCAAAAGGGTTTTCAGTGAGGAGCGGGCAGATATTTAAAAGAAAACACTCTTTGTAAATTAAGAGAAAGCTCTGTGGCTTTTAGAAATTTATTAAGCTATTGAAAACATTATCTAGTTGATCCTGCCTTTTTCTCATGACAACATTAAACAGTTTACTTCCTGACGTCTTAATTTGTGGTGTGATCAGCGGTTCAGTATGTTGCAGTGAGTACCACACCTATCTAAAGCATGTCTCTTCAATGCCCATAAATGCAGTATTTTTTATTAATTTTCCTTGGTTTGCGTAAAACAGGCTGCAGTTAAATCGAATAGAGAGCAGGAACTGGCATCGGCAGCTTACAGGTGAGTGAAGCACGAGCGAGTGTTGCTATAGTAACACTCGCTCGCACTTACTTTCACTTCTCTGAAGCTGCCGACATGCCGAGTTCCTCGCTCTCTGTTTGGTTTTAACTGCAGCCTGTTTCTTACTTAGCATGCCCAGGAAAATTAATAAAAAGGGACTGCATTTGTACCATTTTGAAGAGACAGTGCTTTGTTTTAGTGTAAGAAGTACTCACAGTAACGTACTGAAGCCGCTCAGTCACACTACAAATAAAGGATGTCGGGAATTAAACTGTTTTGGTGAGACTAGGGTGAAACGGCAGGATCAACCAGATAAGTTTTTTTTAATTAAACGTGGTTTTAAACTGATGGCAGGGACAACCAGATGTAAGAGTCGTGTTGGTAGGGGGACAGGGGTGAGGTAATTAAAAGTCAGAGCTTTAGAACAGCTGAATTTCCTGTGGGGACCAATAGGATTTCTTAGAGATTATGTAGAGGAGTTTAAAAGATAACAGGATGACGTATAGGAGTGTTCAGATATCATGATGACGTATAGGAACATGAAGATATCAGTGTTATCTTCACTGGCTTCTACAGATATTACTTTTTACACTGGCATTTATCCCAGCAAATAAGTTGTATAAATATATATATATATATATATATATATATATAGAGAGAGAGAGAGAGAGAGAGAGAGAGAGATAGATAGATACATTCACAAATATGGGATATGACATGGGTGAGAGTGAGATAGCAGAACTGTCTCCATGAGCTGTCATTGAACCCTTGATATCCTATGAGTGACAAAGCCACGAGTGGGATACCTAGAGTTCAATTACAGTGAGTGGAGATATTTCTACTATCTCACTGTCACCCATGTCATATTCAATTTATACAACAATTGTGAGTGTCTCTTTTTTCAGTTTTAAAGTTATTTATATTTGTTTGTTGCAAAAAGTGAAAAAAGTGGAGTTTGTGCTGTTTTTTGCCAATTATAAAAAAAAACCTAAAAGATATCTGTAAATGAAACACCACTCATTTTGTAGGTCTTTTTATGCTGAACAACTTTTGTGTTCACAGTATCATGCTATCATTTTTCATTTTAAAGTTATTTGCATTTGTTTGTCGACAAAGTGAAAAGAAAATACATTTTCTGCCTTTTTTGTTAATTATTATGATGTTTTGTTTGTTAATTATAAAAAAAAATAAAAGGTAGCTATAAATGAAACACCACTCATTTTGTAGATCTTTTTGTGCTGCACAACTTTCGTGCTCACAGTACAATGCTATCATTTTTCTTTTTAAAGTTATTTGTATTTGAATACAGTTAGTACTGTTACTGAGGCTGAACATTCTAAATGAGATCCGAACCTTTTGTGACATACCCAGCTGGCCAAGATATCCATTGTGACATACCCAACTGTGAAGATTAAAAGTGATATCTCACATGCTGTCAGTGAGACATTTCTTTTATCTTCATGAAAATATACCCACACATGTTGTACTGTATAAATATACTTATGCTACTTGTGCTATAAGTTAGTAATGTTTTGGTTAATGTTATGGTTCAACCTAAGGTTACAGTATCCATTATTTAATTTATGTATGAATTTAATACTTTAATGATCACTTGTAATCCTAATTCATGTTGGTAAGGTATTTTTGTGTTTTTATTTTATTGATACACAATAAAAATGTTATTGAGAAAAAAATAGCAAACTACATGAGTTGTGTTTAGGAGGTCATAATTCTCCACAGAAATATATTGGGGATTGGTAATGTAAGAATTAGGTGTTTATTTTTCTGTGCTTAGTAATCCATCTGTGTTACCATATGAAGAAGGCTAGTCAGATAGTGGATTGCTTGGAGGTTTTTCTTAATAATTTTCAAATGGAGTTACCCCCTTTTACTTTTTATGGGATAATGAATAAATGACGATAGACGTCATTTATTATTGGGGCTTTCCACCTCCTTGAGTACATTAGGCATTACTGCAAGGGTTGTTTACCTCATAACAATATTTATCATCTTCTAGTTACCAATGATGACATGTACAGATTTTCAAATTAAGCAGTGGGATACATTGTTTGATGATATTCCTTTTCTGCTAACTATTAGAGTTTGTAGACCTGGAATGATAAAAAAAAATTATGTATTCAATAGTATTGGGCTTCTAGTACTTTCTACAGTGCAGATCCACTGCCAAGCTTATTGGGTGTTTACTGTTGGGTTTTGAATTTCCATTATAGATATCTGTATACTTAGGACACCCATCCGGGCCCTGTCTGTGGGCATCCATGTTCATATTTTACTATTTTTATGACCAACAGGTGGCTTTTGATTTAGTGTTATAAAAACTGTGTTCTTTCTACCACCTTTTCCCCTATGTGAGTTTGCTTGACTAATCACTTGTTATTTCATTTGGACCATGTTGTAGCCCTTTTATAAAGGGAATTTTATAAAGAATGCTTTAGTTTACATTTCTGACCAAAATACTAAACCCAGTCATATTTGTTGACTATGGGAATAAATGATCATATATTAACTTGAATAGAACTTTTATATTTTGTCATCTGAGGTTTCATCATATGTTACTCCTGATGAACTACACTGGGTAGGTTACTTGTACAATAAAACATCAGTGGGCTTACCAAGGACTGTAGCAAACTTATATAACCTCTCCTTCATTATATCACTCTTTATTTGTTTCTCCATTAACTTATCCCAAACAAAAGGTAGAGATTGTAATTTGACTTTAAAAGGCTATCTTTTCATGTACTTAGAATACAGCGAATTGAATCACTCTCCAGAAAGTCACATAATTTATGTCAGTTAGGAAAGGCTTTATAAAGGGCTGGTATAGGAGTTTAGGGTTACCAGAGACTGAGATTGTCACAGTTAAAATAATGTTAGGAGTTCACTTTTTAGGACTGGGGTTAATGATTGCTTTTTTTTCCTTTTGATAGGAATAGATTTATTTTAGCTTTTGTAATTTATAGATTTATAGTGGTTAAAATATTTGCTGTTTTGGGGGGAAGTGGGGAAGATGTTAACGATCCCAACAAGTATACATGCATGAGGATCCTTTTTGTTATATGCCATATGCTTCTAAAATTACTTAGTATGCAGTCATGGTTTTTCAATGGGTGATACTAATATCAAATTAGCATCATGGAATGTTAAAGGTTTACGTTCCAAAACAAAAAGGATGCAGATTATTCAATACTAAAACTCTTTGGGCTATAATATTATTTTTTTGTAAGAAACACTCCTTTTAACCTCTGAATCAGACTTGCTTAAAAGATTTAACTATAAAATAGTTTATGGGGCAGAAAAATTGACTTCTAAACAGTGGTGGCTGTTTTGATAGATGGGAATATAAACTTTCAACCTGAAAAGACTATTCTAGATCTGGAAGGAAGATATGTCCTTGTTGTGGGTAAAATTAATCAGATCAACATGTTACTGGGGTCAATTTATGTCCAAATACAAATTCTGCATCCTTTTTAATGCATCTAGCCACTATTATTTCCTCCTTTTTGTCATATACTATAGTATTGGGAGGTGACTGGAACCTGCCTCTAGACCCTGTTTTAGATAACCAACAGTTCCAAGTCAAACTGTCCAGGTGGATAATAAAGCTCTAGTTGATTTACTCCAGATATGTAATTTTGTTGACCCCTGGAGAGCTTTACATCCCAAAGTCAGGAAGTATTCGTTTTACTCTCCAGTTCGTAACTCTCTTTCAAGAATAAACTTTTTTTTTATCACTAAATTTATTTTACCCTCATTACTGAACTCTCAAATTATACCTAGAATCCTTTCAGACCACTCTTTAATTGATTTACATACTGTATCAAACTGGCCTCCCCTACTGTGAAACATTCCACATGGAGACTAAATAACAGTGTAGTAACACAGGATTATATTATTAGCTTCTATTAAAAACCTTTGGGAGGTTAATGTCAGATCCTCTGAAAAAATAGATATGGTTTGGGTTGCTTGCAAATGCTATATCAGGGGTGATTTTATAAGATTTGCTGCTAAACAGAAGTGCCAGAGGCTAGAAAAACTAAAATAATTAGAATCCAGAATTGTTTACTTGGAAGGTCTCAACCAGAATTCCCTGTCAGATAAGGACAGTCATGAACTTCATCTTTTAAAAGAAGAGTTTCTTCTGATTTCTAAAGAAACAACAGAATTTACTATTCTTTGGTCCAAAGCTAAATATATAGATCCAGGAGACAAACCAAGTAATATTTTAGCTAACAGATTGAAACATTTAGAACAGTCTAAATATGTTGAAGCAATTACCTTAGGGGATAATAACTGGGTTTTAACGGATTATCAGTAGATTCTGGCTGAGTTTTTAAAATTTTACAGGCAGTTATATGGACCTATTGAGAACACCCCCTTAGGCAAGGATCTAAGAGACTATTTGAACAACTTTACTTGTCCTCAAAATAATGAAGAGCAGGCAAATGTTTTGATATCTCCAGTGACCCTCCAAGAAATCATTACAGCTATTGATAATTTACAGCTGAATAAGTCACAAGACCCAGATGGTCTTACTGCAAACTTTTATAAAACTTTTAAGGACACACTAGTACCAATCCTAATTCAGTTATTCTCATACATTTTAAATGTTGGGATTACAGAAATTTATTTCTTGGAAGCTCTCTTAATTCTATTACCCAAACTCAATAAAGCAAAAGATAAAGTTAATTATCACCGTCCCATCTCCTTCATAAAATATGACATAAAAATTTTAGCTTATATTCTAGCTCAAAGAATAAAAAAAAATTTGGCATCCTTTAATGTGTAAAGATCAGGTGTGGTTTATTTCCTATAGACAGGCATCTGATCATCTTAGAAAACGTACACATATTTTTTCCGCATCCAGGTACTCCAGGCATCCGGCAGCTCTGGTGTCACTGGATGCGGAAAAAGCCTTCAACAGAGTAGACTGTAACTTTCTTTTTGAAGTTTTAATTAGATTTGGATTCCCTCCCCTATTTATCAAATGGCTTAAAACCTTATACTCTTCCCCCACTGCAAGGATTTTTTGTAATAGCATACCCCCCCTTAAGTTATTCTTTGGGACCAGACAAGGTTGCCCTTTGTCCCCTGTCTTGTTTAACTTTTATCTAGAACCACTTATTTATTTTTTAAATAAGAACCCCTTAATTAGAGGAATTCAAATAGGAGACAAACAATTAAAACTTTCAGCATTTGCAGATGATCTTTTATTACACATCACTAATCCAATTATCTCTAGTAATGCAGCTTGCCATACCATTCAGGAATTTAGACTTTTTTCTAACTACAAATTGAACAAAAATAAGACAGAGGTTATGCCCTTAAATAATTTTCTATTAAAAAGGGAACTCTCACATCTAGGGCTCTCATGGCTTCAATCAGGCTTAAATTTTTGGGCATTAATTTATCCACAGATCAGACACACAACTTATTAAGTTAAATTTAAAAGATCTGATAACTAAATTGACTTAAGATTTAAAGAAATGGCAAAATCTTCCAATTTCATTCTGGGGAAGAGTGAATATAATTAAAATGAACATCTTCCCTAGATTGTTTTACCTGCTCAACATGTTAAACATATTCTTGCCTTTGAATTGGTTCAAGCATATTCACACTCTTATAAATAACTTCATATGGCAAGGTAAAGTCCCTAGAATTGCTTTAAATAAACTAATGCTTCCAAAATTACACAGGGGCATTAAATTGCCTAATTTTGCATTATACTATATGTCCTCTCACCTAAACAAATAGTTCAAATGGTTTCAGAATTTATCAAGAACTGACTTATATAATCCTACATGGTTGGAATTAGAACTTGCATTATTGAAGAAATATAAACTACCACCAGGAGTTATATTCTGTGTTAAATTTAAAAATATTCTTAAAACGGTTAAATACTCAGTAATTGGAACTTTTTTAAAAGTGCATAACCAAATCTGTAACTTTCTAGGCATTAACCTACACCAGGATATTAATCAGCCTATATTATGTAATCCAAATTTCACTATAAATGGTAAGTCATTTTCCTCACATTGGTTACCTGTTTTTTGTAACTTTTTGGTTGCATCCTTTTTAAGACAGGGTCAAATTTGTCCTTTAAATATGTTTCTCAGGGAACACGAAATGAGCAAAAAATGTATTACCAATTTATTACTTGTTAAAATAGCATTAAAGGCATGCTTAGGGCCCTTCCCTTGGAAGACAGATTTCCAAGAACTGATAAACCTACTTAAAATGGTAAGTAACATGAAACATCCTATTGCTAACATGTATTTAACTTTACTGTCCACTAAATTTACTGACCAACAATTATAACCAAATTACTGGCACAAAGAATCTGAGCTGACACCTCAGAACTGGTCTAAGTTATGGATAAACATTTACAAATACATTCCATTAAATAATTTAGGTTAATTCAGTTTAAATTGCTGCACAACGCATACTGGACAACTGCTAAATTATATAGACATGAATTAATAGACTCAGATGTCTGTACAAGATGTAATGCTGGTTCTGACTCCCTCTCCCATATGTTGTGGTTTTGCCATAAAATACAGACTCTTTGAGAGGAAATCAGAATTAAAATCTTCTGCAACCTACGTCTGAGTCTCCCTTTTTATATAGATAATTGTATTTTAGGGAACTATGATGATAATATCTCATCTTCAGAAAAAGTGACAATTTCTTTATTTGCTATTTCAACTAAACAAATAGCCTATAAATACTGGGCAGATAAATCTATTCCATCTTTTAGAGAATGGGTTCTAAATATGAGACATAATCTACAACTTATATATTTGATAAACTGTTTTTATAACAGACAGAAATATTTATTTCAAATGTGGGGCAAGCTTCATAAGCTCATTTCTGAAATTTAATTTCCTTTTTTATATCTGTCTCTCTCCTTGGGATACGCAAGCCTGTCAGGTCAAAATATTATATGAAACATATGAAAAAGATATTTTGTTTCCCACACCCTAATCTTATTTTCTTTTTCTAGGCTGTGTGGTTGTTAATGTACTTTGTGTAATGGTATTACATTATTATTTTTTTCCTAAACATTTCTTATCTTATAATTAATGACTAATATTCTATTACTCATTAGATTTTACTTATGTTTTAAAACAAGGTAATTAATCTACATATCTCCTCATTTATTGTATGTTGACACAATCTGTGATACACCAGGACTATTTTTTATTCTGTGTAAGATCTTTATATTCTTTTGGGATCTCAAGGGTTTTGTTTTGTTTTGTTTTGTTTTGTGGGGTGGGGGTTAGGGGGTATAATTGTACATCACTTTTTTTTGTTTAGGACTTTAGTACCCTTTCCACATCTGTTGTTGTTGACTTGTTTTTTTCTTATTGTTCTATTTATATGTATTTGTTTATAAATTTGAATAAAGAAAAGAAAGCAAAAAAACAATTGTTTTCTCCCTGATTTTAGAATTCTTTATTAAAGAATCTTTGGGTAAGTGCAGTGTTTAACTAGGAAAAGGTATGTGCGTTTAATCTCCAAGACATTTTGCATACAGTCTCTCAAATAGAATTATAATTTAGCTCTAGTTTTCAAACTCAAATACCAAGCTTTGCAGTTTTCTTCTGTTTTGTCACTTAGTATTTTGTGCATTAGGTACATGGCAGAATTAAAATCAAGCACTTTGAGAACTGTTTTTTGACTGCACTTATTTGTGAAAAGGATGTGGGTGGGGAGCTTTAGCATTCTGTTCAACTGCAGTACATCTTCTACTGTGTTTTTATTTTCCACCATAAGGAAAAATCTCAAATGTGGTTGTCTCAAAGTATTCAGCAAAATATGTTTCTTTTTTATTCAAATATTTTGACCTAGTAATTGCTATAATACAAGTCTTATATGTAGGATATAGCATTTGTAGATTTTATTTATTTATTGAAATTTTGGTAACCGTGGAAGCCCACTGGAACCAGAGGTCCCTTTTTCAATCACACTGTATGTAAATGATCACATTAGGTATAATCACATATGTTTGATTAATACATAATTTGTGTAGCTGTCCATGAAAGTTGGTTACTGCGCTATATGTGCCCAGCCAAATTCTCTGTCAGTCGAGAACAACAGGATCACCAACGGAAACTGGGTAAGTGGTAGGTTAAAGTAACTACAGCAAACCAACAAACCTCACACTCTCCCCAATACCAATCTAAGGAGGACAGGAACTATGGAGTTGTGGTACAAAAGCTTTACTATGTACAATTCCACATCAAAGATAATGTGCTGTTCATATAGCTCGGTGTGAGTGAACCTCTGTAGACTGTAAAAATCACCCAATGCCATTTCATGCCAAGACAGGAACTTTCTTATGGGTGCACAACAGGTTAAAATCTTATCTTATTCAGGTCACCAAATGGTTGCATTACAAGGAGGTCACTAATTCAAAAGTATCCAGAATTTAAAGTGACACATAAAAAATATACAATTATTAAACATTAGTTAAAATATTATTAAAAATCATGTTTAAGTTACTCATCCTGGTAGTAATTCACTAATACAAGAGTCATATCAAAGATAAAGATAGTTGTTTCTGTGAAAGCCTCGTGCTATATAATCAGATATATAAATAATCCATTCATTACATTCTGTGACACAAACATAGTTCATTCAATCCGCCACTTGGGTATTTAATTCTGAGGTTATGGTAGCTTCTTGTGCAATTTCTTTAAATGTAAGTGCAGGACGTGACACCAAATTCCAAGGTCATTTCAAAGGACACCATGGTGGGACCTGAAGCTGCACGTAATAAATAGACAAATTCCTATTAGTATCACAATAAAAGAAGCCCTGATGCAAATGCCATTCTGTACATTTAAGAATTCAGACCAGAAAAACACCAGTATATATAATCATGTTTCATTTTTAGTCAACAGCCCTGACACAGTGTTTTGTATACTCCAAATAGCTGTCGGCATATGCTTTATGGTCTGTCATATACCCATTGTCATACATGCATTCCCGATATGTATTTTACTAATGAAAGAAATGTGTTTGCTGCTATAGGTTAGGTTTTAGTGAAATCCATTGTCAGAGAGTTCCTAGTTTACTAATGCTAAATACCTTTTAGCTGTCCTTACAATATAGAATTGCTGAGTGATCATTTATGTACACGCTGCTATGATATTAGTGTTAATGAGATTTAGTAATGGAATTTTCCTGACCATGCTGAATGCGGACAAGTACTGTCAGGAGACAAGAATGTATTGTTCTCTATGACTATAAGAAAGCCCAAGGTTAAGTAACAGCTACTGAGCAGAAGATGTATGGAGAATATGCTTATTTTCTCTGTAGATAAGGGAAGCTGAAACAATAGCGTAGTGAGTCAGCATTGAGCAGATGCCGGGGAGCTAAAGGATTTTCTTACTGTTTGCAAACCTAACTGGCAGTTTGTTTGTATTGTGTGAAACAAGCATAGAGTTTTCATTCAGGGAGATTGGGAAGTGATTTCTTTTCTCACTGGATTATGAATTTCACCTATATAGCATTCCAGAACATCAGCATACTTGTGGCTAACATTGTGCAACACTGAGGTTTATTTAAAAGTTGTAGAAAATGTCATAACAATTGCAAGGTTGATCCTGTACATGCTGCTTGAAAATATGATTGCTAAGTTAGTTTGTAAATCAGCACTTTGGCATAATAGTATGTACTAGATGTAGTGGTAAATAAATTATGTAATGCTTGAAGGATGGCTTTATCAAAATCTTTATTTGGGTCAGTGTAACTGATAACAATGCTTGGGAATACACAGATCACCTAAGAAAGTAAGGATAGTGAAGACAGTATCATAAAACGTAAAATAACCAACAAAAAATATACCTTAAAATAAAGTACTAATGTATATTTGTAAGGGCATACACTTCACAGATTAATATCATTTATAGGACAACATGTGATAGACGTTAAACAAAGTCTTGACCTGTGTACTCTCAGGTGCTGTAATACAGAATTTAAAGATATAGTACTTCTTTAAATAAAATAAAATATAAGTTAATTTTGTGTTTTCACAGACTTTAAAAATGTTGTAACTGTAAAAAACAGTTATTGGAATATGTATTCAACTGATTAATGGCAGACAGGCTGATGAGGTTGGTAAACTGGAGTCAGTAGCATGATTTCTACATATTAAGATTGGTAGTAGCAGTAGAGGGTGTTTTATTGGCTCATTCTAATTTTATTTTAATTCTCAGGAATTATTTACATTGGAGGTACATAAGGTAATTTTATTGTTTTTTACAGCTGGAAAATCAAAACATAGTGAAGTTTCAGCCACAATAAGGTGGTTAGAATTTTATATAGATATGCTTGGTCACCGGTATCGTATGTTAAGCGTAAGTCATAAGCTAAAGATGGAGGTTCAATAATTGTAATCGGTACATTATTTTTGTTATGAAATTTCAGAATTCTGCTGGAAGAAGCCATTACATATTTGGCGAAACATTAGGGTAGTTAAATAAAGAAGACTTCCGACAAAAGTGGTTGTGTTGAGGCATTTTTTTCCCAGAGAGGTCCATCACCTACAACCTTGTTGCTGACAAGTCCCACTATAGACCAGCTCCACATCTGAATTTACTTCAAACAACAGTGATTTCCCACCAGAGCATACTCCTTTGCAAAACTGAAACAATAGCCCTAGTCAAGAAAACTGGATAAATACAGGACCAGTTTGGCATCTCAGTTGAGTAGAGCCCAATACTGCAGACTGGGTGACTGCCCTGACTCCCAGAAATGGTATGTATACTTTTCCTGTAATTTGGCATAGCTGCTAATAAATATTTTATACACTGTAACTGTGTTTCTCTGTCATATCATTGCCCACTAAGAACAAATCCATGATAAGGGCTTTCTATAGAAATCATACAAATTTACATAGGTTTCACTGTTAATAACACGTGATTCATTATGTTAATACATCTAGAGACAGCTTTTTGCTCTAACCAAAAGAGGTGTAAATAAACCAGCATAAGTACTGGAAAAAAATCAGAATGGGTTGGTACAAACTCCATTCCCATTTACGGTACATCAGTCAGCATCCCCAGCACAACCTTAGTTAGAGATGATTGTTATTAATGGTTCACCCATGCCACAGCAACAATGAAGTTGCCAGCGTAAAGTACAGTGCCAGCACTTTGCCAACACCAGACACCACGCTCCAACTACCTGTGGTCTGGCAGAAGGAGCGTCCGAAATAATGGGGGGATATGTCCCCTGCACTCCCACTTATTTATATAACAAACTCCGGGTTGCACCTTGGTAGCAAGATGGGCGAACTGCGGACTTGCAACATTGCCTGACGCCAAAAAATCTAAGTTGCACAAGATACGTGTGACATTATTCCACCTGCAATGTCACGGCGGCAATAATCTGTCAGCACATTAATGGGATATGGTTATTAACCACCTGCTAAGTAAGTAACATATCACCAGTATTGAATGGCAGTGCTAGTAAAACATTTACAACAGAATTCATTTGGTTACAGAAAAGCTGATATCTCAAAGCACTCATTAAGTATCAGAGCATACAGACTACCTAGTTTCACACTCCAAAATGATCCTTTATGGAGGAGAAGATTACTGAGATCCCCTTCCTGTGATCCCACACTGACCTGTTCTAGTCCTTAAAATTTCCATGCATGGGACACCTTTCCTCTTGCAAATCTGACGCACGCTACAAGCATGTTAGGGTATCTTCTGCTTGGATCTCTCTAACGTGTTCTCCTATTCTCAGCCTGAATGCCTATACTGTTTTCCTGCTGTAGAATGCACTGCATTCACAGACTGCCATCTAAATGTTGCTAGCAGTGTTGCATGTGAGGTTTCTGATCTCAAACCTCCTGTCGCTAATCAGATGCATAAAATGTTTGTCTTTGATAACATGCTTTGTTAAGCTTTGAGAAAATGGGTTAGGAGAGTTATGGTCCAACAGAGTGAGGAGGTAGGAGGGATGCTTGAGTGAGTGGACATTTTGGATTATTGGGGGGAGGATAGAGAAGAGGTTAAAGGAAGTGGAACTGAGCCAGGGGGACCCAGGTCTAGGGACACTGAGTTGGGGGAACCAAGACCAGAGGGCAGAAGATAGCAGTAAGGAGGACAAAGGGAATGAGAGGAGGAGGAGGGGATGTGGTGACAGACAAAGAGTAGGGAGGGGATCAGGACAGCAGGAGTAAGGGGGTAGTAGGTGAAGGTGAAGGATCTGTGGAAAAGCATTCCATAGTACTGAAGGGAAAGGTGAAGGGAGAGGGTGATGAGATTGGAGGAGTAACTGATGGGTGTCAGGATGGAATGGGTATTGGGGGAGCACTGCTGAGAAAACTACAATGGGGCAGATGGAGGAAACAAGGTGCAGAAGGATGAAGGGACAACTGGAGGGAGGGGGTGGGAGGATGGGAAGGAAGCAGATGGTAAATGAGGTGGCATCTTGGTGCTTGGGGACTCAGTACTAAGAGGTGTCAGGTGGGGTGGCAAGGGAGAGAAGCATAGTCATGTTTGGGTGAAGGCCATGCCAGGAGTGACAGCGAAAGGGGTGGGACAATCTATCCTGAAGTATGCTAGAAGGGGTAGGGAAAACCTCACCTAATTCTGCACTTGGGGACAAATGACCTAGCTGATGGGACGGTAGATGTAGTGAAGATGAGGTTTGATGAACTAGAACCAATTTGTGAGGGGGCAGTAGATCAGTAACTTTCTCAGAGGTACAGCAAGAAAACTGAGAATACAGGAATTTAACAAATGGTTGGGAACCTGGTGTCAAGACAAAGGATATGGGCTGGTAGGAGGAGTGACCTGGGATGACAGCATACTGTATGCTAAAGATAGGCTGCACTTGAATAAAGAGAGCAAGAAAGTGTTAAAGCAGAGGATTGGTGAGTACTTAGAAGCAAAACTGAATTTAAACTAGGAGCAGGGGGTAGCAAGAGGGTTAGAGGTATGCAGAGGCCTCAGGATGGGAAGCCATATGGGCTTAACCCCATAACAGTGAAACAGAACTAGGGGCAAGTACTAGAGAGAGAGTCAGAAAAGGAGGGAAGGAGGGGGAGAGAATGTAAGGGGATGGAAGGTGGTGTCCTTGAATGTTAGAAGCTTGGGGAATAAAATTGCGAAACTACAGACTCTCATGGAGGAGAGGGAGGTGTACATGGCGGCCATCACCAAAACATGGGCAACCAAAACCATGACTGGGACCTGGCGGTTCCAGGATACAGGATATTCCGCAAAGACAGAGTCAATGGTAAAGGCGGGGGGGGGGTCGTGCTTTATGTGAGAGAGGGGCTGAAGTGTGTAAGGGAGGAGGGGGAGGAGGGCAAAATGGAGTCCCTCTGGGTGCAAATCCAGGACACCAGGAATAGGACACTAAGATTGGGAATGGTGTACAGACTGCCCTCCCAAACAGAAGAGTTGGATCAGAAACTAGCGGGGCAGATTCGGAGGACCTGTGGGATCGGGGGTGTGGTGAAAGTGAGGGACTTCAACCTGCCGGGAGTGGATTGGAGCATCCCTGGCACCAAAAATAGAAGAGAGCAGATAGTACTGGATGCCTTCCAGGATATCTTCCTGATGCAGTTGGTCGGCGAACCAGCCAGGGAAGGGAACATCCTTGACCTCCTACTGACTAATGAGGAGAGTGTGAGGGAACTGAGGGTGGAATAACCACTGGTGGGGAGCTACCACAAGTCAGTATGGTTCCAGTTGCATATGGATGAGGAAGGGGTTGGATCCAACACAAAGGTGCTGAACTTTAGGAAGGCCGATTTCACGAGGATGGGTTGGGTGGTACAGGGGTTACTGGCCAGAATTCAGCCTAATATGGACACGAACCAGAGGTGGGAGCTCATAAAGCTAGGGATAGTAAAGGCAACCAAATCCTGCAGCAAAGCCCAGAGTAAAAGGACTAGGTCCAAGAAACCTATCTGGGCAAGCAAGGAAGTCATGGACAGGGTAAGGAAGAAAAGAGACTCCTTTAGGGGATACAAAAACTGGGAGGGGGGAGGATAGGGAGGAGTATCTGAGAGAAGCGAAGGAGGTGACTACAGCAGTAAGGGCAGCCAAGACATTCAGGGAACTCAGGTTGGCACAGGGCATTTAAGAGGGGGAGAAGAACTTCTTCAGGTACATCAGGGAGAAAAGGAGTTGTAAGGACCAGATAGAAAGGATTAAGAGGGGGGATGAGTGGAAAAGGGGGGCAAAAAGGCAGAAGCACTTAACGACTACTTCTGCTCAGTATTTACTAAGAGAGGAGGGGATACCAAAGTGGGTGGGAGAGTAGGAACTGAGGGGGGTGGGGTGACAGACGGGGAAATCACAGAAGGTAGAGCGCTGGAGGCATTAAGGGCACTAGGGGTGGACAAAGCACCAGAGCTGGATGGCGTTCACCCAATGGTACTGAAGAGGCTAGCAGGGGTCCTGCCGGGGCTCTTGGCAGGCCTATTTAATGCCTCACTGGACTCAGGATGTGTACCTCAGGACTGGAGTATGGTTCACATGGTTCCCCTCCTCCCCTCCATAAGAGCAGCCCCAAGGATGAACCAGAGAACTATAGACCAGTGAGCCTCATGTCCATAGTGGGAAAACTAATGGAGACAATCCTGAAGGAGAGGCTGGTGTCCCTGCTGGAGTCCAGTGTGCTATGGGACAGTACACAGCATGGCTTTGTCATGGGCAAATCCTGCCAGACCAACCTGGTAGAATACTATGACTGGGTGACTAGGCAAGTGGACAAGGGCCATGCGGGGGATGTCCTGTACCTGGATTTCAGTAAGACATTCAACTTGGTGCCGCGTGGGAGACTTGGAAGAAAGCTAGAAGGCACAGGGGCGGGTGCAAAAACCGTGGGATGGGTGGTGAACTGGCTGCAGAGAAGGCAGCAGAGAGTGGTGGTGGGAGGAGAACTCTCACCCCTAAGGGCAGTGATGATTGGGGTTCTGCAGGGCTCAGTGTTGGGGCCAGTGTTATTTGGGATATTTATTGCAGACATTTCTGTGGGTATCAAGACTAAGATCAGTCTATTTGCTGATGACACCAAGATGGGAGCGGTGGTGGATGACCTGGGAGGGTGGCAGGGTTTTCAGGAGGATCTGACAAAGCTGGAGGCCTGGTCAGATACCTGGCAGCTGGGGTTCAATGCCAAGAAATGCAAGGTGCTGCATTTTGGGGCAAAGAATTCAAGGAGAAACGACCAACTGGGGGGAGTGCAGCTAGCCAAAATTGAGGAAGAGAAAGATCTGGGGGTGGTCATCATGGGATCAATGAACAACTCAGCACAGTGTAGGAAGGCAGCAGCAAGGGCCAACAAAATGTTGGGTTGTATCACAAAGGGTATAACCTCAAGGAGGGGGAAGGTGATTCTGCCATTGTATAGATCGCTGGTTAGACCTCACCTGGAGTACACGTGCAGTACTGGCGCCCGTACATGAAGAGGGACATTAAATTACTAAAGGGGGTGCAGTGCAGAGCAACAAAGATGATCCAGGGCCCGGGGGACTTAACATACAAAAGTAGGCTGAGAGAGCTGAACATGTATTCACTGGAGGAGAGGAGGGATGGGGATATGATCGAGACCTTCAAGTACATGAGAGGAATGAACAAGACTGGTATGGAAGGACTATTCAAAGTAAGGCTGGGACAGGACACTCAAGGCCTTGAAATGAGATTGGAGGGTGGAAGGTTCAGGAGGGAAATCAGAAAACTTTTTTTTATGGAGAGGGTGGTGGCAGAGTGGAACGCACTACCAGCGGAGGTGGTAGCCTGTAGAACAGTGGGCTGCTTCAAGAAGGGCTGGGCCAGGGCAAGAGGGAGGATCAAGAAGGGGGGTAAGGAGGGAGGGCAGCTGCAGAATAGAGCTGCTAGCTGCAAAATTGAGCAGACTCCATAGACCAATAGGTCTTTTTCTGTTGGCAGTTTTTTTATGTTTGTATGCTCATATGCTTACAAAATTTACATTGGCCTCAGGGGGGCATAACCCATGGGTTTAGAACCAGCCTGGTGATAATCTCATGCCCTGGTTTCATAGAGCATACCAGTATATCTCTTTGGTTTATAGCTTGCCTAAAAAACGTTTGTGGTAGCTTCCTGAGGCTATGGCCCCAAACTGGGTCAGCCTGTATTATTTGCTGACTTTTCTGGACTACTTCTGTAATCTGTTGGGATTTATAGAAACATAGAAGTTGATGGCAGATAAGGACTGCAAGGCCCATCCAGTCTGCCCATTTATTTTTCTACTTTATGAATGTGCCATCGGCCTTTGCTTTGTCGATGGCCTATCTATTCATACTCATCTGTATTGCTCCCTTATGCCTATCCCATGCCTGTCTGAAGCCCTGCACTGTATTCATATCCACCACTTCCTGAGGTGGGCAGCTCCATGCATCCACCACCCTTTCTGTGAAAAGAACTTCCTCATGACACCCTTAATTGGTCTCCTCTAATCTCATGCTGTGTCCTCTTGTCCTGCTGTTTTTCTTATATTGAAACATGTTAGACTCTTTCACCTTGTTAATGCCCTTAAGTTGTTTGAATGTTTCGATCATATCGCCTCTCTCCCTCCCTCCTTTGCTCTAGGGTATACATATTGAGCTCCGTTAGTCTGTCCTCATATGTTTTCTGATGCAGTCCCTGCACCATTTTGGTTGCCCAACTCTGGACTGCCTCAATTTGGTTAATGTCCTTGTGAATGTGCGGCCTCCAGTACTGCACGCAGTACTCCAGATGGGACCTAACCAGTGTCTTGTAAAGAGGGATTATTACCTCCCTCTTACGACTTGTGATACCCTACTAATACACCCCAACATCCCCCTAGCCTTACCTACTGCTTTAGTGGTCCGCTTGGATGATTTCAGGTGATCTGTGATGATGATGCCCAAGTCTCTTTCTTCCCTTGTGACTGCCAGCAACTCCCCTCCCAGCCTATAGGTGGCTTCAGAGTTTCTCTTCCCTATATGCATGATCTTGCACTTCTTTGCATTAAACCCCAGTTGCCACTCTTCCGACCATTTTGCCAGTTTATCCAGATCTCTTCTCATTATTCCCACCCCATCTGGATCATCTACTCTATTGCAGATCTTGGTGTCAGCTGCAAACAGATAAACCTTACCATCCAGTCCATCTGCAATGTCACTGATGAACGTATTTAAGAGGACTGGCCCCAGGACTGATCCCTGAGGCACCCCACTTGTGACTTGCATCTCTTCTTACTGTATACCGTTTACCACCACTCTCTGTTTTCTGCCCGTCAACCAGTTTGCCACCCAGTTGACCAACTTCTGACCCACCCCAAGCCTACCCAGCTTATTATTCAATCTTCTATGTGGAACAGTATCGAAAGCTTTGCTGAAGTCAAGGTAGGCAACATCAACTGCTCCCCCTTGGTCCACCACTCTGGTTACCCAGTCAAAGAAATCTATGAGATTAGTTTGACAGGACCTTGCCATTGTAAACCCATTCTGTCTTGAATCCTGTGCTTCTATGGATTCCAGGTGTTGCACTATCCTTTCCTTAAGGAGTGCCTCCATAATCTTGCCCACTACTGAGGTAAGACTGACTGGTCTGTAGTTCTCTGCCTCCTCTCTGCCACCACTCTTGTGGAGCAGGATCACATGAGCCCTTTGCCAGTCTTCTGGAACCTCTCCTGTGCTCAGAGACTCACTAAACAGTTCTAATAATAGCTCTGCTAGTTCCACCCTTAGCTTGTTTAATACCCTGGGATGTATGCCATCAGGTCCCATTGCCTTGTCCATCCTGAGCTTAGCGAGCTCCTGTAGGACCCTTTCTTTTGTGAAGGGACTAGTGCACACCCCCCCCCCGTGTCTATGGTGCTGAGCTGTGGGCCCTGCCCTACCTTCTCTTCAGTAAATACTGAGCAGAAGTATCTATTTAGGATAGATGCTTTTCCATGGTCCTCCTCCTCACATGCCCCCTTATCCCCTTTGATCTTAGCAATACCCACTCCTGACTTTTCCCTTTCACTAATGTATCTATAGAAAGTTTTGTCACCTTCTTTTACTGTTCATGCTAGTGTTTCCTCAGTTTGGGCCTTTGCCTGCCTTATTGCCTTCCCTGCTTCCATTAGGGAAGTTTGGTATGCCTCCCTATCTTCATTGCGTTGTGTTCCCTTATATTTCCTGAAGGCCAGCCTTTTGGCTGTGACCTTGTCTGCTACTGTTTTTGAGAACCAAAGTGGTTTCTTTCTTCTTTTGCACTTCCTTTTCTCTCTAACTCAATGGGATGTTGCTTCAAGTATTGCATCCTTAATGCTTGCCCACTTTGCCTGTACCCCCACACCTGTATTTCATTTTGCCAGGGCAAGCTTAACTCTGTTGGCCATCTTATCAAAGTCAGCGCCTCTGAAGTCCCATATTTTTGCCTTGGAATGGGATGATTTAGTTCTAGTGGCCAAATTGAACCATACCATGTGATGGTCACTGGCCCCCAGGTGACTTTCTACATTAAGATCTGAAATCCTTTCCCTGTTAGTCAGTACTAGATCTAGGATAGCCCTGTCTCTTGTGGGTTGTTGTACCAGTCGTTTGAGGCCCTCCCCCTGCAGGGAATCCACTATGTGTCTAGTTCTGGCAGATGTTCCTGCTGGTATTGACCAATCTGTATCTGGCATGTTGAAGTCTCCCATTATCAGAACCTCCCCTTTGGCTGTCATGTTTGGTATATCCTCTAACAGTAATGTGTCTATGTCCTCCCCCTGGTCTGGAGTCCTGTAGACAACCCCAGTTCGTATGGCCATCCAATTTCCTGTTTCCAGGGTGACCCATAGTTCTTCTGGCTCCTTATGTGTATTCTAAATTTCTGTAGCTTTGATATTTTCATTTACATAAAGGGCCACTCCACCCCCCTATTTGCATCTTGGTCTCTTATGAACAGTACATAGCCGGGTACTGAAGTCTCCCAAGTGTGGTTACTGGTGAACCATGACTTGCTGCAATACGTTGTGTTAAATTTCATTATTTGTTTCCCTAACCCTGGGAGTTAAAAGGGGGGCCCCTATCCTGGTTTCCAGTTCTCCTTTCTGGTTGACTGACTATTTTCCTATTGTACACTCTCTGTACACATTTTTCTGACATTTCTTGTGCTCTAACATCAGTCAATCTTCTTTATTTTACCAGGTGAAACACATTTGAGACAGACTCATTTGCAAGGTGGATCTGGGTAGGTCATAACAAAAACACTTAAGCTAAATGTTGCTATACTACAATGAGACAATAGTCTGTGTAGAGCAAATGCAAGCTAGGCATAAATAGCAGTGCATACAATGGTGCTAACAGTACAGTAAACCTCAAAAACTCAAATATAACATTGATAGGGCAAGAACAAAAAATATTTACAGAATAATATAAATCAGTATTTACAATATAAACAATACCTGCCCAGTCACAACAAGACTTATGGGATGGGGGGGGCTGGGTGTCAGATAAGGGGAAGTCAAGGGGGGGAGGTGTGAAGGGTAGGACAAGGTGAGGGCTAAGATGTCAGAGATGAGGGGAAGTCAAGGGGGAAGGTAGTAAAGGGAGGACAATAGGGTGTTTAAAAAGAGGAGGGTACTGGGTTGGCAATGGGGTGGACAAAGGAAGACTAGCAGGACACCAAGTGTTGAAGATGTACAAGGGGAGGACAACAGGTCCCTCCTTGAGGGAGCAGTCCCAAGCAAATGGAAAGTAGCGACCATAGTCCCAGTTCATAACAAAGGGCCCCGGGACGAAGTGGGGAACTATAGGTCTATCTTCATTCTCTGCCTCCTTGGGAAGGTGCAGGAGAAATTGGTCCACAACCAATTGCAAGACTACCTTGAGGCACTTTCTCCTAGCCGACATACAACATGGCTTTAGGAAAGGCCATGGCACACACATGGCCCTTATCCGGCTCACATCTGATGTCCTCAACACTATGGATCAGGGCTCTCAGATGGGAGATCTATTTATCGACCTGTCCAAGGCTTTTGACTTGGTCAGCCACAATCTTCTTCACTCCAAACTCCACCTCCTTGGATTGGACAGGCTCTCCCTTTCCTGATTTAAGAGCTACCTACTCAATCAGAGCCAAAAGTTACATGGAGAGGAATCCAGTCCAGTGTCCGACCGGTGGTCTCTGGGTTACCTCAGGGCTCAATCCTGGGCCCCCTGCTCTTCACCCTCTTTGTCAATGACATTGAGAGGGTTAGTGGGCTGAGCAAACTCAGCCTCTATGCGGACGACACTGTCATCTACTGCAGTGACCCACTACCTAGTGTCATCACTGCCAAGTTGCAAGCTAGCTTCTCAGCACTTGAAGCCTGGTTCTCCACCAACTCCCTAGTACTGAATGAGGAGAAGACCAAGGCTGTCCTGTTTGGAAACAGACGTCTCGGTACTGTCAGTGGTGACCTGCTCCAGCTCCAAACAGCCCAGGGGAAGAGATGTGAGGTCCTTGACAGGATCAAATACCTGGGGATCCTCCTTGACCAGGAGCTGTCCTATAAACCTCACATTGACTCCCTAACTAAATCCATCTACCAGAGGATTGGACTCCTCTACCACCTGGGACACTCTCTTTCTGATGAGGCTTGGCAAGCTATCACCAATTGCACCCTGCTCCCCACCCTCTTCTATGGGGCCCCCTCCTACAGTTCCTTAGAGAAGGGGAACTACGTAAACTCACTGTGTTCTACTATAGAGTGGCACACTTTGCCATCAATGATCCCCCCCCCAGGAGGCACCACTGTGAGGTCTTAGCAGACCTCCACTGGCCCACCATATGGCACAAGTTGGCCTACTCCTCTATCTGCCTGACCTACAAATTCACCACCATTGGCCCTCCTCCTCACCTGCATGGCCTGCTCAAACCTAGAATACATTGCCATAACACGAGACCCTCAGCTGGCTGTCACCTTGACATCCCACGGGTACGCACCAACCCGGGCAAGTCTTCTTTCAAATACGCTGCCCCGCACTTATGGAACACACTCCCAGCAAATTTGGTTGATAGGCCTTCTCTCCAAGGATTCAAGTTGGTCCTCAAAGTGTACCTCCTGGAACTCGGCCTCTGCGGCTGTAATTGTTAGCCCCCACTCCTTCCCCTTCCTATGTAGGTCTCAACTGTGACTATTGTATTCCGTGCCCATTCCTATGAATGTGTCAACTATGACTACTGTTACTCTAATGTATTATGCCAAATGTAAATACCGTATTGTCAACTGCAATTTCTGTCACTCCAATGTATGTAACAATTTTAACCACTGTATTATTGTCCATTGTATGTAACCATTGCTTTATGTAACTAATTCTGGATTGCCCCTGAAAAAGAGACCTTTGGTCTCAGTGGGCTCACCCAGTTATCAAAATTTGAATAAATAAATAAATGTACAAGTAGTATACAGGGTTCAAGATACAGGGCTCAGCTACTTAAAGCAGTCACAAGATTCACTGAACTTATGAAGGAACAGAGCCTTAAAGAAGGCCCAGTTTACTGGTATTGCAAGCTTTAGAACCTTTTGCATGTTGTTCCATATCCCTAGAAGGGGATGGCTTATAGCTACTGCCCCAACGCATGTCCTGATCTTAGGGACAACCAGGGAAATCAGGGAAAGGCTTCTCAGAGCGTAGCAGCCAGTGGGAGAGATGGGCAGACAGACGGAAATGTATTGTGGAAGTTTGTTGATTATAGCCCTATATGTCCAAAAGACTGCATTCCTGTGGCATCTGAAACTAAGTGAAGACCAACCAACCATGGCGTAAAGAGCGCAGTGATGGGTACGATATGGTGCATCCATGATAAATCTGATCGCCCGATGATATAGTGTGTCTAATTTAGACAAGGCAGAACTCGGGCCTTGCCTGTAGATAAAATCTGCATAATCCACGAGTGGCAGGAATATAGTTTGGGACTAGACTAACCCTTGCTTCTTGTGTAAGCAGGTTCTTAATTCTGAAGAAAAGACCAAGTCACTGTCTCAGTTTCTTTGCAAGCTTCTCCATGTGTTCCACAAATGAAAGTCTGGGGTCAATCCACAGGCCCAAGTACTTGAATTTTAGTCACAAATTCAAGGGTCTCGCATAGTAGAGTGATGACCTGCAGGGCCATGGCAGAGTTACGTGCCTTTGGTGCAAGAACAAAGGGTGAAAATAACATTGCCTTGATTTTTTTGGCATTGAGTAATAACTTCAAGTGCAGAAGATTTTTCTGCAGGGTGTTGAATTCATCTTGCAGGTCTGCATATGCTGACTCTGGGGTGGGACTTGCTATGTACAGGACTGTGTCATTGACTAAGAGATGTATATTGGCCAAATTGACCCCGGTATCAATATTGTTTATATAAATTGTGAACAATAGTGGGCCTAAAATGGACCTTTGAGGGACCACCCTTAAAAGGGGTTTTAGAGGGGAAGATCCCCACCATCCTTGACACTCTGGTGGCAATCCTTCACATAACTTGTGAGCCAAGTCACAGCTAACCCAAGATTTCTGAGAGTAGTGAGAAGCAATGCATGGTTGACTGTGCCAAAAGCTTTCCTCAAGTCTAAGAACAAAGAGAAGACATGTTGTTTCTCCTCCAAGGCCATTAGCCAATCATTGGATACTTAGACAAGTGCTGAAATTGCACTGTGCTGAGGCCTAAACTCTAACTGTACTGAATTAAGAAGGTTAGTACTCTTGAGGACGCACCTGAGATGTGTGTTAACAACTTTCTCCAGCATCTTGGATAGAATAGGGAGCAGGGAAATAGGGCAGTAGTTATTTAAATCGCTCTGGTTTCCAGATTAGAACAATGGTATGACATGCACCATCTTCCGGACTGTGGGGAGGACACCCTGAGACAAGGACAGGTTGAATAGGTGTGTAATGGGAGGAGATAAGGTATGATAGCCTAGTTTTAGGTAGTATGACTCAATCTGGTTAGCACCAATGCTTTTTCTTGTATCCAGAGCCAAAAGTAAGTCTTCCACAGTTTTAACTGACACCAGAACAAATGAAAAGACTGCACTGTGTGTGGTAGACACTGGGGATAGGCAAGCTGCATCCTGACTGCATAGCTGAGTGCAAAGAGCATTGGCAGGGGAAGTATCAAATGCTAACCCCGCTGTGGTGAAGTGATCATTAAGGAGATCAAGTATCTTATGCTTATCAGTATGGACAACCCCATCAGAGAAGACTTTGGATGGATAGGAGTGAACTGGCAGGGCTGTGTCCCTCCAAACCTTTGAGCGTACTTCAGAATTTAGAAGCACATTTGGAGGAGGATTCAAGCTCACTACGAAAATATCTATCCTTTTCCACTCTGACTACTTTATTTCTAGCCACCCTGAATACTGCCCAATCATCTGGGTGTTTGGTTTTTCTTGCCCTTTTCCATGGGGCATCTCTGTTTTGTAGGGTCACCTTAAGCTCATTGGTGAACCATGGGCAGGACCTTTTTCTTGTGCGGGTTTTAATTAGTGGGGCATGCTTATTAATGGTATCAAGTAGAATGCTATGAAAAGACTTGTATGCCTTGTCCACAGTGGAGGCTAAGTAGAACTTTTGCCAGTTGGCATGCTGCAGGTCCAAAAGGAATGCATTATAATCAAAGTTAACTCACTTAACTCAGCTGATGTAGGAGTGTTAAAAAATATGGCTTTGTCATTGGGCCTAGAACAATTAATTCAAGATCCTACTCATGTTAATGTTAAAAATCCAGCTGAATCTACTTTGTTAGATTTGATTTTGACAAATGCTCCATTCCAATATGTTAAAGCAGGGTTCTTAGAAGATCTAAATAGTGACCATAATGTTATATTTTGTGTTAGAGGTAAAGTTCCTTTGTTAAAGCATCCAAAGGTTATTTTATATCGAGCTACTAGAAAGTTTAATTATTTAGCATTTATAGAGGATTTAGATAGGATTAACTGGGAAAGAATGTATATAATTCCGGAAATTGATTTGGCTTGGAATTATTTTCTCTCAGAGTTGATGCAGGTGATAGACTATCACATGCCAATGAAAGAGAGGAAGGTTAAACAATCTTCTGCTCTGTGGTACTCAGTTACTCTGAGAAGGCTAAAAAGAAAAAAAGGTCAAGCTTGGATAAAGGCACATAGTACAAATACTCAGAAGAATTGGCAATATTATAGAAGTCTTAGAAACTCGTATGTAACTGCTGTTAGAAACAATAAAAGATTATATTGTCAATCTAAATTAGAAAATTCTGCAGGGAATGTCACTACTTTTTGGGATATAATTAAAGAGATTAATGGTCACTACAAACAGGGTGGGAAAAGTAAAATTGAGATCTCAGGTTTTCAGGGGGGTAAATCTTTGGCGGATGGGTTTAATAATTATTTTGTTAATTCAGGAAATTTCTTTGGTACCTCTGATTTATGTCCTAGTAATGACGATCCATTGGTGCATACAGATTTATCTAAGTTGTTTTCTATGAAAAAATTGGAGGAGTATGAAGTAATTGAAGCCTTGTTGGGTTTGAAGACATCAAAGAGTGGTGGCCCTGAGGGATTGACCCCTTATTTACTAAAATTTCAGCTTTGAAGATAGCAGCTCCTTACCTATTTGTACAATTGGTCTATTGAGGAGGAATAATGCCATCTGATTGGAAAATAGCTAGGGTTGTCCCAATATATAAGGTGGGAGTAGGGATCAGTTTAATAACTACCGACCAATATCATTATTATCATGAAGTGTCAAAGATATTGGCGGGCTTTGTGGCTCGACAAATGATAGCATTCATGAATCAGAATGATTTGTTTGACAAATATCAGTCAGGTTTCCGTAAATCGCATAATACAATTTTGGCCGTGTCGGGGGTCTTGGATGATGTCAACAAAGCTATGGAAAAGGGCCTTGTGACGGGCGCCATCTTTGTTGACCTCTCCAAGGCCTTCAACACAGTGGATCACCAGATACTTTTACTAAGTTTGAAGGATATTGGACTCTCAGGTGGTGCTCTTAAGTGGTTTTCCTCTTATTTAGAGGGTAGGATGCAGACAACGGTTGTTAATAAGATTGTATCATCACCTCTGCCAGTGTACGAGGGCTCCCTCAGGGATCAGTGCTCGGTCCCTTGCTCATTTTGATTTATCTTAGAGAATTGGGATGTCATGTAAATAATATGGCTTATCAATTATATGCAGATGATACAATAATATATACTTCTGCTTCCTCAGCGGAAGAGATACAATTAAATTTACAGTTAAGCTTTGATAAATTACATGAGTATCTGTCACAACGGAAACTTAAGATTAATGTAAGTAAGACAAAATGTATGTTATTCGGATCCAATATGAAACTTAGATCTTGTACAAAATTGACAGTGCTAGATCCTGAGGGGACAAAATTAGACCAAGTGACGACTTATAAGTACTTGGGTTTCTGGATGGATCTCTTGGCTACTGGTAATATACATATAGATGAGTTGGTTAAAGTAGTGGGTGTAAGGGTGGGATTATTGTATCGAAATAAAAATTGTTTAGGTGGAATTATGATAAAGAAAATTGTTGAGTCCCAGATATTTCCTCTTTTTGATTATGGTGATACACCTTATGATAATTCTCAGTTAGGTAGATTGTGCAGACTAGATGTACTGTATAATCACCTTGCGAAATTGATCTTACAGTGTCCTAAAGACACCCATCATTGTTTAATGTACCAGAGATTGGGATGGACTTCGTTGACAGAGAGGAGACAGCTGCGTAAATATATTTTGGCCTTTAAAAGTATTACTATGGTAATCCCAGAATATCTGGCTGAAAGGTTAGAAGTTAGGGAAATTAAACCTTCATTAAGAAATGCAGGATACAGGGAGTTGGTTATACCTAGACTAAAAACTAAACGCTCTGATTTTTTTGTTTAGTCAGTTAGTTCCAAGATTTTGGAATATGATTCCTGTAAGATTTCGGTTGTGTAAACATAAAATACCTTCATGTAAAGCTGTTAAAACCTGGTATCTGGAATCATTTTCTGGGCAAAAGAAGAATTGTTGTGGTTAAATAAGTTTTATTGTTTCTTTTTAGTATGTATGTATGTTGTTTTCTTTTTTGTGTTCATATATTTGTTGTAACCATAACTTTGTATGACCAAGGGTCACCATTTTAAATGAGTTTTACTCAATGGTCTAACCCATTTAATAAAAATGAAATGAAAAATGAAAATGAAAGTTTCTGCAGCTTCTTTTTAAAACATATGTAGAGGTAGATATATGTATGGGGGTGTCCTTACACATGTGATGAAGCAGTGATCACTGAGATCGTTAAAGATAAGACCAGAATGGGTGTATAGATGGGGTTTATTTACTAATATTAGTTCTAGCATTGTGCTCTGAGCCGGATTCTTGATGTTTGGACAGGTGTCTTCCGAAGTAAGTTGAATGAGCCTGAAGGCATTGCAAAGGTCTTGTAAAGGTTTGGATTAACCAGCCAGCCAATTGAGATTGAAGTTGCCTGGGATGGCAACCTCTGAAGTCAGCTGGGTTAGCAAATCATATAAATGCTCCATAACTTTTAACGCAGCAGATGGGGGCCTGTAGAAATCAATATTAGGCAGGGACATAGATAGAGAAAACTGGATCTTTAAGGTCAGGCACTCAAATTCCTTGGGGAATGAGGTGGTGTCCACCACTGAGGCATTGAATTTATCCCGCACATAGATAGCTACCCCTCCTCCCCTAGAATGCCTATCTGCACAAAATATATTGTAGTCAGGAATGTTGATGGAGTGGTCCTGGGTGGATGCTCTCAGCCAGGATTCTGTTACCACCAAAACATCAGGCTTGGCAAGGCAAATCCAAGCCTGAATGGCATCAAACTTCTTCAATAAACTGCAGGCATTGACATGCAGAAAGCTCATACCTTTCAGTTGAGGGAGGTCCAAAGGCACTGAGATTGAATGGGGGGCCCTGGGTTAAGTTCAATATTGTCAGCGCACATTAGTAACAACAGGAGCATTTTTATTAGGGTGTTTAACAGAAGTTTAAAAGGACATACACTGTTCCTTTTGTGAAGAGAGTTGGAGGCTGGTTGGAGCTTTGTACAACATAGGTCACCAGAGCCCAGTAAGGCATAAAGTAGTACCCTCATCGCAATAGGGTTTGTGCCAGAAAGTATGGAGGGTGATGAGATTGCGCTGGCATGGTACATAATTGGTGAGGGTAAAGTACCATGCTGCTTGAAGAAGGCAGGAATGACAGTGAAGTCCATGTATAAATGAAGGGCATAATGATAAGGCAAAGGGCAAGAAGCATACCAATTATCGTGAAAGGGAAGGGCTATAAGATGAGATGAGGCATTTGGGTCAAGAAGGCAGGGGAGAAAACCTACTGCACAAACGATAACTAGAGTGTAAGACTGCATGTTGGAAGGGAGAGTTCTATTCTACAGGACCAGAAAAACTAGTACTTGTCAGTAGCAGAAGGAGCTAGACTACTTGTTAAGCTCTAGTATGATACTAAATTAAGTTGCTTGTGATGATGTGTAAGAGCTATAACAGTAAGTTGTGGAAATGTAAACTCTTAATTGGCACTGTTAGTTGGCAGAGTGGTAAACAGAAAGTCATGTGAGCAGGTATTAGCTCCTTTAAGAGTTAGAAGACTATAGGTATGAAGGACCCAGAACTAGAAGTGTTAGGGGAGAGCAGTGGGAACAGGACTGCAACCTCCTTGAGTTATTGCCCTCTAGTGGCTTTGCAGTATAATTTGCAAATGGGAAAAAGTTCAGAGAGAAGGAAAATAGTATTGGGAACAGGGACTAGAGCAGTAAAGGTCACTGCTATTAGAGCAGGGGAGTTCTTAGGGTGTTTCACAGCCCACTTTAGACACAAAGAGGTTTTTAGAGTAGGATGGGGGAAAAGAATGCAGGTTTTTAGAGTTGGTTAGAGAAAGAAGATTGCAGACAGTCTAATACTCTATGCAGGTAAAATCTAAAAAAGGGACATCATACAGTTCATTCTCATGGCAGTTTCTGCAGATGCGCAGGAATTAACTATGCAGTGTGTTTCGAATAAGGTGACTTGGAGGACTACTGGAGGCTTGCAGAATTGAATTCTGGTCCATCTCATTCCAGAATAAATCTGTAAACACAGTCCCATTCTGTCCTCTACTGATCTGTAAATCCAAAAACAAGGTTGATGAAAAATACTGTGGTAGGCCTCCATTGAACTGGCTTACCAGAGCCCCTTAGTCACCCTCATCCTTGTCATCCCTCATGGCTAGTGTCCTGGATAAATGACTTGTGTTGTGGTACAGTCTTGAGGATGCCCATTAAATTCTCATTGCAGCCTCATAAGTCACCAACATATGGAACCTGGGATTAAGGCTAAGGGTGCTAGGGCTGTGCAAATACCTATTCCCGAATATTCAGCCAAATATTTGGTATTCAGGTCCCAGGTATTTGGGTACTTGGCATTCAGCCAGGCAAGGTGTTCAAGGATAACTTAAAAGGCACTTAAACACCACCATTAATCACACTTTGAACTTTGTGTACCATGTACACCTTAACAACATTTCAACAACCAACACAGAGTTGCCTTTGATGCAACACAAGCTACTTGTGGCACACTTGATCCACTGCACCACACACATAGCACTGCTAAAACAATATCAAGCACTGTGTTGGGTCAGCATTCTAGGGTGTTCATGGCCACAGGTCATATGATCACAGTCACAGATGCAGAAGGTGCAGTGGTCATGGGCATAGGAATAGTGGTCACAATTGCTGAAGTGGTGGTGACAGCTGAAAGGGTGGCTGATGCAAGAGTGGTAGTGGTGGTGGGAAGCATATTGGCTGTGGATATAGCAGCCATAGTGGTAGCAGTGGGAACACTGGTGGTGGTGACTGCTGCTTCCTGCACAAGGCATGTAACCTCTAACAACCTCCTACTACTGGCATAGAAGAATGTGACAGTGAATGTGCAGATGGAACAGGTGGTGACACTAGTAGTAGTAGCAGTAGTACTACTGCTGATACTAGTAGTAGTAGTAGTAGTAGTAGTAGTGCTACTCCCAGTGCTACTAGAACCAAAAGGCTTGATTGGTGAGAAAAATATTTGAGCCCACCAAATACAAAGAGACATCAGTCTATCATTGTCTATGTAGTCTTTCTCTTGCACCCTTCTCTGGAATTGAATTATGTATCAGTAATATGAAGTATAGCAAGACAGGATAGAGTTCATTACTTAGCAGTAAATGACATGTGACAAAATATTGCATGACTCGAACGATTAAGTGCCATTGAATTACACTGCTCCATGCAGCATGCTGCAGCATTTTGCAGTAATTTGCAAGGTATTGTGTTGCATATTGCCTGGCATCACTGTATGAACTGATCTTTCGATGTTTTGTAATCTTAATGCAGTGTTTCACCTTTGGGCATGTTACTTTAAGATTTTTTGGTAGAAGGGCACCTCAGACTCCTTTATTTTAACTTCACTTATTTATTATGTGTGTTTCTTTAAGGGTTGTATATTCATACTGTGTTTGTATGTGTTGCTGACATGCCCCCTGATAAATACCAGGCTCTGGTCAAAGCACTGGGGCTTTGCTAGCATCCTCCAGCCTTAGCATAAATAAACAGCACTCTCTTGGACATGTTGTACTTCTGTGGATCCGTCACCCTGTCCCTCACTGCTTGGGGCCAGCAGTGCAGATGCTTTGCTGATGCTGGATCAAGCATGTTTGTGAGGTTGCTAAGAGATGATGGATCAGGTCACTAGTGGTTACTGTGTAAAACACAAACTATTGCTATGTAGTGCCTGTGTGTGATGCTCTACTTAGTGCTTGTGGAACTACAGTAATCCTCACGCTAACCCTAGCAAACATACTGTACCACAAAAAGAAGTAGCAAATAAAAACTAAACACTGCTACTAAGAGTGCTTGTGGAACTACAGTAATACTCACGTTAACCCTAGCAAACATACTGTACCACAAAAAGAAGTAGCAAATTAAAACTAAACACTGCTACTAAGAGTGCTTGTGAAACAACAATAATTCACGCTAACCCTAGCAAACATACTGTACCACAAAAAGAAGTAGCAAATAAAAACTAAACACTGCTACTAAGAGTGCTTGTGGAACTACAGTAATACTCACGCTAACCCTAGCAAACATACTGTACCACAAAAAGAAGTAGCAAATAAAAACTAAACACTGCTACTAAGAGTGCTTGTGAAACAACAATAATTCTCACGCTAACCCTAGCAAACATACTGTACCACAAAAAGAAGTAGCAAATAAAAACTAAACACTGTTACTAAGAGTGCTTGTGGAACTACAGTAATACTCACGCTAACCCTAGCAAACATACTGTACCACAAAAAGAAGTAGCAAATAAAAACTAAACACTGCTACTAAGAGTGCTTGTGAAACAACAATAATTCTCACGCTAACCCTAGCAAACATACTGTACCACAAAAAGAAGTAGCAAATAAAAACTAAACACTGCTACTAAGAGTGCTTGTGGAACTACAGTAATCCTCACGCTAACCCTAGCAAACATACTGTACCACAAAAAGAAGTAGCAAATAAAACATACTGTACCACAAAAAGAAGTGCAAAGGGCATAGCCATGAGTAAGCAGCACAGTGTGATATTCAACAGCAAGCCGATGGCGCAAGCACGGAGCAACAGGGACATGCGCAGAGCAACTTTGAGCCCATAAAAAGACGGAGCAAGCAAGGGACGGAGGCTTTCACCTTAGCGAGCAGGGGTGAGAGACAGAGAGAGAGACAGAGAGAGAGAGAGAGGCACTGTCCAGGCAGGACAACAGCAGGGGTGCAAGACAGGCACAGAGGCAGGAGGTGCAACAGGCAGTGGGACAGGGTGTGTGACCCTGAAAGTGCCTGTGTGTGTGAGCAGCTCTGTGTGTGTGTGTGTGTGTGTGTGTGTGTGTGTGTGTGTGAGATACCAGTGGGGGCAGCGATGGTAGCATGAGCCTGTGAGCCCAGACAGAGGAGTGGCTTTGGGAGAACCCAGATGGGTGGGAGGTGGAGACCACCGCCTGCAGGGTCCCCAACACAGGTGTGTGCCTGGTGCAGGGGCACACGCAGCAGCACATAGCCGGGGTTGCCCAGGGAGACAGCCGCATGGGGGGGCAGGACAGGCCAGGCCATGGCTAGTGCAATCTTCCAGATGAAGGCAGTAATGAGGGGTTTGAGGAGGTAGGAGGCAGAGAGGCAGGGCTGTGGAATAGACTGGCGGCAGTATGCCCAGAACAGGTGGTACCGTACCCACACCACCTTCGAACAGCACAGTGACACTGAGATTGTGGGCCGGTACCACCTGAACTGGACAATTCTGAGGCAGCTCTGTGATCTGCACAGTGATGAGATGTAGGCACCCACAAGACGGAGCCACGCCCTGTTGGTGGAGACCAAGGTCATGGCCGTCATGTGCCTGCTCACCGTGGTACCTTCCAGAGACCAACAGGGGACACCACAGGCATAACCCAGTCAGCCGCATCACAGCTTCTCACACAATTCCTCAATGCACTGCTACCACATGCTGCGGAATACATCCAATTCCTCAACACACAGGCGGAGCGTACAGCGAACATGCAGGAGTTCCACAGGGTGGCACGTATGCCGGGCGTGCTAGGGGCCATCGACTGCACCCATGTAGGCATCCGCCAGCACCTGGGCTGAGGGGTGGTCACATCAACAGGAAGGGCTACCCAGTGTCAACTGCCAGGTGGTGTGCGGCGCCAGGGGCGCATAATCAATGTCTGTGCCACACACCCTGGTGGAGCACACGATGCCTTCATCTGGCACCAGTCAGCACTGTGCCACAGGTTCGAGAGTGGGGACAGCCCCACTGGCCACCTAGTAGGTGAGTATGCATCTGGAATGGGCAGCCTGGCACAACAGGGCAGGGTGTGGGGGGATGCTAGGCCAGGGGCGTCAGAGGGTCTGGCTGGGTAGGTGAGGGGGCAGCCACACAGACCACCATGCTAACCCCACATGTCTCCACACAGGTAACAGTGGATACCCACTCAGGCCCTGGCTGCTCACCCCATACCGGCGCCCATCGACCCCAGTGCAGCAGCGATACAATGAGGCACACGCCAGCACATGGAACATCATCAAGTGTGTGTTTGGGCTGCTGAAGGCATGGTTCCAGTGCCTGCACAGGTCTGGCGGTGTCCTACAGCACAGTCCCCTCAAAGGCCTGTGGCCTATTCCTGGCTTGCTGTATGCTATACAACATGGCCACTGACCATGGGATAGCTGTCGAGGTCAAAGAGGGGAACAGCAGTGGAGACGATGCGGACACCAGGCCAGGCGGTGGTGGGCAGCCCTCCCCTTGGTGACGAGGACCCCGGCTGAACAGGATGGCCCAGCAGCACTGGGACACAATTGCAGAGGAGCACTATGGTGCATGCAGGTAGGTGAACATGACCACACACATGTCCCAGGGTCCATGGCACTGTATACAGGCATGCAAGGCTGGGCCCCATGACGGACATGGCCGGAGGGCAGCATGGACGGGCATGGGACATGACTCCATGGAAACACCCCATATGGCACTGTAGACCCCACACACACATACATGCACATGCACACGGGCACCCGCATGTGCGCACCCAGAGGCTGCCAATGGGCATGTGTCAGATGCTGAACACCAGTGCACAGTGGCGGCCAGTGCTGTGTTGGCATCATCATGCACATGCCACAGTGGCCAGCGGCCAGGTGGGTGTGCACAAGGCGGGCGTGTGGCATGGCCCATGGATGGCAGGACCCTGGCATGCACACACACATGCCATACCAATGTGCACACAGGGCTGCAGCAGACAGCGGACAGGGAGGGTGACAGATCAGGACTGCCGTGCAGTCGTATGGCCGCTGGACATGGGGACAGCCCCGCCGAGACTGCCCAGCAGACTCAGGCTGTTCGATGGCCACAGGGGGTGTCACTGATGGTCCCCCAGGTGTGTTACTGCGGGAACATTACCAGTCCCTCGCAGGTGTCTGCAGGCCCCCGAACAGGCCCGCTCCAGGCATGCCCAGAAAGCCCACAGCAGATCCCAGCATCGACATTGATGGGGTCGCACGATGCCAGGACCAAGGGGTGGAGAATGCACTCCACAGTGTCTGCGGCAGACAGCCATGCACCAGGGTGGCCAGTGGTGCTAGGCTGGCCGTGACTGCAATGGTAAGCCGATCCAGAGCTGTGGTCGTGTGTCCTCCCGCATGCGTGTGGTCTCGGCCAGGAGTTGCTCATAGTCTCAGTCATGCCTCCCTGCAGACTGGCACAGCTCTGTGTAGAGTGCACACACCCCTGCAATGACCAGCATCTGTTGCTCCACGGAGGCCCAGAGCAGACAGATGTGCTCTGTCAGGGAGTTGGTACCCTGGGGGCATGAACGTTGCACCGACGTGCGGGTGTTGCATGACTCTGCAGCACAGCCCCCCATGCAGGTGGGGGCTGCACAGCGGGGCCCCCTTGGGAACTCATCAGTCTGCGGTGCAACGATAGTGGCCACTGCACCCATCCCCCCCTCGGCCCTGTCCTGCGGCCGCCCCTCCGCCCACTGTGTGTGTAACGGCACCAGGGCAGCTTCACCACCACCACCACCCCCTTCAGACTGCGCTGCACCGTTGGTGCCCACAGCCACGCCGGGCGTTGCAGCTGGTGGGTGGACAACTGCCACCAGGGCACCATCTGCACTGCCATGTCGGGTACGTGGTATGGGTGCTTCTCCCTGATTGGCAACACCACTGTCCAGGATAACAGTCTCATCGTCATTGGTCCCGGACCCTGCCCTGATCTGTGTCTCAGCATACTGGACGTCATGGCTGGCGTCCTGCTGAAACACTGCCAGGGCCTAGTCCGCAACCACTCCGTAGGCATACAATCTGACAGTGGGGATGGGATGACTACAGTCCAGACCCCCGGACACTGGTGGAGGTGGATGGACAGTCCTCCAGGTCCAGGACTGCCCCCATGGTGGTCACCCCCACCCCCGCTGCTGCATGCAGGCGCTCTGGAGCTGTAAAGGAATGCAGACACGTTAGTGCCACTGCCACACACCCCTGCCCCCTTCCCCAGGCACTGCTGTACCTACCATGCAGTGATGGGTTACCTCCCATCTGGAATCCACCGCCGGGCACACCCTCGATGGTACTGCGCCACATGGACGACCCCATCAGCTCCTCCTGTGGTGTCAACTGTGGCACATCACGCTGTCCACTGTCCATGGCAGCACATGCGGCTCGGATGGTGGACACCTTATCCTTTATCCTCCTCTGGTCAATGCCAACTTTTTTTTTTTGCACTCCTGTGCTGTTCTCTGATGGCTGCCCTGCTGATTCACAGCCCCGGCCACTCCCTTCCATGCAGCTGCCCTGGCCTGTGGGGTGCCTGTTGAACCACTCATGAGGGGCTCCTGGTCCAGATAGGCATCGAAGAGTGCATCGCTCACTGCCCTTGTGAAGTTGGGCCTGCACTTCCATGCAGGCCCCTGCTCCTCAACCTTCTCATGCTCCAACATGCTTATTCCTGTGGGTATGGACATGTGGTTAGTGATGGCTGCAACACACAATGCCCTCCCAATCCACTGTCCCGACAGGCTCGCCACCTGGTGGCTTACCTCTGAAGGATGCAATACCGGTCTGGTGCCTGTGCAGTCCCATGGTGCCTTTATAGCGCATCACATGCAAATTAGGGGATGCGCAACTGTAATGAGATGCAAATGCCTCCAATGTGCCATGGATATGCTGATCAGCCCATCTGCATATTCCAGCTGAATATCGTAAAGTTGTGCATGGCGCATTGGAGTTGTGCATGCACAAGCCATGGCGCAACTGTATGATGTACACAGTAGGCCTGACAGTGCACATGCGCGCACAGACATCAAGTACGTCAATGGTGCATCCTATGCACAGTGTGCCATATGCAATATGGCGCGCTGACGCTATTGGGCATGTGGCGCCCGTGTGCTGTATGCCCTATGGCACCCGTGCACCATTGGCACATGGACCATGGTGCACACAAGCTCCTATTGTGCACCATGCGTGGAGTGCCCTATCGCGCTGTCGCACACGGTGTACATGCGGACCCTTGACCCCATGAATGTCCCTTGACCTTCTGGATGCCAGAAGCATGTGCCAGTGCTTCCCCAGCTGTATCACCATCACCGGAGCATGCGTGATTGGGGATGACAGCGCAATGCCAAGCAAGTTGCGCATCCACAGCAAGTGTGGCTTGTGCACTATCAGGCACCATTTTGGATTCCCAGTTCATAACTGAGCATGCCGCACTGGAGCAATGTGAGGGCACCAAATTGGAGCCAGGTTCAGCTAGTGAACCTGGTGACACTGGTGGATCCACATGTGGGTTCCCTGTATGAGCAGATGCCCCTAGACCAGCCTTGCACTGAGGTGTGGTAGGAGGTGGTTGAGGGGTTGGAGGAGGCCACTGGGGCCCAGAGAAGTGGGAAGCAGTGCCGCCACTAATATGGTGACCTGTGGAGGAGGGATCTTGACAGGCTGAGATCACTGCTGGCACGCGTCTGGAGGGGCGCCATGCCACATCCAGGTGAGTGCACTATTTCCATGTCTGTGCCATGCCAGTGTTCTGTGGGGGGCCAGCAGGGTGTCACACTGTGCTACGGGGGGGCTGTGGCTGTGCACTCTGCTGGCTGTGGCAGCTCACCATGGGTGTGCTGTGCCACCGCACTGCCACTACGCAGGGCCAGGGTGTATACTGTGCTGGGGGGGGTGGGGCACATGGGTTGTTTCCAGGTACTGATGTGTCCTTCTCACTATCTCCCTACTAGGCCCTGAGGATAGGCGATGAGCCAGGATGGCAGGTGCTGCTGGTAGATGTGGGCAGGTGAAAGCTGGTGCACAGGCATGGGATGCTGGACGTGTGGGAGATGCCATCGAAAAGGTGCCGGTTGCGCCACAACATGCAGGTAGGCACTCTATCAGGGTTTGTTGTTGTGCAGGGTGGGGGTGGGCCACAGCCCCCTGTGCACATGGCCATTACAGCTGTGCAATGACGGTGGGGTCCATTGCACCATGCCGTGGCTTTTGCACATGTGTGTGGCCACTGCAGGTGGGCTGTGGGTGCACCCGGGTTCAGGCCGTGCCACTGCCATCCCACCGCCTAGCCCTGTTGCCTGGCCACCATGGTTGTGGTGTGCCACATGTGGGTGATGTCGGTGTTCAGTGCTGTGCATGACTGTGGATGGTTGGGTTGGTGGCTCATGTGGGAACGCACACTGCGGGTGGCTGTGTGCCGTCTCAGGGGCACATGTCACCGCTGTCCACTGTGCACGGTGGGTGGGCTATGGTCATATGGACATGCACTCATACCATGTCCCCTCCTTTGTTCTAGGTGTCTGATGGGTGGATGTGAACACCAGGCTCCTTGAACGGATACTGCGGGTCACCACAGCAATGCTACATGTGGCACAGCTTATTTGACAGGCCTTGTGCAGGCCACAGAAGAGACGGCGCACCAGGCACCGGTAGGGTGCGTACACCCATGGGGCCCATTGGCCTGCACCACCTTCCCTTCCCCTGACCCCCCTCCCTTTTCTTCCCTTGTACCCTTACCTAGCCATGTCCACTGTCCCCCTGCCTCCCTTCCCCAGCCTACCGTCTTGTTTGTGTCCTCCCCATTCCCTGCTTCCTGTTCCTGTATATCTGTATATATTATTGTTGATATGTTTTAATACACATTTCCATTGTTAGCCATCTGTGTCTGTGTCTGCTTTGCAGCTGGCATGTGGAGCCATGCTGCAGTGGTGTGCTTGGTGACCGAGTGGTACGTCTGGGGTTGACTGGGGTATGTGCCTGGTGGTCTGTGCCCAGTGGCCGGTGTGCATGCCCTGGGGTATATGTGTGCACTTTGCTCATGTTGTGTGGCTTGTGTGTGGTGTACTGTTGGCATGTGTGTTGTCAGCTGTGGTCCAGGAGGCATGTCCCGTGCCTTCCGGCAGGTGTTGCCCATGGCTGTTTGCCAGTGGACATTGGTATCACACTGCCTCCATGCACCACTGTGGTGTGCATGGTCAGGGGTCTGCAGCCGTGCTCCTGTCATGCCTCCCTCCTGGCATCCTCTGCACCCTGGTGGTGGTCTGTCCTGCTCTTGTGGCATGCTTCCTGCTGTGTCTGTTGTCCTGTGCCCTGGCCCATGCACCCCTGACCCTTGCGCAGCCCTGGTTGCACTATGGTGCTTGCTGACTTGCTCCCTGGTGCAGCCCTAGTTGCGCTATGGCACTTGCTGACTTGCTCCCTGGCGCAGCCCTGGTTGCGCTATGGCACCTGCTGACTTGCTCCCTGGTGCAGCCTTGGTTGCACTATGGCACATCCCTGTGATATTCAGCTGTGTTGCACTGGCACTTGCTGTCATGCGCAACCTTTGAATATCACGCTCGGTGCGCACTGGCGCAGTGTACTTCCACTGTGCAGCTATTGCACCTGCCTCTGGCACATTTCTGAATATCCCACCCAAGGGATATAACAATACAAAACTGCAACATGCATAGTATCAAATTAAAATCTTGCAGAAAGATCAAAGAAAATATATATTCAATATGTCCATATTTACACGAGTACGTCTGTATATGAATAAGTTAATGGACGTAAGTTTAAGCTTCTCGGGTATTATCCAGACAGCAGCATGCTCGTAGTGATCGTTTGTTGTTTCTTCTGAATACAGGTGCTTTTACCTGAAAATCTAACCCCAATTTGAGAATGTCATTCAGTAATCTAGGACCATAATAAGTTAATGAATGTTCCACTACCTTAGTATTAGTCTGATTTTCTTGAAAATATTTTAATGAAGTTGTGCGCAAAAATTTGTTACTGTTTACTCTTATTAGTCTATTAGTTAAAACTTTGGGCACTTCTGCTTTTAGAATTTTGTGAAGGAAGTTCAATGCTGTATACTGAATTCTTTGTTTAGGAGGTAACATTTCAAACTTTTGGTATAAGTCACAATGATGTACTAATTTACTCTGATCGGTAGCGAATCTAACAACATTGTTAAATGTTACCACATATTTTTGAAGTGTTGTATTTGGTAGGTTAAGCAACAGAATATAATTATATTGAGTAAATGAGTACTGTATATCATTTAGGTCATTTTTTGTTTATTTTAGAAAATTGTTACTTTTTTTGTCATTGAGGATGAGATCTGGAATATGAGACAGTTTCAAACTGTGCATACTAGATCGGGTGTGAGCACAGTCATGATGAAGCTGAGTGCAGTCCTTCATTTGGTTGGGACTCGGGAGTGTGATGGGCAGCTGAAGAGAGAGGTCGTAAGAGCTTTGGAACAGTACTGCCTGTAGGAGGGAGGCATAGCATAAGAAAATCATATTACTTTATTCATTATTGGCAGTAAAGTGAAAGACTCCATGGCAATGGGATGGGGGTTCTAAGAGGCTTGCTAAGCAAGGGAAAAAATTGGCAGTGAGCATGATTTTTAAAGTCCTATGGGGGCAAAGTGATCTTTATTGTAAAAAGGAAGTCTGAAACGGGGACTAGTTATTTACTTGTTTCTGTTGCCTGATACCTGCACAGGTGGTGAGACCTCCAAGCCAATCAGGTTTCAAGGTTTTCCTGACCCATTTTATAAGAGCTTTTATCTGAGCTTACCAGCACATAAGAAAACATTTGATATAGGTCAGTATGATGCAGTCACCACTACTCTTGAGGGTTGGCACCAGAATCCAGGTGGAAGCCCTATGGAAGGCTATACCCAAGGGGGTCCTGCATGGCAACTATACTTTAGATGAGTCCAGCTGGGGGACTGGACCCTGGGAAAGTCCAGTGGGGCTGGACACTTGGAACATCCAGTGAATATGTTCAAGAGGGAGCCCAGTGCAGGGATGGCAAACACAGGGGGAGGTCCTGTGGGAGGTTAGACCCAAAGGGAGCCCTTTGGGGAAGGGATCTGATCCCAGGGCAGAGTCCTGTAGGGGGCTGAATCCAGGGAGTGCACAGTGGGAGGAATGAACCCAAGGGATCTGAAAGGCAGGGCAGTACCTGGGGGTGATCCTGTGGAAAAGGCTGGGCCCAGGGTGGGAGCCCTGGGAATGCTGGACTCAAGGGAGCCCTATGGGGTGATCTGGACCAAGCAGGTACCAACTAAATAGGTACCCAGTGAGCACCCACTGCAAAAGGAGTCAGAGAGTGCCCACAACATTGGCACCTGGAGAGCATGTGCTGCCAAAGCAGCCAGAAAGCAGCCACAGCTCAGGCACCCAGACAGCACCCACAGCAACTACATAGATGGTAGCCAAGTGGTGCCACATAGCATCCACAATGCAGCCACAGCAAGGCAGCCACAGACCTAATTTGCATAATAAAAATCACCTACCAGCCGAGCAGCAGTTAGCTCCCTTATAAGACTGCAGCTGGGGACCCAATACTCACAGCAAAAGGAAGCCCCAGGCATATTTCTTTCTTTGATAAGGGAGATCAGGCTCCATTGTGATTTATTATACCTCCGCAGAATTTACCAAGTTTTCATTCCCACAGTATAGAAGTTGGTCAGCACAAGTTAAACATGGCTCAAGTCATGCTAGCTCATGCTTTTGAGACCTTGTTTGAGATCCTCAGCAGTGAGTTTAAAAATTGAACAGCAGATGGAAAAAAATGAAACTGATTGTTCATGAACTCTCTGCAGTCTGAAAAACAGTAACATTTCTATCCAAGAAAAGAGAACTGAAGGAGATATCTTTAGTGGACACATCACATAGTCTAACAGAGGTGAATTCAAAGAATTATTCATTTGGTTTGAATGACTGAGACTAAAGGAGTTAAACTACTGTTCTAACATCATTAGCCTAGAGAAATACGAAACCCAGAAAATGACACACACCAAGGGACTTGCGTATGGATAAAGTGCCCTCTGGTGGTTTTGAGGATCAGGAAATGAAATTGGAATGAGAAGCTGCACAAGCAGTGTGTTGACAGAAGCTAATTAAAATTCAGATTAAAACTGATAAGGCAAAACATCAAGGGTAGCCGTTGACACAGCTGTTGTGAACTGGTTCGTACATCAGGGATTTGGGGTATATGGAAGCAGGAGTGATAAATCTGAGGCCACGTGGGCCATTTGGTATGGGTGTATTACCTTGTACAGCACAGTGTAAAGCAATCTGTATAGAGATCATTATAGGCAATGTTGTACTGAATTCTGGAATTTATAATATGTGCTGTGATATCTGTATGCTCTGCATAAACTTGAAAACAAGGTTTACAAAAAAAAAGTGACTTGAAATTGATGAGGTTTTAAGAGATTTAGAAAATAAAAACAATTAAGACACTGATTAGTTAAACTGGATGACAAATTGAGATTTAAAAATTGCTGAATCTGAACGTGACAGTCAGAGCACCCTGCAATCCCCAGAGGTCTCTCTCTCTCTCTCTCTCCTCCCTCCCTCCCTCCCTCCCTCTCTCTCTCTCTCTCTTTCTCTCTCTCTCCCCCTTGCCACTGAGATGGTCTAAACCAGCCTTGCTGCATCAAGGTCCCCACTTTAGAAGGGTGCAGATCCCAGTGCTCTGATGAATTTTTTCCACCACCTTCTACCCTTTAGACATACCATAGTGAGGGTCTCTGCTCTGACTAGAACACACTCTACTCTTTCTCGCTCTGAGACTTTTACTATGCACCTTTTATTCAGCTACCCTGCCCTCAGAGATGCAGTCACAAACAACCAGTTACTCCAGTCTTCAGAAAAATAACTAATTTATTTCTAAACACTGCTTGTCTATATACAACAGTAATATTCAGGTATTTACACTACTTACAAATAGTCAGACAACAGTACACATACAGTATTCCAAGAGAAAGCTTGTACACTTATGCAGGTAAATGCTTCTATCTTCCTTACCATCAACACGGTCTTCTTACCTTACTGTCCACACTACTTTTTGATTCCTTAAAGCAGCAGTGTAATGAAAACACCCCCACCAAAAAGAAAAACTAGTTTCAGCTACAATTAATAAAAACATTAGCATACCTGTCAAATCTACTTTTTTAGTAACCTCCTATGCTGGACACTATGAGTTTTTTTTTCAATTTTCTCGATCCTCACCCTTGTGGAGTCTGGTGCTATTTCTATGCCAAATATGATGGCCATCTTTTTCCTTGAGAAAAAAAAATGAAAACTATAACATTTATAAAATGCTCAAATGTTGGTGTAACTAGACAGTTTACTACCAAATAAAAATGGAAGATAATTTGAAATCTTTTATAGTGAAAAAAGAGTAGCGTCAAAGTTTTTGCCTAATTTCATTGCTCTGCTGCTCTCTCTATCTCTCCAGACTATTCAGGGGTATATGACTCACTCACCAAATATAAGACTGTTAAATATATTTTGTCTGCTGGCCCAGTGGCATAGAGGGCTGAGGTGCTGGATGCCTTACCTCATGCCATGCCAGCGACCTGGGTCCAGGAACAACCTTGGGTTGTCAGAGAGCCGAAACGGGGGAGTGAGACTGAGCAGCCGAAAGGCAGCTCTCCCCTCCCGGGGTGGTTGTCTGCCCTTCCCATAGTTCCACTCCCATTGGGTGGAGGTCTGATGGGATGCGTAGGCGGTAGAGGGTGGCAGCGATTGCCTGGGGTGGGGTGGAAGGGGCTGAGCTGGTACCTGGTGTGCATGTGCACCTCCACACACGTGCATGTCTGCCAGGGTCCCGGGTCAGGGCGAAAACAAGGGAAAAGGCACATAAAAATCTACCAAAAAAAAGACAAAAATACTTCGTCTTCACATGGTGCCAGTATTGCCAAAACAGCAACCTAGTCAATGTTTTGAGGAGTAAACTCCTTTTCTTCAGAGCTTGCAGTTACTGTACCATATGGCCTCACATAATAGAATGCAGTATTGCTTTAGTCTTCTTTCTATGTTTCTTATGACATCATTTGTCTTTTCCTTGTTGGTATACACTGAGGATCCCTTGTCTTCCATGCTTTCCACTCCACAAGCTGGGTTTCTTTCAGTGTAATGTCCTGCTTGCCAACTACTCTCTACAGATACACAGTCTAGCTCTCTCCTTTGGACCAACTCACACAGATAACCCAGGAAAAAGAGAGAGCTAGAAGAACTAGGCTGAAGTATTGATACCCTCTCCCCTTCTCTCCCCCAGTGACTTGGTCAAGCAAGGCAATAATATCACTTCGCTGACCCAAATTCATCCAATTGGCTGAAACTGCTTCAGGCTTGTAACTTTGGGTGATGCCTACCTTGCAATATTATATGTCCTCTGTGTCTCAGGAACCCAACTTCCTCTCAAAGATTGTTCAGCATCTGAAAGAATGTGTCTAGGTGCAGTTGAGACACAGTGTCTCTGAGCCTTTGTTTATTGGCAGGCAGGCTGTTGTACACATTGCTGTGTAGCAACACTTTCCAATCAAGGAGGGTGGACAATGTCACCCACTGCAGCAGCAATCCATTGTAATGGGCCAGAGAGCTTGCTTCTTCGTGACACGTATGCATACAACATGCTACACTGTCATGTGGGACCCCATTCAGTCCCTATCTGGTGCTAAGGAGATGGGAGGGGACTGAAGGCTCAGCATATACTGAGATATACACTGATATGATTGTGTAAGGAGAAAATACCCCCTAGCTGTCAGGATGATTGCAGGTACTAGCATGTTCAGTCCTCAAATGACTGGCTTCTCTAACCTCTTGATAATGGAATGGGTAGGGGGGCAGCTGAGCCTCACCTGTATGGCCCCACCAGGGGGTTGGAACAATTGAAGAACAGGAGGGGAACTGGTCAGAATGGGGCTGGGTGGTCCCTGGTAGAAGTTCAAGAGCTGAACGGCTTAAAGACCATCAAGACAATGAACAAAAATGTTAAAAAACCTACCCAGAACATGTCTGTTTCCTGGGCAACTGCTTGTGATATGATGTTTACAGAATAAAAGTGTCTTGCATGCAGAGGAAAGGATCGCTCTGATTGGCTAAGAATGTTCCCTTGCTTTATAACAGAATGGAAATTTAAAATAAAGGTTGTTTTATTTTACTAGTAACAAGTTCTAACAGCAGAAACTGTGTAAGTAAAATAAAGAGGTTCCTCAGACTTATCACTGGGTTGTGATTACATACTTTATTAATTGCTGCTACTTTCCAGATTTCTCAGACCCTCATTTTGCTGATGCCATTTTAGTAATTAGTTTATAATTATTTTTAACCCAGCCATTTTAGAATTTTTTTTTTGTAAGAAAGTAGTAAGGTATACATTTATAGTAACAGGATTCCTTAATCTGTACCAAGTAGTTTGGCGTACTTGTTGTTTTTAGTAGAGAGAAATCCTACTGCGACTAAAATGGCATCAAGCTGTTTTCATATAATGTCATGACTCTGAAAACTCAGGGCAGAGACAGCAGAGGCAAAAAAATGATGTCACACATAAACAATATTGTTTATAGCAGCAGTGCAATGAAAAAGTTTTTTTTTCCAAAAAAGCTAGTTTCAGCTACAATTCACAAAAAAATAAGATTAGCTGTCAAATATACTTGTTTAGGTATCTCGTATTCTGCACACCATGAGTCTTTTTTATTTTCTCTATCCTCACCTTTGCCAGGTCAACAATGTTATTTTTATGCAAAATGTGGCCACCACCATTTTTTCTTGGGAAACAACTAATTTAAAATATTTATAAAATACTCAGATGTTGGCAGAATTAGAAAATTGTGCCACCAAATGAAACTGGAGGATGCCTGGAATCTTTTATAGTGAAAAAAAGATAGGGTTATGTAACCCCTTGTTACGAAGGCAGCTTGTGAAACTCCAGTTAAATGGGTTTCACACTGTCTCACTCTGTTCTCAGTCTCAGCTGAGACTGAGAGATGACATCACCAATAGAACTGTCATGGCTGCATAAGCCACATTGGAATCTGCAGCAGAGGGAGTGAGATAGAACGTTGGGAGTTTTCAAAGTCAGTCTCCTGCTTGCCTTCAAGCAGGAAGGAAGAGTTCCTGTTTACCTTCTGTGGGAGAAGGAGTGAGTGTCCAGTGTTCAAGTGGTGGAGACCGCTGTCCAGGTCTCAGTGCCCCCCTCCCTCCGGGGGGGGGAAGTAAAGTATCCCCATGTAGATTCCAGGGGCAATCCCCTAATTTCTGCTAAAGAGAGAAAGCTGCCTTTTACAGTTTTGGTTTGTGCTTGAAAAGTGGAAAGAGTTGTACTTCGCCTGTGGGGCACCTGCAACAAAAGGGTGAGTGTTTGCTCTAATATGAGAGGGCAAAAATGTGTTTCTTCAGCCTGGGAAATGTGAAGAAATCTGGGATTTGAACTACTATTTGGGAGGCCCATAGTACTAGGACAAACAAATGGAGTAGTGTCAAAAGCTAAAGTGCTGTGTGGATTCAAGTAATGTTGTAGAGGTGCGACAGTTCATCCACCGTTTAATCTACATTGAAGTTTCAGTTTGTCAGAGAAATGGCCGGGTATGGGCTGTGGGAGCTGGAGGTGGGAACACCCCATCTTCAGTAACCAGGTCCCTCTATGGATTTTCTGCTGGTTGCTACTTACACTCATGCGCTTGGCCAGTGATGAGGAAGTACCCAGGCGTGGGTCGCAAATGGGAAAATCTCTCTAGGAGTCGCAGACTCTAAGTGGTGTGGGGAGCCACAACAAAGGTAAAGAATTCTTTTTGTGACATGGGTGTCAAAAGAAGTAAGAAGGAAATCTCTCTAGGGGTCGCAGACTCTAAGTGGTGTGGGGAGCCACAACAAGTAAAATGGGTTCATTCTTCCAATGAACCATCAGTCAAGTGGCCGGCAGGGGAGCCAGGCCAGTCGGGCTGTGTACCCAAAAGCACGTGCAAGTCCGGGCTGTGTGCCTGGTGGGTCCAGAGCCTAAAAACAGTAGAAATGGGTTAATTCTTCAAGCTGACCGCCTTGTAGTCTCTAATCTGCATTATCAGTAAACGTAGCCCCATGGGTGTCCATCTATGCTTTATTGTGTTCAGCTAGTTGTGAATAAAAGCCACACTGAAAAATCCCATTCCTGGTTCTGGACATTACAGTTATTGCTTCCTGTGTTCAGGTTTTCTTGGGTGCCCCTGTGCAGAGTAGCCAAACCTAGGTCCCCTTGTGCCGAGTAACCTCATCCTCCCGAATCCAGATCCCCACCAGGTATTGCTGCCAGCGCCAACAGCATGCCACCTGTCGTTTTGGCAAAAAGGCAGGAGTGGGGGTTACAGTTACATTTTTTGCCCAAATTTGTTGCACTGCTGATTTAAATAAAGAGTATTTTGTTATAAATATATGTCAACAATAACAATAGCACAAAGTAAAGCTTATATTTTATTGCTTTTTAATTTCTGAAGTATTTTATGTATTTCCCAATGTTTGTACGAATTATTCATTTTTCTGTTAATTGAAAACTGATTAAAGCATTTTAAAAGTTGGTAGATTATGATACATATTATTATTATTACTGGAGCAGCTACATCAAGTCTTCAAAACTTCATTTTGAATTGATACTTTTCACTTAATTGCTAATCACTTGTTTTTGACTACAACAGCCCATCTTGTCACCAAAACTACACAGTTAACAAGATGTGGCCAGCAGCACACAGTTATACATATATCCTGGATAGATACAGAGCCTTCCAGTACTTTAATACATAATAAAATCAACAAGCAACTTGCTCTGCATATCTTATCAGACAGAAAAATCTCTATATAGAATTTCTTTCTGAAATTCATATTACTGTAGCTCAGGATATGTACTCATTAAATATTAAAAGCATTATTTCCCCAGAATTTGGTCCATGCAAATGCAACTTCATTTAAAAAAGTCCTGACAATCAAAAGCAATCCAAAATAGTTTGTTTTGTGTTCAGAATGTGTCTTTGTTCGATGAGGTGCCTTTGTAAATGAATCCCTGACTCAAAGGTCTGTAAATCCGATATTTTTTTAATTAAATAAAATAAAATAAAAAGCTTTTTTTTAGCTGCAAATGTTTCTTGAAGCATGCAAGTAGGACATTTTGTGACAAAACTGTCTTTGAAATAAACCTACTGGTCCAGATATTAAAAACATTTACATGTGCAATTCAGTTGCTCATGGACATTTTTTAAAGCACTGTTTTGGCAGACGAATGCCAGTCCCGAATTTCTAGGGACCTCATGAGAATGAAGAGGAAATACATTATGTTGCTTCTGGAGGAGACTGTGGGCAGTGATTTTTCTTACCCTCCAAAAGTCTTTTAAAACCTCTTCAGTGCAGGAGCATAGCATATTCTGTCTATTACTATGTGATTAATCGGTGAGCACTGAAAGCGAGTACTAAGGGGGTTAAAACTTGCTGCAGCAGCCAAGTTGCATAAATAAATGTTTTGAGTCTGACCGAGTGTGTTTACCCATACAGTTTATTTCAACACAGACCACTGAGGAACACTGTGATCAGGAGAAGCCTGAAAGAAAACATGATCACTGAATTCCAAATACCGAAGGGGTGGAGTACACACAGATGTTTACGCTGCTGAGTGCTGCTAGGACTAGTGGGTGTTCATTCAATCTGAGGGAGGGGCAGGATTAGGGGAAACATTAGAAAACATTTCTTCACCCCACTATGTGGTGTGAGTTGAGTGCAACAAGCTCCCATGTAAGTAACCTGGTTTCTCTGCCTGAACTAGTCCCACTGTGCTGGGCAAGAGGAGCTTAGGCAGTGGTACAGAGGCACTGCTTTCAAGCTCTGGGGTAGGGAGGAAGATTCCTTGCACCAACAGAGACTCTTCTGGTGAGTTTTGGTAACCACATAACTTCCTGTTGACTCCACCCAGGCCTGACGTGACCTAGGAATTGGCAGCTGACTCATGGGGTGGGGGGTAGGATTATAAGCAGAAAGAAAACGTTTCACCTCTGTGTGCATGACGTTAGGTAGCTATAATCATGCTGTTAGCCCTAGGAGTGTCCCAACATTGACCAGTGTGAGAGTGACTATGAGTAAACCATGGACATTTCCCCATTTGGGAGGTTCCTGAGGGGTGCTACCCAACAGTATCTGTCAGGATACAGTAGTGGGGTCTGTGAGGCCAGCAGGTAGGACTTTGTGGCTTGATCAAGGGAACAGCAGGAGGATACATGCAGTGGCAGGGAGAAAAAGTAAGTTCAAAATATAAAAACATTAATTCACACAGAGAGTGGTTAATGTGTGGTAGCTTGACTAGTTTCTAACAGTCGATGATGGTTGTGCCTGCTGGAACAGTATCTTCATCAGTGTCGTCTTTGATGTAACCTGCTTGGACAGCATTGCTATTAGTGGAAGCTCATTTACGGATATATAGTACTATGTTAGACCAAAACTTGGTATCCCGACGCTCAAGATACCAAGCTTACATTCTCGAACTAACAAACCCCGCAAGACTCACATGCCTGACAATACAATATTTGGGCATCCAGCTAGCACAAAGACACCTCAATATGAGGGGACTTTGCCCCCTGTACTCCCCATGTGGGGGGCTTTGCACCCCCACACCCCCCGTAACTAATATTTTTTTTTATTTTAGTCTTTGGTAACCAGGTATGGCCCACTAAGCACAAGTGGCTGTTTTCAGGGGCAACCTGGGAGCACTGGGTGGTTAAGTGACTTGCTCAGAGTCACACAGTATGCAAGTGGAGGTTGTGAGAATCAAACTCAGGTCTGGTCTGTTGAATGTACCAAGCTTGTTCACACCTCATTCCTCTAACCTCTAGGCTATACTGCCAGCCCAAAATATAACAAACTCTGAGGAGGAGTGGACCTTGGAGTAAAAATATATCAGTTACGGGGGCAAAATTCCTTAAGTTCTGTAGTTCAGACCAGAACCTGAGCCTCCTAGTGTATGCTGGCTGAGCTGCCAGTGGTTTAACACTCCACACCACCAGGGCAGCTCAGCCAGCTGCCGGATCCGACACTGCTTTCTGCAGCATCACCAGGGGTAAGGTAGCAACCTATCACATCTGCTACCTTACCCCCTCCCATAACACCATCAGGCATGAAGCCACCATGATTGACAGTGTCAGGATAGTACATTTGTCGGGCAATACTGCCCGGGCAGGTAAGTGTCGGGATAATGAAATGCAGGATGTTATAAGGGTACCTTTATACCATTGGCACAGTGTTTCCATCAGCCTTTTGTTTGGTATGAGCTAACAGCACAGTGTTTATATCAGCACATTTTCTCCAGATTTTAATTGGTGAAAAAGTGTAAAATAAACCAGCAAACTGGGCTGATATTGATAAGCAGCAAGGAGAGGTTCTGGGATAAGATGTATGCTACAGCATCACACTGGTGGCCTTCCTATTTCTGCCACTTTACTGTCAGATGAGTAGAAGAGAGAAGGCCTGACTACTCGGTCTCCCATTATTGAGTGACCTGAAAGGTTTGCATGTTGCACTACAGTATGCTGTATGAGTCAGGGTTCATAGTAACACAAAAACATAGAGAATGACAGCAGATAAGACCAATGGTCCATCCAGTCAGCCCAAGTTCCCTATTTAGCCCTGGGGCATATTGTCTCTTCAGGGTCTTAGGCCTCCCTATCTTTCCCCCATTCCCCTCTCAGCTTCTGCCACCTCCAGAAACCACTATACCTTTCATTCTATCCCAACCATGCTTGAACCACCAACAGTTTTAGCACCCACCAGACTGTTCCACAGTTCCACCACCCTTTTTAAATTAATACTTCCTCATGTCCTTTCTGAGCTTCCCTCCTGTCAGTTTCTACTCATTTACACATGACTATGAACTAGTACTCAAGCTACATATTTCCCCACAGTTCACAATATTAATTCCTTTTAGGAACTTGAAGGTCTGTGTCATATCTCCCCTCTGCCTTCTGGTCTCCAGCAAGTACATGATCAGAACCTTGAGGCGCTCCTCATAGGGCCTGCCCTGTTGGCCCTGAATCATTTTTGTGTACCTTGTGCTGCACCATCTCCAGCCTATCTCTATCCTTCCTGAGGTGAGGTTTCCAGAACTGGGCTCCAGGAGTGGCCTCAGTAAGGATCTATATAGGGGAACAAATATATCTCTTCCCTTCTGCTGTCAACAACCCTCCCAAGGTTCATTACCTTGCACCTTTTGACATGGAATTTCAACTGCCACACCTTAAACCACTCCACTAGCTTTCATACGTCACTCTGAATTTCTGGGATTCCCTTGTCACTATCACCCTCCCACGGAGTTTAGTGTCATCTGCAAAGAGACCCTGCCCTGGATACCCTCACCAATGCTGCTAATGAACATACTGAAGAGGACCAGTTCCAGAACAGATCCCTGTGGAGCCCCGCTTGTGATATCCCTCTCCACTAACTTCTTCCCATTGATTATAACCCTCTGCTGCATTCCCTTTAGCCAGTTACCTACCCAGTTTACTATGACCTTAGCTGCACCCAGATCCTATATCTTCTTCAGCAAGCATCTGTGTGGCACCGAATTGAAAGCCTTGCTGAAGTCAAAGTACAGCAAATCCACATTGTGGCCCCTGTCCAATTCCCTTGTCACCCAAAGAAACCTATTAGGTCAGTCTGACAAGACCTCACTGCCATGAATCTGGGCTGTTTACTATCCTGGAACCTGTTGCTCTCCCAAGTAGTTCACAAGGCCCTCTTTGACCAATGACTCTATCAGCTTCCCTACAATAAAGGTAAGACTGACAGGTCTGTAGTTTCCTGCATGTTCCTTGCCCCCCCCCCTTTATGAAGCAGAACATTGTCCACCACCCTCCAGTCCTTCAGAACCTCACCCTCACCCCTATCATTAGAGCGCTGCTGAACAGACCCACCAGGGGTTGAGCCAGTTCTGCTGCCAACCATCATTACACAGTAACATAGTGTTGTGGTGATGGGTGGGACTTTGGGGGTACCTAGTCTGCACCTCCTGCTGCACAGCAATGACTGTATAAAAATTAACTATAGACACGTATCCAAACTTATCAACCAGAGTGCAATCCTTACTCATAATGTATAATCCTCAGTGCTATTCCCCTGCTGCAGAAATCTGACTAGTTCTGTTTGAAAGCCGGAACATACTAGCTCCCACAACTATAGTGAGCAAGCTGTTTCATGTGGGAACCACCCTTTCCAATGTTTCCCCATATCCTGTCTATCAGGATGAGCTCTTTAAGTTTCTGCATAATCTCTAGTTCTGCTAGTATGCAAGGACTCAAACATACACACAGTGTACTCAACTTTGTTCATGTTCTTTAGTATTTCAAAAACTGTGACCATGTCCCCTCTTAGCTTTCTCTTCTCTAGGCTAAGTAACCCCAACTTCCATAGTCAGGAGTGTTACGAAATTGCGCTGACCCCAGGACTTCTTGTGTGAAGTCAGGACTCCTAGTGCAAATCAGGGGATGAGTTGCAGAAAAGACTTGCTGGAATAATGGTGCTTTGAATAAACTGTGTGGACTCGTTGACAGTTGTCATCTTGTGACATCTTCACCTCGGCCACAACTGATCAATTGGATTCCTGGTTCAAGTACCACCACAGAATCTCTGGAAAAAGGTGGGACAGCATATTAGTGCTTTTAGCAACCCTATCAGAAGCAGGGATGGTGAGTGGTAAGTGGTGGGGCTAATCAGGACTGTGCTTCTGTGGCTTGAATATAAGGAGGACTGGTGAGGAGAAGTCAGATCTGTAAGGAATACCAAAGGAAGTGGACTGTTCTGGGGCCATAGGAAAAAGTGCATCATCCCAGGCCTGATGTCTGGATTGAAGTAGGAGTTCAAACAGCATTTGTGTGCCGGATTTTATAATAGACAACAGCTGAAGATCAGTGCATAGCACACAGTTGAGGAGTACAGACTCGGGTTTCATGGCCCAAGTGATAGGCACATAGAAGAAAGGAGGAACTTGAGCAAGGTATAGAACAGCGGTCAGACCTAAATCCTAAGTGCTTAGAGTCACAGAGACTGAGCTGACATACCGGAGCAAGCGAGGTTGCAGTACCCCATGGAGCTGTTCTTTGTAACTGTGAGTACAAACCTGGCTTGTTCTGTGCCAAAGAATTGTGTGTGGGTATTGAGTTTGTTAACAAGTTAGCAATCAAGCCAGCTTACAGATACTTTGTTTGTAGAGATGAAATGCCAGTTTAGTGACTGCATGGCCTTTAGGGGGATTGTTAAGGAGCCTGTTGCTTCAAATGAAAGTGGATCAATTCAGCCTGTTTAGCTTTAGTATTTTTTGGTGTCGTTTGTCCCCCATTCCCATAGGTCCAATTTATATATTGCATACATGTAAATGTCGTAATGAATCTCCTTCTTTTTTAAAGACATTTATTTACAGTCTACCTCCAGACTCCAGTGCTCCTGCCAGCCTTTCCTATGTTCACCAAGCATTGCACTCCTGAGTTCCCAAGCGCCAGCTGGTGACATAATTGTAGAGCATTCAGCAGCTGGCATCAGAAAGTGAGCTACTTTCTTTAGGGATTGGGGTTATTCAGTGATATCAAACAAATGTAAAACTCTACAACCATGTGTTTCCAAGAGGGACTACAAATAAATGTATCAACTGCCTTGCTGACTGAATACATTTAATTGAGATGCATGAGTTCACAAAATGAATAGTGGTAGGCAGGCATAATCAGGCAGATATAGTTTATTCTACAATTTCATTTCATTTCATTTATTTATTTTACCAGGAAAAGCTTAATTGAGCTTAGCTCATTTGCAAGGAGGTCCTGGGTAGGACAGAAGAATAAACTGAAGAGCACAGCGCATATGTACAGAGATATAATGATTTGAGTAATACAATTCATACAAAATGGTGCATACATACAGGCAGTTTTACAGCTTTTCCAGACCACAGAGAAATGCAAAATAAAGAATATGGAAAAGGAATTTTGTTTGAGTAACACAGGGGGCTAATTGATCTACAACTATTGTAACCTGCTGTGTGAAAAATCCATAAGCCATTTGGATTGTTGGAGCTAGATAAAAATGTTGCCAGTTGATGGTAGCTAATTGCTGCAGGTATTACTGAACAGAAAAGTTTGAGAAAGAGCACTTCCTAAAGAAGGATGTATTGTTCTCAGTTTCTGAAATGCCCCTAATGCATACCACAACATTATGGTCACTGAAAACATTATCAAATACAGTAGAGAGCGTGACTTTCTTGGGTCTGTTGGTTACAATAATGTCTAGAATGGAGGAAGATGAGGGGTTACACTTATTGGGCCTGGTGGGTTCAGAAATAACTTGAAGGAATCCAAAAACATCAGAGAAATGTTTTAATTCCATTGATTTAGGAGAAAGCCAATCATAGTTCATGTCGTCCAATGTGAATGTTTCATTGCTGTAATCTGTCACATATTGATATAGAAATGTTATGAGATATGAGCCACCAGTAGGTGGTCTATAGCAACCTATATTGACTATCTCAAACTTTGATAGGGTCAAGTTAATGGCAGTACATTCGAATACTGATGTCTTAGTTAAAGAAGTCACTAGGAAGGAGGTAAATTTATTTTTAATGTACAAGGCCACACCTCCACCCCTCAACTGACTGTCTAGTCTATACACATCATAGTTATTTAATGAGGTTGCATTAGTTGGAATAAAGGTGCTAAGCCACGTTTCCATTAATAATAGCACATCTGAACTGGAGTGTGGAACCCAGATGTTTTAGTTTGTCAAGTTTATTAAGCATACTACGCATATTTATGGCCATAAATTTTAGCCCCTTTGCATTAGTAAAAGCAGAGGGAGTTGTTACGAGGGGGACAGGCCTGGGTTATGTTCAACGTTCCCTAAGCAGAGTAGTAACATCATGATTGGGTATATAAATATAACAGACATTTTTTGGTATTTTTGTGTGTTTCCCTTCAAAAGGACAGGAAATGCCCTTTGGAGGGACATTGGGATAGTGCACCATCAAGTAGGAGATCAGACAGCTATTAATATGAGAGGGGTAGAGTCTGTGGCACTTGTGGTGGCCAGATAATAAGCCTGCCTAATATCTGCAGCTGTCCAGGGTAAGAACATATGCCATGACTGCCTGGTTCCACCTGTAGATCCAGTAGAAAGAGTATTTATTTGTTCTTCTATGTTTAATGTTGACTGACCTACCAAGTAGGCAAGGAGAAATAACAATAGTAAAGGCAACATGATGTAATGTTGTTAGATAATGCTAGGGGATAGGGAGGGGAGACTGCAGAGCTATTTGATTTGATAGGAGATAGCTAATATACTAATTACTGATTCGGGGCACACTAATATATACACCCATTGGTGTAAATTCATCAGTAACTCCCTACCCAAACACATTCTTACAAAAATATTTTTGTCAGATTGACTTGTAAGGGCATTCAGTCCTGATTTAGCCTGGTTTCACAGCTATATCTCCGACTGCTCGCAGCGAGTAAAAATAGATGGCCATCTCTCAGGTGTTAAAAGTGTTTAAGTAGGAGTGTCCCAAGGCTCAATACTTGGCCACCTCTTTTTTTGGCCTGTTCATAAACAGCCTACCAAAAGCCTGCCAGACATCTGAGGTGCTGTCGTATGCTGATGATGTTGTTATATACACCAGTAGTCTGGAACTCTGTACCAAACAAAACTATGCACTGTCCTTCAAGACGACGTTACATCCCTGGAGAAATGGTTCTCTGCAAACAAACTAGTCTTAAACTACAAAAAAAAGACCACGTTATTTTCAAGTTCACAATTGAAAAAAGGTCTCTCCCCTTTTCATCCTCAATTGTAAAGGAGTTAGTTTGGAACAGGTCCATGCCTTCAGATACCTAGGTGTTACCCTGGATGACACTTAATCTTTCACCCAACACGTGGACAACATTGTTTGTCTCTCTAACCGAAAGTTAGAAGCATTGTTCAGGAATCATCTGAATTTTACTATCGCAACCAGGCATCCTGTAGTGTCCAGTTCAACCCTTCCTATTCTAGACTATGGTCTCCCAGTCTATGCAGTGGCAAATGACTCTGTACTCAACAGTTATGGTGGTGCACAACAAGTCCTGATGCTTTGCTCTAAGGGCAGACAAGCTTACACATAACTGCTCTCTTTACTCCTTAACCAATTGACTTCCTCTTTAGGACTGAATAAGGTACCAGACCAACCAGCCCAGTGGCACTGAGGGTTGAGGCACTGGACACCACACCTCGCGCCACACTGGCGATCTAGGTTTAGTGATGGACTCGGGTTGCTGGGGGTTGGCAGAGTAGGGAGAGGATACAGCATCTGGAGGACAGCTCTCTTCTCCCTAGGGAGGGATCCAGGGTCGCTCAGTGTTCTGGTGGCCCCCAGTGGAGATCAGGGGTACTGTAGGTATACCAGCCAGCATAAGTGGTGGAGTGTGGCAGATGCCAGTAGGGCAGCCATGTGCAAGCGTCATTGCCCGTTGCACTTCAAGGGGGAAAACTACAAGAAACACTCTCTATGGCACAGTGGAAATTATGAGAATTCCAGAGGCAGGCCCACATCCCAACGCTGGCCCAGCACTCCAGGGAATTCTACTGCCAATCCAACACTCAGGTAGGCCTCTTTAATTTCAGAAAGGCTGCCACAGGAGGGTGGATCTGCCCGGAGGGGGGTTATCTGGGGGGGCTAGACCTGCCTGGGTGTTTGGGGGAGGAAGCTGGCAGTGAGGGGTTCAGGCAGGGAGTAGAGGTCTTGCTGCATGAGTACCTCGGAAGGATGCCCAGGCCATGAGGTGCATAGAGAAAGTGTAAAGAATAAATAAATAAATAAGGTACCAGGCCTCCCTACTCACAAAAAATGCACTGTTAGGTCTTATCCCTCTGGCCATTTGCAATCTGTTCCGCCCAGATAACAACCTATACACTACCAGTAGTATGGCTAGGAGTGCTCTAGAAATACCCTTCCGTAAAACAAGTCTGGTTAAGCATTCCTTTGCAGCAAAGGCATCTCACTGGCCTAACAATCTACCTGAAACCCTGGAAGAACTCATCAAAATTGCCCAGTTCGAGAAGACACTGAGAAAAGAACTTGCTGCTGTCTCCAAATACTCCTGCTACAACAACTTTGTCACCTAGTATAGTGCACTCCTTAATTTGTTAAGAAGCTCACACTGTGCCGTGCCAGTATCCAGAGCTTACATTCTTTATTGTTGACTTGAGATGTGGCGAAATAAAACTTCACTAGCAAAGTTCACACAAAGCGCCGAAATTCATGCTTTGCAGAACTTTGTGAATCCTCCCTGGACTCACCGAACTTCGACTTCACGTGAATTGTGCAAATTTTGCCACAGATTTCACCGCAAATTGTATAAATTTGCTGTGACAATTTCACGCTTCGCTGCAAAATTCATGCAATTCACTCTCCACGAACTGCGTGGTGTAGATTTTCAGGACTTCGCCCATCTCTGTTTTTGACTATGACTCCTTAGAGCCACAGTTACTTGTCCACAATTGTACCTATATACTCATATTGTCTACTCCGACTATGCTCCACTGGAGCTGCTGGTTTGTTCTGTCTGTAGCATAAGTTTGTGTTAATCACGTTTTTTTATCCTTCACGTGGAACCTTTGTAAATGAGTATGTGTGCTCAAAGATGTTTTCTGAATGACTAAATAAATAACTAAAAAAATAAATTTTAACATTCAATAATAAAGATTTAATTTAATCTGTGCCTTGTTGGAGCAAATTCTTTTCGATTTGCAGTGCCCTCTAAATGTCCAGAAGTTTGCCTCTGTACTATGAGGTGAGTTAATGACCAGAATCTGCGTCTGGGAGATTACTACCCGATTTCTTTGTTTCACTGCTGTAGCACCTGATATACTTGCATCACCACAGCTCCTTCACAGCAGCAGCACAGATAAGACACCGCAGTCTCCAACTTTTTTATAAATGTATCAAAGCTAGCTGCTACACAGATTTGACCAAGGTGACATTGTCTATGTCTGTCTGTCTGCCTATCTATCTATCTATCTGTCTATCTATCTATCTATCATATTTGTTAAGCGGATTGGGATGCCCACCCCCACCCCTGTACCACTTTATTCTCCCCTCTCCCCTCCAGGTCACCTGCCTGTCCTTCCCAGTGTTTATTTTTTTTTAAATATATATAAGCAGACTGGGGTGCCCACCCACAGTACTGCTTCTCTGGACCACCCTCCCCTTCAGGTCACCTGCCCATGTTCCTGGAAAAGCAGCCCAACACTGGGGTGCCCAGGCCCCAGTGTAGGAAATTGGACTGTCAGCTGTAATAAAGAAAACCATCCCTCAATGTTTTTTTTAAACCTGTGAAAAAGAAAACAGTCCTTCACTGGTCTGACCTCATCTCCCTGAGTTCTCAATCAGCATCCACCACCCCATCACATCCCCACACATCCTCACTTACCTGAGCAGGTTCCACAATGAGGATTCACTTTCCAGCCGATCAAAGACAAGTCTTGCTGCTGGAACCCCTGACTGCAATATGAGAAATGAAGGTAAGTGCGGTTCAGTTTATTTCAATGGGGTTTTAAGCTTTGATGCATAACTTGGTCATTTTTGCATATTTTCACCCCACATTTTCATTATGGCCTTTTTTGGGACCCCACCTCATGAACAATGGTGGTGGAATTATGCAAATCAGGCCTGAAAGGGCTATTTTGCACTCACTTGGCAAAATCACCTTTTGGGCAGAATCTGAAAATGTTGACCGCCATTGTTCATGAGGTGGGGTCATAAGAAGGCTATGTTGAACATTTGGGGTCAAAATATCAAAAAACAACAAAGTTGTGAGCTCATGTTGAAATTTAAGAGTACAGGTTCATAACTTTGGTAATTTCAATATTTTGACCCACAATTTTCAACATAACTATTTTTTCACACCATCTCATGAATGTGACAGCTGTCATTTTTCAAATCTTGACCTAAATGTGTTTTCGCACCTGTGGCGCAGAATGACTTTTGGGTGGCGTGCAATGACATCTCGGTGGGGATTTGAAAATGTTTACCTCTCAGGTTCATGAGGTGGGGCAATAAGAAGGCTATGCTGAAAATTCTGCAAATGCTATGATGAAATAGGCTGGGGAGAGGCCAATCTGCTGGTTGTAGCACACAGCGAATGCCAGGTACTTTTTTTCAGTTACTCCTACCTCTAAGCAAGATTATACATGTTGTGAACTGCCTTTCTGGTCTTGAAAAACTCTAATTGAATCATTCCTCTTTGTTGCTGAGAGGGACTTCTGTCATTGGCTGCAATTTTCTGGATGTACGTACAAGGTGCAGCCTCAGTTTTACCACGGAGACTTGACACTGTGCTAAGGTACTACCAATGCGAAACTCAGAATAAATGTGATTTGCATTTCTCTGCATGTATGCTAGACTCAATACTGGGTGAACTCTAGGCTGCTTTCCTCTCACTATAAGTTATATGTTTGGGGATGAAGTTCCACTCAGCATATCCAGGCCCTCCTTCCCAGACTTGTCTTTCCTGTTGTACATCACTGTGCATACTTCTATGTTAATAGACTTTGTTAGTGATAGTATTGGTTCCACTAAGCTGCATCAACAACTTCGCTGTTGAAGTGCAGCACAATGAAATCCCCAATGTTGACTGGTGAAATTTCATGCACCCCATGATCTCTAGCTATCTAACTCCAAGTCAGAGTTGACTCGGAGTGGGGGCAACACACAGCAAAGCAGCAAAATTTTGCCATCAGGACCAATACAGCAACAATTTTGAAATTTGTTGACATTGTCGCTATATTGGCTTTCACTGTTGGATGTTCGCCGTTCCGACGTGATATGACAGCTATTAACCCCCTCAGCATTGCCAGTTTAGAGGTTGTTTATGTGGGGGGGGGTGAAAGTGATACATGGCTCAAGCCACTTAATGTGCATACAGCCTCCCAAACTGTGCTTGGTCCTCCCCCCCACGTGCCTTTTCTCTGGTGTCAGTGAGGTGGATAAGGAATTTTGCCACTAGTGTACCCTTCCAACCTACTGTGTGGCATCGACAGTAACTACCTGAAAAATACACTGTTACCTGTCCAGTGTGGAGAAGACAGGTTGGCAACCCTTAGCTGGTCTGAGCACTTCATTTAAGGAACCTTTATCCAGTGCAACCTAAACACACTGCTCACTCACCAGGCTCACCAGCTGAATATGGTCTATAGCTACAATTAGCAGCCACCCCTGGCCGGGGGTAGCCTAATTCATAATTAAGGGTGATCTTAGAACCAAACAGGCCAAGTTGAAAAAGGAAGGTGAATGTCTATGCCAAAAGTGGTCCCTATCTCGTCTCTCTAGAGGACTCTATCAGAATTCAGCTGCACAAGTGGGATAAACCTAGATAACAGTTCTAGCACTTCCTCCCCCTCCTCCTTTCAGATCTTGGTGCCTATAGGTGTCAACATAGCTCAATTAGTTGCACATTCACCTCTGGACCAGAGGGTTGTGGGTTCTAGCCTCACAACGGGATTGAGCTCATACTTAAATGCTGGCACATGAGTGCTGTACTGCTGGGTGTGCCATCCTTCAGATGAGATGTTAAACTGAGGTCCTGTCTACTCATCTCTGATGCTGTCCAGGTGGAAGTAAAAGAACCCAAGGCACTTTTTACAAAAGTAGGGGAATTTTTTATTCAGTACTAAAGGAAACCATATCATAACTTATTACATCATAGAAACATGAACAAAAATAACTGAAAACACCCTACAAACTGTATACAATCTCTTGAACCCCCAAACCCCTCATAAAACAGGTATTAACAGCATACCATGACATTTGATTAAATGCTGAAACAAAAAGGAGGAAAAATGAAGAGGGACAGAAAAAAGTAGAATGAAAAAGAAAAGGGAAAGAAAATAAAACAGAAAAGCACGCACACTTTACACTCATATTTACACTTTTTGAAATCCTGCATATACGTCATGTCTAAAATAGAAAGTGCAAAAATCATTTAAATAAAATGTAGCCATGTCTCTAGTAGGATATTCTACTCATTACTGAGCTTTAACCTTTAATACATGTGGGCCAGTCTTTCCACCAGACTTCATGCATCTGCAGTGGGCATGTCAACCTTTCCTTTTTGTAAATTCCTTTCACTTCTGTATTTATTCTCCCACTCACCCCTGCCACATCTATATTTGTTGCTGCAATACATGTTGCCATCTGACTTGCCATATGACCCATTTAATTGTTGCCATAACCATTCGAAATGTCCCTTTATGGAACTTCTTCCACTCTCTCCCTATTGCCCCATAAATCAGGGTATCATAATTCATTTTCCTCAGTTGTGGCATTTCCCATTCTAATGCCAAAGAGCCCCATATTTTATCAATATATATACTCAAAGTATAAATGACTCATGGTTTCAATCTGATTTATACAACCGTCCCTCAGGCACACCCTATCTGCTACCGCTTTATGGTGGTGATTACCTCTAACATTGAGTCGGTCATGGCAGCACATCCACAGTGTGTCCCACATTTTGGGGGAAACCCTAACTTCTGTGAGCTGAGATGTGACCTCTAAGGTTGAAATATTATTTGGGAGAGTAAAACAAGGAACTTTATCTACCTCTTTTGCCAAGATATTTTTATAAGTAACCTTTCTTGTAGTATACCTCACGTCCTGTGTTGTTAAGTTCCATTCCTTCAATTTTTTGAATACCTCCTTGGAATATACAGTCTCTCCTACCAAAGGGGTTCTACAAGGACCCCAATTTTGGGTTTCCCATTTATGAAAAAATGGATCACATCTATCCTTAAAAAAATTTACCCACTCCATTGTTTTACCAACTATCAAAGGAAGAAGGTTGAAGTATACATATATTGAAAAGAAAAAAATTATAGGGTGCAACAAATCTAACCCCCCTTCCTGAATTGACCTAAAAGTTATTTGGCGTTTAACCGGGTTTAACCTACTACCCCACAGAAATCTAAAAGCAATACTATAAATTTTGGCTTCCAACTTAACTGGGAAAGGAAACATACTACTTACAGTTAGGAAGAGTGGAATAATGAAAGTTTTATACATGAAAACCCTTTTTTTTTTCTTGACATGGGAAAGGCTTTCCATCGGTTTATTTTTTCCTCCACTTTCTCAATACAGTTTCCCAATTTAACACAGCAGAATCCCTGGTACCAAAGGAAATCCCCAATGTTTTTATTAGAGGTTCTGATAACTGAATACCACCTATTACCACTCTATCCATGTCCCTTAGCTCACTAAGCACCACTCCCCCGCTTTTGGTCTTGTTAATTTGAGAGCCCGATACCTTGGAGAATGCCTCCACAATTTTAAGTGCTCTCTAACCTGATGTCTTGTTCACCACCAACAGTGTGACATCATCTGCATATGCCATTACTACTGGGAACAAACGCTGGTTTGACCCCTCAATATGCAGTATTTCCCCATTGAATTCTAATTTTCTCAAGACGGGGTCAAAAGCCAGTACATATAACAGGGGTTCAATGGGCACCCCTGTCTTACCCCTCTTAAAATGTGAATGTGCCTCCCCATTCTGTCATTCACTACTGGGCTAGTAGAGGCATGTTCATACAGAATGTCCACCCACTTCACAAACAGCTTAGGAATGCCATATTTCTTTAATACCGAAAAAAGGTATTCCTGGGGAACAGCATCAAATGCCTGTGACTGATCGAGGGTAAAAAGGATGCTCGAGGCTCCTTGTTGATTGAACAACTCCCAAATTAACTTTAAATTGTCCATCATTGAATGCTGGGTTATACCACAAGTCTGAGCTGTAGAAACCACATATTGTGCAACTTTAGCTAGCCTGGCACATAAGATCTTACTTAAAATGTTCCAGTCAGAATTCATTAAGCTGATTGGTCTCCAATTCGAGATGTGGGCCCTTTCCCCTTTTTTATAAATAAAAATCAAGAGACTGTCAGCTAATGCTTTAGGGAAGGGTGCTTCCCCCCTAAAATTTCATTACATACCAATAGTAGATGGTCTCCTAAAAGTTCTACTGTTTTTTGTAAAACTCGCCTGGGAGACCATCAGGTCCAGGGGATGTGCCCAGTTTTGCTGCTGAGATTGCCATTAGTAACTCTGCTTTTGTAATTGGGGTAGTCAAAAATCTTGCTTCACCTCTAGGAATGTTTGGGACCCCAATGTTATTCAAGAAGTCATTTAAGGAGTCTGAACATGGTACAGACCGTCCAAATGATTTCCTCACATGGGTCTCCACTACCTGCATCATGCCAACCCCATCTTTTATATTATGTCCATTCTTTGTTTGTAGTTCAGTCATGAATCTTGCTTCTATTCACTGATGGCAACTATTGTATGGGTTTAGTTGTTGTGCTTTCCCCTTGGTCCCATATTTTTGTTCAAAAAACAGGGTTTGGGCCCTGTCATATCGAAATTCTTTCATATCAGTTTTAACCAAATGAATCTGTTCTAAAAGATCCTCCCCTGTTTCAACCATGTGAGACAGTAAGAGTTGTAGTTTATGTCTAAGTTTGAGGTAGTTTAAGTATTTAGCATTAGTCACTTGTTTTGCCCTCTTACTAAAGTACTCCCATATATATCATTTTTTCTGTCCTGTCACCGAAGCAGGGGGTTATCATATATCTGAAACACTGAAAGACAGGCCGTGATTTCCTCCTGCAGTCCTGTCATAAAGTCTGGTTCCTCCAAGGAGGACACATTGAATCTCCAAATTATGTTTGATAATGGCTTATTACTAGGAGTTCCAAAGTATACCCGAAGTAAAGAATGATCTGTAGTTTCAATAGGGAGAGTGTCACATGCAGTAATAGGCACCCAGTGTGATACAAAAATCATATCAATTCTAGTTGATAATCCTCCTTTCTAAATATTGTGTGCTGGAGTAATGGGTTTTTCAGCTGCGCAATCTATTAACTTTGCGTTTTTGTACATTCTGTTCAGGAAATTGGAACCATTATATAATTTATTAGTCAGACCCGGTTTATCTTGTAAAGACAAAATACAATTAAAATCACCCCAAAAAATCAATGTTTTTATTGTGTATAAATAGGGCTGGAGTTGTTTAAATACATCAATACGTTTATATTTTGTCTGGGGATTGTACAAATTCGGAAGCCTAAGACCCTGCCCCTTAAACCTCATGTTTAAAATTAGGACCCAACCTGGAATCAAATCAATTAACCTGGATATTGTTGCGCCCACACCTGATATTAAAATACCCAGGCCAGAACATGCCTCTTCCCCCAATGACCAAAAGGAGGGGCCATTATACCATTCTTTTTTTGCCAGGTATTGCTCCCTTACTGTGTATGTTCTAGTGTCTTGTAGGAACACAATGTCCAGTCGTAATTCCCTTAATGCAAAGAAGGTAGTGTGTCTTCTTTGGGGATTTTTGATACTGTTAGTGTTGAGTGACCCTACAGTAAGGTTCCAGGGCATAACATGTTTCAAGTTCCTTCCGGTATTAGCACTTTGCTTTCTTCCACCTCCTGAGACCTGCTGTTTGATCTCTTCGGTTTTTCTTCTTTTTTTTTCTTTGTTGTTTTAAAATCACCTGAGGTTCTTTCATTATCAGTTGTAAGATCCGGCAAGGATGATGTGATAGAAGAAGTATCTGATTCTTCTTCATCCTCTGCCCATTGTTTTCGCTTTGTCAAAGATGAGAATCTATTACTTGTTGGTACTTGGTATTCCTGAATAGTTTCTTGCAGAGCCTCAGCTTTCCACAGCTGACTTCTAGTGAATCTTCTGGCCTTTTGCAGTTCCCATTTCTCAGTGAGTGGAGGGGGTAGAAACACTTCTTGTGATGTTGACTGGCCTTGTTTGCCAGAGGGGGTGGCATTCTCCATTCCCACTGTCCCATCCATCCTTTGTGCACTATGTTCCCTTTCTTCACCATCTACAATTGCATCACCCTCGGAATGCATAGATACTGCGTGGATTGGATTGGGACAGCACACTCGTGGTTCAGACCCAGCCCTGTCTTGGCTAGGCCTATGCTCTCTCAGATCAGTGTTGCAGTTTCCGTCAGGGTGATTCCTCTCATATCCTTCTTCATCTTCAACATTATCAGGGCTATTGTGTGCCACCCATGGGCAATTTCTAAAGGAATGATTTGTTTCATCACAGAGATTGCAGTGCAAAGGGGAAGGACAGTTGATTGAAACATGTCCTATGCCATTACATGGTGTACACTTCAATTGGTCACAGGCACAGCTAAGATGTGTGTATGCCCCACACTGAAAACAGGATCTTGGCTGTCCTGCATAGAACACAAATCCACGGTCACGACCTAGATAAAAACAACTTGGGAGGTGTTGAATTACTCCAATTACTCCATGTGTCTGGTTTAATCGAACTTTAATCCGCCAACCACCTGTCCATATGTCTTCAGAGTCTATGATTGGGTCAGGAAGTCCCAACACATTACATTTTGTCTTCAGCCAGTATAGTATGTCCCCAATAGCCACACCCTCATTCCTAAATAACACTGTGATGGTGCGGTAAGTAGGTCTAGATAGTGGGATAACCATGAATGGTTTCCACTCAGGTGTTTGTCTCAGACCCTAGTATCTCTGCCAGAAACGTTCCAATCCTTCAGCAGTTTTAAAACTAACATCAAATATGGGATCACCAAATGTGTGGATGAGTGCATAGATTTCTTGTACTGAGAACCCCATACTATGCTTTATTAGAGTTTTCCCGACATATAATCTATCTGGGTAAACCTCTAGGCCTCCTTTATATTTTATCCGTGCAGCATTTTTCCATTTAGCCAGCTCAGGTGGAGTATGAAAGAGCCCAGCAAATGTTCTTTGTTTTGGGCCCTGTGGGTGTGCTTCTGGCCTTGCATTACCTGAAGGCTCATTTCTGAGTGGCCCTCTTCTTGAAGTTGGGCCTGTGAAACTTAAGAGAAATACTTGGCTGGTGTGAGGCAGCCTGGGTGTGGGGGCTGGGGGCTGGTTTCGGGGGTCTGATCTTAAATCCCAATCTCAGACATCTGTTGCTGTACGGCACCTTCTGTGTTTCTAGTAGCCTGGACAAGGTGAGTAATAAGTGATGCATGCAGGTGGGGAGAATCTCTTAATTCAAAAGTGGAGGGGACCTCCAAAGGATCATTTGATACATCATACATTCTTTCTGGTGAGGCCCATGGATGGTCCTTAGAGTATCGAACCCAACCCACTTGCCTAAGTGCCTCTTCTACTGTCAGTCCAGTAACCAAGATATTATTATCGTAATCTGGTGCCATGTTCCCATTTCCTAGGGTCGTGCTTTGTGTATGTTCCTGATGTTGTGTTGTAACTTCACTCATTTCATTTATCTGTCCAAACTCAATGCTGACCTTATACATTTGCCCCTTGTCCTTATCTGCTACCCCTTCATCTTTTGATATTGCACTCTCATGGTTTTGCTCAGGTATGCAATTAGAATCACAGTGTGTCTCAGTAACTTTTTCCCCCACACCACTCTCCTGGGCCTGAATACTCTATTCCTTTTCAAGTACAGTTATTGCTGTGTCTTCCATATATACAACCTTATCTTTTGTTTGCACACTGTTTTTAGTACTATATTGTGTACTCACTTTATCATCAAACTCTTGTTGAAGCACTTTTCTGTTTGGATCTGTTGCCTCAGTAACCCTTGGTTTCACACACAGACCTGCAGGTATTGCATCTCTCTGCCTTTTTGGCATAAAAAGTTCTTGTTTTTTTGCATTCTTTTAACTCCTGTTTGTTTGTCACCTTTAACAGCTCCATTTGCAAGGATTTCCTTTGCATTTTACATTTCTCCTCTGCCAATAATAACTCTGTGAGTTTTTCTTTCTTTTGCAACAGTTCTGAACCAGATATTAAAGGGGACTGTACCTCAGCCGAGTTTGTAGCTTCTTTCACAGTTTGTGACCAATCCATGTCAGATTCTGGAAAGCAAACAGGAACATCATTTTCATTTTCCTTATCTGTAGCAAATTGCAAGTCCACATTGTCCACAGGAGATATTGGAACAGAAAGGGATTCCTTGTCTTCTGTCTCCTGTCTCTCCTGTATGCAGTCCTCCTCCAGCAGGATCCATGGGAGCCACCGTCTTGGTCCCACAGGAAAATGGGTCTCCCCTGCTCAGAGGAAGCAAGAGTAGGGGACTTTCCCTGATGTCTTGGCCAACATTCCCCTTCCCATAAAACTGGTTCATGCAACTGCTCAGTTCTGTGTGTGGGTGTTGATGTATGAAATGGCTGCCACTACATGTTCAGTCACTTCACTACCAGTCTAGCACTGCTTGTAAAGTGCCTTGGGATCCAATGTGTATGAAAAGTGCCATATAAATGTGGATTCTTCTTCTTCTTCTGCTACTATAGGTATACCCTAGCAAGGTACATCCACTTATAACTTTTTTGGATGCTGGTAGAGCCCCGCTTTATGTTAGGTTTTGCGTTGGGCAGAGGGGTATTTGATTCTCTGGGATGCTTGTATCTCCCCATTAGTGTGGCTCCATGACTACTTCAATAGCCAGTTTATGATTTGCCTCCCCTCTCACATTCTCAATCCCCATCCCCAATTAACCACTAATGATGGAAGGTACCCTAGAAGAGTGGATGAGATGTGCACCTCTACTCCCCTTTTTAAACATACCATCTTGGTCTCTGGAATATACTGATACCATGTCATGGCATGTTGCCTTAGGTACTTATTTCCAGTTTATTAGCAAGACTGAGACTGTGACCAGAGCTTGGTGATTTTGTTGTTTTGCGCCAACATCTTGGTCATATGTGTACCCTCCAAATTAGCTCCAATTTGTCCTTGGGAACCACAGTGTTCCCAGTTTGATCTTACCTCTGTTTAACTTGGATATATTTTCCTGGCTATACATCATATGAGAATGTTCTCCTTCCCTTGGGACTGTACAGTTACATCATGTTTCCAAGTTAATATTAAGTGTTTTTAATGTGTCTTCTCACTTGCTGAAGAATGTATGTTGGCTCTACATAACTGATAGTTGGTTAATCCTGCCTGGCCTTGACATGGTCCCTCTTAGTTCTCATTTTAATAGTAATCATGTCCTCTTATCACCACAAGCTTCTATCTAGACTGGGAACATGCTTTTGACTACCAGTATTACCTGGAATGTGTCAGGACTGAACTTGCCAGTTAAAAGGAAAAGAGTTTAAAGAGGACCATTTAGCCTGTTTCTAATTGGCTGTTTTCAGCCAAAGCCATTGCACTATAAAAAATGTTATGTCTGATTGTATACAGGGGTCAACCTTTACCTTTTTTTGCACTAACCAGCAGGACAAGTTGATTCAAAATTGCACTAGCCCGCAGATGGTTGCACCATCCCACAATTATAATGGTAAATTGGGATGACTTACACAGCAAAAAATCCAAACCAAGAAATACTCTGATTATTGTACATTTATCCTGCTACCACATTGCTTCCTGCCCCACCAAAAAAAAATCAAAAGATTGCAATACAATCATACACAGTCTGCCCTCCCCCCATTTGTTTTGCACTATGGTCCCTACACTTCATCTTTCTGTGCCCACCAAACCAGAGGATCCAACAACAGCAAATCAGTCATGCAGTCCTAGCTCTGCAAATGTAGTGATTGCAGCCAGAAAACCTCCATACAATGATGTCACAAAGGCATGTCACGTGACTTTCTGGCAGAGCTTCAGAGAGACTTGAATTCAGCTGCAGCTCCTGACAAGCTCATTTTACAGTCATTTGATATAAAAAAAAAAACACATATTGTAAGTAAGAAAGGGGAAAGTTAGTACAAAGTCACAGATGCAGAAAGCAGGATTTAAAGAAGTAGTACAGTCAAAATTTGCAAACACGTTGTTTGTGTAGGGTGTTTTGATTATATGTGTGGTTCTGGTGTATCCTCCCCTATGTTTGCTATTAAGAATGTTTTTTTTTTTCTAAATTAACCTGCTAGTTATATGATAGTTTTATGGCCCCTGGGGAATCTCCATTTTAGCAAGGTTTATTGCACTTCTTCTTCCTACAGTGCCTCCTGGCCCATGTGACAGTGATGCATCCAGGACCACCGATTCAGCAAGTACTAGAGCTAGGAGCCTGATGTTCTGGTCTCTGCTAAATAGCTCTAATTCAATAGTTTTGTTTTCTATGTGTGTGTTGGATCTAGCCAGCAGGAATTAATGTTTTGCTTTTCAAACTTTTCATTTAATCAAACTACACACAGCCACAAAGAGCACACAAATCACCCCAGATCATCAATGCTATAATTTGTAAAGACTCTAGCAGTTTTCTTGCAGAATAACCCACTCAATCAACCCTAAAATATTTGCTAAACTGTAAATATAGCCACTAGTGCCCATGGGATAAAGAAAGTTACTTAATACCATAGCTCTGCAGTTGTAAATGGACTCTAAAGCAGTGCGTGCCGAATCCATAGCCTCACATATAGCACTATAACATGGAACAGAATGCATTATAAGAACAGGAAAAGCAATAAACTATGCTAAGATGAAGATCCTAGGAGCCATAAAACTACCATAAAACTAGCAGTCTAATTTAGAAAAAACTAATAGCAAAGGGAAGGACACACCAGGACTCCACACAAATCAGAACACCCTGCACATCATATGTTTTTTGCAAATTTAGACGGTACTACTCCTTTAATGCATACTTGAAGCACAAAACTGCCTCTATTGGTCCTCTTTAAACTGTAAGTTTACCCGTGCTGGCAACCTGCAGTAACATCAGCAGACCCGCAGCATTTCAGCACTGGGTACCCAGGGACTGTCGTGTAGGAGCTCCTAATGTTTAATAGAAAGTATGAATGGCTGAACCTAGTTGAGCTTTACTATCAGTAGCCATGATATTTGACATTATGCCACCTGCCTGGATGTGGGAGGGTCTGAGTAACAAGTGGCTTGGGATAATGTGTGCCTCACCTATGTGAGCAATTAATCAGTGTACACCCATCCATAGGATTTCTATGCTAATGGATCTTTCTATTGCACAAGCTACCATGTTAATAAACCTGTATTTTTACTCTAAACTGTTATCGTTATTGCCTGACAATTTACTGTGCATGCCGTTTGTAAGAGAGATCATTGTGCTATAAAAAGGGAGATTGGCGGGAGACCCTAACTAGCCTGAGAGGTGGGAAGTTATAGCATCACTGGTGGTCAGTTTAAAAAACAATTATAACTGACTTACCACACATTATGACTGATTTTTCAACTAGGTTCAAATTTCTGACTTCAGCTAACTGAAGAAAATACAACCATTTTTTTCAACTTTCACCATCGTTGAATTTTACTATGTAGTAGTTTGTCATACTTTTTTAACTTTGCATCTTTTTTTTATTAAAATTTTGACTATAATGGTTAATAAAATGTGTGTAAAAGTCCTCCCCCCCCCCTTGAAATCAATGGGGCGTGCACACACACAGCCTTCGCCTTCTGACACCACAAAATGGGACTGCATGTGCCTACATGGGAGCGTGTTGGTGGGTTAAGGTCAGGAGGTAGCTTTTTTTTTAGCACTTGGGATTTAGCAGCAATTACTTCATAAATGGGCAGAAACAAAAGGAATTATTTATGCCCCTCAACTCTGGAGCAGGTGAGGTATTGCATATGTTGGAGGGAGCAGCAACTAGTCAGCAACAGCTAAGAAGCTGGCAGCTCTTTAAAATGCAAATACAAAGTGCAGTGAAACAAATCTACACACAGTAGGGACCCACTAAAGCACAATAACCAGTCAAAACAACAACAAAATATACTAAGTCCTTGAAAGTAACAAGTTGAAGCAGTGCAGTAAAACAGTGTACGGTATAGAAAAATAAGCAGCAGTAATACTTGTTACTTAGAAAAAGAACTGTGAGTCTAAAATACAGTATAGGTAGGGCCTCTTAAACACCCCACAGAGGCTAGAAGGTACCCTTTTGCAAACAGAGCTAACCATCAATATATATTTGTTTACTAGTAGTCGTAGAATATGTGAGACTAAAAACAGTTTAAGGGAGGATCCCTAGAAATACCTCCTGTATGGTATACCAGAACTGAGATGTATCCATAGTTAAAATTTAAAGTTAATAAAACTCCTGCATATTAAAAATTAAAAATTCTAACCCCAGAAATCAGTCATTATGATTAAACTGATGCAGTCAGACTTCTGTGTTGAACTGCCCAGAGAGATGGAATTATATGCAAATGATGGAACTCTCAATTGGCTCATCCCAGTTTCAAATTGCTGCCCTAGTAACTGCTGCACTCTAAGGGCTTCAGATTCTTTACTCTTCCTGCCTAGTGAAGACGTCCCAGAGAGCTCTTCTTCAGCTTCTTTCAAATGTGTTTATCTTAGCGATAAGTATCGTTCTAAGTTTAATTTTCAAGTGGGTCCTGGAGGTAGTGAACCAGGGTCTGGCATTCAGCTTCAAATCATTCCCCAAGCTGAGAACAAGAACCTTTGCACCAGTTACATCTGCAGACAGAATTTTACTGGAAGCAGTGGTAAATAATCTTCTGGCAGTCAAAGCAGTGGAGCCAGTGCCCCTAAAACAGAGGGGCAAAGGTTTCTCCTCCAGATATTTCCTCACAAGAAAGAAAAATGGGGACTGGCAATGTATCCTGGATCTAAGAATTTTGAACAGACACATTCTGAAGCCAAAATTCAAAATGGCACTCTTTCAATAATTATTCCCACTTTACAAAAGGGAGACTGGCTAGCCTCCCCAGACCTAAGGGATGCTCACTTTCACATCCCTAGCAGACCATTTCACAGAAAGTACTTGAGATTCAGGCTGGCCTCATGCCTTTATCAGTTCACAGCACTTCCATTTGGCCTAACTTCTGCACCAAGGGCCTTCACAAAGTGAATGTCTGTAGTGGTAGAGTTTTTGAGAAAACAGGGGGAGACAGTCCTTCCCTACCTGGATGACTGGTTAGTAGTGGGTCAATCTCTGCAGCATGCAGATCATGCCCTAACACTAATAAAATCTACTCTGGAGTCCCTGGGTTTCCTCATAAATGAGCAGAAGTCTCAGCAAATACCAGTCCAAGTACTGGAGTTCACTGGAGCAGAACTGGACACCAGTCTAGGCAGAGCTTTTCTGTCACAGGACAGGGTAAACAACATTCTGCAGATTGCAAAATCATTTGTGCCAGGAAAACCCAGACCAGCCAGAGAATTCTTCAGGCTGCTGGGTCACATGGCAGCTGCCACCACAGTGGTGCCTGGCTCCAGATTCCAAATGAGAGACATCCAGTTTCACCAGAGACAGTACTGGTCACAAAGGACAGACCCATCGTCCAAACTGGTTCCAATCACCCATAGCTTATTACGGGCATTGCAGTGGTGGCTGGATGAGCACAACCTTTGGGTAGGCATACCTTTTCTAAAGGAACAGCCTTCCTTAATTCTCACAATAGATGCCTTCCTTCTAGGTTGGGGAGCACACATGCTGGACTACACAGCAATTGGCACATGGTCTCCCCAAGAGTCCCTGTTGCACATACATCTGCTGGAGCTTAGGGCAGTGTACCTAGGTCTACAGGCATTGGCCCCCACATCTTCAAAACAAGGTGGTACAGGTCAGAACAGACAACACCACAACTGTGTACTACATCAACAAACAGGGAGGAACCAGATCAGTCCCACTGTGCACAGAAGCAATGAGACGGTGGTCCTTGGCATACTCCATGAAAGTATCCTTATCAGCCATACACATTCCAGGGGAAGGACAATGTACTGGTAGATTCCCTCAGCAGGATAAGTCAGGACCACTACAAGTGGTATCTGAATCCCCAGATACTCAATACAATTTTCAGAAGGTGCAGCACTCCAGAAGTGGATCTTTTTGCCTCTGCAGAAAATCACCAGTTACCAGTGCACTGTTGCAGGCCTTCTCTCAGGGGCACACTTCCCCTAGATGTGATGGCCCTGGACTGGACAGGGAAGTTTCTGTATGCCTTCCCCTCCTTTTCCAATGATATTCAGGACCCTGCTGAAACTGGGGTCCCAACCAGCAACAATGATATTGGTGGCACTAGATTGTGCGAGACAGCACTGGTACTCACTTCTGCTGACTCTGTCAGTAGTCTATCTAATTCATCTGCCCAGGAGGCACAACCTGCTGACCTCCTCTCACAGCAGGATCCTGTACCCCAGCCTCAAATCACTGAGACTCAAGGCCTGGCTCATGAGGACTTAGAATTTGCTAATCTTAAATTGTCAGATCAGGTGCTGACAGTGCTTAAGGGTTCCAGGAAACCTTCCACTAAGAAAACATATTCTTCAAAGTGGAAGATGTTCTCCATATGGTGTGCAGGTAAGGGTACTGACCCCTCCAGGGCTGACTTGGCTATTCTCCTGGATTACCTAACACACCTACATGCTTTAGGCCTGAAGCCTTCAACCCTCAAGGTCCACTTGGCTTCAGTCTCAGCTTACCTGTCAGCTGGTAAAGAGAGATCCATGGCCTCTCATTCACTCTTCAGGAAATATTTTAAAGGCCTCAACCTTCTGTACCCTCCCCTGAGGGAACCAGTCTCGGCCTTGAATCTGAATATCTGCATTGCCAAGCTCATGGATGCACCATTCAAGCCCATGGCAACTGCAGATTTGAAGTATATCACTTGAAAAACTGTGTTTCTGGTTGCTATTACTTCAGCCAGAAGAATCAGTGAGTTACAAGCCCTGTGCACAGATGTGGACTACATCTCATTTCACAGGGATAAAGTGATCCTCAGGACCAATAAAAAATTATTTCCAAAGTGGTGCCTGATTTCCACTTAAATCAGTCCATCACGCTACCTGTCTTTTTTACAGTGAACTCTCCAGTTCCCCAGAAATGAGGCTTCACTTCCTTGATGTCAAAAGGGCACTTAGCCACTATACTGACAGAACCAAATCTTACAGATCAAGTCAAACACAGCTCTTTCTCACCTATGGTGAAGTAGGTAAGGGCAGAGCTGCCACAAAATGTACAATTGCTCACTGGATAGTGGCATGTATACAGTTTTGTTATAGTAAAGTTGGTAAACAGTCACTCCTGGGCCTCAGGGCACACTCCACCAGGGGCACAGCTGCTTCAGTGGCAGCTTCAAGAGAGATTCTACTTCCAGAAATCTGCAAAGCAGCTACATGGAAAACAGTACACACCTTCACAAAGCATTACAGCCTGGATCTACAATCCAGAAGTGATGCCAGGTTTGGTACAGCAGTGCTGCAAAACTTGTTTCCAAAATAGGTTTTCTGCCCAACCTCCAAAGATACTGCTTGGTAATCTGCATCAGTTTAATCATAATGAGTGATTCCTGGGGTTAGAAGAAAAAATTACTTACCATAGTAATCTTGTTTCTTCAAAGGGATCACTCATTATGATTAAAGCACCCACCCTGCCTCCCCTACTAGAACCAATAGAATTTGTTCTGCATCCCTGCCTTGGAGTGTTTTCTATATAGGTCAGGTTAGAGACTCACTCTTTTAACCAGTTGGTTTCCTTGTGGTCTCAAGTATTTTTAGGTTTGCTTCTAAAGGATGTTTGACATGAGAGAACAAGAATTATTTTATAAAATATTAGTTTTAACTAGTGGGTCTTATACCCAGTTAGGCTACATAAGAATCTGAAGCACTTAGAGTGCAGCAGTTACTGGGGCTGCAGTTTGAAATTAGCATGAGCCAATTGAGAGTTCCATCATTTGCATATAATTCCATCTCTCCGGGCAGTTCAACACAGGAGGCTGACTGCATCAGTTTAATCATAATGAGTGATCCCTTTGAAGAAACAAGATTACTGTGGTGAGTAATTTTTTCTTTTCTGACACAGTTTCTGAACTTGTTTTGACTTTCAGCATGTACACTAATGTGTTTTTTTTTATTTTATTCATCATGCCGTGAGGACTTTTATATTTAGTCTATCTGATTCCTACAGTGGCAAACAACAAATATCGACCATGCTCCGCACTCCGCCTCCTATGGTTCCAGAAACCCACCAACTGACCTCCTGCTCCTGGCCTGCTCCATGACCTTGTGGGGAGTCTGACTTACTCACAATTCCACCACCATCAAAGAGAGCCCAGGCAGGCCACCAGCAGTAGATCAATGATACTCAATCACCTTGGCTCTTCAAGTTTGGCCCCCCAGGCCCCACAGCCCCCAAGCCCTCAACCAGCCAGACAAGCCAGCCTAGCATGCAGCAGACACACAGACTGACTGAGTACTTTGTGAAAGACCATCCTCCTTCTTCCTACTGCTCACTACCCAGCCCTGGTCAGCCTCACATGCACATCCCATACAGTACCTTGTTCACTGTAGTAGCCTGTTGCCAGTTCGGTCAGGTGTCAGGTGATGATTAGGTCAGCAGTGTTTGGTGGCTCCATGGCTCAGGCTGCCACTGCTGCTCTACTCGATGGTGGTGCTGGTGGTTTTTTTTTTAACTGTGTGCTCCCTCCTCCCAACCCACACAGTTAGTCCCCAACCCAGACCCGCATCCCCACTCTGGTACTCCATGCAGTGGAACTAGTGCACCTACCACTCCTCCTCCTCGCCGACTCTGAAGACCTGACCGAGACTGAGTGAGAGTCACCCAACGGGCCCAGCTGATGGGGTCACAGGCTGATTCCAACCTTGACCAGACCACTGACTTGCTGCCTTCACATGATTGCTGCCTGGCTTTGCTGGAGTACTAACTGGGACCTGCACAGCCACAAACTAGTCTCTCTGCAGGCCCCGGACATGTCAGGACAGTGGACGCAGTTAACTTATTTTTAAATTGAAGGTCAAACTGCCAAATTTCGTCCCTGCAGCAAAATGCTACCAGTTTCATTGCCCACACACCAACACAGATGCCTCCTCTTCTGACAGTCTCCTCTCCTACCTAGGCACGCTCTCCCCCGTCAACTCATGCAGCCAGTCACTGACACTTTCAAGCTCCTGGCTCCTCCTTCTATCTCTCCTAATTGGGGGATGCTTTGTGTCCAGGAGCCAGAGGTGCAATTTATTGGCTACATGGCTCAAGGCCAGTAGTTGAGGACCATTAGGTATTCACAGCCCCCTGGCCCCCTCCCCCCAGGAAAGGAAAAAGAGAAAACACACTGCATTGCACCACAAAAACAAATCTGGGCAGGTCACGGAATTGTCAACTGCAGTGGATTTCTACTCCACTATTTTATGACTGCAATCCAATGCAATTGCAGTTGATTGCAAGTGCATTGAATTGCAACTGACTATTTCAACTGCCGATGACTGCTCTGGGGTCTAATTGTACTGGACTGTCCGCTAGCCGACTATAAGTTCTCTCTGGGAATATGCACTGGGCAATTTACTTTCTGTGGATATGAACCCCCCTAACACTCATAGTCAAGCAAAGAACCTAGGAGCCACTGTTACCACCTCTGACAGCTGGTGTGGTAAGGTGGGGTCCCTTCCCTGACAAAGCCCTTACATCTTGGAGGCACTGCTGGGATCTACCATCATTAAGCTTATTGCCTAATGCTCCATAACGATTCCTCATGTTAAGAGACTGACTATGTCATGGTTTTCAAAGCAGTGGAGAAATTGCAAAAGAAGTAAGGATTCAACACAAAAAGAAGGTTTAAATACGGAATGTACCTGAAAACATGGATAAAGTATCTCTGGAGAGTATTCTGGAAGAGACCCTTCAGGGAGTGGAAAAACTGAAAACACTGCAAAGGTATTGTGAAGCAGGGGGCATCACAATGGATGTGCTTGTTGAAAAATGCCAGGAGATACTGTTGAGCTAGAAATATTTCACTGTAAAAGTACGTTTGCTATATTTGCAGTTGAGAACCTTTCCCCAAAATAGTTACACAGTGAAACTGTTGTCATGTCATTGCATTGTCGTAAGCCATCTTTCATGCTATTTGTGCTCCATTTGACAGTGACACCAAGCCATAACTAATTGACTTTAAATAGGGAATGCAAGTAAATACTGTACACACTTTAAGTTACAGCAGTTAAATGCACTTGTCAGGTATGGCAGGTCTCATATCTCTCATGTCTTGGTCTTGGCTGGCACGGTTGGAATGTGTGCAACTGATGATTCATGAACTGGGACAAGGAATGAGGGTGGTAAATTAAAACGTTAAATTAAAAAAGAAAATGAGTTGACACCTAGCTGACCAGAACACTGTAATAGAGCAGCCAACTTGTTCCCCAGTCAGTGTCAGTTGGAGTGGTTGGCATGCCTTTGTTCCCAGGATGGCACATCTGTGGGACTGCATGGTCCTCATGCCTCGGTGCTTCCCTCACTCACCCTATCTCACTCTACTTTATCACACTCTCTAACTCACAAGTGTTCAGCCACATTTAGGTCAGAATTTAGGAAATGCCTACAGGAGCCAATGTCCTTGTTTCACGGTCAGCATGTTTGCTGGTTGATTTGCATGGTCATCATGTTTTGGTGCTCGTGACCTGAATTCTTCCACCCTAGGTGTAGAACCTTGCACTTCTCTTCATTAAATATTTGTCCCCATTTCTTATTTCTTAACCCGGATATGTGCAGATCCCCTTGTAGTGCGCAACATCCATGCAGTGTCCACCCCTTTTACCGATTTTATGTTGTTGTTAACATCAGTATCCCACTGCTGACTCCCTCCTCCAGGGATAAATATGTTAAAGAGCAATGGACCCAGCACTGAGCTCTGGGGTACTCCACATAGCATATCCCTCCACTCTGAATGGTAACCATCCTCCATCACTTTCAGCTTTCTACCTGTCAGCCAATTTTTTACTCACTTTGTAGATTCCATAATGCACTGCTTTCTCCATGACTTTAATATGCAGTATAGTGTTAAAGGCCTAGCTGAAGTCCAGATAGACTACATCCACCAAACGCTTTTATCCACCTCCTTAGTTACCTCCTTGAAGAATGCAATCAGGCTGATATGGCAAGATCTTCCTTTTGAGAAACCACGCTATGTGCTAGAGAACAGCCCATTCTACAGATCCTCCAAACCCTTTGCCAGGTCTTATTACTAAATGCATTTTTTTTTCCATTGTATAAGAACTTTTGCATTTTTGTATGTTTGTAATTTTGTATCTCAAATAATTTGTTTATATATGTTGGGATTCTTTGTCTGAACACCCATAGCTAGAATTTCTTATGAAAGACACCATTATGAAGTGTGGGGAAGATCATGGAAGCACTACTGAAGGAGAGATTGGTGGAACATCTGGTTGTCAATGGACTACAGGACCCAAGGCAGCATGGTTTCACCAGGGGGAGGTCATGTCAGACCAATCTCATTGAATTTTTTGACTGGGTGACTAGGGAGGTGGATCAGGGGAAGGCAGTGGACATGGCCTATCTGGACTTCAGCAAGGCCTTTGACACTGTGCCACATAGAAGACTATTGCACAAACTGGGGAATATGGGTGTGGGCAGGACAGTAGTGTGGTGGGTAGGTAACTGGCTGGGTGGCAGGACACAGAGGGTGGTGGTAAATGGCTGTCACTCCACAGAGGGAAGAGTGACCAGTGGGGTACCACAGGGATCAGTTCTGGGACGGTCCTATTCAATGTCTTCATCAGTGACATTGCACAGGACCTAGAAGGCAGAATTTCACTGTTCACTGATGACACAAAGCTCTGTAACAGAGTAGACACACCAGAGGGTGTAGACAGAATGAGAAGGGACCTGCAGAAACTTGAAGAATGGTCAGGGTTTGGCAGTTGAAATTCAATGCAAGGAAGTGCAAGATAATGCATATGGGGCACAAAACCCTAGCACAATATATCAGTTGGGGGTGAGATATAGCATGTACCAAGCAGGAAAGGGATCTTGGGGTTATCATCTCTGATGACCTCAAGGCAGGAAACAGTGTGACAAGGCAGCAGGTAAAGCAAATAGGATGCTGGGATGCATAGGCAGGGCATCACCAGCAGGAAAAGGGAGGTCATAATTCCACTATACAAGACACTAGTGAGGCCCCACCTGGAGTACACTGTACAGTTCTGGAGACCTTACCTAGGTAAGGACATAGACAGGATAGAGAAGGTTCAGAGGAGGACAACAAAGATGGTGCATGGATTGCATCACAAGTCCTATAAGGACAGGTTGAAGGAACTGAACATGTACTCCCTGGAGGAAAGAAGGGAGAGAGGGGATATGATAGAGACATACAAGTATCTTACAGGGAGGAACAGGGTGCATGAATACAGTATTTTTAAGCGAAAAAGATGTTCCAGGACTAGAGGGAATGGGATGAAGTTGGAGGGAAGACGATTCAGAGGAAATGTGAGGAAGAATTTCTTCACAGAACGGGTGGTGGACAACTGGAATAGCCTGCCAGAGGAAGTGGTGGGGGCTGAAACAATCACGGGATTTAAGAATGCATGGGATAGGCATAAAGGAATTCTGGAGGTCAGGGGTAAGGGGCAACAGACTTCTTGGAAAACATAAACTGAACTTACAAGCTCAAATGGGCAGACTGGGTGGGCCATAGGCCCTTATCTGCCGACACTGTCTATGTATCTATGTATGTATCTATGAATGAGCATATTCTGAATGGATTTATCTTGAAAATGAATGAAATGATATAAATGCATTATCTTCCATGTGCTCAATCACTACATCTTTAATGTTGATTCGTAAACTGTGCCAAGCATGGAGGTGTATGGCTCACAAGTCTGTTGAGCTACCTTGGTCTGAACTTGTTCACTCTTAAACGGGGGTGGAGGGGCAATATTGGCCATTTTCAGGTCATCTGACATTATCCCTGTCTATGAGAAGTACTATAAGTTATCAGCAAGTGATCCAGGCAGAACCCCTTTTAATTCCAGTATTATTTTCGGATGAATACCATCCTCAACCAGATTCACACCGTATAGATGCTTACCTGCTCATTTTGACATGATCAGCACTATGCTCTTGTTCAGCCTAAACCTCATGCCTAACTTTAAAACCCAGCTGGAGGCTCCTCCTGACTCTTTGGCTCACTACAGACCTAAAGCACTGTGGTCAGTAAGTGCCATGCTACTGGCCTCGCCTTGCAGAGAGGATCACCAATCTCAATTATCAAGGGCCATACTTTAGCCCCAACTCCATTTTTGTTTCCTAGTTATTAAGAAAAAGGGTTTATTATTCCCCTATTCCTTGTACAATGCTGTCTTCTAGAGCAGCCTTGGCTTATGCAATCATGGCTCTGCAATTCTTTTGCAGTGTCTAATACTCTATAACTATATTCCCCAGATTCATTATATTAATTAGACACCCTCTGTCTCTTTCAACAAGCCTTGAAATTCCTTTCACAACCATGGAGGCTTTCACTTAACCCATTTCTGTTGTTGCCCACGGGGACCCATCTAATCACTACCTCAATAATATGTTGCTTCAGGACCTCCCATTTGGTATTAGCTCTCACATTCAATTGTTTACATGCCAGTTCAGTCACACACATCCACAACTTATTTATCAAGTCAAGTCTAGGATTACAAATACCTTTGAGCCATGGCTCTTTTACAAAGGTTCCACGTCAGAGAAATTCAAATTATGAGGAACATCAAGACAGGCATTACAACAATGTGGACATTGCAAACAGAGTACAGATTAATACAGTTCAAGGGTAGCAACTGTAACAAGGCAACCAGCGGCATTTGTCAGAGAAAATAGACAACAGATAAGAAGTGCCAGAGTCATAGGGAGAGGGAAGAGGGTTGGGGGGGAGAAGGAATGTAGGAAGGGTGGCGAGAGGGTGAAAAGTGCAGCATTGGGTATACCAAGATGTGAGGTAGACTCCAGTGAGGAGGGGAGGAGGGGGGACAACTAGAGCAGAAAGGAAGTAGAGAAACAAGGTTAAGTTGGGCAGTCACAGGAGCTGTTGGTAGTGAGATAGTCCCGGAGCCTAGTTTTAAATATACCAATAGTTGGGGCAGAGGAGATGGTTGGGCTGAGGCCATTGAACCAGAGTGGTGCTCGATAAGCAAAAGAGCGTTGTCCCTGTGAAGTGTGACAGTGGGGGACTTTCAGTAGCTGTAGCTTGGATCTCCTAAGGTACCATTTGTTAATTCGGTGTTGTAACAGAGTTGAGACCCCAGAAGGTGCAAGGCCAAGGTAGATTGTGAGAAGGCCGTTGTCAAGGGATTTGTGCAAAGCTCCAGTGAACTCAAGAAGGGCTGTGGTGGTGCTGTGACCTTTCCGGAAGCCGTGTTGTTGTGGACAAGGTATATTGTATTTATCCAAGTGGTTGGTAAGTTGATCAACCACGATGCGCTCAAGTGCCTTAGAGAGTGGAGGCAGTATGGAGATAGGCGATAATTTGAGTGAATCGTCTTGTCCCCACTTTTATGGACGGGTGTCATGGTGGCTGTTTTCCATAGGTCCGGGAATTTTTCACAGCTGAGAGAGAGGTTTAGGATTTTTGTTAATGGATGAATTACCTCATCGAGGGTGAGCAACAGAAGCTTAAGGTCCAGGGTGTCGCTACTAGATCTAGATTTAGAGATAGCTGCAGTAATATAGCAGCGAGCTTCATTCAACCTTACCTTACTGAAGTAGAAGAGGGGATGGTTAGACTGAGGGGCTGAGGTATTTGGGGAGTAGGCCCTGTTTTCGAAAAAGTCGTGGGTTAGAACAGCACTAAGGTCTGAAAAAGCTGTGTTAAAGATGTTTGCGATCACCTTGGGGTCAAGGGTTGAGGATCCATCAACCATTAACATGGCTGGAGAGGTTTTTGGCTGCTTCCCTGTGACATCCTTGATATTGTCCCAGAAAGCACGACCATTTCCCCATATGTTGGTGAGAGCGTCTTGTAATAGGTTGATTTCATTAGCCGTGATGTCTTTGTGCAGGCATTTCGTGCTTGTTTGTAATTTTGGATGTCCAGTTATTTGCCAGTGGCCCTGGCAACTGCCCAGAGGTGATCCCTTAGTTTCAGCTGTGAGAGAAGAGCCGCGGTGACCCATGGGTTAGAGAGAGATTTTGTTTTGTGCCTTTTAGCAGGGGCAAAAAGGTCACAGGTTTTGTTGAAAATTGAGATGAAGTGATCAAGAGCCAAGTTAACATCTGTTGCTTCATAGATGGGTAGCCAGTCTTGTAGAAGCAGGTGTTGTTTGAGATGTGGAAGTTTTCCATGAGAAAGGACTCTGCTAAGGATAATTTTGGGAGGGGGCTTAAGGAATTTGTTAGACCATGCACACATGACTGGGAGTGGTCACTGAGTGAGTCTGGGAGAATGGTCGATGAGAAATCCTTGTGGGGTGAGTGGTGAGGACCCAATCCAAGAGGGTACTGGTGCCAGTCTTGTAGTTAATCCTAGTAGGGGAGTTTACCATTTGCGTGAGGTTAGCAGCAGAGATGGAGTCTTTATAGGCACTGGCACTCGATGCTAACCAGTTTATGTTGAAATCCTCTAGTAGAATAAGTTCAGCTTTGGAATGATGAGAGTTGATAAAGTTTAAGACGTCATTGAATCCATGTTTAGGGTCCCTGGGCGGGATGTATACGGAGACAATAGTCAGGGCTTTATGGTTGGGACCTAGGATGATTTTTATTGGTAGAATCTGGGCTGAGGCAGAAAGTGATGGAGTTGCTACAGGGTGCCAAGACAGGGAGTCTTTGATATAGATTGCGCAACCATCGCCTTTTTTGGATATCCGGTTCAGCCTGTGGACATTGTAGCCCTGTATTGTTACTGCTGAGTCAGGAACTTTAGGTGTCAGCCAAGTTTCCACCACTGCAAGGATGTCAGTGTTGTGTTGGCATATGAAGGCTTGGAGTGCATCCAGCGTTGGTGGTAGGCTGCAGATATTAATGGTTGCAAGGATAAGGGCACCTGGAGTTTGTGTGTGGCCTGAGCTTCTAGGGCCAGGATTGGGATGGATGCTGCCTGAGATGAGAAGGAGGAGGAGTAGGAGTTTTAAGGAGCAGAGTCGCAGCTCTTTGAGAGATAGTTTTGATTGTTGTTTCCTGGAGTAGAAGTTGCAAGGTTCCAGGTGGTGTCCCATATGGACTGCAAAGTGGTACAGTGTAGAGGTGGCCACACTTGTTGAGAGTAGTGGTCAGGTTAAGTAACCAGGAATATCCAAACAGTGCGCCAAGCACAAAACTCGAATGAAGTGGAGAGTTCCTTTGAGTAGCAGTGGAAACCAGAGTAGAGGGTGGCGGGGTGGGGTGGGGTGGGGGTGGCTAGGACCAGGAGAGAGAAGAGGGGCCAGGGCAAGGAGGAGGAGGAGAGGCAAGAGAAAGGCAGAGAGAGTCCACATGACTTACGTACTAGATAAAGAGATAGAGATATAGCCCTCTAGTGGTGAGAGGATATAATCTGCTAATGGAAAAGTCAACATTTGAAAAAAAAAAGCTCTAAATTCACCTCTAATATCAACTCAGAACTTAAAATGACTGTAAGGATTAAACAAATAATTAAACCCTAGCACATAAATTCAACTAGAGACACAGAGGGAGATACAGTAGTTAGAGGTGTGTTCAGCAGGAGATAGTGTGGGCCACTTGGAAATCAGCTTCAACTGGTACCAAATCCAAAAGTCAGGGCTAGTACCTTGCAGTACAGAGGATTTCTGAAAAACTGTTTAGGTTCCAGAAATTGAGGGGTCCGTGGCCTGGTCAAGGCACGCTGGATCCCTTGCAGTACAGAGGATTTCTGAAAAACTGTTTAGGTTCCAGAAATTGAGGGGTCCGTGGCCTGGTCAAGGCACGCTGGATCCCTTGCAGTACAGAGGATTTCTGAAAAACTGTTTAGGTGCCAGAAATTGAGGGGTCCGTGGCCTGTCCAACATCTTATAGAAGTCAGTTTTCCTGAAGTGTTGCATCCTGGTCTTACTTTTGGTGAAGTAGCTTCCCCATTCCTTCAAATTCTGTTATAGTATCAGCTACCCTCTCCACACAACCCCACCTCCACTTTGCTTTTTATATTTTTTTATGCACTGGATGTGATACCCTATGAGTAAGAATGGCCCAGCTTATGTTACACTAACCCAAATTTCAAAGTCAGATACATGGGAGGCAACCTGATTTAATATATAGTAGCTCACAGTAATGTTTTTGTATTTTATTGTTTTGGTAACCGGCTAAGGTTCCTTATCCCAGTTTATGAGACCTCACATATTTCACATTGTCTTAAGATTTGAGGTCAGGAATTAATAAACAAGAAAAAAAGGTTTTATGCCACACTATGACAGAAATATTACTTATTTTAAGTAGCATAGACAGATAAGGATGCCACATAGGTAATTAGCAAGTAGTTAAGCAGCAGTCTATTTTAAATATGTTGGGGCTAATGATATCCCATTAGAAGCCCATTACATTGGTGCCATTTTTTCCTCTGGGGGTGAATACTGGAAAGTTACATTCTTTGAACAGTCTATTTTTAGTTGATATATTCATAATGGCAGTCCAGATTTCAGCTTGGCATATACTCAGATCATTAAGTTTAAACAGCTCTTAGCACCATTATATGCACACTTTTTAACCCTTAGACCCACAGGTAAAATTTCACTCCCAATCCTTTATTCGCTTGCCAAGGATGGGTTGTTAATTAGGGAGTTTGTTTAGCAAAAGCTTGTCATCATTTATGAACAGTTGTTTTTACATGGTTTTAGCTGGCATTGTGGGGGATAATCTCTGAGGCACTTCCCATTCATGACATCATGGATTGTGTACACCTGATAGGTTGCTTGATGCACATGTGACTTGAAGAAAGTTCATCCCTCACCTGAGAGAGGGGTCTGCTCTCCTAAGGTCAGTTCTTATGTGCATCAAAAACAGGTTACAGCACACCCTAGAGCTCCGATGTGTTTCTTGTAAAGAACAAATGTTTATTTTAAAGAACAACTTCATTACTAAGGTAAGAAGCTACCTGCATAAGTCATTTATTAATATCCTACAACAAAGATCAAACAAGACCACAAGAGTATGTTTCTGCAGATATGCAACTGTTTAAAATTGCAAAACTGGCACTCTTAGTAATGTTAGCACTGCGGCTTCTACTAGCGTTGGTTGTCTAGGAAAATGTTAGCTGAGAAATTGCCAGCACAGTATTCAGAGTATGAACATTATTGCATTGTGCAACTGTAGACATTATTAGCTACATGAACACCCCTGCGAGCGCTGCCAGGAACTAAAATAATATCTGACCCACATAATTGAACACAGAATCTATGCAGATCTATATATCTATACATGAGGTAATATAATAAATAATCAACCTGGTTCCTGAGTTGTATTAATCACCAACAAGAATCTGGTGACCCTGCTAGCCCCACTAACTTGTAAAAAGGGTACTCTCAAGCTCACCCAGAAAAGCTTCCTTGCACTGGAAAATGTTTAAAACGCCTGAGCTGGATTCAGACATTACTGGAGTTCAGTGGCACTAAACCAAAGCACCCACAACCACCTTGTGCTATTTTCTACACAAAAACAGTCACACAGAGGAAAGGAAGTTCTATGGACCAAAATGAAGCCATCCAAATGTTTCTTTATGGCCCCAGTTTCTCAAACAATTCCTATCAGCATGACCATCCCCCAACTTCTTTCCAGTTTTACAAATCTCCTGCTACATGAGAGCTGCAAGCTGATTGGCTCTCAGCTCTTGCGAGATTTCGGCCACCATCTTAGTTGAGGATAAACAAACTAGATGTGACTAAATCCAACATATTTTGCAGTGGAGAATGGGGCTAGCAATTGCTACAGCTTCTCAAGCCAAAGTCCCCTAACTTACTGACCATGAGAGGCAACTGAAGAAACATGTTTTACGGAACAAAAAATGCTTCTGCCCCAAACTGTATCCTATTACAATAGCAGCCAGCATTGCAGATATCCCTCACTCAGTTTACCACAGCCTAGGCAAGTTTTAACTAAAACAGCTTGCCCCCCCCAAAAAACACATGCCAACTTTATCTCAGAGATAACCAAGGCATACAAAAAGGGCCAAAATGATACACAGCACTGTACTATATTGGGTGAACATACAAGGAGGTTTGATTAAAATAACTATTTCAAAAATAGTAAACTTTAATAGTCATTTCTTTCACTAATATTCAGTTGCTTTTTCTCTCGTAAAGGCACAATCACATATTAATTAAGGAACTGCTACTATGTACTGTGTGGGACAAAAGTAATACATACCAATGTGAATGCATGACTTGGTCCTATTAATTTAATAAAAAAAGGCCAGAACAGGATAATTTATCACATTTTTGAAATTTAAGGGACGATAAATTTAAAGGATGCTAAAATACTAAGTAATGTGCCACAGTTCACCATTATAGGCATAGAAGCACCTGAAGTACTCACTCAAGACATCACTACACACAGTCTCTGAAGCAATTTCTCTGTCCCTCTGTGTCTCACCTCAAAATGGCATGTTCTCTGGACCTTTCTATGATACATTATGTCTTTTAAACTCACCACCTTCTTCTTTCAAAAGGTAGAGGAAACTCCTCTATCATCTGCCTGACCAAAACACCATAAACAAGCAGGTCTCATGAGGAGAAGGAGCACTGAAAAACTAATCTAACTTGTGTATCCAGATCGGCAGCCGCAAGAAAGAATATTGCGAGACTTGCTGCTGTGATCTCGGAAAAGCTCTCCACTCACCCCTTACCCATGCAGGATTAAGGGTGTAGGTGGCTGCCAGACAGGAGATTGACAGAAAGTCACTGCTGCCATCTAGCAGAGAGCTTAACTACTCTCATAAACGTTCAACCAGCACAGAGCACATTTGAGGAAAGCACCAACCGATCTACAACAGCAGACCACAATTTGAATAATTAAATGTATGGGCAATGATTTGCAAATCAATTAACAATGAGGAAAATACTTTGGGGGCAGCACCATTACCACAGCTGTAGGCAATGTAGTATAAAACTGAGCCCCTCACTCACTCTAATCACATTTAAAGGGATAGTGCACACTTTAATGCACAGGCTCTGCAATAGCCTGCATAGTGCAGAACATTATTGGTTACTGTGCAGGGGAATAATAATAGAAAAAAAAAACCTCTCATGGTACCTTCTCAGCTTACTGCAGGGCCAAAATAAAGAGCCGCAGCTGAACCAAGGTTGCAGCATACCCTACATCTCCAGCATATTTAACCAAATCTAGAGGCAAAGGTAAGACTCATAATATTTCAGTATAAGCCATACATACAAACATTATAGGACAATTGTCACTAAATACAGGATGCTATCAAGATCCAGCATTCTGGTTATCAGTTTGTGCTTATACCACTAGAATTTACCAGGCAAAAAGTACAGAAAATGAATGCATGGTGTATAGCTTCTGAGTATATCACAACATTGGTTTATAAGGCTTTTAAGCAGAACAGTGCAAGTTACAAGTAAGGAGACTGACCACCTGGAAGCCCCTGCTAGTGGTTCCAGGAGCAAACCACCATAAAGTATACACTGGACCTTATAATGTAAGGAAAATGACTACCTGGATACACCTGCTAGTGGTTCCAGGAGCAAATGTCCATAAAGTATCCACTGGACCTTATAATGTAAAAAGATTTGACTACCTGGATACCCCTGCTAGCAGTTCCAGGAGCAAACTTTCATGGAGTATTCACTAGGCCTTATAATGAAAGGAGATTTGACACCCTGGATACCTCTGCTAGCAGTTCCAGGTGCAAACATCCGTAAAGTATCCACTGGGCCTTATACTGTAAGGAGATTTGACACCCTGGATACCCCTGCTAGTGGTTCCAGGTGCAAACTTCCATAAAGTATCCACTGGCCCTTATAATGTAAGGAGATTTGACTACCTGGATACCCCTGCTAGCGGCTCCAGGTGCAAACTTCCATAAAGTATCCACTGGGCCTTATAATGTAAGGAGATTGACTAACTGGATACCCCTGCTAGTGATTACAGGAGCAAATGCTTCCAAAAAAAAAAGCAGCTCATCAAATGACCTGTAAAAGGAGAGCAAGACAAATATCAACCTGGCACCCCATGGAGCAGTGTCTCAGTGCAGGACACTGGCCCTACTTCCATTCCAGGTATCCCAGTCTCTGTGACATGTCACCATTCAAACGACATCTAGCTCCATGGTGAAACCTGACTGAAATGCGGCTTTCTGTGACCTCAACGCTACTGGTGTACCCCATACAGGGCATTTAAGGCTGTGAACCAACATGGAGCTGACCAAAATGTTTTTTTATGGCCCCCATGTCCGTAGAAATGCCCAAATGACTTGCTCCTCTTCCTCTCATCTCTTCCAGTCTGAGATCTCGCTCAGCATGGGAGAAGCCCTTTGACTGACTCCCAACATTCACAAGACCTCGGCTGCCATCTTTCTGAGGAGCAAAACAGTGGGATCTCACCATCACGGAGATCCCGCGATAAGTACCGCCTATGCCCCCAGCACACTGAAATACAGTAACATTTCAACTCCACCAAGAACAAACAGGAGTCAAACAGACTGTTCAGTTAAGGTCTACAAAGATACCTCTATGGAAAAGAGGATAAGATACCAAAGACCAGTCAAACAGATCCACTTATCTGCCAGCTAGACAAACATACCATTCTCAGTCATTTCAAGACAAGACAGGGGCAATTACAACTACAGGCTACACTACTACAGGCAGCCATACCTACAAAAAAAAATTGCATCAGATAGCGAGCTAGAAGGGTTCCCAAGCAAGGTAGAAGAAACTACTCCCCCTGCAGAACCCAGTTGAAACAACAACTACTATTGCTACAAGCAATACCAAAACATTCCAGTCGGTGACCAACTACTACTCTTCATGCAAGCTTGGGAGCAAACCACACAGGACAGGTGGGTCCTAAAAGTAATAAGACTAGGATATGTGATACAACTTTTTCGCATACCAACAAAGAACATTCTAGTCCTATTTCCTGTGCCGAAAAACACTTTACCCCGACACAAGTCCAAACAGTACCAGCAGACTTACTGCACAACAAGACCATAGACATGGTAACACATTACAAAACAGGGAAAAGGAGGATCCTCCATATTTGACAAGGTACCCCAAAAAGGGACCAGAGGGCTATGCCCAGTTCTGGACCTTAACAATTCTGTACAATTCAAACCCTAGAAATGGAAACAATCGGGCACACCCTCGTGGTTATAAGCTCAGGAGATTACCTAATTTCACTACATTTGTAGGACACATACATCACACTACAAATTCGGTTGATTTCACACATTGGGAAAACGATACCAATACAAGTGTTACCATTCAACCTACCATCAACCCCAAGCGTGTTCACGATGGTAAAAGAGTTAAGGGCATACAAGTAATACCCTATTGAATGACTGGCTGATCAAGACCAGAACAGTACAACAGTCCTTTCAAGAACAATGTGGTAGTACACTGCCTACAAAATCACAGCTGTGTAATAACCTATCAGAAAGCTACCCATCATCCCCAGCCAGTCTATAGATAGTCTAGGCTCACTGATCGACACAAATCCGGGTCTCGGAAACCCATTAAATGCCCAAGTCCACTCAATTATTGCACAGACTACACAATTGCAGAAACACAGAAATCCTGAACTTCAAGCAGTTTCACAAGTACTGGGAGTAATGTCATCATTGATAGACATAGTGCCATGGGTCAAGTACAACATGAGACCTCTAGTGCCATTCTTGAGCAAACAGGGCCCAGTGCATGACATAGGCTTGACACAGACATTGACACTTTCACCCTCCCTGATGGCACTAGCATCTGCCAGGCGTGGAGGAGAACCACAGGCACACTCATGCAGAACAGTGCAGACCGTGTAGCCTAGTGGTTAAAGCACTAAGCTGTAAACTGAAATTCCCTTTACCTTTCCTAATATTTTACACTGACAGAATATTCCTTAGACCTACAATGTAATTCTGACCAATAGTATCATTGACAGTCCACATCAACCAAACTATTGAAATATTTGCAGAACCCCCTCAGTGGGAAATACAAAACAACCCTCAGCTTAAAATATGGGGTATGAAAAGGATACTTAGCACATTCCTATCAAGGACAGAGGAAATATACAAAACAGACTGTTTGTAATGCTGCATGGAAAAGGAAAACTAGCTTCAAAATCTTTGATTGCCATGTACCTTAAAACAGCAATCACGGAACCATACAGAGTGAATAACTTGACTGCACCAAGCGATCTGAAGGCTCACTCTACCAGAGCAATCGCAACTTCCTGGGCAGAGAAAAATGGGAATACTGCAGAGGAAATCTTTAGCAGCATGTAAGGACTAGGTATAAGACTACACGTCTGACCCACCCTAGCAGAGGATTACTGCTTTTTAATGACCCATGATGTCATGAATGGGGAGTGCCTCAGAGATTATCCCACACAATGGTAGTTTACTCACCTGGTAAAGGTGATTGTGGGGGAATACATCTCTGAGGCACTCGACATCCCACCCAACAGACGTGTGAAAGATTCAACAAGTTTCCATACATTGTATGAATGTATGATGCTCGCTATTACAAATTAGCAGGTTTGGACATCACCGATGTCTATATGTATAGTGTAATAACAAAATAAAGTTACACAACAATTTTCCACCACTAAGTGGTCACTACATATCTACACTCATGAACAGCAAAAGGTATTAACAGATTATTGTTACAGATACAGCTTTGGAATACATTGAACTGACCTTAGGAGAGCAAATCCCCCCCCCCCCAGGTGAGGGATGGACTTTCTTCAAGTCACATTTATTTATTTAGTTTTTGTTGACCGGGTAAGTGCACTAGACAAATCCTGCCTATTTTCAGGCATGACCCGTGGGAGGGGGGGCACAGATGAATGCCAACTGACCTTGAACCAGATTAAGCTGTTGATGGTATTTTTAGTGAATGAGAGAAATTTGACCAGGACACCAGGGTAATTCCCCTACTCTTTTCGATAAGTGCCATGGGATCTTTAACATCCACCTGAACTACCACCAATCCAGGCAGATGGGACCTCGGCTTAATGTCTCATCCAAAAGACGGATGTGCATCAAGCAACCTATCAGGTGTACACAACCCATGATGTCATGAATGTGGAGTGCCTCAGAGATGTATTCCCCGACAATCACCTTTACCAGGTGAGTAAACTACCATTCTTTCCCTCAAAGGTTCAGTTCAGTGATATATGTTTAGAGCTAGTGGGATTCACTCCCAGCTGGTTTCTCTTGTTGTGATTTTGAGGCATGGGATGACAGAGGAGACTTGGCTGTTGAAGACTTGTTACTTTCTTCTGACAGGAAGGTATCCTTAGGTGGGGAGGATTCTATGCCTCTGGTGGTACTACCTAGACATTCAGATACCATAGTGATGGCATCCTTAGGTGTTGAAAGATGTCATTGTGATGATGATTGATACCTAGATGTTGAGAGGTACCACAGTGATGTTACTGGATGGTAAAAGATACCACACCTGTCTCTCAAAAAATGGTCCTAGTTTTGTACAGTAAATGTTATGGAGCAAGCGTTTTCCACCCCATGTCATTAGACTGAAAAATGGGAAGGCAGAATCTGTTTTCTTTCCAGACACTCTACTAGATAAGTATGCCACTACCAACTGGGCTGAGTCTGCATTATCAGTACCAGTAGACAGAGTGCGAAAATGCGCTGTTGCCAAGTGTTAACCTGCTTTACTAAGTGCTGGCATATAGATGTCCCCTTTGGCTTAACCCATCACTCATGTCATCACAGGACTGGAAGTGGGCAACAGTGAGAGAATTAGTTTGGCAGCATGCCAGGTGGACAGATGCAGGATCAACCAGATAAAAAGTTAAAAAATCTAGCATCACAACCAAAAAAAGTATATATTTCTTTTGGCAATACGCTTAATCGGAGCCGCTAGGTCCCACAGTATTAAAGCAGGGGACTTTTAAGATTCACCTTTAATCTTCCTATAAGAATTCCTATCTCCAGCTTCAAGAAAGAGGGCAGGGTGAAATCTGGCAATGGTAAAAGTAACTCCTAACTACAGCCAATGTCTGAAGATCCAGGGTCAGACTACTAATGATTCCTTATTTTGCATAAGATGAATCCCCAAAAGTTAGGCAGTTCCTGTTGCTTCAACTGACAGCAGATATGTTTGAACTTCTCTTTTTGTAGATGTGAGTGGAAAGGGTGGTGTAATTTAATGACTGATGAAAAGAACAATATATACTGTAGAATGCATAAATGATATGAGAAAGCAGATACTTCATAATTTGTGTGGTTTCTGCAAACATTCAGTACCAACAGATCTTCAACCTCAGCACAAAGCCTAATGGGTATGCAGATCTGTGTTTGTGTATTGGTTTGTGGTAATCTAAAAAATAATTGAACTGTTTTCTTCCTAGTAAAGTCCCCAAGAATAAAAGATGCAGAGTGCTAAAATGAGGAGACCGAGTGCAATACAAAACCTAAAGCGGGATTTGGCCAAACTTTCTAGCATCATTAAATTCAGAATTTGGATCAGCATATCCCCAGTCAGTCTCATGCTATAACTGCAATCTTTACATTGCTTTGTTTGAAAAGTTACAAGACATTTTGTAACCCTAATTTCACTGCCTGTTCAAGAAAGCCAGTTTCAGTGAAGAGCTATGATGATGTCATAACCAGAACATGCAATTTAGTTCTCACTGCAAGCTACCTTATAGGACTGATTTCTCTCACATTACATAAAAGTACTGTTGTAGTAAACATTTGAAAAAGGAAAGCTGGCACTAGGTGGGTACAGGCATGCATTTCCCTAATGTGCAGATGGAACATATTTAAAAATGCGATGGGGTGCTGGTGGAATATAGCAGCAGACATGGCTTTAAAATTCCAAAGTTGTGTGCAAGTTTTAGAATACCACAGGGGTGACTTTTCAAAATGCCATCAAGCTGGAATTGTGGAATGCAGCAGTGATACAATTTTGTAATGTGGTAGGGACATTGAAATTCATAATGTGGCGATATCATTAATTTTTAGACTGTGGCAGAGATACACAATTGTCAAATATGGGAGACACATAGTTGCGGAATGTGGCAGGGATATGTAATTTCATAATGTTTCATGAATGCATACTTTGTGGCGGTGATGCACAATTTCAGAATGTGGTGAGTATGCTTGATTTCAGACTGTGGTGACAGCATGCATTTTCACAAGTGGCGTAGACATGAAATCTCTGAATTTGGCGGGGAAGCACAGTTTTAGATTGTGGAGGTCACATGCAATTTCAGAATGTGGCAGGGATACACGCTTTTGAAATGTGGTGGGACATATAATTTTGGAGCATGGAAGGGAAACATATTTTTAGAATGTGACCGGGATGAGCAATTTTGGAATGTGGCAGGGATGCACAATTTTACAAAGTGACTTGGACGTGCAGTGTTGGAATGTGGCAGTAGCACTCCTTTTCAGAATACAGTGGGATGCACAATCATGAATATAGTGGGGATCTGGATTGTTTGACTGTGAAAAAGATGGACAATGTTGGAATGTGGCAGTGACACACAATTTGGGAATGCAGTGGGAAGGTATAATTTCAGATTCTGACTGGGATGGGACATACAATCTTAGAATGTGGTAACCCCGCCCAGTTTCAGAATGTGGCTGGGATATGTAATTTCAGCATGTAGCAGAAATGCATGATTTTAGAATGTGTTAGGATGAGCATTTTCATATGATGGGGATGCACAATTTTAAAATGTAGTGGTGACACAATTTCAGATTGTGACACAGTGCACAATTCTGTAATGTGTTAAGAACACACAATTTCAGAATGCAGCAGTGACATGCAATCAGAATGTGACAGTGACGTACAATTTCAGAATTGGCAGGGATGCACAATTTTGGAAAGTGGCAGGAATGCACAAGTTTATAATGTGATTTGGACATTTAATTTTGGAATGTGGCAGTGACACTCATTTTCAGATTTTTCAGAATGAAATGAAGACAGCCAATTTTGGAAAGTGGCAGTAACACACAATTGAAGAATATGGTGTGAAGGTAGAATTTCAGAATGTAGCTGGGACTCACAATTTTAGAATTCTGGACAGGCAGGGTGGGCCAAACAGTCATTTTCTGTCAACAGATTCTGTGTTTCCAATGTGGTGGGAATGCCCAGCATGGAATGTGTCTGGAAAAAGCAATTTCAGAATGTGGCAGAAACACATAATCTTGGAATATGTTGAAGGTGAGCATTTTTGAAATGTGACAGGGATGCAGAATTTTGGAATGTAGTGGTGACGCAGTTTCCGAACGTGGCAGAGGTGCACAATTTCAGAATGTTGCCAGGACACACTATTTCAGAATGTAGTGAGGACGTAACATTTTAGAATGTGGCGCTGTGCACATTCTCGGAATGTGGTGTCAACACAATGTTGGAATGTGGTATGACACAGTTTCAGAATGTGGCAATGACACACAACTTTGGAATGTGGTTCTACTCTACAACATCACTTGTATGTTCCTTTTGCAGCATGCTGGCAAACCGCCCAGTCACCCAGTAAATTGCCCCAGCTAGAGCAGTGATAAAAACACAGAAGTGCTGTCTGCCATCCTGCAACAGTGCACCATTCTCCTCATGTAAATGGAGATTACCAGTGGTATGAGTGGAGTGTGAGCAGTGTAGATTGAAGTACAACTGCCAAGTACGTGTAAACACACCTAAGGTTCCAAAATGGCTCATAGTTTTTAAACAAAGTAACTTTGAGGCATAATTTTTGGTATGAGGCATATTGGGGGTATGCTGATTCTAATTTTGAAATGTAGAACTTTTGACCGCACTCCCTCTTCAAGGCAACAAAGGGTTTTCCCATCTTCAGCTTCAAGAAGGGGGTTAAATCTGGCAATGGTGAATCAGCCCCCTAACAACAGCCAACACCAGTGAGTCATGGGAGATGATGCAATTTCTGTGAGATCACTACTTGACTCTCGTTGCTAAAAGAACAATATGTAGGATGCATGAATGACATGAGACGGCAGACACCATTTTTTCCAGTTTGAGAGGTTTCAGTAAACACACATAGAGTTAAAAGCCTCAAACCCAGCACAAAGCATAATTAACATGCAGTGCCTTTGGGGAGGGGGAAGCTGACTAGAAAATGATTTAATTGGTGCTGTATTCTGTTTGATAAGTCACTATTCTGACCACACAACAGCTGCCTCACACACACTAAACGTAACAATCATCTTTAAAATCTGTACAAAAGATTATGTACAATGGCAATAGGTAGGCAGAAAAAAGCAAATGCCTTTTGAATTTTAGGCCTACTCTTGGGATAACACATGCTACAGGGTTAGGAACTGGTATAGCAGGAGAGACTAACCAATAGGAACACACACAAGGACTGCCACACTCTGGTAGCTAAGCAATAAACAGGGTTGCCTAGCCACGTACATGAGTCACAGAATTAATACGAAAAGAGTATAACGTGCTTAGAGCAGGTAGCCTACCTGCTCTAAGCACAATACACTTCTTTTGCATTAATGTTGTGGCTCTCACACATGGTTATGCAACCCTGTTTATTGTTTTAACTCCTGGAGTGCAGCAGACCTTGTGTGTGCTGCTACTCAAAGAAATCCAGCTTTCACAGTTGATCGGAAAATGGTGACTGTATAGACCCCTCAAACTCCAAATTTTGTATGCCACATGGGATCATTCCAGGGCTGAGAGCACTGCTGTAGTGGGTATTGTAAAGGCACATTTTCAGAGCAATTTTTTGGCACATGCCAATAATGTTAAGGTTTAAACAAATTGCACATCTTGATGGCAAAAGGTTGTGTTTTTGAGCAGTGCAGTCGTCTTGGATTATGGTCACTGTTAGCCACCGACTGTTCAACCCTTGATGCACTGCCCATGTCATCCCGACTTCTCAGAAGTAGAGTAAGAACTGCATCTCCTCTTGTACTATGCCTGACATGTTGAGAAAGGAAAGCTGAGGAAGGAAACAGTCTTTCAGAACTGACCATAAATCTTTCTTTACTTTCCCTCAAGCACTATCCACTTGCCATTCCATTTCACTTACAGTAGTTTGAACCCTCCCCCATGATGACCAAGGGGCCCATAGTCATTGTCCACTGAATTTTGTTTACTAACTCCAAGTCTTGCTCACCTATTCTACCTGGGGGTTTGTAACATGATCCTTTCTGCAGTCTATCTGGGCAGCTGTAGCATGCTCCTTTCAGTTTTTCTGCATTCTGTGAATTCTAATTCCAGTCACAGGCTTTCTGTAGGGCTCCCTTCCCTCCTCATTTCCTCTTTATTGCTGCTTGCTTCAATCCCTTTTTGACATATAACTTAACCCCTCCAACCATCTGATTCTCCCTGTCCCTATTAAAAGGACTGCACCTCTCCCACTTTGTGTTTCAGCTTATTTCCTCATTCCACCAGGTCTACATGAGTTCTGTTGCTTTGTAGCTTGCTTCAAGAAGCTTATCTTCCAGCTGATCCAGTTTGTTTTTAGCCACAAACCTAAACATTTGCTGTCATGCAGTCAAGATCTGTGTTTCTTCCCCTTTCTACTTTGGGCCCCTTGCAGATGACCTTCCCCTCCATACACGGCTTGGGTATGGGTGTTTTCTTACACCTACTCCCCATCCCAGTTTAGCCTCCTCTAATCACTCTATCCTGTGTGCTGCTCCCCCTTCCTCTTCTGAACTCAGGTGAAGCCAGTCCATAGCATGAAAGCTTCCCTGCCCCAGAATTTCTATCCAGTGTATGAGGAATCTGTTGCTCATGGAACCAAACCCTTAGCCATGAATTCAGCTGATTTATCTCTGGCTGTCTTAATGGCCCTGCATGTGTAACTGATTTTATTCTGGATGATGCTACTTTGGAGGTCCTGCCTCACTGTGTTGTGTGCAGTCCATGAACAAGGTAGGCAAATGACTTAGCTGGCCATATGGCTCCAGTGTCCATGCACTCTACACGCCTTGCTAACATAAATCACAATAGTCCCCTACTACTACTGCCTTCTTACTAAAGTGCCACCCATGGTGATCAGTCCATTGTGATACCAGAATATAATCTATTTTATTTGTTGCTGCCTTGGTGAACTGCCGAAGGTTCAGGGACACCATGTTTTGAGCAAACTCCAAATTCTGAGTCAGTGTCAACATGGGGGTTGAAATCCCTAAGAACTAACAGTCTTGGGAACTCTACTACCACTGCTGCCAAGAATTCTGAAAATTCTGCTAAGAAACTCTCAGTTACCAAGTTGGCCAGTATACCGAGAGCATTCTTAGCTTGAGACTATCCCACCAGTTTGTCACATGTCAAGAGGATTCAGATACAATACCCACTTTCACCAATTAGTGCACTTTAGACTGACTGCAAAAGTACAGGCAACCAGACTCCCTATTTTGTCACTGACAGTGAATCACCGAGAAGCCTGGGCATCAGCATGAATTACTCCCACCTGATTTCCAACTAGGTTTCAGTGGTGCCACTGCTGTCTCTTCTCTAAGATCTCAGAAACACAACATTTTGTGGGTACAAAATGAGTTCATTTTAGTTACAGGCATTTTCCTCCTGGTAAGAAGAGCTAAGCGGAACACCTAGGTACAAAAAAATAAATATTGTCATTATGTTGGTATTTCTCTTTTTCATTAAAGAACTAACTTTTACAGTAGGTTGGTGTAGAAATCATTTTAGACTTGTATCTAAAATGACACTGTTATAATTCAGTGATCCTGATATATTTGAAAAGGGACGCAATTTACAAGTTCCTTGGTTCTGCCCTATAATCTGAACAGGTTTTGTTACTAAAAATATTATCTTATTAGTAATTTGTGTTATTAGTGAATGTACAACACTGTATCAAATTCTGGTATTTTGTCTGTCCAGCAACCATCCCTGTTTCTGAGATGGCTGATCAGAACAGACCCATCTAATGTTCACATGCTTTTGGAAGGTCTTCCAGATCCTGTATTACATCTGCATTACCACATGTTCACTTATGCTTAATTATATCTCCCATGTGATTTTCTTTTTGATTTAGCTCCCCCACACACACACATACACACACCAACAAAATGATGGTATTGGTTATGACCAGATCTGCTTCCCCAGGCAAGGTTTGTCTTATTGGTTCAGTACAGGAATGGACATAAATAGGGTCTCCATCATTTTTTCAGTAGACAGGAGATTCTAGATTTAAGATCTGGAGAAAGATTCACGAGACCAGGCATGTACCTGGTGCAGGGAGCACAGCTGGCGTATACGTGGGCAACTGGGCCCAGGGTGCAATCTTTACCCTGGGTCCTGAATTAGCTCAGGGTTCCCCGTTACCATGAAGAACACTCCAGCATACTGTGCTGGGTTGTGAGCTGGAGACTGCAGTGAGTACCATGTGAGACTGTGCACTTGTTCTCTAGGAGACTTAATTAAGGGCCACAAAGTAGAAGATGGAGTTCGAGTACAAAGTCTTTTGACCAGGAAAACAAGGCCTCAGTCCCAGCGGGTTGAGTTCTTTTCCACAAATCACTTTTTTGTGGGTCTCTATGTGGGAGAAGAAAGGCTAAGAACAAGAAGTTACATTTCTTATACAACTATTATTCCTGCTGAGAGTAGCAAGATTTCCCGTAACTGTAACAGAAGCCTGTAGTTGTCCCCAAGACACTATATCACTGGGGAAATGAGGGCGTTAAGGCAGTTTTTACACAACAGAGATGCAAGGTACTGTCCCACAGGTTGTTCAGAAAGAAGCTGTTTATTAACTTTTGTCTACCAGAACTACTGCCCCACAGCAAGTTAAGAAAGAAGCTGCCCATTAACTGTGTGTCGACTTTAAAGTGAGAATCACAAGTATTGGGCCGCAGCCACAGGGGAAGTGTGAAGTCTGCCTGAGTTACATTAAGTGCTATATAAACTGCTGGACACTAAATTTGCCATCCACTGTACTCTCTTTCTCTACAGACTGCTTTTCCTGATAAATATAGAGGCAATATGTGTGAAGGGACTACTGGCATCCAGTGCTGGTCTCAAAAGAAGAAGTGGCATCTTCCCCAATGGTGGCTTCCAAAGATAACATGTTACATCTGCCATAAGCAGCATTTCCACGGAGATATTAAATGGCCCTTTGGGTTTTCAAGGCCATTCCCATCTTCAGACTTTACTGAAAGTGAATTCCAGCAACCCTGTCCAGCCCCCTCACTACAGTATTTTGGTCGATCCCCCTAGGGCCCTAGTTATACACTGCTTCTGAAGGGGAAGGTTTCCGAACTGTGTTCCCTGTAGTATGAAAGCTCATGAAAAACTCTTAAATGAAGAATTGATCTTGCCTGTAGCTAGTAGTAGATTGTATGTACAGTGTCACTACATTGCGCTATATGGAGGGCCACTTTTCCCATAGGGAAGTAGTGACATCCAAACTACCACTGACGTGACATCATGATCTGATAATGCCATTGCTCTCATGTCACATCAAACTGTCATTCCCAAAGTGGTGCTTACCAGCTCAGAGACGGTGGGTGGCGTGGTGGAAGGGGAACCACTGGGGTCCAGTGACCATAACAGTGCATGGTTTGAAAGAACCCTGGGTGATGGCAGCCCCCAGTCAAAAGCTGTGGTTCTGGATTTCAGAAGGGTAGATTCTGGCTACATGAAGGAAAGAGTCAAGGAAAAATGGAAAGTAGGGATAGATTAGGGGGGTAGAGGAAAAGTGGGGTGCAAATAAAGGCGGCACTCTTGAACCAATTAACTCATGTTTGAGAATGGTCACCAAAGGTAACAACTATAAGGGACCAGTCTGGTTCTCTAAAGAAGCAAGTAAGGTATTGCTGGCCAAGCCAAAAAAAAAAAAAACATTACTAGGTGCAAGAAGTATCGAGGGGAAAAGGAGGAGGAGTGGCAGGAGTACCAGAGTAAGTTGAAGGAGGCAAACAATGTGGTCAGGGGTTCAGAGGGACACAGAGAGCTATGAAATGCAGAGTGTGTCAAAGAAGGTGAGAAATAATTTGTCTGGTACATCTGGGGGGAAAAAGAAGATGAGGGAGGAATTGTTAGGCTAGGAGGGGGAAGGAGGAAGGGTAGTCAAGGATGATGAGCAGAAGGCAAGTGGTTTAAACAACTACTTTTGCTCAGTATTCTGGGCTGAGGGCGAAGGGCCTCTATTGGAGAGTGGGGTTAAGACATCAATGGTGGGGGTTTAGGAAATGGGGTGGGTACAGATTACAGTGGATAGGGTAAAAAAAAAGGGCTCACTGCCTTGAAAATGGATAAAGCATGGGCTCAGATGGGTTACTCCTGAGAGTGCATAGAAAACTGGCTTCAGAACTTTTTGAGCCATGTACAGACGTTTCATCCCCAGACATAATGTTGTGGTCAATAAGTAGCCGACATTATGTCCTGGGGACAAAATATAGTTACTGTAATGGTCATTAATCTATATTGTCACTGGAACAAATGTTGCCAAACAGCAAACGGAACAGTCAAATGTTCGCCTTTGGTATACTTCAATGTGCAATGTCCCATAACAATCAGAACGGTCAAATGGCCAACTCACAATGTTAAATGGTGTCAGGAACTAGAGCTAGTCCCTATATCCTCAGTGACATACGTGCTTTTACCCCCAACCCCAGTAAAAAGGTGCCAGGAACAACATCTCGCCCCTACCTCCTCGGTGACTTAGATGCTTGAAACAGGCAGTAAATAAATAATAAAGTAATAAGTAGATGGTATTGTTCTGCACTGAAAGTGATTAAAATCATTTTAAAATCTGTAAAATCTCATTAAAAAGACACAAACAAAGTAAACAAATAGCAATAAATTACTAAACAGTTAAATAATGATCTTGTGTTTTAGCTACCTAAAGTGCGTAGAGTTCAGAAAGTGACATCTAAATGTTCTGGTGCTTGTGCAATAAGACTTTAAGGAAAACAACACTGTGGAAATGTGCTTTAAAGGTCAATTTAAAATCAAATGTATTTGTGCAACATTCAGGCAACATTTATTTCTATGACAGTAGCTATGTCATATAAATATTGCTTGGGCTGCCTGTGTTCAGAATCCTGACATACTGATTGAAACACTTTGTTTACTCTGGAGTATCTGCTATCTTTCCTTGATGGTTGTTGGCCAAGTTGCATCTATCACCTCTGCAGGGCAACAGCATGCTGTTCTTGTCTTAATTTGTGGGCAAGCTTTGCATGGATTGAATGGCTGATACAGACAGTTCTTGCAAAAGCGTGATGCCATGCCTTGATAGCATCATTGCTTCTCGGTAGGTTGTGCAGTACTCTGTCATGCTGGTTCCAAAAATGTATTTTAAAACATGGCTGTTGCCTACTTTTTTGATTTCTGGACAATCTCCCAATGTAATTGTCCACAAAGTAGCCTAGCAAGCATTCTAGATCTGCGAACTGTTCATCATCTTGTAGAAGTTCAAAATAATCTTTCACCCTATGTGGGGAAAGAAATGCCGACCCCAGTATGCAGCGCACTCTGTGTGCAAACTCCTCAACCTGCATATACCACTGCTGAAGCCCTTCATGCTGTACATGGCACCACATGGCCTGCCCAAGTTGAAAATTGCAGCCAGACAGTTCAGCCATTGGCAACATCTGATGAAGGACATTAATGGTAGCGATTTCAAAATTGATCATTACACTTGCAGGGCTCATCTTGCCACCAAGAAGGTTTCTAAGGCCAACAAAAAACTTTCAGTAAACCTTCTCGCTTCATCCAGGCAAGAGGGCATATACACAGGGTCTATTTACCTCCTGTATAAGAGTGTGAACAGTGTATAGCTGTTTTTTCTCTCTTGGGGAGACATTGAAAGTGCCATCACAGAACCAGTGTTGTTGCTCACTCAGAACTAGGAGATCTGAGTCACTTGAAAAAAATGAGCAAATCATCCTCCTGTACTCATAAAAATTGCTCTTCACTGACAGTCTTTGAGTACTGTTTGATGTCTGTGTCATTTGGACCATCATGCTGTCTATGCCTCTGCACATTCCGCTGCAGTGTTTCATGCGTGGACAACAGGTGTGCATGCCAAACAGCATTCTTTTGTAATGCTTGGTGAACAACATTACGAGTGGCCTCTTCTGACGCACATGCTCTCTACTTCATGATTGCCCTTGCTTTTATGACCTCCACTCGGCCATGCTGTGGAGCATGATTGTGGTCAGTGAGAGCCTGGGTTATACTGTCACCAATAGTGTGCAACCTAGCTCTGCAGGTATGCTGTTCACAGTGCCATATTATTTTTCAGTCAACACCATCCTTCTCCTTTATGTATAAATAATTATCAAGAGACAGCTTGGGTTTTCCATTCTGAGACTGGAGAAACTCCATGGCTTGCAAAGTGTGAATGAGATCCTACAGTTCCATTCACCTTATTCATAGCTTTTCTTAGTCTGGAGCTGGATTCCAAAGGCATGCAAAAGTACTGGTAGTCACAGATTGCTGCACGAGATAAGCACAGGCCTACCCCACCAAAGACCAAAAGGCCTTAACCTTAGCCAAAGTCCTTGTTGAAAGTTTTTGTACATTACGGTGTCCCCCGCCCCAGCATATTCATTCAGATCAAGGCCAGGATTTCAAAAGGAGACTTATCAAAGAACTGGTGTCCCTATGGGGTGTAAGGAAATCCAGATTATACAATGGTGTGTGAAAATCCTGTAACATCATTGTTCAAAACATGTCACATGACCATTGGTAAATCCTGCATAACCCAAGGCTGAGGAATAGCATTTATGAAAAACATAATTAAACACATTTTAAATTTATTTCACACATGGGTCCATTGTATAATTGCAATTATACAATGAGCATAGAAATAAAGCACAAATCCTGTAATCTCATTGGCTACCTGGCACACCTCTCCCGTTGTAAAAGCTACAATCACCCCATGGGAAAAGGCGCCAGCCACCAGTAAGCCGCATCAAGGGCCCCCTCAAAATCAATGTGACCATCACAAAACCAGCAAAACACCAACAGTGGCAGGGCAAAACCTCTACAAAGGCACGATGTTATAGTCGGAGTAAACAATATGAAAAATCCATAAGTTTCAAAAATGTAATTAAGCTATGAATTAAACAAAAAAATCCAATTACAGAAATTATTTTTTCTTTTCTGACTTTCGGAGAGGACGTTGCTCTTTCCCGGGCTCTCTCTTTCCATTTCACTTTCAGAACCCTGCTCTTACAGTTTGTCATTGACACTGTAAAAAACATCCCACAACAAAATTACCTCTCCATTTTTGCTACGTTTAAATATGCACTAGTACAGCTTAGATTGCTGGACTCCGGACCCGTGGTTTCCTCAAGCCTCTATTTCCCCAAACTGTAACCATTAAAGGTATCTCCTCACCTGCTTGCTGACACCACTGCACATGCACATACCTACCAGCAAAGCACTTTGTTTCCAAGTGTAACAACAAATCTAATAAAAACTAACAAGACATCTAAACCAACTTAGTTTTTTCTTATTTTTTCACACACAAAATATACAGATGTCCATTGTATAATCACAATATGCCACTTGAGAATGTTGGTGATGCCAGGATTTACCAATGCCCTGGGGTATTTTGGCCACTTGGCTGCTCCTTGTGGCCAAACAACACTCCCAGGGCATAGGTAAGCTCCTGGCATCCTGCTTTTCATGGTATATTGTAATAAAACACTCCAGGGTGTGAGTCATTGGGTGATTTACCCACTTCTTGTGTGGTTAAGTCACTCGGCTGCACCTCATGACCCACCACACAAGGCGTGGGTAAATCCCCAGTAACCCACACCCTGTTGTGCCTTATTGCTTAAACAACCCCTTATCATCCTCAGGGGATCCACAACCAGAAAGATTTAACAGAACCCTACTTGATATGCTAGGCACTCTGCAACCCAAAGTCAAGCCAAAGTGGAGCCAACAAATCAGTGCCCTTGTCCATGCTTATAATTGCACAAAGAATGATGCTACTGGTTTTTCACCATACCACCTTATGTTTGGCAGAGAAGCTCATCTTCCAGTTGATGCATGTTTTGGAGTGCCTTCTGATAGTGTTCAATCAAATAACTACCTGCAGTATGTCAAAAATCTAAAAGCCCAACTAGACCATGCCTATCAGCTTGCAAACACCATGGCAGAAAAGAGAAACCTGACTAACAAAAGTTGTCATGACAAACATGTTAAGGCCGAAGAGCTCCAACCAGGTGACAAGGTACTAATTAAGCAATATACCACAAAAAAGGGTGGGTGATGCCAGGATTTACCCACGCCTGGTGAGTTGTTCGGTCACGAGGTCCAGCTGAGTTACCAACAACACACCAGAAGTGGGAAAATCCTGGCATCACCTACCCTCTCAAGAGGTATATTGCGATTATGCAAATAGGATGTTTTGAAATTAAATTTGGGATAGTAGAGGGTTTATTAATTGTAAGCATATATTAATTTATACATAGATGTATTGTTTTGAAGGAAAAAAAATAGTCCTTCACAAAACTGGCATGCTCTGAAACAGGACGGGCAGGAGTTGCTATTAGTGCCGTCTCTGGAATGCTCACACTGTGTTCTGACGTAAGTCATCAGAACAGTTGTGAGACTTTTTTTACGTAGTATGGTGTTCAGAATATTAGCAAAAATATGGCCAAGCTCACTTTCATCGATAATTTCAAATGAACACTCAGTTTTTTCTGTTTTTTAAATTTACCACGTTGGTTAGTGAAGCTATGCAAGATGGCAGTCGACGGCTTTGATGTTGATATCAGAGCGATTCTGATAGGGTAGGGGGAAAGGGAGTAGAGCTGGCACTTTTTCCCATTGGGTACTAGCAGGATTTACATGTTCCAAATCCTGTTACGTAACCAATCTAGAGCCAGCTTTTCTGTTGCCTATTGTATTAATGAGAAACTTTGGACTTCCAGGTAAACACAAAATAGCAGACCGCTGGAGTCATGTTCCACACATAGTAGTCAGTAAGCTGCATGATCTGCCAAGTATATAAATTATGTCCACAGGGGGACCCTCGTGCTGTTAAAACCATTCACCGAAACCATCTGTTACCTACTGTATCGGCCAAACAGTATTCAATAATGTTCAAGAGACTGAAGCCCCTTGGCACCCTGTAACTGGATCTGCTACCAAGGCTAAGCAACAAAATCAGCAAACTTCTGCTTCTCAGTCTGTTGCTCTTAGTGTCTCCCATCCTGCAGACATTGCAGATATTGAAAATGCTGAAAGTGATGATGATGAAAGTGAATTCTATCCTGCTTTCTACCCATCATTTGAACTTGAGAGAGTGTTCCAGGGAATTCCTTCCATTAAGTATGGTGATGACTCTGAACCTCCAGCTGATTTAACAGATCCCAATTCATCCATGGCACCTGAACCTCCAAGAGGCTGAGTCTCTCTGCATGGTGGAATTGATGGCGATCAGTGAACCCGAACACAATGAGGCAAGTAGTAAACCTACAAGCGACCATGCAAGTGCTAATGACCTAAGTGGGCCAAGTGAACTGTTTCATGCTAATGAAAGTGTCATTCAAGAGCCAGAAAGATGTGTCTTGGATGATTCTGACTTTGCAGAAATACCTTTGACAAGTGGTAGTGAGCTTCAACAAGACGTGCCAGTGCCAACATTGTCACATCGCTCAGAAAGATCTATGAAACCAATCTTAAAGCTCACGTATGACACTCCAGGACAGCCTGTTAACTTGCCTATGAATGTTGTGCACAAAGGAGTCTATGTCATGCCCAATTCTTTGCCCAAACTTGTGTTCACTGCCTCCACCCAAACCAAAGCCTCCACCCAAGTTAAGGCGCCCATTCAATGTAACAAGGGGTATATAGTTAAAGAGATGGGAATAAGGTGAAATACTATGATAAAATATGGTAACATTACTGAAATTGTGATTCTGTTTAATATGCAAAGTGTAAATTCTAAACTACTGAGATATACCAGATGAAACATATATGTATCTTTTCATATAATGTGTTCATATGAAATATTATAGTAAGAATAGACTTGACGCGGATGCCAAGTTTTTCCAGACAGGGAAGTGTGTAATCCCCCTACAAATTGGGGTTTACTAAGATGTCTTCCTGGGCTGCCTAATGCCCACTGTCAGGATGGTGTCCTGTGTCTGCAGTAGCTGTATGTGTCTGCATGAGAGTGCTATAGAAAGCCTCCATGCCTGTCTCTTTAAGAGAGTCATTATGCTGTATTAGAAATTAGTCTGGGCTGGGTCCGACTAGTTTAAGGATCATGACTGGCAAGGTGAGTGGTATTTCTGGTCCTTTCTGCAGTTGCTATATGCACAGAGGGAGCTCTGTTAGGAACTGTGTTCATTTACTTTTTATCTGCCTTACTAATAATAGTATAGAAGCTTGTTTAACCTGCCTTCTCTTGCAGCTTGGACTTTTTGCATAAGAGCCACCATTTTGGTTCTGGACTGCCAGAGTTGGATCATTCAATCCTCAGGGGACCTAAAATAGAGACTGTCCCCAGAGGTCTTGTGGGATTGAAATCTGTAGGAATTGCAGTTTTTAAGGTTTGGCGCCTAAATGGACCTGGAGGGGGAGCCCTTGCTGTGACAGACAGTTCCCTCAGCCAACCAAACCTTTTGGATCTCAGAGGAAATCCCCAGAACTGCCTGCAGCAGAGTCAGTTGTGAGCTGGAGTTTGGAGAGTGAACAGCTCGAGCCATTGAGCAGCTGCTCCTGCGCAGGAGCATGGGAGAATCGGCGGGAAGGCTGTGCTGGCCTGCCTGTCTCATCTTCCAGTGAGAAATCCTGTGAATGTGAAAGTTGGACTTAAATCTAATTCCTTTGTTTGAGATCTGAAGCCTGAAGAGAAAGAGAGTGATCACTGCCAGAATTTGGAACCGAAGAATTGCTCCAGAAGCGATCGGCCTGACAGGTACCGAAGTGAGTCACGGATTGAGAGGTTTGCGCAGAACTTCTGCTAAATTGCAACCAGACTTTACCCGAACCGTGACTAAGAATTGTGTTGCTTTTAAGTGTGCAGAATGTGCTGTGTAGGTCTTGATTTGGTTCCCCACCTTCAAGTATGTCATGCTAGCTGGAAGCTGCTCCAGCACTCACACGGTCTAAATCCGAACTGTCTGTTCTGGTTTGGGTCCTGCTATCACAGCCTAGATTGCTGCTCCCATCGAAGAGACATTTCCGACAAAAGAGTCACTTGGGGATTCGGCTCCCTGCTCAACATCATCGAACAGGTTTTGACCACCTCAATGAGTCCCTGCTTCCCCTGGCAAACCAGAACACCATCCAGAGGTCTTCATCTTGTCAGTCCTGCCTCCTGGTCTGGGTAGCGTGAGTACTAAACAGGGTAGCTCCCTGCAACAAAGCAACAATCATTGTGTGTTATCTGATTTACTTGTTTGGGTTTATTATCATGAACTGAGCCACCTGGCTCCGGATTACAAATTCTGGGTTGATGTACATGTAATTGTTTTCTTTCCTAAGGGCCACAACAACAGCTGCAACACCAGCCCACCCTGGGCAACGCGTCAGGCTAGCTTACATTAACAACTGGGTATGAAGGACTCTTAGTACATGTGTGCTCAACCTAAATCAATCAGAATTAATAATCACTTCCTAAATTATTAGCCCCACCTCTGCCAAAACCTCTGAATAAATCAGAATTTGTGCTTTTGCATTTAACCTGGCTAACGCGTGCCTTTGTGGTGGGGGTACTGTACTGCCATTGAACTGTTGTATAATGGATCTTATTTTACAGGGGGTCTCCAGGGCCTTTGCAGCTGGTCCAGCCCTGGTGGTAAGTGTACAGAGTGTGGGTTTAAAAGTGTTATCATATGGTACATGTGATTGTTTATTTGCTGCTATACTGTTTAGGCCACTAGAGGGGTTGGTGGGGGATTATAGCATTCCTGGAGGGCTATACCAACAGCAGTTACTCTACCCCAGAACCATTCCTCCGGGTGGAGGCACTCATTCACCGAACACAGGCCCCTCAATCTGTGCCTAGTCATGCAGGCAGGGGTAGTAGCCCTTGGGACAGCGCCACCTAGGGGTTATATAGCCATGATGTTGCCCCACTTGTGAGAACTCCCTGCGACTGGTTTCCTTAATTGAATGGTGTGCCCCTTTAAGAATGGCTGTTAACCTGAACTCTGATGACATCCATTCAGGAAGAAAACAGGAAGTGAATGGGGCTGAATGGGACAATTGAAGAGGCTGTAATAGTAAGTTTTATTATATTAATGTTATGTCAGGCTTGGAGTGTAGAACATTGTCTGTGAAAGGAAGTTTTTTTTTTATTGTGGTTCTGGAAGAATGCAGAGAGCAAGGTAGAGGTAGAGGGGTGAATGGAGCAATTATTTGTTTTTTTCTGTGATTCAGTATGGGCAGTAACAGTGAAATCGTCACCACTAAATTGTCGCGGTGGCTCCTTTTTGCCCGCGACTGCTTCGGCAGGCGACAAGTGTTCCGGCCTAAGTGACCGCAACATAGTGTCCACGGCTAATTTTACCACAACTATATATCTGTATGCCATCTGAGCCCTTAGCCGATGGCGCACTGCAGTCTGGAGGGGTTTCAAGGGATAGGAGGAACGCATGTGTGATTCCACTTAACCAGGGAGGGGATAGTGAGGATCCAAGCAATTACAGACCTGCCAGTCTTACCTCCATTGTAGATAAACTGATGGACACTCTAGTCAAGGAAAGCCTGGTGCCCTACCTGAAAGAAAATAAGCTACTAGATAGTAAACAAGCACAGGTTTGTGGCAAGAAGGTCATGTCAAACCAACTTGATAGTGTTCTTCTTGACTGGGTTTGGAGGACGGTTGGTAAAGGTCAGGCAGAAGTAGATTTACTCTAATCAATTTCAGTAAAGCCTTCAACTCTGTGCCACACAAGAGGCTAGCGAAGAAGTTAGAGGACTTGGGAGTGGGGAAGGAGTTAGTCAGGTGTTGTAATTTTATGTATATCTATGGGTTATATTCAGTAGCCTTACCTGCAGCATTACCAGCACTTTACTGTTTGCCTTAACCAAACCGATTCAGCAGTCTCCCATGTTATTTAAAGGACTTTTCCTCTGCAGTCTGTCTTAGGGAAGCACCAAGTTTGGTCGACAGCGACAATGCTGACCTCCCCCACAGCGACCGCACAATACTGACACAGATATTGTGCCGCCTGTTCTAAGGGTGTTTTCTGTGGGGAGGCTGTGCCCCCACACCCTGGACTTCAGAAGTTCCAACTCCAGGTCGGAGTTGGTCCAGAGAAGCGGAGACAATGGGGAAGAAATGAGGGGAAACATGGAAAAAGGACCATTACATAGTGTCGCCGTAATGGTCTTTTTCCTCTGTTTCGCTATGTCGGGTGTCAACGAAAAGGAGCACACCACTGTCTTAGGATTTGCCTATAGTTTTTCCTATAGTTTTTTTAAATGATTTGTAGTTGTATTGTTATTTATTTGGTGTGGGGTTAGTTAGAGCATGAGTGTGAAATGTGTGTATTTAGGTGGTTTATTCTGTGTTTATTGTGTGAATGGTGAATGTGCATTTAAGTTAGATTTTCTTTTAAATAAATTGGTTTAAATTTGTAGAATATTTTTGAGCAGGGTTGGTAGAATGTGTTTAGGTTTCAGGCTCCTCCGCACAACCTACACAGCAGCCCTGCTGCATGACCTCCACCTCTTTGTAGATGTCCCCTCCTGGCTGTAGCAGTAAGGTGTTGCCAGTGCCAGGAGGCGGGCATAGATAGGGGATAGGTGAGCATGCAGCAGGGCACTGCGTATATAGCGGAGGTGAGCAGCATCAGGGTGGTCAGGAATAAGAGGCGCCCTGGGGTTAAATGGAGCCTTGGAAGAGGCCCGACCTAGTTGGTTCCTGTTCCCAGGGCTCACACTGGATCACATGGGCAGGTAGCTAGAGGGTCTGCAGTCTCTGCTAATTCCCTTCGGGCTGTGCTATGCAATGCCAGGTCAATGAGGAACAAGACCGCGATTATGGTGGACCTGATTTCCTCAGTCGACTCGGCTTGCATCAGAGACATGGCTGGGGGGCAATGCAGGTCCAATATTAGTAGCATCGGTCCCCACTTGGTACTCGATAGTGCACTGCCCAAGGAGAGAACACAGAGGAGGGGGAGTGGGTATCTATTTTAGATCCAGCTTGAACTTCTCTGTGCAGCCGGTTGGCTCTACCTCATTGTTTGAATGTGTGATGGTGCTTGGGGGTCCAGGTGCAGGTTGCAGGATTCTCCTCATCTACTGAGCTCCAGGTTGCAGGTGAGAATTCTTGCAGGAGGTAGCGGACTTCATTGCCGACAGGGTGCTGGAGTCGCCTAGATGGTTAATTCTGGGGGACTTCAATGCCTGGATTGATGATGAATCATCTCATTTTGGTTATGACCTCCTCCAGATAATCACATCTCTGGGCTTGGCACGGGTTGTTACCTCTGTGGCCCGTCAGCACAGCCACACCTTGGATTTGGTATTCTCGCTGGTGCTTGAGGTCACCGACCTCAGGACTGATCGGGTCACTTGGTCCGATCATTGCACAGTGGAGTTCTTGTTTGGGACCCCCCCCGATAGTCCCCCCTCTGTTGAGATGGTCAGCTACCACCCTTTAAGGGGACTGTCCCCAGATGGAGTTTTGGCAGTGGTAGACTTTTGTGGCATGAATGCTGCATGTGTGATCAGCATGGGGGGAGGCGGTGGTGGCCTATAATGGGGTTGTTTCCAAGGTGCTAGATGCCATCGCACTAATCCGTATATGACCCAGGTCTTCTCACTCAAGACCCCTGTGGCTTGATGGGGCTCTCAAGGAGATGAAGACCAGGGGTCAGAAGTCAGAGTATTGTTGGTTGAGGACCCAGTCTGTGGAGGACATACTGGTCTTGGGAAATTATTATAATGACTATCAAGGGGCAATCATCCATAAGAAGGCAGAGTTCCTGTCCAGGGAGATTGCTACTGGGAGGAACAGACCAGCTTAGCTATTTCAGACTGTGGACAGACTGCTGCGTCCAGTCTGTCTACAGCCAAAAAAAGGCATTTTCAATCACATTGAGCTAATAGTTTACTATGTTCTTCTCAGGCAGGTTGTCCTCTATTCAGGCTGGGCTCTCCTTAGTGGGACAAGATTTGTCCAGCAGTGGTTGGCCTGATTGGAGCAGAGGCACTCCTATTGTTTGGGGTGAGTTTTGGCCGGTGGAGGTGGCCAAGGTCATTGAGGTGATTTCAAAGCTGCAGCCCACATGTTGTGGACCTGACCTGACTCATCTCCTAGTGGGATATGCTGAGACCATTCGTCCAGTGTTCGCCAGGATAATACGGTGTTCACTCTCAGAGGGGTGCTTTCCCGACACATTAAAAGAAGTTGGTAAGGCCCCTTCTGAAGAAACCATCGCTTAACCTTGACGTACTGGTGCATTATAGACCTATCTCCAACCTCCCATTCATAGGGAAATTTGTTGAGAAAGCGGTGGCTCTGCAGTTCGAGGCACATCTCATGGCCTCTAACATCTATGAACCCTTCCAGTCTGGTTTCAGAGCTAGGCAAAGCATGGAGATGGCATTAGTTCAGGTACAAAATGACCTCCTCACAGTGAGGGTTAGAGGAGAAAGGTCAATTCTCTTCTTCCTTGGTCTCTCTCTCTCTCTCTCGTCAGCATTTGACACCGTGGGCCATATACCATCACCGCAGTGACAGGCAAACAGCGAAGACCATCACAGCAACAGAATCGTCTGTTCGTTGTGATGGTCTGCTGGTTTCCTGACACTGCTGTCTCTGGGGAGTTCGCCCCTCCCCGAACCAACTCTGACTCGGAGTTGATAATCTACAGTGCAGGGGTTGGGGGTGGGGGGAAGCCCCCCTAAAAAATGCATTTATACAGATACGGCACAATGCCAATTGTCAGCATAGTGCCTTCGCTGTAATGATGGTCAGCAAATTTCCTGACGCTGTGGCGACATGGAACTCCTTGAACCACATCATGCTTTTGCCTTAGAGTGTATGGTGGACTCACTAGAACTGTCATTCAATGGTTTGAGTCCTATCTCTCTGACAGGATGCAATGAGTGGTGATGGGGAATTTCTCCTCCTTCTCAAAGCCCCGGTCGTATGGAGTTCCTCAAGGTTCAGTCCTTTCGCCGATGCTGTTCACGGTGTACATGCTGCCCCTGGCTGAGCCCATTAGACAGTACAGTCTGGGTTTTCACTGCTATGCAGACGATACCCAGCTGTATATGTCATTTTCCCCCAGAACAGATGGCACCTTTGAAGTGCTGAACAAATGCCTGGCTGAAATTCAAGACTGGATGTCCTCAAACTGGATGAAGCTGAACCCCTGGTGATTGAGCCTGGTCGCTGGCATGGTGGTGGTGCCTCTGAAGTGGTGACAGGCTTTGTCCTGGGATCTACTCCATTGATGGCATGCCCCAGGGTGAAGAATCGGGGCATCATCCTTGATGACAAGCTGAAACTTGAAGCTCAGGTGTCATCTGTGGTCTGAAGGGGTTTCTACCACTTAAGGAATGTCACCTGAATTAAATCCCTGATTCCGCCAGAAGACCTGCCCTCACTGGTACATGCCTTTGTAACTTCCAAGCTGGACTACCATAATGCTTTGTACTTCAGGGTCAGTGGAGAGATCCTCTGCTGCCTGCAGTTAGTGCAGAACACGGCGGCCAGGCTACTGAAGGGCCTACCAAGGTCCTTTCATGTGATCTCGGTCCTACAGGATCTGTACTGGCCTGTCAGGTGGAGGATTATCTTCAAGATGGGGTTGATCACCTATAAGGCCCTATACAGCTTGGGCCCTGGTTACCTATCTGACCTCCTTACTCCATCCATCCCGGTACATTCCCTGTGCTCCTCCATCGAGGGCCTCCTGGCAGTTCTGAGGGCCAGACTGAAAACCTCGGGAGACAGCTCCTTTGAGGTGGCCGGCCTGGTCCTCTGGAACTCGCTTTCAAAATCTTTGATGGAGGCCCCATCGGTGGAGGCATTTAAAAGGGGCCTGAAGACCCATCTTTTCATGAAAGCATTTGGAGAGAGTTTTAGTTAGTTTTAACTGTTATTACATAGAATAATGTAGAATTGGTGTGTATAATAGGAGATTCCACCCCAAGGGTAAGATGCTACATAAATCCGAGAACAAAGCTCGAGGGGTTTGTGCAAGCATCTTACCCCAAGGGTGTGTGCAAACTTCTAGTTTACACACAACACCCCATATTTTATTTTTTATAATTCATGGTGATTTGCACTGTTTGCGCAGCTTTGCACGACTTAGTGTGGCTTTGCATGATTGCGTGGCATTACGTGGCTTTGTGTGGCTTTGCGCGGTTTGCCGTTATACACACTCGTGTATAATGGGAAATTACTCCACGGTTTCCCTATGGGAAAAAGGGGAAGCCATTAATTACAGTATTTTTATGTATGGTATGTTGTATGTTGATTATGAACCCTGCTTTTACTATCTGTAATGGCACCCAGAGCCTCCAAGATTGGGCACCATATATAAATAAAACTTTACTGTACTTACTTTATTCAATAGCACATTGCTAAATTTGGTTTGTTAAGCCAAAGTAATGCTCTCCCACTCATACTCCTGCAAGTGACTCCAGTTACCTTACTCAGTATAGAGTATTGACAAGTAGTTTTGTTTTTTGTTTTTTTATTTGACACTTATACTTACAATTTATATTATCATGTATTAAATCCTGTTACAACACTGAAGGCTTTAAAGTTTGTGTATTGTATTAACTGGTTGAGAGTATAGTTGGGAAAATGTCTCAAGCTAAGTTGTGTATTACATTTTGTGTGAAACATTTGCTCACTTTGAGAACTTCACTTTAAACCCTCTGTATGCCATGTGTATGTGTGTATATGCGTGTGTGTGTATATATATGTATATATATATATGGGATACATGATGGGCAGGAGTGTGATATGGAAAATATCTTCACTCCTGCAGAGTGAGCTCTGGATACTCACGAGTGCCGAAAGCACGAGTGAGAATATCCAGAGCTCACGATGCAGGAGTGAAGATATTTTCCATAGCACACGATCTGCACATCATGTGTTCGATTTATCAATAGGGGTACGAGTTTCAGAAGTATTGTTATGATTTTTTTTGTGTTCTGTTGCTGTTTCTGTGTTTGCTGTTTCTGTGTGTGAGATTTTCTGAATGGCCTGGCAGTGTTACAAACTCTGTGGGAAAAGCTGAGTGTGTTTTGCAATGCTAAGTAAGTTAGCTTCGGCCAGCAGTGAGAAAGAGACTGTTTTATGAAGCTGTGTACTTTAGAATTCTGGCTGCAGTCAAGGTGAGAGTATCACAGCAAAGGATTGGGAGTGAGACAGAGTATAGAAAACACCTGAGAATGTTTTGCCATGTATTTGACTTGGCTGCAGGCAGCAGTGAGAAATAAACTGTTTTGTGAAGCTGTCTGCTTTAGAATTCTGGCTGCAGTCAAGCTGAGAGTATCAGCAATGGGTTGGGAGTGAGTCAGAGTATAGGAAACACAGGAATGTTTTGCCATGGTAACTGAGTTGGCTGCAGAAAGCAGTGAAATATCACTCACAGTGGTGATGTCACGAGTACATTTATATATCTAGTCGTGATGTCACGAAATGAAATATTTCTTGTGGTGATGTCACCATAGTGAAGATACATGTTTTTATCACACTTATTTATCCTTCACCCCATTGTATAAATATATATACATATGTGTGTGTGTGTGTGTGTGTGTGTATATATTTATATATATATACATACATATATATATTTATATATATATATAGGGGATACATGATGGGCATGAGTGTGATATGGCAAATATTGTCACTCCTGCAGAGTGAGATATCCAAGCTCACGATGCAGGAGTGACAATATTTGCCATAGCACACGATCTGCCCATCATGTATTCAATATATACAATAAGGCCAAGAGTTTCAGAAGTTTTGTTATGCTGTCTTGTGTTCTGTTCTTGTTTATGTGTTTGCTCATTCTGTGTGTGAGCTTTTCTGAATGGGCTGGCAGTGTTATAAACTCTGAGAGACACTTGAGTGTGTTTTGCAATGCTAAATGAGTTAGTTTTAGGTAGGAATGAGAAACATACTTTTGTGAAGCTGTATTGTTTAGCAGTCTGGCTGCAGTGAAGCTAACAGCATCACAGCAATTGTAATGAGCTGAGAGGCAGAGTGTCAGAACAGCTGATACTGTTTTCAGTGGTAATTAAGTTAGCTGCAGGCAGAGTACAGAGTGTTCTGTGAAATTGTGCTCTTTAGGATTCTGGCTGCAGTGAAGTTGAGATTGTCACAGCAATTGTAATGGGTGAGAATCAGAGTTTGAGGAACAAGTGAGAGTGTGTTTCAGTGGTAGTTGAGTTAGCTGCAGGCAGCAGTTTAGACTGTTCTGTGAAGCTGTGCTGTTTGGAATTCTGGCTGTATCAAGTTGAGAGCATCACAGTAATGAGCTGGAAGTTGGGGGGGGGATAGGTGTGTTTTGTAGTGCTCACTGAGTTAGATGTAGGCAGCAGTGAGACCTCTTAGGTAGTTCTGCATTTGTGTCTATGGTAACAGCACAGGTGTTTCTTGCATGCCGAGGAGAAAGCTGCATAAGGTGATGATATCAGTGACCTTTTGTGACGTGTGTGTGTAAATGTCTGATATCACAGTAGAGCAGAGGGTGAAAATATCACACTGCAGTGGATGATACACTGTTTTATCTCACTCATTTACCACTCACCCTCTATTGTTTATATATATATATATATATATATATATATATATCTATATATATTCTTTGCAAACAACTGTATTAATGCATCATTTAGTGGTTAAAGCACAAAAGTCAGAAACAAGACCTTTGGGTCCCCACCCCCTTTCATGTACCCTCCTCCTCCACAGCCTGAGAGACGCTGGGGTGTGTTATTGAGTTGTGAGGCCCAAATGTCATCCCATTCCATGTATAAGCATGTTGACACACCACAGTAAAGAAGAATGGGGTGACATTTAGGCCTCAACCCCAATGACACACCCCAGCATCTGTCAGTCTGAGGAAGAGGGGGTACACGAAAGGGGGGGTAGGGAGCAACCCTAAAGGTCTTATTTCCTGACGTTTTGTGTTTTAACCCTAAATGATGCATTAACGCAGTTTTTTGCAAAGAATTTCCTTACTTTTTGAGAAAGCATAGTAAAGTACAGTGTTGCACAAGCTGGGCCCCGTGCTCCTACCAACTTGCAAATTTCTGCCTAACATAACAGTACAAGTACTGAATATCATATGCATTGGTGGGAGTATGTATTGGTTGGAATGTGGGGCTCTTTGGGCCCCATGCTCCCACCAGCTTGAAACAAAACAAATTTTCATTCATCAGAGTGGCAAGATTCCACACTTGTTTACATTTTACACACCTAACCATTGAAAATTACCTCTGTAGCAATAAGGCTAGCTACCCTATATATGTCAAGCCACTACCACAATGGAATGCTATCCGCAAAACATAAACTGTGTAATGCAATATCTCTACAGAACATTAATGTTCTGACACCTAAATACCACAATTCCCATCTAAAGGACAGCCCCTCAACACTCTCCAAATTTCAAGTTAAAACACCAAACCGTTTCCGAGATATTTAATTTTAAAGTTTGAGATTTTCATTCATCGGAGTGGCATAAATCAGCACCTGTTTACATTTTACACACCTAATCACTGAAGAATACCTCAATGGCACTAAAGCTAGCTACCCTATAAATTTCAAGCCACTACCACTACCACAATGCAGAACACTATCCGCAAAACATAAAGTGCGTCATGCAATATCTCCACAACAAATACATTTTACAACACCTAAACACCATAATTCACATCTACAGGACATCCCCTCAGCACCCTCCAAATTCTGAGTTAAAACACCAAACTGTTCCCGAGATATTTAATTGAAAAGTTTTAGCACCTTTAAAAGTTCGTTGATCGCGAGAATCGACCGTGAATTTGCGACCGAAGATCATCTTTGATCGTGAAGGGACATCTGGTCATGAAATCTGGGCTGTCTGGTCCCTTCCAGAGACATCTGGTCCAGCAAAAATCTGGCCATCTCGTCCCGCCCTCACGAACGAAGCTCGAGATCAAAGAATCTCATGATCAAAGAATTTGCAGGCTCACGACCAAAGAATTTGCAGGTTCGTGATCAAAGAATTAAAAAGCATTAAAACTGCATTATTTGACAAAACTACATTAAACCACAGGCATGGCTCAATAGAGGGAAGCCCCCTGAGCAAAATCCATCCTAGTTTGACTTCACAAGTTACCCCTGGGCTGAGATATTTGATTTTTAAATCTGGACATCTCGTCCCTCTCTCATGAACGAAGATTGCAATCAAAGAATCTCATGATCAAAGAATTTGCAGGCTCATGACCAAAGAATTTGCAGGCTCATGATCAAAGAATTTAAAAGTTTAAAACTGTATTTTTTGACATAAGTACGTTAAACCACAGGCATGGCTCAATAGAGGGAAGCCCCCTTAGCAAAACCCATCCTAGTTTGACTTCAGAAGTCACCCCTGGGCTGAGATATTTGATTTTTAAATCGGGTCATCTTGTTCCTCCCTCACGAATGAAGATCGCAATCAAAGAATCTCTCAATCAATGAATTTGCAGGTTCGCGATCAAAGATCGTTAGTGAGCCGCAATCAAAGAATTTAAGTTTAAAACTATTTTTTGACATAAATACATTAAACCACAGGCATGGCTCAATAGAGGGAAGCCTCCTGAGCAAAACCCATCCAAGTTTTACTTCAGAAGTCACCCCTGGGCTGAGATATTGTTTTTTTTCCAACCCCAAACTGAAAACAAGATGGCAGCCATCACGATCAATAAATTTCTAGTGATCAAAGAGTCTTTGATTGCGTACCTGAAAATTCTTTGATCATGAGGAGAGACCAGATGGCCAAAACCCCATTCTTCTTTCGCAAAACAACCATATAAATTTTCCCATAGACTTATAATGGGAGCTAAAAAGTTTAATAACTTTTTAATGGATTAATATTTTTTCACCAAACAAAAAGTGACATGTTCTCTAGCTGAAGCTCTTTCTATGTGCTAAGTTTCAGACCAGCAGACTACATGACAGCTGCACAGCACTGCAGACAAAATCCAAAAAACTGCCCACAGAACTGGTGAAAAGTGCATTTTTCAGCGTTTTGGTACACAAAAACCATAAGTCCGACCAAAACACAACTTGGCAGATCAAGAGATCTACCATGCCCCACCACACATACCAAGTTTCATGCAAATCCATTGAACGGATCCAAAGGTATTAATGTGCAAGCTTTCAAGTTTAGCATAGTACCTTCATAATCCTAAATAAAATTTCTGTTTATTTTAATTTTGGGCTTGTTTTCAAATTGCAATTAGGCCTCATTTCAGTATTTTGTCTTTCATTTACTGTTCTTTGAAACACAAGGACACTTGCAATAAAAGTTTTAAGCTCATTTTACATGTAATTAAGGAGAATAGTTTCCCAAGGTTTTGTTATAGTAGACTGTTTTCTTGAAACATACTGAGACATTTTAAAATTTATGTGAGAAGAACTCTCTGCTTGTTGCTATTTCTTCATAACCTTTGACCTTCAGGAGCTCCTCAGCTAAAAGCATACTGGTGTTAATTAGCTTCTCTGACGTAATCTTCTGTTATGTTTCAAATGAATACGTTAAACCAGTGAAAATTATTTCTGTTTTTTATGCATTATCTGGGTATTAATAGTATGGGATTTTCTAAATAACTGTCATAAAGCTTCTGAAGAAGGACTTGGTTAGTCTGAAAGCTTGAGCACTTTGTTCTTTTGTTGTAACATCTATGTTGGTCCAATAAAAGGTACCAAATCATTTGCTTCTGGATCTGTTCTGAGATGATCCATGTAGAAATGTAAAGTCCTGTTCCCCCCAAAAAAATCATCTTGCTTTCACTGTCAGTTCCTGAAAGGACTCCCCTGCCCCCATTGTCTATACAATAAAAGTGAGGGTAAAATGACAAGTAAAATGTGAGATCTTGACCGGTGACAATACTAGCAAGGTATCAAAAACTGTGTTGCTGTTACTGTTGTCACAATTGATATCTTACAGGTCAGTACAGTACTAGCACAGTGGAATACTGAGCCAGTCAGACAGCAGCTTTCACAATGCTGATGACATCACAATTTCCTAATGCAGTACTGATGCCAGCCATTGAAATCAAAGAGAAACAGTTACATTTTCAAACAAACTGCAAATATATCATATAATTTTATATCACATGCTATGATCATATACAGTATATATTACTTTACATCAGATTATGTTACCTTCTCATATAACATATACCTGTAATATTATATCAGATTATATCATCTTTTCATATGCCATATATTATTATAAAATGAATGTGTCTGTGCTATACTTAGCCCCAGGAGGACAGAGGGATCAGCAAACAAAAGATCAGAGCTGCACTGCATCCTGTTTGGCATTAAAAGTGCCAACCACAGGGTTGTTGTTCTGTAGACACAGGTCCTGACTAATCAGAATGCAGGCTTTCCTTAACCCATTTTATAATATGGGATATTGACACTTCTTGGGTGCATGTGTCACTCAGCTTGTGGCCTCACAACTTGGTGCACCTAAAGGAGTGGCACTATCCAATGATATACCACACCCTGTTGTGATTATTCTTTAGTTATGCAACAGATTTTAATTACACATAAACTTGCTTATCTGAGAGGACTCTCTACCCATAGTGATATTCATCCTTATACCCACAGGTTGCAATTAGTTCCTGGGATTGGAGGCTCATCACACTAGTTAAGAGACACAAAATCATTACTCTTTATTTCGACCAGGATTTCTCCTCAGCAGCTTGCTGCAGTTACACACTGCAGACAAAAGGAGCATGCCATCAAAGTCTATGTTTGTATGCCAACTCTCCTTCCCACCTACCTGCTTACACACTTAAGTTAAAGCCATGATGTGTCTAATGTACCCAAGTGTCTCTCACCTGCCTGCCACACATTTTAAATAAAGGCCACCAAGTGGTTAACATTTCCACCTACTGGCCCACCCTCATGCCACAGACTTAAAAGCCATGATGTGGATAACATCCTAAACTCGCTGTCCCTCCACTTGCCACAGACTTAAAATATACGATGCAGCACACATCTGCCAATTCATAAACCAGCATGCCAAGCCGCGAACTAGAAATAAAAAACATAATTCAGCTAAATCTATTTAAGCTTACTCTTCCTCCCACCTGCCCAACACAAATTGTATTTACAAAACCAGTATTAAACTACTTGTCTCATTGAGCAGTACTGCTAGCTCTGCTGTGCTGCATTCTATAGGAGTACATAACAATGCTTCCTTTACAACAGTGCCACCTACAGTCCACATTGTAATATGACAGTGCTCTTTTTTTTTTGTTTATTGCATTGTATAGCAAACATATACCACATATGCATACAAGAAATGGCATAACCTCAGTTGATATAGAGCACATCACAATTAGTACAGGATGTATTGAATTGCATTTCTTTTTTTCCATAAAAGCTTTTTTCTGAGTTTATAGTACAGTATAGTATTGCAAAAAGACATATATACATCAACGTAAGAATTTTAGAAAGGAAGGTACTTTTTTTTTTTTATTTAGTTGTTTAACCAGGTATAGCACACTAAGCTGAAAGCTTTTTTTACAGGAGCAACCTGGGAGCACAAGGAGGCTAAGTGACTTGCTCAGGGTCACACAGTATGCAAGTGGAAGCTGTGGGGTTCACACTCAGATCTGGTCTACTGGGTGTCACCAGATTTGCAGTTCAGAGTCTTAGACCACTGCGCTATACTGCCTCCTATATGCACAATAAGCATTATAATCAAAATACATCCAGATACAGACTTGATAACAATGTTGTACAATATTATAAGATAGGAAAAAAGCATGATGGCAATGTAGGATAATGTAAAATATCCATGGTGTAATTCCAAAGGTGGTAAGCGGATGTAATATATCTGTTAAGTCATAAGGCTAGTGTGTAAGGAATAGCAAAGCCCTACTAAAAGGTCTATGCAGGATGACAGGGCAAAGAGAGGAATATTTTTAAGGCTGGGCAATGAGTATTGACTCGCTTTTTCTAATTGTTCAACAAGTAGGGGAATTACAAGTAGTTTATAACAAACTGCGGCACATCATGGTGGCTGTAAACCAGTGTTCAGTTAGGAATATGCACAGTAGTTAGAGAAAAAAAAAACCTGTATATATCTTCACATTAAAAACGTTATTAAAATAATTTATAGCTGACTCATCAGCACCGTGGTAGGGATAACACTTGCAATTCAAGTAATCAGGACTTGGGGTGAGACTGGGTCATCGAGGGCAGGTCGGTGGGAGGAGGATCGAGCATCCTAGAGGGAGTCTTCTCTAGGGAGGTAGGGGTTGCTGCCATCACTGCTATGCTGCCACCTAGGTGATCATGGCTAGTCCAACAAAAGGACTGCAGAGAAGGGAAGCCATCAGATGGTTGCATGGACAGTGCGTCATCATGCGCATTCCCACTTCCACATCTAGCATGCTGCTGAGCAGGTGAAGAAAAAAACAGAAACAGGCTCTGACACCCAAGGGCAAAGGACCCTGGGCCCCCTATGTCTGTGGTACACTGCACCCTGATGAGACATAGCATTTGGAGGTGTATCCCCCAACCAGCAACCCCACATTGGGGGCAAAACCACGGCTCAGTGGAGGAGGACAGCCAGAGACATTTAGAATATAATAAGTCAGAGTGTGTACCGCAGCAGTACAAAAAGAGCAGGAGCCAGGTAGCAGGTATAAATTGTACGTTAAAAAAATATGTATTTTAAAAACTATTTTTTTACTTATTTATTAATGGCCAAAAAGCACATTAAAGCGTACATTTGGGTTAAACTTTAACACCACGAAAGAAAGGAAATATGATGTTAGGGAAAAAAAAAAGTCCTCTGAGCCTTGGCGAATCTGTGACATGGTGTTTCTCAGGATTTGAACAGTCGCACAACATAGCGTTGTCATTTCCCTAACTTCAGCACTGCTTTCCTGACACAAACACATACTCACACACCAATGCTTGGAGAAAGGGTACTAAAGTTAAGGCAAATGTTGGTTCCTCACACCGAACCCGACCTTATCATAATTACTGAGACATGGCTAAAAAAGGTTAACACAGACCAGCAAGTCTCCCTTCCTGATTATAAGATGTATAGGGCAGACAGGGAATCTAGAGAGGGATGGGTGGTCATATATTTTAAGGATAAGTACAAAATCAATGAAGTCTGGTGTACATCCAAACCTAAGGAATATGAAATCATATCTCTTAAGCTTCACCTTCCTTCTACAGATAGTAACTCCATTATTGGCTGCTACAGACTCCCTGCTAGTGGTACTGACATTCTCACAATTAAATCTTTAACCTCCTCGACTAATAATGAAACTGCCTAGGGGAGCTAAACATGGACTGGCTCACCTCTAAATCTAACAGTCTTAAACATCTTTGTGATGAGCTTGGCCTATCGCAAGTCATTACTAAGCCTACCAGGTTAAATACCGCAAACAGCACCAATAACTCCCTCCTCGATGTCATATTATCTAGTCACCCTCATAAAATTCTCCACTCCACCATTTTTCACAATGACATGAGCAATCATGGGATTGTTTTTTGTGTAAAGGCACAACCAAAGGGCCAGCACCAACCCAAATTGGTTACTAAATGGTCATTCTGCAAGTTTAATGCTATGAGTTACCTGTCCGATCTACGTCATTTATGCCGGCAAAATCTATATCTAGCCAAAACTGTTGATGGGACTGTCACAATCCTACACAACAATCTTACTTCCCTGGCCAATAAACATGCCCCGTTCATCAAATCTAGAACAAGTAAATCCTCTCATCCTTAGTTTACACCAGACCTTAAAGCTGCTCTTACAAACAGAGATAAATCCTGGTCCCATGTTAGGCGAACCAAGATTCCATTTGATTGGCAATCCTTTAGGGTGGCTAGAAACAGCTGTGTTAAATGTATACATGCCACCAAGTCACATTTTTATATCTCCACCCTTGAGCAAGCCAAAGGAAATGCACACAAAATCTGGAGAACCCTAAAATCAATTGAGGGACATCAGGCTCCTCTCTTCATTCCAGCCAAGATGCTCGTCCAAGATAAGACCATTGAAAATAATAGCTAAATCCTAGAAGAGCTAAACTTGCATTTTGCCACAGCTGGTCTGACTTTTGATTCATCCCCTTATGCTGGACTTATGAACCACCCCCAGAACAGGCCTAACCCTGAGGTTCTTTCTTCACCCTACCCCTTTCAGTTGTGCCTGGTCTTCTTCAAAGAGGTTGTAGATCTGCTTATTAACTTAGACACCAGGAAAAGTGGGGGCAAAGATGGCCTGGAGCCTTTTTTTCTTAAAACTTGGCTACTACTATTTAACTGCCACCATCCTCCATATATTCAATCTTTCAATTGACTCAACCACAGTACCAGCCTGCTGGAAATCTGCACACATCCTCCCTTTGTTTAAATCTGGCAACCCCTGCGAAGTAAACAATTATAAGCCCATCTCTCTCCTTCCTATCATCTCCAAAATCTTTGAAAAGCTGATCTACTCTCAACTAATTCACCATCTTGAAACCTACTCCCTCCTTAACCTAGCGCAATCCGGGTTCCAATCCAAACATAGTACTATCCCCACCCTTGCCAAAGTCACCAAGGACTGGGTCACATCCTTGGACTCTAAAAAGACCACAGGTGCCATATTCTTAGACCTTAGTAAGGCGTTTGACACTGTCAGTCATAACCTAGTTGTCAGCAGCCTTATTAATGTTGGAGTCACTTCTTCCACTGCCAAGTGGTTTACCAGCAATCTATCAGGGAGGGTCTAGAAAATTAAAGCTGATGGTCTTTTCTCAGCCTCCCCTCCCAATTTCAAGGGGTGTTCCACAAGGCTCTGTCTTGGCTCCTATCCTTTTTTTCCTCTGCATAAGCAACCTTGACTATATCATCACCAAATCCAAACTCTACTTTTTTGCTGATGACACAGTCCTGTACACCTCCGGCTCAACTTTATCCTACGTAAGAAATATACTACAAGCTGACTTCTCACAGCTTGAACAGAACCTTGTTAAATGCTAAACTCCTTCTTAATGCCAAAAAAACGAAGGCAATGATTTTTACCCTGAAAAACTCCTCCTCCTCCTCCTCTACCTTCCAACTTCCACCCGCCTAATGAGTTTATTTCTACCGCTCTAGGCGAATCTCTCACGGTTGTCCCCAAATTCAAATATCTGGGCATTTGGCTAGATAACAAATTCACCTTCAACACCCACATTGACTATCTGATTGGTAAGTTGAAGTCTAGAATTGGCTTTTTCTTTAGGAATAGATCCCTTTTCCCAACTGAGACTAGAATCAGGCTCGTCCAGGCTACAATCCTGCCCTTACTTGACTATGGTGACATAATCTACAATTCCTGCCCCACTGTGTATTTGAACAAGCTGGATGTCCTCTGTCACCATGCCCTACGATTTATAACCAATTCCTCCTTTCGTACTCATCACTGCAATCTATATGCAGCTGTCGGTTGGACCTCACTCACCACCAGACATCTGATCCATTCAGGTACCTGTACACTCAAAATCCTCCTGGACAAACTCCTAGAATATTTGTCCTCCATTGTTCACATCTCCTACAGTTGTTATTCCCTTAGGAAATCTAACCTTATCCTCTTTGAGGTACCTAGGACTCATATCTCTTTTGGTAAACATGCCATCTCTTGTGCAATTCCTGCTGCCTGGAATCAGCTTCGGTCTGTATTCCAATTCTCCAGCCTAGTCTCTATCACCTCCTTTAAAACCTTAGCTGCAACCAAATTGAAAAAAACATGTTGCTACCACTAGTCTTCTTTGACCACTATCTCACAATCAATATCCCCCTTCCCCCCGCTATTCCTCCTGCATACCCAACATTTCTTTCCCCTTCCTCATCTTCGCCACGCTGGCCCATTCACACCTTGCTATCTGAACACTGTGTTCTCCCTTTTTCTGGAACTCCACCGACTGCCCTTCTCCTCTCTCCTTCTCACACTCTTTTATCTCATTTCATGTGTACTCATTTCCATGTCCTTGAATGTTGCTACCCCTTCTTACTACAATGCAATCGGTATGTTCTATTATTAAGTTGTACTTTTGCTACGATTTTTTGTGTGCTTTTTTTATATGTATCTTGTACTTTATCCTTGGAACTCGACTGGTTGTATAGAATTTGCCTTGTCTATACTGTATATTTAACTGTTACATGTCCTCAGGACCTCCATGTGAATGAGCTTGCTCAGTGGAGTTATTCCTGCAGTACCAATGCTGCATCATGTGATCATTCACATCCCAAGAAACACCTTACCACTGATTCACCAAGGTTCAGGAGACTTTGTTACCCTAACACTGTATTTCCTTTCATGGACAAATTCATTTTCGTTCTCTTTAAAAATGACATTTTAAGACAGGCACACGGTACTTTGTATTGACTATGCTGGATGTGACAGCAAGTGGTATATAAAGTACAGTGGCACTCCAGATCACACCCCCTCACTGCCAAACATCCCTGGTGTTCAGTACATCCTCTCCCACACCTGCATTCATGCCAAGCATCCCTTGCAGCCAGTGGTAGCCCCACACCCAACTCCATGCTAAGCAGTCCTGGCATCTAGTGCCGCCCCCTTCCACATCTGATTACATGCTAAGTATGCTTGTTGTCCAGTGGTATTCCCCTCCCTCATCTTGTCCCAAAACCTTTCAATCCCTGCCATCCAGTGGTGATCTTTCCCTCACCCTGCCACCAAAACCTTTAATCCCTGATATCCAGTGGTAACACTCTCCCTCACCCTACCACCAAACCCTTTAATCCCTGGTATCCAGTGGTAACCCTCTCCTTACTCCTACTCCCAAACCCTTCAGTAGCTGGTATCCATATGTGAACCCCTACCTCACTCTGCTCCAAACTCTTTAATCCCCAATGTTCAGTAGTAATCCACTCCCTGCCCCAAAACCCTTTAGTCCCTGGTGTCCAGTAGTAATCACCTCCCTCACCCTGCTCTAAAATCCCTGGTGTCCACTGATAACCTCTCCCTCATCCTGCACCAAAATCCTTTAATCCCTGGTGTCCCCTGGAAACTTTCTCCCTCATGCTGCCCCCAACCCCTTTAAACCTTGGTATCAAATAGTAACCTTCTCCATCATCCTGACCCACAAATCCTTTAATCCCTGGTGTCTACTGGTGAACCCTTCCATTACCCTGCCCCAGAACCATTTAATCACTGCTGTCTACTGGTAAACTCTTCCCTTCCCCTGCACCAAAACCCCTTTCATCTCTGGTGTTCACTATTGAACCCTTCCTTCGCCCTATCCCCCAAACTCTTTTATCCATGGTATCCATGGTATCCACTGGTGAACTCCTTACCTCACACTGCTCCAAAACCCTTTTTTTCCTGGTGTCTACTGGAAAACCCCTCCCTTACTCTGCCCCAACCCTTTTTAATACTCAGTGCCCACTGGTAACCCCTCCTCCCTCCCCAAGCCCCACTACCCCTTAATCACTGGTGTCCAGTGGTAACCCCCTCCATCACCCCGCTCTAAAACTCTTTAATCCCTAGTGTCTACTGGTAAACCTCTCTCTCACCCTGCCCCCAAACCCTTTAATTCCTGGTGTCCAATACTGAATCCCTTCCTCACCCCTTCCCATAACACTTTTATCCCTGGTATCCACTGGTGAAACCCTCCCTCACTCTGCCCCAAAGCCATTTAATCCCAGATGTCCAGTAGTGCTACTCTCCCTCACCCTTTCCCAAAACACTTTAATCCCCAGAGTCCAGTAGTAATACTCTCCTTCTCCATGCCCCAAACCATTTAATCCTTGGGGTCCACTGGTAAACCTCTTCCTCCCCCTTCCCCAAAATCCTTTAATCCCCGTGATCCACTGGTAAACCCCTCCCTCACTCTTCCCCCAAACCCTGCAATCCCTAGTGTCCACTGATAAACTCTCCCTCACTCTGCCCCCCAAACCCTTTAATCCCTGGTGTCCTATGGTAACCCTCTTCCTCACCCTGACCCAAAACTCTTTAATCTCTAGTGTCCACTAGTAACCACCTCCCTCACTCTGCTAAAAACTCATTAAATCCTGGTGTCCACTGGTAAATGTCTCCCTCACTCTGCCCCAAAACCCTTTAATCCTCGGTGTCCAGTGGTAAACCCCTCCCTCACCTTGTACCAAAACCCTTTAATCCTTGCTGCTCACTTGAGAAACCATCTTTGCCCTGCCCCAAAATCTCTTAATCCCAAGTATCCGCTGGTGAACCTTCTCCCTCACCCTGACCCAAAACCCTTTAATCCCTGGTGTTCACAGGAAACCCCTGCCTCACTCTATCCCAAAACCCTTTAATCCCAGTGTCCAGTGGTAAATCCCTCCCTCACACTGCCCCAAAAACCCTTTAATCCCTCATATCAAGTGATAACCCTCTCCCTTACCCTTTCCCCAAAATCCTTTAATCCCCAGTGTCCACAGGTAAACTCCTCCCTTACCCTACTCCACAACCATTTAATCCCTGGTGTCCACTGGTAAACCTCTCCCTCACCCTTCTCTAAACCCTTTCATTACTGGTGTTCAGTGTCAACCCTCTCCCTGCCCCAAACCCCTTCAGTCCCTGGTGTCCAGTGGTAGCCCCCTCACTCACCATGTCCCCAAATCCTTTAATTACTGGTGCCCACTGATAACCCCCTCACTCACCCTACCCCTAAACCCTTTAATCTCTGGTATCCAGTGGAAACCTCTCCCTCACCATGACCCAAATTCCTTTAATCCCTGGTGTCCACTGGTGAACCTCTCCCTCATCTGGCCCAAACCCTTTAATACTTGGTATCCACTTATGAACCCCTCCCTTACCCTACCCCAAAACTCTTTAATCTCTGGTGTCCACTGATAAACCCTTCCTTCTGACCCAAACTCTTTAACCCCTGGTGTCAACTCATAAAACCTTCCCTCTGCCCCATAAATCCTTTAAACCCAGGTGTCCAGTGGTAACCCCTCCCTCATCCTGCCCCCAAACCCTTTAATCTCTGCTGTCCATTGGTAACCCCAACCATCATCCTCCCCCAAACCCTTCAATCCCTTATATCAAGTGGTAACCATTTCCTTCACCCTCCCACAAAACCCTTTAATCCCTGGTGTTCACTGGTAAACCCCTTCCTCACTCTGCCTCTGAACCCTTTAATCCCTGATATACAGTGGTAACCTGTCCCTCACCCTGCCCCCAAACCCTTTAATCCCTGGTATCCTGTGGTAACCCTTTCCCTCACCCTTCTCCCAAACCCTTTAATCCCTGGTGTCCACTAGTGAACCCCTCCTCCACCCTGTCTCAAACCCCTTTAATCCCTGGTATCTAGTGGTAAACCCCTCCCTCATCCTGCCCCCAAACACTTTCATCCCTGGTGTCCGGTGGTAACACTCTCCCCACGCTGCTGCAAAGCCCTTTAATTACAGGTTTCCAGTGGTAACTCTCTCTCTCACCCTGCCCTCAAACCTTTTAATCTATGATATCCAGTGGTAACCTCTCCCTCACCATGACTCAAAACCCTTTAATCCCTGGTGTCCACTGGTGAATCCCTCCCTCATCTACCTCATAACCCTTTGATCATTGGTATCCACTGATAAACCCCTTCCTCACCTTGTACCAAAACCCTTTAATCCTTGCTGCTCACTTGAGAAACCATTGTTGCCCTGCCCCCAAATCTCTTAATCCAAAGTATCCACTGGTGAACCTCCTCCCTCACCCTGACCCAAAACCCTTTAATCCCTGTTGCTGACAGGAAAACCCCTCCCTTACTCTGCCCCAAGCCCTTTAATCCCAGTGTCTGGTGGTAAACCCTTCCCTCACACTGCCTTAAAACCCTTTAATCCCTGATAGCGAGTGGTAATCCTCTCCCTTCCCTAAAAACCCTTTAATCTCCAGTATCCATTGGTAAACTCCTCCCTTATCCTACCCCACAGCCCTTTAATTCTTGGTATCCACTGGGAAACCTCTCCCTCACCCCAAAACCCTTCAGTCCCTGGTGTCCAGTGGTAACCACCTCTCTCACCCTGCTCTAAAACCATTTAATCCCTGGTATCTAGTGGTAACCCACACCATCATCCTCCCCAAAACCCTTTAATCCATGATATCCATAGGTAATCCTCTCCCTCATCCTCCCATAAAACTCTTTAATCCCTGGTGTTCACTGGTAAACCCCTCCTTCACCCTGTTGCTAAACCCTTTAATCCCTTACATCCAGCGGTAAACCTTTCCCTCACCCTTCCCCAAAACCCTTAATCCCTGGTGTTCAGTAGTGAACCCCTCCTCCATTCTGTCCCAAACCCCTTTAGTCCCTGATATTTAGTGGTAAACCCCTCCCTCATCCTGCCCCTGAGCACTTTCATCCCTGGTGTCCAGTGGTAACACTCTATCCCATGATTCTGCAATGCCCTTTAATCCCAGGTTTCCAATGATAACTCTATCCCTCACCCTGCCCCCAAACCTTTTAATCTATAGTATCCAGTGGTAAAATCTTCTTCGCCATGACCTAAAACCCTTTAATCCCTGGTGTCCACTGGTGAACCCCTCCCTCCCTCATCTGCTGTATAATCCTTTAATCCTTGGTATCCACCAGTGAACCCCTCCCTCACCCTACCCTGAAACCCATTAATCCCTGATATCCAGTGGTAACCCTCTCCCTCACCCTGCCCCCAAACCCATTAAATCCTGGTATGCTGTGGTAACCCTCTCCCTCACCCTACCCACAAACCCATTAATCCCTGGTATGCTGTGGTAACCCTCTCCCTTCTACCAAACCCTTTAATTCCTGATGTCCATTAGTGAACCCCTCCTTCACCATGTCCCAGACCCCTTTAATCACTGGTATTTAGTGGTAAACCCCTTCCTAATCCTGCCCCCAAACACTTTCATCCCTGGTGTCCAGTGGTAACACTCTCCCTCACTCTGTCCCAAAGCCCTTTAATCCCAGGTTTCCAGTGGCAACTCTCTCCCTCACCCTGCCCCAAAACACTTTAATCCCTGGTGTCTACTGGTAAACCCCCTCCTTTACTTGCCCCAAAGCCCCTTAAACTCCAGTATCCAGTGGTAGCCCCCTTTCTCACCCTTCCCCAAAGCCTTCCAGTCCCTTATGTCCAGTGGTAACCCTCTCCCTCACCCTCCCACAAAACCCTTTATTCCCTGGTGTTCATTGGTAAACCATCCCTCACCCTGCCCCCAAACCCTTTAAACCCTGGTATCTTGTGGTAACCCCTCCCTCACCCTTCCCCCAAACCCTTTAATCCCTGGTGTCCACTAGTGAACCCCCTCCACCCTATCCCAAACCCCTTTAACCCCTGGTATTTAGTGGTAAACCCTGGTGTCTAGTGGTAACATTCTCCTTCACTCTGCCACAAAGCCCTTTAATCCCAGGTGTCCAGTGGTAACTCTCTCCCTCACCCTGCCCCCAAACCCTTTAATCTCTGGTGTCTACTAGTAACCCCCTCCTTTACCTGCCCCAAAGCCCTTTAAACCACAGTATCCAGTGGTAAACTCCTTCCTCACCCTTCCCCAAAACCCTTCAATCTCTTGTGTCCAATGGTAAACACCTTCCTCACCCTGCCCTAAAACCCCTGAGTCCTTTGTGTCCAGTAGTAACCCTGTCCCTCACCCTGCCCCAAACCCTTTAATTCTCAATGCCTACTGGTAAACCTCTCTCTCATTCTGCCCCAAACTGTATAATCCCCAGATTGGGACAAGCCTACCACCGAGGAGGACTTTTTTTTAATTGAAAGGTGCATGTCTGTACCTCTGTGGGAGAAGAGCTCCTCCCCCAATCCTACATAAGGCATCAGGCTCTGCCGCTTTGCTTAGAGTGAGTCGCACTTGCTGCACTCACTCAGTGCTGCACGCTGGGGCTGGTTCTTCTCCCTCTGCCTCCTTTCCCCCCATATCTCCTCTGTTTGGCTTGGTCCTTTCTCTCCTTTGTGCCCCCTCCCAGTTTTCCCCATTCTTCCCCTGTTCTTCTCATTCCTGCTTGTTGTCCCCCCCTCCTCTCTCGTTTACCTTCTGTGTTTTTTTCTGGGTTTTTCTTCCGGTCCCACGCCGCAGCATTGCTCAGTTCGGCCAGCTGTCGTTCATTTCGCTGAGCTCTCTTCGCCATGACAGTTAGCATTGCTCCTTTGCCATGCTTGCTGCCACTGATCCTGACTTTTGACATTTTTTGCAGCTTTCTGGACCAGAGTATTCACCTGTGCTTCCGTTGGGGGCTGTATGCTGCTACCCTGCTCTCCAGCCTTACCTCTCACTTCAGTTTGCTGGGCCGGCCATCCAGGATTCTGTCTCAGTTGCTACTACTCTTCACCGATGGAGGCACCTGCAGCTTCTGGACATGCTGCAGTGCTTACCAAGCAGCAGTTCAGGCATTCAGCTGGATTGCCTATAGGACGCTTGCACCCTTTTCCAACAACTGGGACTTGCTGGGTTCGCTCGTGGCTTCCTAGCACTCACTCAGTTCTTCCACTGCTCAAGACAGTCCCGCTTTCACACCCAGTGGATAACTTATGGTGGTAGTTAATGCTTACATTAATCAGTACAGGATCCATTCACTCTCTCAGTTGCTGTTGATGGTCAGCAATGGCTATGTGTGCCATTTATGTCTCTGTTTCCTTTATCTCATGTTCTGTGAAGGGACCTGAGCCCCGCATGTATGCCAATTGGGACTTATCTTCTCCTTTGTGACTTTTACCACTTGCTCTGCATGATTTGTCCTCCTTGGTATGATGGCGATCTGACTAGGCCTGGACATTCATGACACATTCCCCTATGTTACATCTCTACTGCTTCTTATTGCTGTGTTTTGCTGACCTAAGTGTCTGCCCAACTACTGTTGTCCTGCTATGGGTCTACGTGCTGATCCCCTCTTGCTCCACATTTTGCTGCTTGCCTCCTTCCATCCTCTTGGCTTCAGCCTTAGGATTCCTGTGCCAGGCTGCCTCTGTGGCAGTGCTCCTATCCTCCTAGCCTCTCTAGAGGCTAGCTTAGCTCTCCCTCCCCCTCCACCGGACCTACATGGGGTCCTGCCATTCTCACCGGCCACGCGGGTGCCTAGCCTGGCAAGCTTCCCTGCTGCTTTGCTGCCCAGTGTAAGGGTTTGTGGTCCTGCTAGCCTTCATGGGACCTAGCTGCCACCTTCTACTCCTTCCACCAGCTGACCTACATGTTGTCCAGTGCACATCGTACTCCTCCTATAGGCCTAGTTTGCAATAAATTCCCTTGGACACTTCCTGCCATGCTGCTTCAGTTCGTTTGGATCTACTACAACTCCCATTTCTTGCCAGGATTCTCAGCCGAGCTTTTCCATAGTGCCAGTCCTCTCTCATGGCTTAAGTCTCGAACTTAACCTACTTCAGTGCCATTTGGCTTATTAACTGTATTTCAAGTTGACAGCTCATTCAACTTCATCTTTCACTGCATTCTGCCATCTTCGATCATCAGGAATACATTTCCACAGGACCACCGCTATTTTCATTCAGAATCTGGGGGGTTGCCTATTATTGCTGCCCTGTTCTGTGCATCTATGTACAGGTCCCCTTATTGACACTTGTTCCCGACCTCCGTGCAGGTCCATGCTTATCTACGAATTCATTGTTTCTTGCTTATGCAACTCATTGTTTCATGCCTCCTACTCTCCCAGCTTCAGTCTCTGGGATTCTGCTAGCTCTGGAATGCATTCAACCTTGCAAAATCTGGCTCACACCGCCTATTTCAATTTCAGCACATCAATGCTCATTCAGCTGCTCACCAGCATTTGCTGTCCTACCCTACATCTGTTTCGCCCCATATTGGGGCCTGAAGATTCAACTATTTCTACTCCACACCTGCCTCACCCAACAGCGGGGCCTGGAGGGTTGGCTAATTCTACTCTACACCTGCCTCGCCCAGCATCGGGGCCTGGAGGTTTGCATATTTCTGCTCTACATCTGCCTTGCCCTTCATCAGGTCATGGAGGTTTGTCTATATCCACTCTCCACCTACCTCACCCAGCATCAGGGTCTAAAGGTAATTCTACCCTACACCTGCCTCACCCAGCTTGGGGCATGGAAGTTTGTTCCTTCCCACTACCTGCTCGCCGGATGGGTTGGAGGTTTTCTGGGTTTCTGGCCTACTGTCTATTTACTACTTTGCCCACTTCTGACCAGGGGTTCATTTGCTCATCCTTTCAGCTTCACAGCTTGCATCCAGCTTACTCACCTTCGAGACTTTATCCTTCCATGAATTTGCATACCTGAACTCGGACCAACCTTAAAGATCGATTATGCACTCACCTGGATTCACATTACCGTCTATCAATAATTTGCTCTGGACGTCAGCATATCCAACGACGAATTGCTCAGGATCTGCTAACGTCTGCTTTGCTATCCATTCCACATCAACTGATTCCATTGCTCTTACCAACCTTATGGTCTTCCTCTATTGGGGTTTCAGACTAGCGATAAAATATATATATATTGCTCATTTAGGATTAGTCTCCTTTAGCATGCCCGGAAGGATGGGCAGGTCAGTAGCCATGGGTCCTCAGAGGCCCCCCCCCCATGGGGGTTTTCCTCTTCTGCGTGCCACTGGCCACACTCTCTGGAGCTGGAGAAGATAATTTTACCTGCAATCATTATTTCTTTTTGGTGGGGAGGTCTCATCCTACTTGACTAAACATCCTTCCTACAATGGGATACAGAGAAAGGCCAAACTATCAGTCATAACAAGTTACTCATCAGTTCAAGCATCTAAGCATCATGCATATACTTTCCAGTTCACATGTACTACAATCACTGACTTGCTCATGTCTATGCTGAAGTATCAACGCACTAATCATTTCATACAACTAATACCTTGTAGGCACTGTCCTACTTACTGGTTTGGCCTGTATACAAGCACAACCTATATCATTCAGCTACAGTACGTAGCACAAGCACTGAGCTATGAACCACACATAATTTACATTATGTTTAGCATCAGGATTTGGCTTTGGTGTAAGACACAGGACTGCCGGGGCACTGCTTTCACTGAAGACACATCTGTAAAAGCAGCACAAGACCTGTAACAGTGGCATTGGGGGGTGATTGGTCTTATTGGTTGAACAGCTTTCTTTTCTTTTTTGTTCTGCACATGTGTCAACTTTGCATCTATTTGTTGTTGTTGTTTTTTTTGTAAAATTCTTCTTTCATTTTTTTTTTTTTTTATTTTCTGAATACCAAAAGCCCATCTTTGGAATAGGATCTAACAATCTGCAGGTTTCATGTTTAAGTCATGTGACAGAGGCACATTCCTCAACCGGTACCACTACAAAATTCCTAGACTGTTCTGGCAGGGCGAGAGTCCCAGGAGGAGGTACCCCTGGTACTGACCAGGGAGGATGTGGGGGATTTCCATAGTGGAACCTCCAAGGAGGGTGGTAGAGGACCCCAGAGGAGGAGAAAGCAACTTCTGGTGGAGAACTCAATTGTGAATTGGACAGATTTGGGAACAGGAAAGGAGTAGGGCAGGTTAGGTGCCTACCTAGAACCATAGCAAAGAGGGATGGGAATCAGATGCAGTGCAGACCACTTATGGCAGACACCTCCATGCACGATGACTTCTTCTGGTATAGCCAATGTCCAACCTATCATTAATGGCAAATTCTTGAGTTGCAGTAGTCTCATTAGCACTCCAGTTATGAAGGCAGTACGGTACACATTACATAGAGTAGTTGGGTACTGTAGTAGAGTATTGTATCTAGCTCAGTGGTGCTCAGTGGTGCTTTAGTGTGTGGCTGTTAGTGTATGGCAGTCTTTTAATGTTTTATTGATTTTTATCATGCTTCCACTTCCCCTCTGGATTCTGGTTGCTATGCCATGCCTCAAACACTTTGTCACAATCCCTCTGAAGATCAGACAGTATAGACTTTGGCATACCAATATGAGTGGACAGCTCCCGTAACCTAATTTTGGGCATGCTTTGGATTTCATTTAGAATCTCCACCTTACAAGCAATGCTCAGAGCACTTTGTTTTGGAGGCATACTGTGTGAGTGGGAAACAACACACTGTTAGTGGGAACAATAGGATCGTTGAATCCTTTTGTGTGCAGCTGACAGCACCTGACAAGAGGTGTAATTAGCACCTCATCTTGAGGAGAAGTGAGGACAAATGACTGCAGGTAACCTATGACTCGCTCTGTCATTATGACTTTCAGTACTGTCAGCACTGTCAGCTGTTCAGTATGTATGAGTATACATTAACAACTAGGAATTGCAAAGTAGTCCTGCTGTTGGATGCAACCCCAAAATAGTAAATTTCAGTTTTGGTGGGTTATTCCATTGTTGCATCCCATTGCCACCAAGTAATTCCTGGTCTCTCACTCATCCCCAGTTCACTTTGTATCAACAGTGCAGTTTACTGCTGCCATGGTGCCCCATCACGGAATTCCAGCTTCCTGAGCCAGTTCCACTGTGCTCTTTGGGCAAGCAGTGAGGGGCTGACTCAAAGCCCTGATTTAGGACGGGGAGGTATTCCTCCAACGTACAAAACCTCCTTCTTATACTTTCTGCCTTACCCAGCCTATCAGGCAATAAGGCTGAACAAAATGGAGGCAGTCCAGAGAAGGGCAACCAAAATGGTGCAGGGGCTGCATCAGAAAACATATGAGGACAGATTAATGGAGCTCAATATATGTATACCCTAGAGCAAAGGAGGGAGAGAGGTGATATGATCAAAGCATTCAAACATCTTAAGGGCATTAACAAGGTGAAAGAGTCTAACACGTTTCAATATAAGAAAAATAGCAGGACAAGAGGACAGAGCATGCGATTAGAGGGAAGTCGATTAAGTGGTAATGTGAGGAAGTTCTTTTTCACAAAAAGGGTTGTGGATGCATGAAATTGCCTACCTTAGGAAGTGGTGGATATGAATACAGTGCAGGGCTTCAAACAGGCATGGGATAGGCATAAGGGAGCAATACAGATGAGTATAAATAGATAGGTCCTTGACAGAGTACAGGTGTATGGCACATTCATAAGGTAGAAAAAGAAATGGGCAGACTGGATGGGCCTTGTGGTCCTTATCTGCTGTCAACTTCTATGTTTCTGTTTCTAAGGTAAGCAAGGTTATTTATATATGCTCATCAATGGCTGCCTGATGCTGCTTGTTGGTGGACCCAGAGGCAGGTGGTAGTCATCCCCTAGGTGCTGGGTATTCTTCCTTCACACTATGCACAAGACAGTCTTGGCCTGAGGTGAGGAGCCCGTTCTGTTTTGCTCTGTTTCAGTCCCACATGGTATACTGTCCACCACACCACAGGCTAGGCTCTGGACTTTTAACCTCTTACACAGTAAGTTATAATCCAAAATAAATAAAGAAAAGCTGATGTTTGATAATGATACTAAGGCACTCCTGAGGTTAGGTTACCTACAGTAAACATACCTAAGGACTGGAGTGACTGTAACATCCTGGGGGTCTAATCACCTATGATACACCTTGTTACTTCTTTGTTCACACCTCTGCAAATAAACTGTCTCAAAAGCTATTGCTGTGTTTGTAAATTACAGGTATGGGATCCAGTTTTCAAAGGGCTCCCTATTCCTATGCGAGCTGTGCCAAACAGCAGCTTGTGCTGGAGTCCAGTGCGCCAGGGTCCCTGCACCTGATTTTATAATGGGGGGTCCCAGCGCCAAAGTTAATACTAGTTCCACAAGTGCTCCTGTACAACAAATAAAGGGTGGACCAGAGGAAATCGCCGCAAACTGCTGGAAGGTCATGCAGCATCAGCAACCATGTCAGAGACCTGCCTGCCTTGCACACAGGTGGCTGGCATGGGCCGTTGGAGGGCAGGATGTGGTGGTTTGGGGCATAGCAACAGACTCAGGAGGGGGACATGGTGTGGATGCCACAGTGACAAGGACTGGTCAGTGTGTGGGGGGCCATTGTATGACTGGCACCATAGGGAGACTCTGGGGGCACAAAACTGCCACCATGGGATGCCACTGACCGCTCTGTGCCAGGTGCTCAGGTGCTGTGTGGGCATGGGAATCCAGTGGCGTCCATCCATTATAGAGGGGCACAGGTCCATCTCCTGCCCAGCAATGGATCCAGGGGTGCTGCATGGGCTGTAAGACCGGCTCCCAGCTGGTCTAATTCCTTGCAAGCTATGCCCCCTTTGGGGGGATTTGAGAATCCCACATTAAGGGATGGTGCAGCACCACCGTGGGGCAAGCCCTCTTCTGCCATGATGCAGCCATGCATCCGCTGCAAGCACAGCTGGCACAGGCAGTCCCCCAGCTTACACAGACTGCATTGGAAAATCTTGAACGATGCAAGGTGCAGTGCACTGAGCTCCTTGCATCACATCTCTTGATGCAAGCACCTTGTGTCATTCCTGATGCTTGGAAAATTGGGCTCATAGTGTCTCCCACTTATTATGGTGATTGCCTTTTCAAACTCCTAGCACAGGACTTGCTAAAAGACTTAGGATGAATTGTTAGGACAGTTTTGTGTTACACAGGACAAGAAAGTGGCACAATTTCCTGAGAAAAGGTATGCGAATGTCTCCCTCTGGTGGCCAAAGTCAGCACATTAGACACCTTTGATACATTATCACAGTTGCATGATTGACAGTTAGAACTGACCTTAGGCACATTTCGTTCCCTGACTCCATTAGGGACTGCCTTCCCCCTCATATTAGTGTCCCCAACCACAGCTGATGCATGTCTTCAGACTTTCAAAATGAGATGCTGCCTTTATTTCTCAATTCCAGGTCTAGTCAGCCATTGACGCTGACACAGCACTCTCTCGATTCCTGCTCATTTTCTCCAAGGTGTGGGACTACCATGCCCCTTGATTAAATCCAGGATAAAGAAGCGCCACCATCTTTGGGTCTCTGCCCCACTTATTGCCCAGTGCAAAGCCTGAGACAAGGCATCATCTCAATTCAAATTCCTTCAGGCCCCATAAGCCAGGCAAATCTATAACACTCTCAGGAATGCCTGCACCAAGGCCATAAGAAAAGCAAAAGCTGATTACTTTAGATCGCATCTGCAAAACGCACATCCTTCCTCCTTTTGGAAGGTGATACACTCCTTGCTGGATACCCCCCACCACTCAATCCAATATACCTACCCCGAAGCAAGATGGCCAAATTATCCCAGACGCCGCCAGCACTGCTAACACTGAATAAATTCTTGACCTCCAGTGCCCTCCTCGACCATTCCTCACTCCCCCACAAAGAAAACCCTCTCAACATGTGTAGTAACACCTTCCTGTTCATACCCATCTCCCCATGGGAAGTCCTGGATGCCCTCTACTCCCTAAATATCATTAAGTCCAGTCCAGATAGGTTCCATCTTAAACTGCTATTTTTATCTGCCCCAGAAATAGTGTCACCTCTTACCTACCTTCTAAATCTATCCTCCAGTATTGTTCCATAAGCCTGGAAATCGGCAAGTGTAATCCCCCTACACAAAGGCGGTGACCCCTCAGTTCCTGGTAACTACAGGCAGATCTCCCTCCTACCAGCCCTCACCAAAATTCAGGAAATAATTGTCCTGTACAGATTATTTGAGTTCCTTACATCAACCAATATCCTTTCCAGCTACTAATCAGGCTTCAGAAAACACCACTCCACAATCTTTTCCCTATTGTGAGTCACTGAACATATTCACACTGCCTCTGACCAAGGACATCTAATAGCAGCAGTTTTCGTTGACCTGGCTAAGGCCTTCAATTTAGTGTCCCACCCCCACCTCCTTATCAAACTCAATGCAGCTGGCTTAGCCCCCTACAGTCCAGTGGTTTAACTTCTACGTAAGCAACAGGCTTCAGTCTGTTAAAGTAAGAAACTTCTCCTCTTACCATCTCCCCATTTTTGCTGGTGTACTTCGAGGATCTATCCTCGGCCCTATCCTTTTCTCAATATTTATAAATGACTTCCCCTCTGTATGCTCCAGCTCCCAGACACATATATATATATATATATATATATATATATGCAGATGACACCATACTTTTCGACTCAGGGCCTGTCTTAAACAATGTCCAATCTAACCTTCAAAGGGATTTCCACAATATGCAGACCTGGTTCCAGACCAACCAATTTAAAATAAACACCTCAAAAACAGTGTCAATGACATTCAGCACTGCACCAGAATCCTTCCTCCCCCTGCCATCACCTCATTGGATAGGACACCCCTCTACTCAGTTACAACATACAAATACCTAGGCATATGGCTGGACCCGCATTTGACTTTTCATCCCACATGGAAGCCATCACCTCAAAACTATGCCCCAAGCTTAGTATGCACCAACGCAACAGAGACTCTCTCCGTTTACCAGTCAGACGCGAAATCCTAAACAAGATGATTGTGCCAATTTTTGACTATGTTGATGTGATTTACAGCACTGCCCCTGCTTCAGCCTTATCCAGACTGGACAACCTGCTAAATGCATTCTGTCGCTTCACCACTAACTCCCTTCTCAGAACACACCACTGTTCCCTTTATACCTCCCTCAGTCTAACTTCCCTCTCCCATCATTGTTACATCTACTCTATTGCACTTATAGCCAAATATTGGTTCAACTGGTTACCTCCTACCTCACTGACAGCCTGTCCCCAGCAACTTCGTCCCTTTATGACCTAAAGTCCAGGGGTACCAAGACCTTTTCTCTCTCTCTCTCTCCCCCTACCTTCCTCCACTTAGGGCAAATATGCCTTCTCCTACAGGCTTCCCTTCCTATGGAATAAACTCCCCCCTCCTAAGAAACTCCGCCTCATTTTACGCTGTCAGACAGCAACTACATGCACTTCCACCCACCTCGTGCTTCTGTCACTTTTGTTCCCAAACCCCACATTAAAGCTTTCATTCTCACCTCTCACATGCATATCCTGCTAGAGTATGTTGACTGCACCTCATCAGCATTTGTAATTACCACTGTGTATTGTATTATAATTTGTATAGTATTTCCTGTCCTGTTAGACTTCTATGTTTATGTACAACATTTTATACCACTATGTAATGTATTAATTAATTGTATTGTATATCCTGACCTGTTGTGTTCTGAGCTTCTGTACAATTTTTTTTCACTGCTTGTTCTATATCAAATGTATAATGACTGTTAAGTGCTTATAATATGTTTGTACCCCCTTTTTCTGGGTCGCACCTTGAAGCAAACCCCAGCTCTGTGTACCTTTCCCAGTTACCAATTGTTTAAATAAAAATAAAAAACATCATTCACTTCTCTGTTTTGAAACAGCATGCAGGGACATTAAAGGTATGTTGTCAGGTTTTTATTTATTTATGTATTGAATTTTGCTGACCATGTGGGCCCATAAGACTAAACATCCCTTTTTCAGGGGTGACAAGCATTTAGTTACATAGAGGCATATTAGGAAAGACATCATACATTCAAAACAACAGTGAGTTACAATGGGTTACATACATTTGAGATTCAGTGCATACAGCATCGGTACATGATACATTCAGTGTACATTAGGTAAGCACATCATAGTTCTTACTCCTATAGAGACACAGAAGCCTTTTATGGGGCAATTTAGGTTTCTCAGCCACCCTTCAAAATTTCTAGCTAATAATTTTTCTTTTGTTTTGAAAATTGGCTGCTGTACAATTAAGGAGAAGCCATTGCTGAGTCTGTATTCTCCGGAGGGGGCGGAGCAGCAAGCTGGCCGAAGCACTGCTCCGCTCCGCTCGCAGCTGCTCCTGTTGTGCTGAGTGGGTACTCTGTTTGCTGCACATTGGTGAGATTCAATTCAGTTTTAATGAATGAAACCTCTGCTATTTTGTTTAATTCTTTCTGGTTAAATTGTTCTTGAGCCATTGGGAGGCTGTAAGGTGACTTTTAGCCCCCCAAATGTTCTCCTGGCTATGTGGCAGCTATTTATCCATTAGCCTCCAGCATTCTGAGTGATGTCCACATTTGCTCTACTGAATGGCTATGGTTTCTGAGGGTCTTCTTCTTGTAAATTGTCGGTTTTCTCTTCCATTCTAGGTGAACTGGAGATGTTGGAGATTTTCACCTTGTAGGATGTCTACCCCATAAAAATCATTGAAACCTACTGAGTGCAAATTTCCGGAGACCTCTGGGGGATTAGCAACACTTGTGATTTACAGACTGCCGGAACTTTAGAAAAGTATACAGGTTTCTGAGAAGAAAAGGGAGCTAAGTCTGGAGATATTTTAAACTTATATTACTTGTTACAACACATAGTTGCCTTCGCTGGTTACTTGGAATTTAACAAGAGCCTATTGCCCCCAAGGTACTCCTAAAAGCAAAATGGCTTTATGTGTTTGTGCTGCGTTTGTGCTGCAAAACCTCAGAGATACTATGAAAGATGCCAATTGTAGCTATATATTGATTAGGACTCTAATTGCCAAAAGAGACATATTTTGCACTTAAAGATTTGTATTTTATCAGGGTTTTAAATAATTGATTAGCAGTTTTTTTCTTGGGACAATACTAACTGTACAGAAAGCATTTATATAGGTTTTCTAGAAGTATTATGTTTGCTAAACACAGTGAGGCAAGTGCTATGCATTTTCACAATGTTTTAGAACTTTTATGAGCAAAACGCTAATCAATTTTTAGAGTTAAATAAAACCCTGTTTATGAATGGCTACACCGGGGCTGTAAACAGAATTAGGCTATGAGCTGACTGTTTATTTTACTGTCTCATCTCATTTGGTCAGTTATATTGGTGCTTCACTTTTAACGTTTATTTAAAACTCTGGCTCAACTTTCATGGTCCTGGTATGTGAAATTTATGTTAATACCTGGGACTAATTCAGAGCAAAATTTATTGACGATACAGAACTCCTGGATATGGAGATGTATGTTGTAAAGTTTAAAGGCCTTAAATGAATCATTAGTAAAGGGTGTTTGAATTCTATATACGATACAACTGACACCCAGCAGAAAAACTCTGCGAAACATTGTTGAGTTTGAAAGGCTGTTGTTAAAGTTTAAAGCTACTTGAAGGACTTCAGTTTGCTGATTGTTTTTATATATGTTTTCATTTCTATCTTGTGTAACTCTATCTTTTTCCACACTGGTTTGTAAGGTTTCCACAAAATTACAATCATACTTAACATATAGGTTCATCTTAATTGACAACTTTTACAGCTGTTACCAAATTGATATATTCCTTATTCTAATTCCATCTATTATATACCAGGGATGAATACGACATTTTTCTCCTTTATCTATAGCAGTAGTCCTTCAAGAAAGGGCCCTGGCATAGGGAGCCTATTGAGTAAAGAGGGATACCTTTGTTGAATACTGTCACAAACGCACTCCGCAGGTCAGACCCTCTGCTCACACAATACCAACCTCACAGAGCAATAGTATGAACAGGTAACAGACAGGGTAACCCTCCTGTATGCTTTTGGGTCCAAATCACCTTTAGTCTCAAGTTCTGTGGGGATTCAAACTGTGAACCTTATGCTAGCATAGCCAATGTACAGGCTCAGATACATAGCCTCTTTGGGGATTGTGGTACAATCTTTCACCAGAGAGGCATCCAGCCAGGCTTCCAAAATGAACCATTTTCACTCTATAAGAGACCTTAGGTGTATTCTTACCTTTTTACTCAAGCTCGGTAACACCATCAAGCTGTTGAACAGCTGTCAGACTTAACCATCTATACATCACATGCAAAAAGAACTGAAAGACACCCAGGCAGTCTTTCAAACAAAAGATTCTTTACTGAAAGATGATAAAAAATATGAAAAATGTAACACAGAACAATATATCAAAGAGCTCACAATCACATAAAGGAAAAAGGGAAAGTTACAAATCAACAACTTTGCTGTCTAAGGTATTACCTCTGGAAGCGCGATTTAAAGTTAGATCAGAGAGCTGTGTCTCTCTAGAGTCCCAAGATGATCTGACATTTCACACACAAGTATCAGTTTAAACTCTGTGCCTCCACACCCCTTCTGTGAGTCACCTAGCTCCTCCTTTTAAAAATATAAAATTACAAAAAATTATTTCCTATCAGGAGCTATTTTCAATAAGGTGCCATCAGATGAAAAAAGACATTTCCTATATATAACTCCTTAATTACACATGTTTCCATTGAACTTAACAATCCCACACTGGCACCAATGTGTTAAAAAAAATGATAGGAATCAGCCTAATGACGTCCTGTTTCTGAAGTCATAAAGTCACATTTGATTTCCACTTCAAAAAGCCTAGGCATGTCATAAAAAGGTAATAAAATGCCATTCTGAAGGAAGTCAGTTAATTAAATGGTTCCTGGTCAGTTTACATATCCTGTAGCTTCACTGAAACCTGGGGGCACCCATGGAAGCACAGGCTGTCTTATGTGAGACAATCACATATTATATTTTTATTTTACAAATATCATACAATAATCATAACCAGCTGGCCAAGCGTCACACTCCTCCCCACCTAGACTGAATTTGGGGGCTCTATCCTCTGCATGGGATGAGCTCCACAAGTCAGTTCACTCCTCATATAGATGCGACAAGCCATCTGTGTTCTGATTGGTTGCTCCAGCCCTATGTAAGATCATTGTGTCATACCCATGCAAGGCAAGACTCCATCTTACTAGTCTACCATTAGTTTTTCCCATCTGTGTCAACCAAACCAGGGGGTTGTGATCAGTTTGTACCTCAAAATACTGACCAAATAAGTATGACTCTAACTTCTTTAGGGCCCACACTATGGCAAGACACTCTTTTTCCACAGTAGAGTAAGCCTGCTCCCTGGGAAGTAACTTTTTACTCAGGTACACTACAGGGTGATCTTTCCCTTGGTTGGATGTCTGACTCAGTACTGCCCCAATATCCATGTCTGAGACATCGGTCTGGACTATAAAGGGTCTGCTATAGTCAGGACTTGCCAATACAGGAGCACTGCACAGTGCCTCCTTCAGTCTGGTAAAGACTTTGTCACAGGCTGGTTCCTAGGTAATTTTCTTAGGCATATTTTTCTTTACCAGGTCAGATGGGGAGCAACCAGGGCACTGTAATTGGGAACAAATTTCCTATAGTACCCTGCTGTCCCTAGAAAACTCCTGACCTGCTTCTGCATTTCTGGTCTGAGTCATGCCTTGATAACCTCTATTTTTACTTGGTTAGGACAGAGCTGCCCCGACCTACTACATGACTGAGGTATGTCACTTCAGCCATGGCCACCTGGCACTTCTCAGCTTTGACAGTGAACCCAGCCCTCTGTATCCTGCCCAGCACTTCCCAAAGGTGGGACAGGTGTTCCTCCCAGCTGGCACTAAAGATGGCAATGTCATCCAGGTACACCATGGCTTACTCCTCAGCACCATTTAACACCTGGTTCACCAACCTTTGGAAAGTAGCCAGGGCGTTCTTCATTCTGAAAGGCATTACTTTAAATTCAAATAAGCTTATTGGAGTTATGAAGACTAGCCTCTCCCTAGCTCTGGCAGTTAACTCTACCTGTCAATACCCCTTTTTCAGGTCAATAGTCGTAAGGTATGTCGCCCCTCCCAACTCATCCAGGAGTTCATCTGTCCGGGGCATCAGGTGGGCATCTGACTTCATGACTGCATTCAGTCCATGATAGTCCACACAGAAATGAGTACTGCCATCTGGCTTGGGCACAATGACTACAGGTGAGGCCCAGGGGCTGTGGGATCTCTTGAGTTCCCCAAAATCCAGCATTTCCTCCACCTCCCTCCTGATGTCCTTTTGGACAGCCTCTGACACCCGATATGCTGTCTGCCATATGGAGGTCTGTGTCCCTGTCTCTACATCATGCATTGCTAAGGGTGTTAGTCCAGGCTTGGCGCTAAACAGTGGAGCTAAGTCTGCTAAAACCTCCCTTACTTCCTGGCTCTTGTCCGGGGCCAGCTGGGGTGACAATTTAACTGCCTTTCACAGAGGACTCCTGCTATGCTTTCCTGCAGCAAGTCCAGAAGGGGGTCTCCTTCGTCCGGCCCCTCCCCAGGACTACATACTGCAAACACCATGTCAGCCCTATTAGCATATGGCTTCATCATATTGACATGATACATTCTTTCAGTATGTCTTCTGTCAGGTAATTCAGGTATAGTTCACATCATTTACCTTTCTAACTGCTTTGTATGGTCCTGCCCACTCAGCCTGCAGCTTGTCTTTCTGGACTGGGATAAGGACCATGACTTCTTGACCCACTGTGTACAAGCAAGCTCTGGCTCTGTGGTCATACTACACTTTTTGCTTCAGTTGGGCAGTTATCAGGTTGCTCTGGGGTGTCCCCATAAGCTCCTTCAGCCTTTCCCTAAACCTAAGGATGTAATCCACTATGGGAGTTCCCTGGGCAGTGTGCTTGCCTTCCCAGTCCTCCTGGATCAAGTCTACGAGCCTATGTACCCGGCATCCATATAACACCTCAAAGGGGGAAAACCCTGTCGACTCTTGGGGCACCTCCCTTGCAAACAACAGGTGGGGAAGGTATTTCTCCCAGTCCCTCCCATGCTGTTCAACAAATACTTGGAGCATTGACTTCAGGGTACTGTTAAATCTTTCCACAAGCCCATTGGCTTGTGGGTGATAAGGTGTTGTGTGCCTCTGCATCACCCCGCACTTCTCCCACAAACATTTGATCAGGTCCAACATGAATGAACCCCCTCGATCAGTGATAACCTCCTGTGGAAACCCAACATGGGAGAAAATCCCAAGTAAGGCATCTGCCACTTTGTCAGCCCTCAGTGAGGATAGGGTGGCTGCCTCTGGATACCAGGGTGGCATAATCCACCACAGTCAAGATGAACCTCTTCCCAGAGGAGCTGGGGGTATTTAAAGTCTGCACAATATCCATGCCCACCCTCTGGAATGGCTTCTCCACTATGGTCAATGGAATTGGGGTAGCTTAGGTTTTCTTACCCACCTTCCCTATTTCTTGGCACTGGTGACAAGACCTGCAATACTCGTTCACCTGCTGGGTGAAGTTGGACCAATAGAAATTCTGGGTCAACTGCTGCGTAGTGCATGTGATTCCCAGATGATCAGATAAGGGAATATCGTATGCAATCTTGAGTAACTGCTCACGATACCCCTGCGGAACGACAAACTGCCTGCCTCCTCCCTCTGTCTTTTCAGCTTGAGTATACATCAGTCCATTTTCTTAATAAACCTTATGTTTTCTGTCACCTCCTTGTAGTCCATCAGAGTCTGCCCAAACCCTCAGCTTCTCTAGACTAGGGTCACTTTTCTGAGCAGCTAAAAACTCCTTACACATTCCCAAGGCATGGGACAGGTCCCTTTCAGTCTCTACACTAGGGTCCCTAGCACTAGCATCATGGTACTCAGGATCACTGTCATCCCTAACCCTCTGACAATGGGTCACCCCTCCTTCTTTGTAGTAACCCTCCGTAACTGTGTGGTTAACTGCTACTGGGGAAATTTCTACCTCCCCTTTCATTAGTCTCCATATCAGAAAACACAGGCTGGGGAACCAGCCTCCCAGTGGTTTCCACAGAGGCTTCTATGGGGTACAGGGAACTAGAATTTTCCTTTGCCACTTGGCTACGGGTAACTGCACACACCATCCTGTTTGAGATTGTTTCCAAGGATGACGTCAACTGCTAAAGTATTGGCTACAGTCACCTGTTGCATTGTTCCCCTGGTTTTCCCCAGTCTAGAAGAACACTAGCAAGTGGCAATGCTGTCTTCTTCCCAGTGAACCCTTGTACAGTTACAAATTTCTTGGGTATAAGCTGACCAGGATTTACCAGGTCCCCTGTTACCAATGTCAGGGATGCTCCTGTGTCACTTAACGCTTGTGTCTGTACACCATTCACTGTGACTGGGTGCATGTGTTCCCTCATGTTCACAGGCATGCTTCCAGGGACACACAAACAACCCACTTCTTTCCTAGCCCCATTGTGTGTATTGCTCAGCCTTTTGGGACACTGTCTGGCAATATGCCCAGTTTCTTTGCAAACCCAACATTCGTTTCTTTTCTCAGAAAAATCTTTTCTTTGAAACATGGGGTTAACTGGTTTTGGTGGAGGCAGTAAGGGTTTTAGCTGCACTAAAGGTGCACTTTTCCCTTTTTGCGCTGACATGCCCACCCCAATCGCTCTCACAGTCCAAGAGTTCAGCAGCCTCTTGCACTGTTTTGGGATCTCGGTCCATCAGCCAGGATTTCAGCTCTGCTGGGCATGCCCAACAAAACTTTTCTAACAATATATCATTTTCAATTTTATCTACAGAGTTTGCTTCAATTCCCTCCCACTAACGTTTTAAACATTGATGTTGTTTCGTGGCTAGTACCTTGTAGCTCATTTCAGGACTTATCCTTAGCTTACAGAATTTAGCACTGTACGCGTCTGCAGTTAAACTTTTTTAAAAGTGCAGCTTTAAGTTTGCTGTAATCATTACTGTCCTCATTGTCCATGTGACCCAATGTATCCCGAGCTTTCCCAGTGAGTAGCGGGGATAGCTGGAAGCTCCAGGACCCTCTAGGAATCTTTGCCTGAATACAAGCTTGTTCAAAGGAATTTAAAAAGGCATCCATATCCTCCCCCTCTCTAAATTCGGCTATCAATTTGGAATTAATTTAGAACCCAGTTCTGTAGCTCCAGTTAAACCCAAACCACTTACCTGCTTTAGTGCTGGTGGTTGGAGTCGTAGCTTCTCCAGTTCATGTTGCCTCTGGTGCTTATGCTCTTCATGGTCTGCCTCTCGCTGTTCATGCTTCACTTCCTGCCATTCTTGCTCTGCCTCTCCCCGTTCTCATTCTGCCTCCCTCTGGAACTCCAGCTCCATTCTGTGCAGCTCATTCTGCAGCCTGATTGCTTCTGGCTCCAGAATGCTGGTGAACTTCTCCTGCTGCTGAGGCTCTTGGCTTGCACTGGCCCTGCTGTCCTCCTCACTGGATCTGGACACTGTACTGGCCGCTGGCCCCTCCACACCCAAAGTTTGGTCCTTTACAGTCACAGTCTGTGACTCAATGCTCTGGGCATCTGCTGCCATCAGGACATCTATGAGGTTCTGCTTGTTGGCTTTCCCCTCATACTGGATTACTCAGTCCTGGTACAACTGCCTCAAGTAGTCTGAAGTGTACCTGCTGTAGTTGGAAGCCATTTTCTTCCTTAACTACGGCTACTCTAACTTGCACTTTAGAAAAAAATAAAACAGGTAGGAACTTTGACTGTAAGCAAAATGATATTGTTCTGTTTTCTGTTTTAAAACTAAATCACTACCTTCTTTTGTAAGTGAGCTGTACATTATTAAGCTGACACACTGAACAGTTAAAGCTTGTGTTACCAAATTTATCACACCGCTGCCAACCAAATCTGTCACAAATGAACTCCGAAGGTCAGGCCCTCTGCTCCCACAGTACCAACCTCAGAGCACAATAGTGTGACCAGGTAATAGACAGGGTAATCCTTCTGTCTGCTTTTGGGCCCAAATCATCATTAGTCTCAAGTTCTGGGAGATTCAAACTGTGAACCTTATGCTACCATACCTAATGTACAGGCTCAGATACATATCCTCTTTGGGGATTGCGGTACAATCTTTCACCAGGAGCACCCAGCCAGGCTTCCAAAATGAACCCTTTTAACTCTATAAGAGACCTTAGGTCAGACTTAACCTTCTATACGTCACATGCAAAAAGAACTGACAGACACCCAGGCAGTCTTTCAAGAAAAGATTTGTTACTAAAAGATGATAAAAATATGAAAAATGTAACACAGAACAATATATCAAAGAGCTCACAATCACTTAAAAGAACAAGGGAAAATTACAAAGCAAAAACTCCTACCACAATACATTTAGACGTTTGCTGTCTAAGGTATTACCTCTGGAAGTGCTTTTTAAAATTAGATCAGAGAGCTGTATCTCTCTAGAGTCCCAAGATGGTCTGACAACATTTCAGACACAAGTTTCAGTTTAAACTCTGTGTCTCCACACCCCTTCTGTGAGTCATCTAGCTCCTCCTTTTAGAATATAAAATTACAAAAAATGATTTCCTATCAGAAGGTATTTGAAATAAGTTGCCATCAGAATCAAAAATACATTTCCTATATATAACTCCTTAAGTACACATGCTTCCTTTGAACTTAGCAACCCCACACTGGACCAATGTGTTAAAAAGCTAACAGGAATCAGCCTAATGATGTCCTGTTTTTGAAGCCATAAAGTCACATTTGATTTCCACTTCAAAAAAGCCTAGACATGTCATAAAAAGTTAATAAAATGCCATTCTGAAGGAAGTCAGTTAATTAAATGGTTCTTGGTCAGTTTACATATCCTGTAGCTTCACTGAAACCTGGGGGGGGGCACCCATGGAAGCACAGGCTGTCTTATGTGAGACAATCACATGCTATATTTTTATTTTATAAATATTATACAACAATCAATTACATTTGCTATGGAATCTTTGTGGGTAATGCACAGCATCTGGGGAATCTGGTGTGCACTGGGATCATCTCGGACATGTACCTAGGCCTTGCTAGCATATGGGTGCATGTGCACTTGTATTCCAAGAAGGTGAGTAAGTATCTCAGATTGGCTACTGGAAAGATAGCCCAGACTTTTACAGTTAGGGCAGACTAGTACGGTGGCCTGGCTGGTACTATGCTACCTAATGGGAATTAAAAGTGTCTTATTGCACTTGCTATGTCGGCATACTGTGGGTTAATTAGGCTGCAGTAGCGCTGGTATTTCAACATTTACCCCTCAGTAAAAGTGTACCCACAAAGTTGTACATAAAAATTAACAGTATATTAGGAAGGGGATTTGTGTTCTATAAATGGTACCTCACCTAAGACATGGGCATCTTGCTTTATGTCTCCTGCTATTTTGGAGTTCTGCTGCTATTAATTGATTTTATAAATGAATGAGTGTGTCTTTCTTTGATGCTCTAAGTGGTCTTAATGAGATCATAATATTACTAGAGATCAACTGTAGATACTGAAAATAATGTTGTCTCAGTAAATGCTTGACTGACTTAAAGGGAAGGAATAATCTGTCAACATTAGTTGATATGTACTACAGTATATGACATATTTGGATGTACTTTCCAAAGCTGTTTGTTGATTTTATTTATGCGTGCTTATTTTAAATTGTAATGGCATGATTGCTGAACAATAAAACCTTTTGTACTTGTGCTTGTATTCTGTGATTGTGCCGAAATCCAATGATTTAGACATGGTGAAGCAGGTTCAAAGGAGCTCTGTTTCCCTTCAGCATTTTGGTACTTTGACATCATGATGCAGCACTTTTTACAGGGAGGCACACACTGAGCATGCCCAAGTTGTTGGCAAGCTTCATGACCTGCAGCAGCCAATCAGCAATGTTGAAGATTGAGCACCCCTCATGTTGCACACATCACAGTGCCATTTCCAGCTTACTCTCACAAGGGAAGGGCCTACAGAAAGAAGGAGCTCTTTATGTGAAAAAGAGCAACTTTTGATTAGAAACTTAAGAAATCATCAGAGAAACATGCATTATTATTCCAGCATCTATTTCTCATTATATTTAACAGCAGTTTCAGGCACACAGGCTAGTGAAATCATACCGAAGAGAGATCAGGGGTGAGAGAGTGCATAGTGTGAACCTACATTTGTAGCTACCGGCCCAGCAGCATTAGCAGGGCAAAATGTGTTAAGCAGACTGTGGAAGGGGAAATTGTTAAACCATTAAAGGCACACTAAATTGAAGCTTGTTTCCCTGCATCTAAGTAAGCTCTTTACATTTGGCCTTGCCCAGTCTGCCATAAATTGGTTCACTTCATACTTTCATTATAGACATCAGCCCATAAAAGTGGGGAACGTCATCTCCCCTGCACTCCTCATCAGCTCCAGTGTCACACAAGGATCTATTCTGGGTCCTATCCTCTTTTCAGTTTTCATTAATGACCTTTCTACAGTATACAAAACTTAATCTATCCACCTGTACCCCGATGATGCTATCTTGTTCACTTCTGGTCCATCCTACGTTGATATACACCCACCCCTCCTTCAGGATGACCTCAACAATCTACTCTCCTGGTTTAGTTCATGGTTTTTGGACAGCTCAAAAGTTGGCCAGGGCTCCCTCCCCCCAACTTTCACCACCCTGGAAGGATTCCACCTGGAATATGTACCCAGGTTCAAATACCTTGGTGTCTTGTTGGACAGCCATCTGAACTTCACAGCCCACATTAGCTCCATTTGTGCGAAACTGCGACTGAAACTGGGTATGCTCCACCATCACAAGGTCTGCCTTAACACCTCAACCCGTCGTGAACTGGTTACCAAAATGATCCTGCCAATCTTTGACTATGCCGACATTGTCTATGGCTCAGCCTCTGCCTCATCCCTCTCAAAACATGACACTACTAAACTCCTTTTATCGATTTATCTCCAACTTGCACTCATCACTGCAGCCTACTTTCCTCCCTTTCCTTCCTTCCACTTTCCTTTAGATGATCCATGCATTACCTTACCTTTACAACTAAAAACTGGTTTGATCTCCTTCCTCTCTACCTTTCATCTAAACTGTCCCCTTCCAGCCCCTCCTCCATGTCTTTGCATAGTTGTGACACCCGTTCATTTGCACTTCTGCAAATTCACACCTTAGCAGGACAATCAGCCCTCTCATACAGATTTCCTGCCCTCTGGAACCTACTCCCTAAACAACTGGGGTCTGAAATATCTCTTACTAGCTTCAGACACCTGCTCAGTCTCCACCCTCTACCCCCTTGCTCCTGCCCTCAAGCCTGATGTTCCCTGGTGTAAAATAACCTCTCCCTATCTATAAACTCTTCCCTTCAATTCAGACACACAGTGCTCCTTTGTATCTTATAACTCATTGCAAAGTTTTGAAACACTTTTGTGCATATAATGTTCTCCTTTATGATTGTTATAGTTACCCTGACACTGTTGTTTATATTGTGGCACAGATATTCCCTCCCTCGGGGCTCCAGAAGGTCCCTTCACTATCCCCAGACCTGCCCACTGGGGCCTATCTCTGGATTGGGCAGTACTCCCCTGCAGCTCGTGCTTGCCTTGCCGTGGTGGTCCTCCAGATTGGGTTCCTCGCCCTCTAGCTCAATGCTGCCTACTGCAAAATCTCGCCACCCCCTGCCCATTTTCCTGACCGCCACATGGGGTGTCAGCAGATTACAGACACTCCCCTCCATCTAGCCTCCTGTACTTGTTGTTCTCCTCACCCCTGCCACAATGTGAACTTATTTCATAATGAGCCTGTAGTTGTATTCTTGTTTGTTGCTCTGACCATGTACTAGTGTCTACACGCTGTTTACTCTGGTCCCACCTGTGTGTGGGTGAGATTGTTCTTTGTCTATTCAATGTCCTGTGTATTGTATTCCATTTGGCCCACTTGTAGTTGCGGGCCTGTATGCTACCCTGTATATGTACCATGTTTCTTGGTACTGAAACCTCCCTGGTCGCACCTGAAAATAGGCACTCGTTGTCTAGTGTGCTTATCTGGTTAACAAAAACAAATAAATAAATTCAAAGCAGTTGCGCATGGCGCAACTGAGTTGCCCCAGCACAAGTGCGGACTTGCGTCAAGGAGCCATTTTCAGCAGGACCCAGTGCACGGTACAAATTTCATTGCACCAATGTGCAACTGTAATGAATGCAAGCACAAGTGCAGGGGGCATTCCCATGAATATCCAGTGCAGTGGGATATTCAACTGTGAAACCATGGCGCAAGTGTGGAGCAAATCAAAGATGCGCTGAGCAGACTTGTTCCTATAAATACAGGGAGAAAGCACACAGACAGCACTTGCACCAGGCAAGAGGGAGTGGGAGAGAGAGAGAGGAAGAAAGAAGGAAAGAAAGACAAAAAGACAGAGACAGAGAGAGAGAGAGAGACAGACAGACAGACCAAGGCAGACACAGAGGGTGAGGAACAGAGGTGGCAGTGAAGAGGGAGACAGGGACAGAAAGAGTGAGAGACGCAGACAGACACACTGCCAGGCAGTGCACCAGGGTGGCACATAGCCACCAGCAGCCAACAGACCAGGGGGATATTGGACAGAAAGGGCCATGGATAGTGTGCCCTTCATGATGGAGGCTGTAATGAGGGGTGTGACAGGGCAGGTATAACAGCGATGTGGCAGAGGAAGGACCCACTGGTGGTATGCCCAACACAGGTGGTACCGTGCCCACATCACCTTTGAGCAGTACAGTGATGCGGAGATTGTGGGCCAGTACCACCTGAACAGGGCCATTCTGAGGCAGCTCTGTGAGCTGTGCAGTGAGGAGATGCAGGCACCCACCAAACAGAGTCATGCCATGTCCGTGGAGATGAAGGTGACAGCCATCATGTGCCTGCTCACCATGGGCACCTTTCAGAGACTAACAGGGGACACCACAGGCATAACCCAGTCAGCCACGTCCTGCTTCCTCACACAGTTCCTCAACACTCTGCTGCCACATGCATCAGAATACATCCATTTCCTCAATACACAAGCAGAGCATACAGCAACCATGCAGGACTTCCACAGGGTAGCACGTATGCCTGGCATGACTGGGGCCATTGATTGCACCCACATGGGCATCTGCATGCCACCTGGCCCTGAGGGTGTGGTGTACATCAACAGGAAGGGGAGCCTGAGTATCAACTGCCAGGTGGTGTGCGATGCCACGGGGCGCATAACCAGTGTCTGCACCACACATCCTGGGAGTGCACATGATGTGTTCATCTGGCACAGCTCTGTGCTGTGCCACAGTTTGAAATGTGAGGACATCCCCATGGGCCAAATAGTGGGCAAGTATGGCACGGGCTCAGGGTGATGGGCAGAGCATACCTTGGGAAGAGGGAGGGCAGGATGTGCATGTTGGCATGGGCACCACAGACAGGCAAGGGGCACAGCATAGAACAGCAGAGGGCTAACCATGTTATTATCCACACAGGGGACAGCACCTATACACTGTGGCCCTGGCTGCTCACCCTCTACCTGCACCTGTTGCCCCCAGCAGAGGAACGCTACAGTGAGGCACATGCCAGCATGCCCAACATCATCGAGCAAGTCTTTGGCATGCTGAAAGCATGGTTCTGTTGCCTAGACAGGTCAGGTGGTGCCCTACAGTACAGCCCCTTGAAAGCCAGTGGCCTATTCCTGGCCTGCTGCATACTGCACAACATGACCATTGACAGTGGGATAGCTGTCGAGGCTGATAAGGGCAACAGTAGTGGGGAAGACAGAAGCAATGGACCGGAGAGAGGTGGACAGCCATCCCCTGGGCGGAGGGATCCCCGGCTGCTACTGCAGGTGAGACCACACCGGGACACCATTCCAGTGGAGCACTATGGTGCACACAAGTAGGTGGTGTGATACACATGTATGGGCCACACAAACAGGCACAGCACACCTGCAGGTGCGTACATGGCACTGGGCATGCACACACAGAGGCATGAAGCAGGGGTTGGGGAGAGAGGGGCACACACCCACACCTAACCACACACAGCACCAGTTACAGAACCCCCCATACACACACACACACACACACACACACATATATGCACCCACACACACAGGCGTAAGTATGTGGCATGGATCAGATGCATCGCACTGGTGCACAAGCACAACTGGTGCAAGATTGCCATCATCATGCCCATGCCACATGGCCCAGTGGCCGGACAAGCACACACACAGGCAGCATGTGGCGCACCACAAAGGCACTACACCAGTGGGAGGCACACGCACACTGCCCATGTGCGCACTGGACAGCAGCAGCAGCAGACCACAGGCGGGGTGGCCCGCACATCAGGTCTGCTGCACAGAACCATGGCCACCATGTCCACTGGGGCGGTTGCACATGTATAAGGACATAAACAAGGTGGAGGCTGTCCAGAGAAGGGCAGCAAATATAGTGCATGCCTTGCATCACAAAACATATGAGGAGAGACTAAGAGACCTCAATATGTACTCACTGGAGGAGAGGAAAGAAAGGGAGAACTAGATAGAAACTTTCAAGTACCTCAAGGGCATAAACAAGATGCAGGTGGAAGATCTTTTACAATGTAGAAAAGATATCAGAATGGGGAAACATAATATGAAATTGGAGGGGGGTAGATTCAGAGGTAATGTGAGGACATTTTTCTACACAGAGAGGGTGGTGGGCACTTGTAACAGTCTGCCATGAGAGGTAGTGGGGGCAAGCACGGTGGAGGGGTTTAAACATGCCTGAGACAGGCACAAGGGAACACTGGGTGAGGAGGGAGTAATTTAGGGACAGTGACTGCATACAAGTATAGGGCCTACGGGCAGACTAGATGGGCCTAGCGGTCCTTATCTGCTAACAATTTCTATGTATCTATGTATCTATCCTATGCTACCCCAGGACCCCACCTCTGGCAAGGCCACTGATCTGCCCTCCCAGACCACACCAACTGGCCCAGCCACCCCTGTGCCACACCAGGACCCCACCACTAGCACGGCCACTACCCTTTCCCCCCAAGCCAATCCCACCAGCTCAGCTGTCACTGAGCTGCCTGGCCACCAAAACAGCACATAGCACCAAGCACAGTACAAACCTGGGTCACACAATGGCCCCGGGTACAGCCTGACCTTGTCCTCAGGATAGTCCACAGAGACAGCAGGAGGCAGCACATAGACAACTACTGCAGTCTGTCATGGGGACACAGGTGGGTGAACTGGCCTGGATATGCCACATGTTGCAGAACAATGAACAGTACATAGAGGCCTGCCATGCAGAGCACATGGCAGCTTTGGTTGGACTGCAGCAGTCTCTGTCTCCCAGCATGGATGCTAACTTCAGTAGACTGACTGTCGCTGTGCTGGAGGCTGCAGCCATGGTCTCAGGCATTGTGAGGACTGGCCAAAACAACAGCCATTCCAGTGGAGGGGACTGTCACCCCACAGTGGATGCCTCAGTGTCACACCACCTCCCGCAGTGCAGGCATCCAGATGCCCAACACACGCAAATACCCAGGACACCACGCACCCCTGGACATGACTTGCTCCTCAGCAGGTTCAGTACCCTGCAAAGCTGTGGCCATAGGCAGCTAGCATCATCCCTATACCTGTCCCCCACCATGTGGACAATGACCACATCCACTACATCTCTGCAGAGGTAATATGGGACACACCAGGGGTGCATATTGTCACTCCAACCCTATCTTATAAGGGCCACCTTGTGGCCCCTTCACATAACTCATGTCCCCCTCCCCCCCACACACACACACCTGGATGGCCTGATATTTTTGTTTGGCCCCCTTTAACCTCCCCCCCAAGCTGGGATGGCATATTATTGTGTTTCAGCGCCCCCCCCAACCTGGATGACTTGTTTTTGTGTTTCTGTTTTATAAACATCATTATTACTGTTATTATTTTCAAAATACATTTTTTGAACATGTTACCATATCCTGTGTGGTTTCTACTCACCGTTTGAAGAGGTCTGTGATGGGGCAGGCTGTATACTCACATGACTTCCTGGCCACCTTGGGGAAATGCCTGTCAAGCTGCCCTTTCATCCCCTGGTCTGTTGGCTCAGCATCTGCTGCAGTGTTTCACTCTGGAGCCAGCAAACATGTCCCAGTATTGAGTGCCATGCTGTGTAACAGTCAAGGAATACGGGACAGGCCTTTCCAGGGTTGTATTGTAGGGCACCACTGGAATGGTCAAGGCACATGAATGGTATCTTCAGCATACCAAAGATCTGCTCAATGACATTGCCTGTAGCATTGCGTATCGTATTGCACCTGTTCTCTGCAGCAGATGTGGGTCATAAGACAGGTGCTAGGAGCCAGGGATACAGAGGTATGCACTGCCCTGGTGTAGGTGAAGGGCATTCATTACTAATGTCATTGGCACTGGGGCAGAGGCCTTGGGCGTATAATCACCAGTGAGGTGCCCACTAGGCATGTTCCCGCCTTCAAACCTCTGGCACAGGCTAGAGCTGTGTCTTGTGAAGGCATCGTGGGTGCTGCTGAGGTACTGTGCCAGGACACTGAGGATGTGCAGTGTTGCACTGCACACCACCTGTCAGTTGATGAAGTGGAAACCCTTTCTAGTCACATAGGCATCAACCCCATTGCCTGTGGGTGGCCAGGTGCCAACATGAGTGCAATCAATGGCACCCCAGTACAGCCTGTAGTTGTGCAGCTCAACAGAACTGATGCATGATTTATGTTCCCTCTGCTGGTATGTGGGGAATATGTTGAACTCCCCAGCATGGGCCAGCAAGGCATTTAGTATCTGTCTCAATAGGCATGAGGTGGCAGGCTGTGTGATACCGGTGGTGTTCCCCACCAGTGTCTGGAGTGTTCCAGTGGCCAGGAAACACAGTGCTTCTGTCACCTTGAACTCTACTGATATTGCGCAGCTGTGGTGGGTGTCTGTCTAGAGCTGGTCATGCAGTACCTCACACAGCAGCATGAGCATGGGTCTGCTGAGTTGGTACCAACCCATGATTGCCACGATTTGTTTGTCACTGAGGAGTTTGAATGTGACATGTGGACAGTACTATCTGTTTGCAGCATAGCACCTCTAGGGTCTGCGCCGGGGCCCGGGAGGGTATTGTCCCACTCTTCATCCTGCATGACTGCTTGCATCAGGTACACAACGTGTGCCATTTTGTTTTCTGGTGGGTGGGTGGGTGTGTGTGCTGCAGTCACTCTCCCCACCTCTGGGGTTTGCCCCAGGTCAAGACCTGCTTTTTACAATACTTATTTGCACTGCACCATTCCATTAGTGCAGTGTTAACACTTTGAATATAGTGCTGCACCAAATATGTACGTCACTGCCCCCCATTTGGGCACTGCATACATTAAGTTTGCACTCGGGCAGCAGCGCTAGTGCTAATAACAGGCACTGTGCTACTGCCTGAATATGGCAAATGTGCACAATAAACAGGTAGTGCTTGCACAGTTTCTTTACACTGCTCACAAATATTTTGACTATGGGGGCCTATGTGCTTTCAGAATGTGCTGGTGCATGGTATTTTAGAATATGGTTTGGAAGATGGTTTTGAATGCAGTGGTGGACAGGGTTTTGGAATGCTAAGGGAGTGCGTAGTTTCAGAATATGGTAGGGATGCAATCTCAGAATGCAGTAAGGGTATACTTTTGTAAGGTGGCAGGGTCACAGTTTTGGAATGCTGCAAGGGTGCACAAGTTTGTAATAAGGTGAAAATGAACAATTTTGTAATTTAATGCTTATTGGCAATTTTGTAACGTCACAAGGATAGACAATTTTGTAATCCCATGGGGATTGGGCAATTTCATACAGTGCTGAGGGTGGGCAATTTCTTTATGCTTTGGGGGTGTACAATTTTGTAACATGGGGTGGGTAGTTTTGTAATGGCATGTGAATAGATAATTTCATAATGCAGTGGGGACAGACAACTTCATGACGTGGAAGGGATGCACAGTTTCAGAATGCAGCAAGAATTCCATTTTCTGAAAACACACTGTGGCCACATTCTGAAATCACACAAAACATCCATGTTGTAAAAATGTATTGCACACATTTCAAAATAGTATTTGCGCCACATTCTGCACTTACATTCCTGCAGCATTCCAAACCTACATTGCCAACTACAAACTGAAATTGCCTTCTTGATGCATTTTGAAATATTGTCCCTGCCACATTTACAAAAAAAAAACCACACACACTTGCAGTGTTTCAAAATCACATTCATGCCACATTACATCACTTATCCAACACAAACCAAAATAGTGTCCCTGCTGCTTTCCAAAACCATGATCCAAAGTCATTCTGAGATCATGCTGAATACTCTGTTAAAATGGAGTCCTTGCTACAGTATATTTCAAAACCTCCCACCTGCTCCATTGCAATATTTTTCACCCTCTACACATTCAGAAACCATGTGTAACCCCCAGCTGCCCTGTGGGTTCCTGCATGATGTGTCTGAGTCATACAACCCCAGAGTGTTAGTTTCCCAGAGCTGGGGACAGAGTCACTGCAGCAGTGCACACTTGTCCCTGACTTTGACAGCTGGTGAGAGGGCAGTGTCATGCCAGCATCTCATCAGTCCCAGTGATGTTCCCAGTCTTCTGAACCTCTGAAAAAAGTAGACATCTGCTTGTCAAGACTGTGGTGGTGGCAGTTCATTCAACCAGTCCGTCTGAGGCACAGCCAGTCTAAAATCTGTAGAAGTGTGAAAAACTGAATAAATGCCAGAGGTTTAACCTGTGGAAGAACTGGACACTGTCTTCCTAAGAACTTGTACCCTCTGGGTGCCCTGTATGGCCTGCTAGGAAACAGAGGCTAGCACCCTAATTTTCCAGCCAGCTATTCTTTTGGGACCTCTGCCCTGTGGAGGCTGGCAAGGTGGGAGGAGATGCCGTGGTCCTGAGTCAGTTGTGGCCCTCAAGCCAGGTTCTATGCAACTTCCTCATGAAGGATTAGATCCACCACAGAACTGTCTAAATTCTGAGAACTAAAGTAGTCTTGAACTATTATTTGAAACCTGTACTGCCCCCCCCCCGCCCTCATTGGAGGGTTTTCCATATACTGAGGATGCAACCCTCTACATTGAACCTAAGTGTGAGTCCAGAGAGGGGGAAATCCTGTAGCTGCCCCAATGTCCTGCCTCAAGTACAAGCACCCACCACTTAATGGGTGAAATGTCTCTGGACTATGGTTCTGGGGAGGAGGGAGAACATCTCCCAAGCAGCCCTTTAAGAGATGGTGGGACCTCCAAGGTCCCTCCCATGTGCAGGACACACCAGTGTCTGGACAACTGATGTTTCTTGGAACTTTAGAAAATTGGGTAATGGCTTAAACCTTTTACTGGTAATAGGGAAATGATCATTGAACAAGAAAAAAATGGATTTCATGTGCATGTCCTGTTTTCCAGTGACCTAGCTGTGAATGCAGGTTTTCCTGTGTTGACTAGCTGCCTCTATGCCATTTGGATTGTCTTCAATCCCCTTAAAATGAACTTTGGGACTAATGAAAGGTACCAAGTATGCAGCACTTGCCCCTAAAGGGAGAAATGGCACCCTGAAAGAAATTTAGACTTTTTGGTATACCAGATGAAATGCTATACCTGACTTTAGGCTAAAAAATGTGAAATGTTTAAAAAAAATTGGATCCACGGTTTTAGACTCTACCCACCATTATGGACCCTCAGTCTGTGGTCTTAGAATGTGTCTGGATTAACTTTCTCCTTTTAGCCCTGTATCCAGTGAGACTGGTTATGTGCAGCCCAGGAGGTCAACCCCAGACACAGAGGTCAGGTAAGTGACATGGTAAAAATAAAGTGAAGTATGCTGCCGTCATAGTAAAACAAGTTGTTGCACTCCTCCCCTAGACCAAGAAGGGTGTTACATTTTGGGGGCTCATCTGGGATTTGGGGGAACCCCAGGTGTTGCTCCAGGTTGCTGGGATCCAGTTTAGGGCCAGGGCAAGGTTATGTTTAAGATTACTGAAGATGTTCTGTTTAAAATGTTGCCTGGAGTAAATCTGTGCACGAAGTAACTGTTGTGTTGCTGGCCAAGAGAATCTCTAAACTTGCGTTCAAAACTGCTAGTGCCTGTCATCTTATTTAAATATTGAACCCTTCTTGGTGGTTGCTAAGGAAAAGTGTCTGAGATTCTGTGAATACAAGGTGTAGGCACCTGAAATATTGTGCACCAATCTGAAGAAATTTACATACTGTCACCTAACTGAATACAAACATATGAAATTGCCAGCAGAAACAGGCCTCATGGCCTATTGAGTCTGCTCAAGTGTACGGCTAGCCCCTCATCTCGCACCTGCCCCTTCCACCCCCCCTTTCCTAGTATCCCTTACCCTTACCCTGTCCCAACCCCTCTTGAAACTGCCCACCACCTTACAGAATACTATCCCGTCTGGTAAGGTGTTCCATTTGTCCACCACTCTTTCCATGAAAAAATGTCTCCTCATCTCCCTCTTGAATCTTCCCCCCTCCAGTCTCAGTCCAGGCCCTCTCGGGTCCCTCCCCTTCTCATCTCAAAAATCCCTTCTGTGTTGGTTTTGTTTATCCCCTTCAGATACTTAAAGGTCTCGATCATATCCCCACTATCCCTCCTCTTCTCCAGTGAATACATATTCAGCTCTCCCAGCCTATATTCATAAGGCTTACTCTCCAATCCCTGGATCATCTTTGTGGCTCTTCACTGCACCCCCTCCAACAATCTGACGTCCTTCCTCAGGAATGGGTGCCAGTACTGCATGCAGTACTCCAGGTGGGGCCTAACCAATGACCTCTCTCCTTCTGGAGGAGATCCCTCTTGCAATACACCCCAGCATTTTGTTGGCTTTTGCTGCCACCTTCCTGCACTGAGCAGAGTTGTTCATGCTCCCTGTAATGATCACTCCTAGGTCCTTCTCCTCTGTGGAGCTCACCAACTGTACCCCATTCAAGTGATAATCCCTCCCCTGATTCCTGGCTCCGAAGTGCAGAACCTTGCACTTCTTGTCGTTGAACCCAACTGTCATATTTCCGCCCACTCCTGCAGCTTAGTCAGGTCCTCCTGCAACCCTGTCTACTCCTCTGTGTCATCAACCACAGCTCCCATCTTGGTATCATCTATGAACAAACTTGATCTTGCTCCAGATCCCATGTGAGATATCTGCAGTAAAAATCCCAAACAGCACCGGTCCCAGTACCAGTCCCTGTGGTACTCCGCTTGTCACCGCTCTCGGTGATGAGAAGTTCCCCACTACCACCCTTTTCTGCCTTCCCTTTAGCCAGTTTGTGATCCATTTCACCATTTTTGGTCCTGCCCCCACATATTCAGTCCCCCCAACCTCCCATGCGGCACTGAATCAAAGACCTTGCTGAAGTCCAAATACAGGACATGTATTGCATGGCCCTTATCCAGTTCCCACATCACCCAGTCGTAGCACTCTACAAGGTTTGTCTGGCAGGATCTGCCCACTATAAATCCATGCTGTTGATCATCCTGGAGACCATTTTTCCTCCAAGAAGCTCACTAGCCTCTCTTTTAGGATGATTTCCATGAGTTTCCCAAGATCGATGTGAGGCTCACTGGTCTATAGTTTCCTGGTTCATCCTTTGGGCCACTTTTGTGGATGGGCACCACGTGGACCATTCTCCAGTCCTGTGGTACACATCCCGTGTCCAGGGAGGTATTAAACAGGTCAGCCAGTGGCCCGTCCAGGACCTCTACCCACTCCCTTAGTACCCTAGGGTGAATGCCATCAGGTCCAGGTGCTTTGTCCACCCTTAATGCCCTCAACCCATCTAGTACCCTGCTCTCTGTAATCCCTACATCTGTCATCCCTTCAACTCCATCCACCCACCCCCTCGCCGGGGGTATCTCCCCCCCCGCTTCAATACAGAGCAGAAGTATTCATTCAGTGCCTCTGCCTACTCTGTCCCTTTCTACACCCACCCCCATCCTTCTTAATCCTCACCAGCTGATCCTTGCTCTTTCTTCTCTCTCTGAATGGGTCAAGTGCATGTGGCAATCATTCACATATTTGTCTGATGTGTCCTATATCAGCATGCTCCTCTGTACAATCTTAATCCTAACTTAATGCTATTTGCTATGAGGGGAGGGTCTGACCTATACACAGAAGTATGGAAATATCAGCAGAAAAAGTACAGGTCCATCCAGTTTACCCTGTTCTACCCTATTCTACTCCAGGACCGGATGTCTAGTCGGGGTTAATATCCTCACTCCTCCCCCTTGCCCCTGCCTTACTGCTTTTCTCCTGCATAATTACTCAGGCTTGTACTCAGTCCCAGCCTTGCTTGAAACCATAAACGGTTCTTGCATCCACCACCTCTTCTAGTCCTCTGTAAAATAGAACTACAATAACTGGTTAGTGATGATTATCAACTGTGGGCAGAAGCTGTCAAACTCCACTATACATGGCCTTGTATAATCACCCATGTATAGCACAGTTTCATTATACATGGCCGTGTAGAATCACATGTGTATAATGGAATTTGATTAAGCACCTTTTGCAAAAATTCTAAAATCAGTCTCGTGCTAGCGCTACTGACTCCTCGCGCTGTCAACTTGATCGTGCTAACCTCACTGAAACTGCCGAGTGTGAATCTAACTTATGTGTGGCTAAAGAAAGACACATTTCTCACAGAAACAAAAAATAACGAGCAGTCTACTAACATCTGTCCATCCACCTCAAAAATGGCACATTCGTCACAATTTCATCACAATAGTCTAGTGGCCCCCCTCCCATCCCCGATCATATCAAAAATAAGAATTCTCCCCATATCCCTGGTAGTTTAGTGGCCCCCTTCCCATCCCTGACCTGATGTATGAAAAGGTCCTGTCTAAATGACTATGGTAGTCTAGTGGCCCTCTCCCATCCCTGATCCCTGTCCACAGAATAAATGCACTCTGAACTTACTAACATACTAAAATGCCAGCAGAATAGGCCTAACGGTCTTTCATGTCTGCTCGTTTGGTCAGCCCCCACCCTGGGTGCTGACCTTGCTGCCCCCCTTGCCTTCTCTGGCTTCTCCCATCCCAGTTCCGGATATTCTTGCTGCATTGGATTTTGCTTCCAGAACCCTTCCCCTGTACCTGTCCCACCCCCTCTTGAACCCCTCCACTGTCTCTGCCTCCACCAGCCCCCTAGGCAGCGCATTCCATGGCTCCACCACCCTCTCAGTGAAGTAGCACCTCCTCCTTTCTCCCTGAATCTTCCCCCCTCCAGCTTCCACCCATGCCCTCTAGTGGCCCCTCTTCCTTCCTTCGAAGCACCCTGACTGTTCCTCCCCTATTTACCCTCTTCATGTACCTGAAGACCTCTATCATGTCCCCCCAGTCCCTTCTCTCTTCCAATGTGTACATATTTAGCTCTTTGAGCCTCTCCTCATAGATCCTGTCCCCCAAGCCCCAAATCATTTTGGTTGCCCTCCTCTGGACCCTATCCAGGAGTTTAATGTCCCTCTTTAAGTGTGGCCTCCAAAACTGCATGCAGTACTCAAGGTGCGGCCTCACCAAGCAGTTATACAGAGGGAGTATCACTTCCCTCCTTCTGGAGGTGATCCCCCTAGCGATGCATCCCAGCATCCTGTTGGCCTTGGCTGCTGCCCTCCTACAAGTCTCAGAGTTGTTCATCTTGACATCCACCACCACCCCGATTCTTCTAAGCCATCGAGATTGTGGCTTCCCCACTTCCCAGGGTGTACACCGGGTTTCTGGCCCCAGGTGGAGTACCTTGCATTTCCTGCATTGAACCTCAGCTTCCACTTTCTAGACCATCTTTCCGGAGCCTCCAGGTCCCCTGTAGGGCCATCCTCCCCTTCTCCCCATCCACCACCACCCCCAGTTTTGAGTCATCCAAAAAGACTCATCTCACTCCTGATTCCTGTACTTATGTCAGAGACGTAGGGGTTGAACAGAAGGGGCCCAAGGACTGATCCCTGTGGGACCCCACTAATGACCCTCCTTGGGGATGAGACTATCCCGCCAACTATGACCCTCTGGGTCCGGTCCTGGAGCCAATTGCCTATCCATCTGATCATCTGGTTCCCCACCCCCATTTCTCCCAGCTTATCCAACAGGCCCACGTGAAGAACAGAGTCAAATGCCTTGCTGAAGTCTAGAAAGAGGATGTCCACTGGTCTACCCAGGTCCAAGGCACTCGTCACCCAGTCATAGAACTCTACAAGGTTTGTCTGACACGATTTCCGGGACGTAATCCATGCTGTCTATTGTCCAGGCACCTGACTTTCCAGGTCCCCCAGCCTCTCCTTGACAATGCCCTCACCACCTTGCCCACCACCGATGTCAGGCTGACAGGCCTGTAGTTCCCTGCCACCTCCCTTGATCCCCCTTGTGGATAGGCACTATGCGCCACCTTCCAGTCCTGGGGCACCCACCCTGTCCTCAGAGAGATGGTGAAAAGCTCCGCCAGGGGTTTCGCCAGGACATCTGCAAGTTCCTTCAGCACTCTGGGATGTAATTTATCCAGCCCCGGTGCTTTCTCCGTCTTAAGGGAGCTGAGGGCTTCCCTCACTCTCTCTGCTGTGATTTCCACTTCCAGTACCTCTTCTCCCTGCTTAGCCCTCCCCCCTTCTGCCAGTGATGCCTCCCCCTCTCCCTAGACCCGCCGATCGGTAAGGGTCCCCCCCTCCTCAGTATCTCTGTCTCCTCCCATGAGTAATGCAGCACCCCCATTTTCCTTGGTGGAAACTGAGGTGAAGTACTCATTTAGTACCTCAGCCTGCTCCCCCGGGTCTTGTGCCCATCTCTCCCCTGATTTAATCCTGCTAATCTGCCCCTTCACCCTTCGTTTTTCCCCAATCTATCTAAAGAACCCCTTGCTCCCTCTCCTAATTTCCCTGGCCAGGTTCTGCTCCTTCCTTGCCTTAGCCGCCCTCACCACCCTAATGGCCCTTCTAGCCATCAACTCATACTCCCCTTGATCCCTTTCACTCCTTGAGCACTTTTATTGCTTATAGGCTGCCTTCTTTCCCCTCATCACCTCCTGGACCTCCCTGGTCCACCAGCAGGGTTTTTGGGCCCTACCGCATTTTCGTCTTACTCTTGCACAGGTGCT